>CM068584.1:51597098-52242990 GCA_035048485.1 Pteria penguin | reverse complement strand
ATTGATCTACAGGTAGGTGTTTCAATTAAAATGTGAACTAACAGTTTGGTTGTTCCTTCTTTTAGTAGTATATTTACATTCAGGTATGAATTTCATCCATACAATATTAATTGATAGATATTTATTACTTGTTTACCATATTATAATAGTATATCGTAATGGCGTTACCTTTTCCCCTTGTAAATACTTGTAATTTATGAACCACATTATTGATTTCATTTTATGATACCACTACAGGAAATGTAACTATCCTATATATTGAGATGTGTGGTAATTACCAATACATATGTCAACCGGATCAATGACACAGAAGACCATACTTTCAATGAATTGTATTTGTTATAGTATTCAAAAGACAAAGGTAACTAGCTTGAAGTTGCTGTATTGAAATTTGATAAGACTACTTCAAACGAAAACGTATACATGGTACCTGCATTTATTTTTATCAAGTTATATGTGTATTGCTGTCATTTATTTGAAAAGTAATTTCACGTTTAATTTAGAAATTATCATAGAGGATTTAAGGAAAATACAAGTTCGTTTTATTCAAAAAGAATAATGTAAACCTTAATTCCGACGCACTTAAAAGATTTAATACAATGTAATATTTACAATTAAGCAGGTAAGAGGTAGCTTTCTTTGTATTGATAGGTAAAAAATAAAGTGCATTCATAATGCCTAGCTGACTAACGGCAGACAATAAGGTAATATGAATCCTTTCTGTTAATACTCATTTAAAACTTCCATGCGAAATTACCATATAGGATCCACGGAAAGTATGCCCTCAATATGTTGAACCTGGCAGGTGGCTTATAAATGTTAGTTTTTGGTAATTATAATAAAACCACTTGTAAGTTAAACAAGGACCAAAAATCAATGTGTTTGTTGACTACGTTACAACTTATGCAACGATAATCAAGTCTCCCCCCCCCCCCCCCCCCCGCCCCCCCCCCCCCCGCCCCCCCGCCCGGCCCCCCCCCCCCCGCTCTCTCCACTTTTGAAATGATTTCAGAAAAGAATATCTTACAGGTGTCCACCACTACAATGGAACCACTAATTGACAAATACCTAGTATTCTACTTACTATATATGTGCACCTATTATGGAAGACGTTTACAGAGGAGAATGTGATAAAAAGGAAAATCGTTGTCATAGCTGAGCTTATGTAATGCTTCACACTCCACTGTTCATATATTTCTCTTTCAAGATTTGCTTCAGCCCCTTTCCAAATTTAGATAGAAATGATTTCAGCTAAGACTTTATATCCTTGCAGGTATTTACCCACAGAACTCTGATCGTAACAACACCTTAATTGAATCATTATCTGTCCAATATTGAATATGCATCTTACTATAAGATATTGATTGATTAATGGTTGCTTTATATCTTACCACGATTATTGCACGTGACGGCATCTGCTTGATGCATTGCATACAATTTTATTCCTTTGCAACTGACCCACCTAAAGCAACGTAGGAAGGTTTTTATTTACGTATCATGCCTATCGTCACATAGGACCTCGGTTTTATATGGGTCATCTCAAAGACAACACACCTGTGCGCCGAGTGCTAGACTCGAACCTGGATTCCGTGGCCTACAGAGCCGTACACCTCATCCACTAGTTATAACCGTAAATGATTACTAAGGAAGTAGTTTGCCATACCCAAGCCCGTATGCATGTGATGGTTACTGTCACATTATATTCATATACTTAAGCGTTTCATCCGAAGCGGGTATTCCTAAAACTTAGCTGTGGAACCATGAAGCTGCAACCTTTCATTTACTAAATAAGTACCTTACATTAACCGTTTCATACAGAAGTTATGTGTTGTGAAATTTTAGTGATGAATGTAGGGAGGGGGAGCACCTTCTTTCACAACACATTTGCAAGACATAATTAAGTTTGCAAACACTCGAATAACATAATATGACTACAACTTTGCTTTCCAAATAGGCAAAGAATTTTAGCTAATACTAATTATCATGGTCCCCTTTTTTCGGAAGTTCTGGGTCCGCCACTGGATACGGGTATCACGTGCGATGTTCAATAACATTCCATTTTAAAAAAAATTATTTCAAGCTTAATCAAGGAAGAACTGAATCCTGATCAAGAAGAAAGTAAAAATGAACCTACTATTGGTGGAAAATCTGTAAAAGTGTTGACATATATTAATACATTTTTATTTCCACCTTCACTCTCATCAATTTTCAATATTCTCTCAAACAAAATTCCTCTTTTCCTCCGTCTTTCAGTTGACCTCTGAAAAAAAAATGAAATAGGATCGTCCTGCTTCATCTTATTTTTCTTATGGTGTGAAATGGATGGAGTATAGCATATAATAAAAATTATCTCCTATCCTTCGTCTGCATGTTCTTTTTCTCAATGAAGTATTCAGCCATCAAGGAAAACATAAATTGTAGAAATGCGTAACTTCATTAAATTATATCACATATATGTTCCAATATTCATTAATATAACGATTAATGCAAAACTACTTTCCGATACATATAAACATTAATTTTCTTCCAAGACGAAGTAAATGAGAGTTACTTTTCTTTCCCTTTTAAAGTATAAGAATTAAACATAATCCACATTATGTATTTGATTGTACAATGCCCTGGCAGAAAGTGTAATGGTCGACATTCCTAAGCGGTGGATCGAGTTGACCAATGCATGGCACGAGGACCGAATATCACATACTTTAATTCCATTCTATCTTATACATTAAATGGAGGATACAAGATCCGGATTAGATGCATCGTACGAGTGCGAACACACGGCATTCTGAGGGCAATGATATCAATTACTATTTGGGATAGCAGCCCTTGCTGCCTTAATCCATACACTCCTTTTTCTGGGAATGATTCTTCGGCAGGGAAACGATAGAACTTGACACCCTTTTAAAGATATAACGGTATTGCATGTGCACTTCATGCGCAACAACTCTTTACCATATTGAGCAATCAGCTGATAAAACGTAAACGGAAACAACCAGACACCAACCCGAAGTGCGCGTTGTCAAGACGCTTCATCTACCGGGTAGAAACTGTGAAAGGGTCTATGAATTCCTAAACATTCAAAACCACATCATTGTACACCCCGATCTACAAAGAATTCTGCTCCGTGATGCGAACTACCAAACTTGCCTGAACAGAATTGGACAATTCTACACGTTTAACAATAAATTTGTTCGAGAACTGAATAAAAATCAACAGACAAACGATCAAACCGTGATAACAGGGTTTCATTAAGTGTCGTCTCAGGGTGTCGCCACTTATAATTTCCACTTTTATATATACATAGGCTTTAATCAGATCTCATCAGTCATTCTCGTTACTGAAAGGGATAAACACCTGTTGATAAAAAAAAAAAAAAAAAAAAAAACAGAAATAAAAAAAAAAAAAACAAAACAAAACAAAAAAAAGCCCCAAATAGTTCCTAATCATATTCCACTTTATATAATATTTTTAGCCCAATAAGTACATTGTTGTTCACTTGATATCTTTGTGTTTTATATAAATCATTATGTATAACATGTAGCATCGACATTTGCCGATCCGAAAATCTTCCATGTTGATCGTTGCTGTAATCTTTTTGCATTTATTATCAATACAAATATATACATATTTCGAATTCAGTGTAAATATTCAACACACACCCCTCCCCCAATGCAAAAAACATCTAATTATTTATTGAACAAAACTTTCCCTTCATCAATTTAACTTCAGATAACACAACATCTCGGTAACAGATGCAATTTGTTGATTATAGCATAAATATATAAAGAGGAAAATGTATGTAAATTAAAATCTGAAACTTTATATACTAACAATGAAATAAATCTACATAGAGAACAAAAATGTATACATAATTCCATTCCATTGTTTCTCAATTTTAGCAAATATAATAGACTAAAAGATAAGTTAAGAAAAACGCATCCCGTGCGTATGTTTACTGCCAAAGCTCTGTCACATCGTGTGAACATTTAAATTCACCATTATTTCTCAAACATGATAAATAAACACATAATTGATTGATTATTGTTTTACATCACTCCACGACTGTTTCAAGTATATGGTGACGACATCTGTTAGACCTTTGCAACAGACCCACTCGTAATAGTGAGGGATCTTTTACGTGCCACGCCTTCGGTGACATGGGACCTCGGTTTTTACTCTCTCATCCGAAAGACAGAAAAGCAGTGTACCCAGGGCAGGAGTCAAACCCGGGACCCCCCAATCACGATCCGAGCATATTATCCACTAGGCCACACCGGTTGAAATAACACAAAGAGATAAAATGTCAATGGGGATGAAGATTTGTTGAAGTGAAGGAAGGAAGTCATCGAATTAACACAATTATTGTTTCACTCGGAGTGATTGTATCAAATTTCACTTTCCATCGTACACATCCCCTTCACTTTCTATATTTCTACCTAAGAATGAATTCAAAAATGTATGAATACTTTCCTCTTTTTATCATAATCCGTTTCGTAATAGGAGATCATCGGGTTCAATGTTGTTTGGAATTAATCATTAAACATCTTGTGTGTTGACATGTCTCCTTAGATGATTAAGTACATACTTATTATCGTCACAGTATCAGGACACAGTTCCAGAAATGGAAACGGGTAAAAGGTGGATTGTCGTTTTGACGTAATAATAGATTGAGGTGGGGAGTCAGACTTCTAAATTAGAGTTATGTAAAAGTGTTCCTTGAATAATGATTTAAACCAGAAGCCCACAATTAGGAGGATGAGGAGACGTGTTGGTAACAGTACTGTTAGTAGGAGGAGGAATTGGAGAAAGAAAAGTAAAAGGGGGTAGCAGTATTTGTTGTAGTATTACTATAATAAACATTAAACTGGCGGCAGAAGTAATAGTAGTAATAGTTGATGTAAGGGGAGTTATACAGCTACAGGTAGTTAAATTAGGAGTGGTAGTAGAATAGTGTTAGTTGTATTGGTAGTAGTAGTAGAACTAGTAATATTGAAGCAACTGTTCAAGTATTATATGTAAGAACAAAAGGAGTAGTACACAAGAGACGAGGAGTATTGATAATACTAGTGTAGTAGTCGTTGTTGTGGAAGTAGTAGAGGTACATGTACGGGCAGTAGTAGTAATAAGGTAGTGGTAGTAGGGTAGTAGTAATAACAACAGCATTTCTATGCCTAATAAGTATTACACCTCTATGTTTAATTTATAATGTCTTTTACAACTGAAATCATTCTCATATAAACATTGGTACCCTAATGGAAAACTTAACAAAGCCACACATATCATTTCAACATGATCAATAAAACGAAATTGACTTTAAAATAAGGAGAAAGAACCGTAAAATTATTGAGAAAAAAACTGTAAATTATTAACGTTATATTACTCTGCTACATTTGATTTCCCCCTTTCTCTCTCGTTCTTTTTCATTTGCCTCCTAAACTTATGATGTTACTTCTCTCCAATTTCTTTGTCTTTCTTGTCTTTACTCATTTAATATACAATTCTAAACGAATAATGAACGAATTGGTGCCAATGCATATAATAAAGAAAGAGTTACCTTTCTTTGCCTTATAAAGAACAAAAGTAAAATGTAATCCACAAATTAGTTTTATAGTGTCCCTGCAGAAACTGTAAAGGTCGTCCTTACCAAGCGAAGGACAGACTTAACCCATTCATCAGCCGAGCTGACAAAGGATCACATGTTTTAATTCCATACTGTTTTTTTTTTTTCTTTTTTTTTTTATAGATAAAGGGAAATGATAACTTGTTTAGTTTATTGTGCACCTGATGATGCTACTTCAAAAGAAAATGTACGCAAGACTCGTTCAATGTTTGCTTTGCTTTTTAGGTATAACAATCAGTTTTATACACTTATTAGTCACTTTCGTTGAAACGGTGAGCTATAATGAAAACTTTAAACCCAAACATTTTCAATGAAACTCGAAATGGGTCATTTTACGAAATATCAAAGAATGGAAAAAGTATCGACAGAAAATAAGATTGAAACCATATTATCAAACCCCACCCTCTTTTGCATTCCTCAAAGGTATCATCAGTGTCATAGTAACACCCCCCCCCCCCCCCCCCCCACACACACACACACTGTATACGTCAATGGTATCATCAGTGCCATAGTAACAATCCCTCCCCTCCCCTTTGCATACGTCAATGGCATCATCAGTGCCAAAGTAACAGACCCCGCCACCCCTGTATACGTCAATGATATCATCAGTGTCATAGTAACAAACGCCCCACACTATACGTCACTGGTATCATCAGTGTCATAGTAACACACCCCCCTCTCACACACACACTGTATACGTCAATGGCATCTTCGGTGCCATAGTAACACCCAACAACCCCGCCCAACACACACACTGTATACGTCAATGGTATCATCAGTGCCATAGTAACCCCCCCTACACACACACAAACACTGTATACGTCAATGGTATCTTCAGTGCCATAGTAACACACACACACCCCCGCACACACACACACACTGTATACCTCAATGGTATCATCAGTGTCATAGTAACACCCTCCCCAAACACACACACACACAAACACTGTATACGTCAATGGTATCATCAGTGTCATTGTAACATCCCCCCACACATACACACTGTATACGTCAATGGTATCATCAGTGCCATAGTAACCCCCCCCCACACACACACACACACACTGCATACGTCAATGGTATCATCAGTGTCATTGTAACACCCCCCCCCACACACACACACACACACTGTATACATCAATGGTATCATCAGTATCATTGTAACATCCCCCCCCACACACACTGTATACATCAATGGTATCACCCGTGTCCATTGTAATCACCCCCCCCCCCGCCGCCCCCCCCCCCCCACACACACACACACACCTATACATCAATGGTATCAATCAGTCTCTTTGTAACATCCCCCCACCACACACCACAACACTGTATCACGTCCCAATGGTATCATCAGTGCCATAGTAACAATTCCCTCCCCTACCCCCTTGCATACGCGTCAATGGCATTCATCAGTGCCAAAATAACAGACCCCCCGCCACCCCTGTATACGTCAATGTTTATCATCCAGTGTCATTGTAACATCCCCCCAACACATCCACTGGTATACACGTCAATGGTATCATCATGAATGCCACATAGTAAACCCCCCCTCCACCAACACACAGCTGTATACGTCTAATGGCATCATCAGTGCCATAGTACTCCCCCCCCCCCCCACACAACACACTTGGTATAACGTCAATGGTATTCATCAGTGCCATAGTAACCCCCCCCCCACACAACACACACACAAACACAGTATACGTCAATGGTATCTTCAGTGCCATAGTAACACACACACACACACCCGCACACACACACACACACACACACTGTATACCTCAATGGTCTCATCAGTGCCATAGTAACACCCTCCCCAAACACACACACACACACAAACACTGTATACGTCAATGGTATCATCAGTGTCATTGTAACATCCCCCCCCCCACACACACACTGTATTCTTCAATGGTATCATCAGTGCCATAGTAACACCCCCACACACACACACACACTGCATACGTCAATGGTATCATCAGTGTCATTGTAACACCCCCCCCCACACACACTGTATACATCAATGGTATCATCAGTATCATTGTAACATCCCCCCCCACACACACTGTATACATCAATGGTATCATCAGTGTCATTGTAACCCCCCCCCCCCCCACACACACACACACACTATACATCAATGGTATCATCAGTCTCATTGTAACATCCCCACACCACACACACACACTGTATACGTCAATGGTATCATCAGTGCCATAGTAACAATCCCTCCCCTCCCCCGTGCGCACGTCAATGGCATCATCAGTGCCAAAATAACAGACCCCGCCACCCCCGTATACGTCAATGGTATCATCAGTGTCATTGTAACATCCCCCACACACACTGTATACGTCAATGGTATCATCAGTGCCATAGTAACCCCCCCCCCTCCACACACACACTGTATACGTCAATGGTATCATCAGTGCCATACTAACCCCCCCCCACACACACACACACACACAAACACAGTATACGTCAATGGTATCTTCAGTGCCATAGTAACACACACACACACACCCGCACACACACACCCCACAGCCCACACAACACACACACACACACACACTGTTATACCTCAATGGTATCATCTGTGGCCATAGTAAACATCACCCTCCCCCAAACACACACACACCACACACACACACACACCACACCACACAAATCACTGTATACCGTCAATGGTATTCATCAGTGGTCATTGTAAAATCCCCCCCCCCCACACACACACACTGTATACGTCAATGGTATCATTAGTGTCATTGTAACACCCCCCCCCCACACACACACACTGTATACGTCAATGGTATCATCAGTGCCATAGTAACCCCCCCCACACACACACACACACTGTATACGTCAATGGTATCATCAGTGTCATTGTAACACCCCCCCCCACACACACACACTGTATACGTCAATGGCATCATCAGTCCCATTGTAACATCCCCCCACACACACACTGTATACATCAATGGTATCATCAGTGTCATTGTAACACCCCCCCCCCCCCCACACACACACTATACATCAATGGTATCATCAGTCTCATTGTAACCCTCCCCCCACCACCACACACACACTGTAATACGTCAATGGTATCATTCAGTGTCATTGTAAAACATGCCCCCCCCCACACACACTACATTGACTCCTGTATAAGTCAATGGTAACAACCAGTGTCCATTGTAAACACATCCCCACCCCCCACCCCACACACACACACACTTTATACGTAAATGGTATCATCAGTGTCATTATAACATGCCCCCCCCCCCCACACACACACACTGTATACATCAATGGTATCACCAGTGTCATTGTAACACCCCCCCACACACACACACTCACTGTATACGTCAATGGTATCATCAGTGTCATTGTAACAACCCCCTTCCCCACACACACACTGTATACATCAATGGTATCACCCGTGTCATTGTAACACCCCCCCCCCTCCCCAAACACACACCCTGTATACGTCAATGGTATCATCAGTGTCATTGTAACATGCCCCCCCCCCACACACACATACCCTGTATACGTCAATGGTATCACCAGTGTCATTGTAACACCCCCCACCCCCCACCCCACACACACACACACTGTATACGTCAATGGTATCATCAGTGTCATTGTAACATGCCCCCCCCACACACACACTGTATACAACAATGGTATCATCAGTGCCATAGTAACCCCCCCCCCCCCACACACACACACACTGTATACGTCAATGGTATCATCAGTGTCATTGTAACGTCCCCCCCACACACACTGTATACGTCAATGGTATCATCAGTCTCCATTGTAAACACTCCCCTCCACCCCAAACAACACACTTTATACATCCAATGGTATCATCAGTGTCATGTGTAACGACCCCCCCCCCCCCCCCACAACACACACACACTTATACATCAGTGGTATCATCCAGTCTCATTGTAACATCCCCCCCCCACACACACACTAGTATACGTCAATGGTATCATCAGTGTAATTGTAACATTCCCCCCCCCCCCCCCCCCCCCACACACACACTGTATACATCAATGGTATCATCAGTCTCATTGTAACATCCCCACACACACACACACACTGTATACGTCAATGGTATCATCAGTGTCATTATAACATGCCCCCCACACACACACAGCTGAATACATCAATGGTAACTCACCAGTGTCATTGTAAGCACCCTCCCCCCCCCCGCCCCCCCCCCCACACACACACACTGTATACGTCCAATGGTAATCATCAGTGTCATTGTAACATCCCCCCCACACACAACACTGTATTACATCAATGGTATCACTAGTGTCATTGTAAACACCCCCCCCCCCCCCACACACACACTGTATACGTCAATGGTATCATCAGTGTCATTGTAACATGCCCCACACACACATACACTGTATACATCAATGGTATCACCAGTGTCATTGTAACACCCACCCCCGCCACCCCCCCCCCCCCCCCCCCACACACACTGTACTACGTCAATGGTATCTTCAGTGTCATTGTAACATGCCCCCCCGCCCCCCCCCCCCCCCCACACAAAACACTGTATACCATCAATGGTATCACCCAAAGTGTCATTTGTAACACCCCCCCCCCCACACACACACACTGTATACGTCAATGGTATCATCAGTGTCATTGTAACATCCCCCCCACACACACACACTGTATACGTCAATGGTATCACCAGTGTCATTGGTAACACCCCCCCCCCCACACCCCCCCCCTCTCACACACACACTGTATACGTCAATGGTATCACCAGTGTCATTTTAACACCCCCCCCCCCCCACACACACACACTGTATACGTCAATGGCATCATCAGTGCCATAGTAACCCCCCCACACACGCACAGACAAACACTGTATACGTCAATGGTATCATCAGTGCCATAGTAACACCCTCCCCACACACACACACACACTGTATACGTCAATGGCATCATCAGTGCCATAGTAACCCCCCCACACACCCACTATACGTCAATGGCATCATCAGTGTCATAGTAACAAACGCCCCCCCACCCCCACCCCAACACACACACTGTATACGTCAATGGCATCATCAGTGCCATAGTAACACCCCCCGCACACACACACTGTATACGTCAATGGTATCATCAGTGCCATAGTAACACCCCCCCCCACACACACACACACTGTATACGTCAATGGCATCATCAGTGCCATAGTAACCCCCCCCCTTTCATACGTCAATAGTATCATCAGTGCCATAGTAACAACCCCCACTGCATACCTCAATGGTATCATCAGTTTCATAGTAACCCCCCCCCCCACACACACACACACACACATACACGCTATATAAGTCAATGGTATCATCAGTGTCATAGTAACAACCACTCCCCTCCCCTTTGCATACGTCAATGGTATCATTAGTGCCATAGTATAAACCCCCCCCCCCCCCCCCCGCACCACACACACTTGATACGTCAATGGCATCATCAGTGGCAAAGTAACAGACCCCGCCACCCTGGTATACGTCAATGGTATCATCAGTGTCATTGTAACATCCCCCGCACTGTATACGTCAATGGCATCATCATTGTCATACTAACAATCCCCTCCCCACACATACACACACTGTATACGTCAATGGTATCATCGGTGTCATAGTAACATCCCCCGCACTGTATACGTCAATGGCATCATCAGTGCCATAGTAACACCCCCCCCCCAACACACACCCACTATACGTCAATGGCATCATCAGTGCCATAGTAACACGCCCCCCCCCCCCACTACACACACACACACTGTATACGTCAATGGTATCATCGGTGTCATAGTAACCCCCCTTTTCATACGTCAATAGTATCATCAGTGCCATAGTAACAACCCCCCATCCCCCCACCCCCCATTGCCTACGTCAATGGTATCATCAGTCTCATAGTATCAACCCCCCACCCCCACACACACACACGCACATATACGCTATATACGTCAATGGTATCATCAGTGTCATAGTAACAACTCCTCCCCTCCCCCTTGCATACGTCAATGGTATCATCAGTGCCATAGTAACAACGCCCCCCCCCTCCACACACACACACACTGTATACGTCAATGGTATCATCAGTGCCAAAGTAACAGACCCCGCCACCCCTGTATACGTCAATGGTATCATTAGTGTCATTGTAACATCCCCCGCACTGTATACGTCAATGGCATCATCATTGTCATACTAACAATCCCCTCCCCACACATACACACACTGTATACGTCAATGGTATCATCGGTGTCATAGTAACATCCCCCGCACTGTATACGTCAATGGCATCATCAGTGTCATACTAACAACCCCCCCCCCCCGCCCCACCCGTCTTATGTCATATGTCAGTGGTATGTTGAACGTCGTAAGTTATCCGATATTATGTGATAACAAGATATGCAAAGAACTCAGCTCAATTCAGACAAAGTACCGGAACAAGCATATTTACTAGTCTTATTTGAATAGGTTCCAAAGCGGAGATCAGGGATTATAGGTTCAGTGGAGAGTAGTAAAATTAAGATAAATCATTTGATGCCTTGTATCAATATTATAGATAGAAAAGATCATCTGAAGGTATAGTAGAGTTGGAGGGAGGCTTCGCTTAAGTTCGTGTTTTTGACGCCCCCGCTCGTTCGTCTCAATAAAAATATACCATCCTTGTGAACTTCCTGTGACATAGAAATCGGAGACAGATACGTACACTTGAATTAGTGTAAAAAACAAATATGTATTGGCACGGCAACGAAAGTAATTATAGAACATTTGTTTTGTCTGTACATCCTTACACAAAATTTGCACTTATATTAAAAGTAACATCGTATCGGTGATCCATACCCCATCAAAGTTTCGACATGATATGCAATTCAAGATTTTCTATTTCAATCTACTCATTTTTCTAAAAAGACCGAGATGATCCGAGGGGGGTCTAGAGCAGGAACTATGAAAGATTTCTATGACAACCTAAAATACTATGTCTGGACACTAAAGGTGCCTTTTATAACATGTGCAATTTGAACTTCAATTTGTGATAGAAGCATGAGGACAAATCGATGAAATTTCCACCCCCCCCCCCCCCATCCCCCCTTTTTTAACTTCTAGTTTCGTCCAAATTAAGAACGCTGTCCGTTACTAAATGTGAGAAATGCATTTGTTGTAGCGTAAACAACGAGTGAACCAAAGAAAAATTAGGACACATTTTGTCGTAAGCCCCCGTCACACTCGGGCGTTTTGGAGATACGAGTTTATCACCAGAACTGACGAGTTTTAATTCGCCGAACAATCGACGAATTGGTCTAATTTTGCGTGTTGACACAGTAGCGCGAGATTTGTACGATGATCTACATTTACATGTCTGTACGATTGGTGTATGAGGTTTTCTAGACAAACAAAGAGACATTTACCAAATCATACGAGTTTTATAGTAGATTTGGCAGTAGATGGACGAGTTCAGATCGACTACGAGACCTGTGCGACATGTGGCCGTTTGGGTATAAACTACTGTAGTCCTTATCCATTTACTCAGTCTATGGTAGATATGGCACCGAAACTTTTAGCATTTGCACAGGTGGAATGCCACATGGCACTAAAATAGGAAAGTGGAGGGGATTGTAAGTTCAGCAACTTTCATAATACAAGTGGTTTTGTACTCATATATAACACTCCCAGTTCGTCCTTGATAGCAGCAATGGTATATAAACTTAAGCCTGATCAACATTTATTATATAACATAGCAACTGTATTTGATGACTGTCTGGTGTTTGCGGATTTCTCTAGAAAAACTTTCAACATGCTCTCTGACTGACTTTTTATCATTTTTATTTAATATTGACCATATTTTTTATTTACCAGAGGGGAGAGGCTATTGTCCCTCTTCATCGTTTTCGATAAAATTTTTGTGAATTATCTCGCTTCTCCTCCATACTTTCTCTAGAGCTCGGGATAGTGTGTAAGAAATCCTTTATTAAAAATTTTCTTTTTTCCCTCATCCTTTTATCAGGTACATTATGATGTTGGAAAGGTGTACAAGAGCCTATCAAAAGATACATGCAATATTTTGTAAAATATATGAGAAAAAGGTAAATAGTTATACGACATATTTGTATGACAAGGTTATTTTAAACGTTAACAGATACACTCTCGTGCATTAGCTATGAAGAAGAGAGTATCTACTTTACGTGTAGGTATACTACAGAGTTAAAAATGTGATGTTTGTCATGATACGGAAATAAGGGATAAACACTTATTGTACTGGAAGTGAAGAATACTGGGGGGGGGGGGGGGGGGGGGGGAGGGGGGGGGAGTCATCGAAACCATTTTAATGATATTTAATTTCACATTTTACCATACATTTTCTTCTCTTTATACTTCGATTTATATATGCATTTCATCACACTCATTGAGATGAATATTGTAATCTTTAATCAGCTCACACCTCTTGTTTTGTATTCGATAAAAGCACATGTACAAGGGTCGAGTCTTCAGAAATAAGGGAATGAATAAAATAACATGAAATTTCACCCTTATTGCTGATACCATAAAATTAGGGAGAATGAGTAATTCGACCCTTTTCTTTTACAATCTAGAAAAGAGATCGAAGATTTTTAGTCATGAAATATTAGACGATTGGTGAAAGTCTTTTATTTCTGTTCTATTTCTTAATTAATTTATCATGCTTTCACTTTTCTCTGAATAATTGAATAAATCCAGATTCAGTAATGTCTACGTGGAAGTACGTTATTTGACGTAATATGATGTAATTTACAATATACGGTAAGTCCGTATTTACAATTGAATTTATGTTCCATAGAGACTTTTCCATGTGTAACGTTGATACTATTCCGTTTTTCACTTTCTAAGATTTAGGGTTAGGGTTAGGCTACTCTTCTCCTTCTCTATAGAGCAGAAATGATTTCATGGTGACTAATAAAACATTGCATCATCTGCTTTATTGGCCTTTGAGAATTGGTTACTAGTGAAATAAACGCACCGGGAATACTGTCGACAATCTATCCGCTTCTGGCTGACATATTCCTTTACTCATACGAAGCTGAATTCATTCAGACTCTGCTTTCGCAAGGAAAAAAACAATTGGCTCTTGGCTTCAATTTTACTTACAGATATATAGATGACTTGCTTTCAATTAATAATCCTTCATTCGCGGATTACCTTAGTATCATCTATCCAAGTGAACCTGGGGTCACAGAAACCACAGAAAGTAGTAATCCTCCTTCGTATTTAGATATTATGTTGTCTTTCGACATTAATGGTCAATTGAGCACCTCACTCTATGACAAACGTGAAGATTTCAATTTCGCTATCACAAACTTTCCTTTCATAAGTAGCAACATTCCATCATCGCCCGCATACGGCGTATTCATATCTCAGTTAATACGTTATTCCAGAGCATGTTCAAATTACATTGACTTTGTTCTGAGGACTAGGCGACTTTCGGTTAAGCTGCTCAACCAGGGTTATATATGTGCTAGACTAGCAACGTCACTGAGGAAATTCTATGGTCGTTACGAGACTCTTATTACTCCATATGATATCTCGTTATCCAGAGTTTTAAATGATATTCTGGACTGAGACCGATTCCGGTCATTTTACACAGATTTGACACCTTCTATACTACAAGGTTACCTACTTCGACTTCTCCATATATAAATACATATGGGATTTACACGATCTAACTCTTTCTATTGGGTATATGTGACGGGTGTTGCTAGCAAGCAGGAGATGCTCACTCTCCCCGGGCACCTGATCTCACTCCATCACAGGGGTTCACATATGCTCTTCAAGTAGACATATTTTGTTATTTTCCATTTGTTTTTCATTTTCACTGATTTTGTATGTCCTCTGGTTTTATGATTTTTGGACTTGTGCTTTGGATTTATCCATCATCTTTACATTTCAAAATTGGATAGGCAAATAATCAGCAAGACCAACTCTTTTTGTTATTGTTGCCGTGCCTCGCTTGGACACACTATTCAATTCTGCAATTGATTAAAACCGGGGTGAAAGTAAGCAATCAGATTCCAGCTCCTATAAAACATTTCTCTTCAATATTCACCTTTCCACATGCTATATGTTATTGATTGAGGTTGAGAGGCTTCAGATCCGCCGCATTGAAACACACAATACCAGAACATTGAAAAAAACCTACAACATAAGCCCCTTTGAGAAACTCGATGCATGATATGAATATGTTTAGTTATCGTATCTATCATTATGAGTATGCGTGGTACCTGTTATTTTTAGAGTTTAAAAGCGCAAACCAGAATTGTTCGTGCAGTCGGTGAAGCGAGGAGGAGAGAAGGTTTTTTCCACTATTTTGCCTTATTATTTTTTGTTCATCTTGTGTGTTATCTGATAAGTGTTGGAGGGAAACGAATACATTATTTAAAATGTTGGATGATATGCAGAGTTGAGACAATTCCAGTCATCTCCACCACCGAACTTTGCACATATACTGAGTGATGTTTACTTTCCCCGGGCTTCTTATCTCACCCCCTTTTTTCTGAGTTCACTTATGCTCCTGAGTAGATGTTCTTGGGTTGATTTTGTTTAGTGGTCTGAATTTGGTGGTTTTGATTGTCATTCATTTTTATGATTTTTTACTGCTGAATTAGTTTTATTTATCATTATAATAATTTAAACTTTTTATCATAATAAGCTTAGCTGAATTCACAGAAAGTATTGTAACACAAATATACACATATACCGTCACAGGCTGAAGTCTTCTTTCCTTTATGTCAATATTATAGAAAAAGCACATGGAACTAACTAGAAATTGCATAGCATATCTTTTTTTTCTTGTTTGCCGCTTATCTGTTTTCACTAAAGAACTGTTACTTTATCTATTACACAGCTACACTAAAGCATGGCACATGTGATATTGATAATTTGACACGCAGTATTCGTATTTCGGCGATTGATGTCTGTTCTCCGCTGTTCGAGTCCGACACCAGAAAATCTAATGAGCTCTGACACCAGGCTCCCATGATCCCCATGGACCCGCCAATAGTGTTTTGTTTTGTTTGTTTGATTATTGTTTTACGTCACTCCACGATTATTTCACGTATATGGTGACGGCATCTGCCTGATGCATTGCATACAAATTTAGACCTTTGCAACGGACCCACCCGAAGCAGTGAGGGATCTTTTACGTGCCACGCCTACCGTGACACGGGACCTCGGTTTTTACTGTCTCATCCGAAAGACAGAACACCGGTGTGCCCCGGGCGGGAGTCGAACCCGCGACCTCTCGATCACGAGCCGAGCACCTTATCCACTAGGCCACACCGGCTTCGCCAATAGTGTAAATGAACACCATGCTTTATACTATGTTAAGTGTACCAAGTCTTTCGTTTATGAAAAGAAGATCATAACACCGTATAATAAAATCTGGCTTGTTGGATCAGTATCACGTGCTCAGTGTTGTGATCCAGAGGACCCAGCTTCGTGTTCTGCTGCCGGCTCGTTCATGTCATTCCTTTCATTATACAGGTCTACAGCACTCTGTAATGCCTCTGGCAGATGTTCAATAACCTTGATGTGTAAAACTGGTATCAATCAAACGAAACGTAATTTTGACCCGTTATCTAATGCTTTAATGTCATTGATAATGATATCAAAATTAGAAGGTATATATGTTTATATTTATTATTAATGAAAAATTACAGAGGACATTGACAACTTAGGTCCCTGTGATGATTCTCAAGATAATGCCATCTAATTTCGCTCTCTCCGATACACATATCCTTGTCCGAAGTAACATACATAAACTTAGACGGGTATGAATTCCTCTCATCAACGAAACAGAATAAAAAAGTAAAATATATTGTTTTTATTTACCGTTCTTATAACTCGGGTAGAAACATTACCTGAATCTAAATATAGAAATTGCCGGAGGAAGAATGAGTAAGACGACTGATAGCTGCCTACCTTTAATCTGAAGCTTTATAGTGTGGATGACGACAAGGATTAAGATACTGAAGCGTGAGTAAGAGAAAGTTTTGATTTTTATCAATTCGTCAAATTTGTTGGCTAGCGTTTTATGAATCTGAAGCCGATGTTGCGTGGTGGATTAGGTGCTCGACTCATGACCTAGAAGCCCTGGGTTCGACTCCCGCGCTAGGAGCACTGCTGTTCTGTCTTTCGAGGACTGAGTCAGTAAAAACCGTGGTCCCGTGTCACGATAAGCGTAGCATGTAAAAGCTTTCTCACTGCTTCGGTGGTCAGTTGCAAAGGTAGAAATGTCCATGTAATGCATCAGGCAGATTCCGTGAGCATATACGTGAAATAACCATGGCGTGACTTAAAGCAATAAGCAATTAATCTATTCCAAAGTCAAAATCTTGGATATTGGGTTCTTTTCCGGAGGAGACGTCATTTTGAATCAGGATTTGATGTCGGTGTGAAGACATTACTTAGAAGCTTGGTATTAATTTGTGCAGAATTTTCGATTGAGGTTCCTTTTATCCCTTTTCTTCGCAACAAATTATATTAAGATGTAGAATCATTTATTATCTAATATCGTTTAAGTAATATTTATTATTTTCATTTAAACCTTTCTTGCTTTTAAAAAACAATTTAAGTCCAACGGAATGTGAACCTCTTTCTCCGAATTCAAAATGTTTCAATGTACATTGGTATAGCTACACAAGATGACATTATATCATGTGTTATAACAAATCGCGTGATATACTGCCATCTACTGTAGCTATTCCTTTACAAGAATTCAATGTTTAAGGAACAGTATACCCTGCACACCAATAGTGGTCAAGAGATTAATTCATAAATTGTAACGTCACAATAGAGTAATGCATGGTTGAATATAGATTACACAAGAGATAAAATTGATATGAAAAATGGAATTTACCACATACTTTTTGTTGCTGAATACATTACGCAATTCACCTGGCGACTTACACACGAGAAAAAGACAATGTTGAAAGTCTGATACCTTGAACATCCTCCCAGTTTGTTTGCCACAAATTTAAAAAGCTATAGATATAAGGTTGAGAACATCAAAATAAAATAAGATTTGGCACCCAAAGTGGAAAACAGGGATGCGCCACTGGTTTCAGTGTGTGAAGAAGAGGGAATGTGGCAAGAGCATAACAGCAATGATCGATTGTAATGATTAAATATGATGAAATCTGATAATGATGGCATTATATATAAATGCAAGTTATCTCACATTAGGCGAACTTGGCATTCACGGCTGGTGTGGCTAGCCAGACAGGAAACGCTCACTCCTCCCGGACACCTGGTCTCACCTCTGAATTTCAGGGGTCCGTGAATGCCCACAGTGGTACATTGTTGTTAGTGTCATAGTCACGTGACACCAGTTACCTTCGTATTTTCACATTATATAACTTGGTAGATAAATACATTCAGTATGATGGGTCATGTCTAAATCGCGTGATTGTGGTTTAGTACCATTTTGTAACTATAAGTGCATAACCTTTAGGTGTGGTTTGCATAGCTATATCATGGATCCTTTTCTAAGCGGTGACATGGGTATAAGGTAGCATCAAACTTAAATGCATATATTTGGGGGGGTTTCCCCTTATAATCTAGGTAACATGAAACACACCATGCCTCTGTCTTAAATTTTATCAAGTTACTATATAAAACATAAGTCGGTCACATGCACATTCTGTTTCAGTTTAATAGTGATAAATATAGAACGCATGAAAGATATCAATTTCCAGAACACCACTCCCTTTAATGTTTCTCCACCAATATACCCCCTCCCCCACTCAGAAGTAAACCCTCCTGTAGGAAATCAAGGTTCACTATTGCACATTATGCACTTTCATGCACTATAATAAGATGATATTAAGAACAACTCGGGCAATATTTTACTTCCCTATTCTTTTTGCCCGTTTTCTTTGCCTCCTTTTGAGAGACAAGGTCTTTGTATAAAACTTGTATGTTTAGTTGATTTCCATTTGTACACCAACACCAAATCTTTGGCATCTGCAATCGTGTAGAAATGAAGGAAAGACAAAAAGCCACATTTGACATGAAAAAATCGTCAGAAACAAGCAGAACAATAAAATCAAACAATATTTCTACTGTCTGCCCATTTAAGAGCAGCAAAATCCCCTTGCTAATCAATGTATAGAACTCGTTATATAATGTTAAAAGGATCAAGCTGAAATGTGTATCAGATATTATAGTGAGCTGCAGATGGCATTGGTGTTAAAGGTAGTTACTGCAATTAATGGGAAATGTGTAAAAACTAAAACTATCAGACTTCTTTAATTTAAATTCATTGAAACACCATACAATAAATGATCTGATTTTAAATACGTATCACATGGTAGATTCTGTTTTATAAAGAATGTTCAGAGTACCACAAAATCAGTCCCAGGTGATCATAAATAGTTCACCTGCTTTTCATAATAATTGAATTAATTTACGTTATTCATTACAGTCAAAATTTTCATATGATGAAAACGATAAGAAAAAACGTTTCATCACCTGCATGTAACAGTGTATTTGATCCCAATACCTTTGCTTGCTCATATGGCAAATTACGTTCACGTGACGATTAAGATGTCAAGAAATTCTGTCAAAAACAATTAAAACTCAGGAAAATGATAGTAAGCAAATAAGATTTCATAGGAAATTTGACGCCATAATTGTTTACGTCCAGATACCGTCCCGATCAATCATTATAGGTCCCCGCTTGGTTAAATTGAAACCCACGGAGAGGTAGCATTGATACAACTTCTTCTGTCGTCACATATTACAGAGATTAAGGACTGAAAAAATCAACTGAGTTTATGAATTATTATTATTGTATGTATCTTGTGATTGGAGTCATGCAGCAGTGCTTTTTTCAGCGACTTGTGTATTAGATACGTACTACGTACATTGTATAGAAAAAGGTGAACATACCTATAGCACTTTAAGAGATGCAGAAAACCCAATTACCGCCTACTGTATCTACCAGTTGTATAAGGAACATGATAATTAATATTTTGTGAAGTGACTGAAACCTTACCGTAAAAGATGTATCACACAAATCTGGCTGATCTCAGTTGAAGCGGTTCTGAAACCAAGAACAAGTTTCGTGGGTTCAATGGAAAGTTACTTCTGCTATTGCCAGGTTATGCCTTCTACATCACATGCCAAATATTATACATGGAACACGTTACTTGTCTACATATGACAAAAGTGTTAAAGGGAGAAAAAGTGTGCTTCATCTCACACTTTTGCTGAAGATATAAAACTAAAAATAAATCATGGGTGCAGCCCTTTTAACAAACGACCAATATTTCATATATTGTTATGATGTTCATATGAGAATGAGGGCAAAGTAATTGGGGGGGGGGGGGGGGTTGGTTGGTTGTAGGAATTTGACTAAAGAGGAGAAAGAAGGATAATGTTCCTACCATAACGGTCTCCATGAATTTTTAGACACTTCACTCTTCATGACAATACGTAACATGACTTACATCACTTTAGTTTCACATCACTTGGACAGGGGTGTCCATATTTTTTTCCATTCTTACAAGTGTAATTAAATAGGAATTCGGATTTGATGCATAAGATTAAAAAAAATTATATCAGGAATGGTTTAACATTATTTAAATGGTTTATTTGTTTGTTTTTAAGATATGATTGTTTATTTTATCTTCCTCTTTTCCAAATATTCTGCACTCCACTTTTACAGATTTATTTCCGTTAAGAGATGAAACTATAAAGTAAATTATCTATAGACGTCCTGAAACACAACGGAGACCGAGTTCTGTACTTTATATAGATGATAAGGAGATGACTTTAAAAATTACGGTTCCGTCTATATACCATTTAGACAAACATTTGAATAAGTTTTATATCGATTTGATTTCAGGAATAGAGTATTTATCTTTTTAATATATGTAATACACTCACTCGAGATGCTTGTGTCAACTTTAAAATAAGTTTTCCTTGGATAACAGTGTATTTTGGCCTACGCTCCTCTCACTCATGTATGTATGACAAGCAAACGCATCGTACTTATCACTACGGTAATGATAGCGAATGTTATCAACATTAATGTACAAAATACATATTTTAACTTTCTGAAGAGAAAAAGATATAAACAAATAATGAAACAAAAAATGTTGTCAGCAGTGCAATTCTCAGTAATATACGAAAATACCGTAAAACCTTTTTTTTTCATAGGAAATCTCACTCTGTTCGTAGCTCTTTTAAAACGAGCTTACACTCACCTGCAAGCACAAAACATCCCCCGGACACACAAACACAAACGAATAACGAAATATGGAAGTGATTATGATGTTGTAGATATTCGTACACAATACTACTAAGTATTTGTACACTGGGATATAAACATATTGTTGTAAAGATATCTTTTTATAGTCTGTACATACATTCGTTCAGGCCCTTTAATATTACTGTAGAATCACCCCTCTTTCAGAATAACTGATGATAATCGCTTATTGGGATGGTGTGGTGTTTTGGGACTCTTTTTCGGAAAGAAAGGTCGTTTGTTGGACATTCTTTTGTAATGATTTCACTGCTTGGTTTTGAGCTAACAAATATGTTTGATGCTTTTTTATATTATCTCTTATTCCAAAATCGTACTCTCCAGGTTCTCAAATATGGAGATCATTTTAGCCCCGAAATCAGTTTGGGGGATATAGGAATCACCCTGTCTGTCTGTCCGTCTGTTCACATTTATAACAATGTAACGTACCAGGAAGAAGTTATGATTAGGACAAGAATTCTGGCAATGTGTGCACTGTGACTTTGACCTTGTACATATGACTTTTGATCAAGGCCATGGTATACCTTTAGGTCATGGGCTATTACTGTGTCAAATATAATCTCCCTGTCATGTACAGCAACTGTGTGAAATATTATCATGGATAACCAATCAACTTTGAAGTAAGAAATTAGTATCCCTACAGAAATTGAAATGGTCCTACTTACTAAGTGTGGGATCAAATGGATCAATTGGCCGAGCTGACCAAGGACCAAATATCACTTACTGTAATTCCGTTGTCGTTTAATAGATAAATGAAAAGTGTAACAAGTTTACTGTCGCTTTATATGACACATGATGAGACTACTTCGAAAGAAAACGTATGCATGGCTCGTTCAAGTTTTGTTTTACATAACACAGAATTTATTTATCGTGAACAGTGTTATGCACATATAAGTGACATTCATTGAACCTAAGATTTGTGGTGTAGGATTTAGAGATATGTCGGATCATGAGAATTCAAATATAATATGATTCATGTTGTGATGTTAAACATAGAAATATCGCCCACGTGAAAACAACGGATAGACGATTAACTAAATGGAGGTGAAGGGTGATTCTAGTGGAGGAAGGAAGCTATTGAAGTAACACGGCCCCTGTGATGGTTCACATTACAATAGTACACAAATGTCACATTTCTTCCTCTCTTTTATGTTTCGCTGTAGATGCATGCATTAAATGATAGACATTGGATAATTAACGCCATAATCACCTTCATTTGTTAATCGTATCTTGAATCATCAATCATGTTTGTGTATTTGTGCATCTACCCGTCTGTGTGTTCGTCGACATATCTTTGTGTGTATCATCGGCTACATCAACACAATATGGCACTATATGACATTATATAACGAATACGCTAATCGAACTGTTTAAGGGGCATTATACATGACATACCTTTTTTTTGCCTGAATTTTCATGATCAGTTGGTTCACAGCAGAATACCTCAACTTTGGGTGGATTTTTCAGGAGAGATGAAATTGATATAAAATGTTATTTACCACATACGATCAGACGGCATTTAGTGCTGAATTCACAGTACGTGGAGATTGTGTCACCTATCAAAGACAATATTTGCATTCAAGAAAATTTGAAGCTATGTAAAAATCTTCTCGAATGTTTGAAGTTTGGTTTTACGTATCCACTACGATCAACATGGATCATCGCTTTATAAAGGCTGATTCCAAAGAATGAATATTCCTTCTTTCATTTGCCTGCAAGAAGAGGTGATAAAATAACATGATTCCATTTGATTTTTATGCGTTTGAGAATATGCTACTGGGTATTGGCGAAAGAAAAACATATATGAATATGTGCAACACCGACAAAATTCCACCACATAGACTGCCAAATAGGTAACGCGAGGAACAACACCGATAGTTACGGGGTTATGTCTCCATGACCAGCTATAATAGCATTATGCAATCCCCACATTATAAGTATTTAAGGTAAACAAGCGAGAACTTTAGTGTCTTTAATTGAGTCATTCACAGGAAATATCGTCCAAGATATAATGTAATAGTGGATCCATTGGTGGTGTTTCTTAAAAACAATTTGAAGGTAGCGCGGTATGCCGCTGCTTTACATTCCTCTTCATGTCACTAGAAAATATTCGAACACAATATTTTCTTTAAACAATCGATTATGTAACATGTTCTGTTTATTAATCCAATGTTATGAATCCTTAAAGCATTATCCTCGGTAATATCTCTCGGCAAACGAATGTTCCTGGAAATCTATACTTCAACAATGTACTAATAATGAATATGTACACGAAAATTAAGTCCAGTATATCTCCCGTTATATTTCTATTTACAATCTAATCCAATGTAGTCAAGGGTCGTCTTCTCAACACATACCTCAGTTCATCGCACACCAATCTTCCGTTATATTACTACATACAATTTGATCCAATGGGGGCTAGGGTCGTCGTTTCAACCCATATCCTAATTTATTGTTGGCGGGCAAGGGGTGTCGTCTCATCCCATACCCTCAAAGATCTTTAGGCCATCGGAAGAATTGGATACACCTTTCCTTCAGTGTCTATCTTCTCAGTAACGGCTTGGTCCATTCTCTAAAAAGGCTTGACAGCCCCCGAACAACACTCGGGGTTATGTAACTCCCAAAACACTCGGGGCATTCAGCCGATGTCAACAATTTAATAAGTCGTCTTAACTCCACTATCACCATCCATTTTTTCGCCGCAAATCTAATCCTTAGCCCAAAATCTGGGGCCCGTCCACCAAGCGTGTATATCATTATGGAATGCCTTCTATCATAAATATCATATGGCACCACATGCAACGCTGCCCTCCAAGGTATGCTGTGATATACCGCCAATTCCTTTATTATTTTTTTTTAATTGGACTATTCTACTTGGCCAAAGGTCACCCAGTGCATACTCTTCTGCACTATGCAAAGCTGCGAAAGTCCTCAGTTCTTGTCGCAGGTGCACGTCCACCATTTGTGACCAAAGTAGTATTTTCTTAATCATGAGTATAACCAATGGCGGCAGGTCCTCAAGCCTGTCTGCCAAAGATTCCATATCTTTAGTTTGTCTGGAGTATAAGAATTACGGGAATATTTTACTAATAATCTACAACACTACCCCCTGTAGTAAAATTTGATTCATTAGCGATCCTAAACCATATCAATCTTACTCATCAAATCACAACAGTCATCAAGGGGTGATTTCAATACATCGGTTCAAGAAGTTTTCGTTTCAGCTTCTTTGTTTGTTAATCGCAAATACCACATATGATGGAAACCGATTTAATATAATTTTCTACTAATTAAGCCATTTATTGTAATCAAGGATTTAACCATCTCCTTCATGTGTGTGTTAGCACATGCCACATTACTATGGAAATCACATGGCGTTAATCAATCTATCAAAAGTTTCAATAATACTTTATTGCGACTTTTCCCGCGTTTCTCACATTCCCTGGGTGTTTTACCATTGACAACTTCATCTATAATCATTTCATCATCAGTAAATGCGGCGCCTGGTTGTTCAGGGTCTGAATCCTATTCTGATTCGGATTCAGTACTCCCTTGGTTTAATTGTCTCTTTTTTCTCTGTCTCTGTCTTAGACAATTCCATCAAGAATATGTCATCTTCAGTACACGATGAATCCCTTTGGGTTCTATACCTGTTTTCTAATTTACTTACGGGAATATTTTCTTCGGACTCATCAGAATGTAAATTACATTTTTTTATAACCATCATCACTGTCTTCCGGAGGTAGTACGTAATTGGTTCTCCTAAGCCGATTACCCATGTTATCTTTTGGTATTTCCCATTAATCTATTTTAGTCAAATGATATTGTTCAGCATTTGCTTTTGTTGTAGTGCCATCAAGTTGACTTTTGATTATAAAGCTAACTGGAGAATTTTGCTCTATAATTCTGTAATACGGTTTCCATCTAACATCATATTTATTTTTTCTAGTATGGTTTTTATAATAGACATGGTCTCCTATATGAAACTCGACAGTTCTACTTTTTCTATCAGCATATTTAACTTTCTTTAAATTGCGAGGAAATTCTAAAAATGACTTGTACAGTATTTGTAACGCAATTTGATGTTAATCGTCGCCGAAATATTTGCGTCGAGGTTTCAAAATATTGTCTAGGGAAAGAACTTGAACTTGGTCGAATCACTGATGTTAAACCTTATAGCGTTTAAGGTTTGATTCAAGTATACGTGGCATACTGAATGTTCATCCTTCAGATATTTTGACATGACATCGTGCAAGGTTCGGTGAAATCGTTCGACTTTAGCATTCCCTTGGGGATGGTAATACTTGATGAATATTCAAAGCTTCGAAAGTCTCTCTGACAGCTTTATTAACATTTTCTGTACCATTGTCAGTAACCAACTGCAATAGTGAGCCGTATCTGGGAAATATCTCATTAATGAGCAGATGTGTGATGTAATCTGCAGACTTGTCTTTTACGGCAAACGCTTCTGGGTATCCGGAATACAAATCTATAAATGCAACTATGTACCTGTTTCCAGATAAGGAAGTGGGATAAGGTCCCGAGAGATCCAACCCGACTTTAGCTCATGGGTATGGTGGAATGTCCGTTTCCATAAGAGGAGGTTTTATTTTTGTCACATTTCTAGTCGGACACGTTACGCAAGACTGAATATACACTAACAAACCTTGATAGAGTTTTGGCCAGTAATATTCACTCTTTATGTTATGATATACACCGAAATGACCTAACTCATCATGGTACTGTTTTATAACATTCATTCTTAAATGACTTGGTACATACAGTCTTAAGGTGGGGTTGTCATTGATCTTTGACCATCATATGATGAGCTTGATTGACAGTCGAAGCTTCACCATTTTGCAACTGATTTTTAAGTTTTAATATGTGCGAATCCCTTTCCTGTTCTTCAAACATATTAAAACCTTCCAGTTCATTCACATTTGGTAGTTTTAGTTCTTCATCCTGTACCCTGCAACTAGCATGGTCTCTAGGTTTGAATCTATTAGAGTTCAAAGCATTGACCTCTAGTGCGTTCCGGTGGATATCTGGTATATCACCAGTGTTTTCATCCGACACATTGACAGATTCTTGGGGACACCTTGATAACAAATCAGCACAAGGTTTCTCTCGACCAGCTATATATTCAATTTTGCAATTATAAGCCATTATGTTCATTGCCCAGAGTTAAGTCTTTTTAGTTTCCATAGGGGTATCAAGAATATATTTAAGGGACTTATCATCTGTTTTTATGACAAAACTGCTATCGTGAAGATAATGATCTAACTTCTTTAGCGCATAATGGATAGCATACTCTTCTTTTTCTATTGTCGACCAACGTGTTTGTGTATCACTAAGTTTGTGACTTAAGTAATAAATTGGTTTTTCATTTATTACGTGCGGAATTGCATCATAAATGTCATCACATGGGTTGCGTCAAACATGCACCTATGCAAGTGTAGCTTGCATCCGTATATAACGTATAGGGGTTGTTTAAGTCCGGATATGATAAAAGGGGAACCACTGTGAGACTTTGCTTGAAATAGTCATAAGCATTTTTGTCATTTTTCACACCTCTGAAATCTTTCATATTTCTTAGTTAAAGCTATCAGTGGTTCAGATATCTTTGAAAAATTAGGAATGAAACGCCTGTAATAGCTGCACACACCTATGAAACTACGAATTTCTTTTACAGTTTTGGGAGAGTGTAAGGTTCGAATCGCATCCACCTTCTGTGGGTTGGGCTTGACTCCATCTTTGTTGATGATACATCCCAAATAAGTAGTTTCTTCTTTAAAGAAAGTAAATTTCTTTAATTTCAAATTGAGGTCATGTTTTCTTAGACTGGCAAACACCTGTTGAAGATGATGTAGATGTATTTCCAGAGATTCTGACCAAATAATGACGTCATCAATATAAGCAGTGCTGAATTCCTCACAACCTTCAAGGACTATGCTCATTAACTGTTGAAATACACCAGAGGCATAACATAATCCAAAAGGCATTTTGTTGAACTGAAACAATCCTTTATAATAAGCGAAAGCAGTTTTGAGTTTGTCATTTGGGTCCATAGCTACTTGCCAATAACCAGATTTCAAATCTAGAGTGGTGAAATATTTTGCCTTTCCTAATTTTGCGATTATGTCGTCTATCAACTGGAGGGGATATGATGTAGTTTTATTAATTTGATTCATTTTCCGAAAATCTATGCACGTTCTTGTTGTTTTATCCTCTTTTGCAAATAAAACAATGGGAAAACTCCAAGGTGATTGAGATCGTGAAATAATTTTTGCATCTAACATTTCATCAATCGCGCTGTCTACTGTTTTCCTATAATGTAAGGGAATTCTATAGGGTCTAAGTTTTATTGGTTCATGGTCACCAGTGTCAATTGTCATTTTCACAGTTTCCGTTTCTCCTAACATCTGTATCTTTACCTGTTACCTTGTTTGTTCACAACTAACTGTTTAACACTTTCCAAGTGTTTTGGTTCGGTATCTAAGTCTTCTAAATCTAGAGACGTTTTATTTGACGAAAATTCATTTATCGTTTTCGTTTTATCTGTAGCAGGTGTCTCTTTTTCATCTATAGTGAAATTAGTCACTTTTCCTATGACACAACCACGTTTTAAATAAATAGTTATGTATGTATGATTACTTAATGGGCAATGGGCAATGGGCACTATTCTATTTGATTTGACTATTGCATTATTAATTTCAAGACCAGGTTCAGAATCCACATATCCTTTTTTTTACTGCATTTATTGCAAAGAATTCAGTGTGACTCAACGGAGTTTTTACCTGTGCTGGAACAATGTTCATAGTGTTTGGTTTCACATTTACACCTCTCTGTAATCTTACTAGGGCGTTTATGTGACAAACTTCTTCAAGCGGTACATAGGACCTTCCTATTGTCAAATATCCTAAGTCATAATAAAGTCTTACTCCATGAGTTGTTAAAAAAATCTCTGCCTAAGATAATATTTCTATTCATATCTGCTATTACACAAAATGGTTGATTTACTGTAGTTCCTCCTAATTTTATTTCTAATTCCACATATCCGTCTATTTCTAATTTTCCGCCATTTAGAGATTGGATACTGATAAGCTTCTTCACCAAATTTTGGGGTCTGTTTAAAGATTGATAAATTCGTCGGTGTGACAGACTAACTTCAGCGCCACAACTAATGCTCTAAATTTCTTTTTACCAATTTTCAAAAGGGACGAATTTGGACTACCAGCTAAATTTATTTTGAAAGACGGATAGCTTTCTGTTTTATTCTTAATTTTATTTTTGAATTTTCTTTTATTTCTGCCTGTTCGTTTAAAACTACCGGCTACGGTCCTGTTTCGGCGGGAGCCTACTAGTTTTCCTGATTCGTAGAATTCTGTAGAGACCAACAATTCCTACGAATGTGACCTTTCTTTCCATAATGAAAACATTTCATGTCTGCATGTTTACCACGTCTGGGGTTTTTGTCCGTCATTTGTCTTTTGTACATCATTAATTTGTTTTAAGCGACAACGATTTGTAGTCTGGTTAGTTCGTTTACAAATAGCACATCGCTTACGGGGCCTATAATGGTCAACTTCCATCGGCGTCTCGCCATTCTCATGCAGAAAATTGAGTGAGCTATAGGTGGAATTACTTGTCCTGAGGGTAACACGTTTCCAAATTATAATTCAGTTATAGCGATAGAGATTGCTCTCTGGAAATTCTCGGAATTTTCCCGCATTACTTTGATCTTCAAGTAATCGTAAGACAAATCATTTATAAAGAAATTCACTAACTATTTCTGAACTTCTGCTGTATTTAAATTATCGAAAGCTTGGTCTGCTAATTTTGACAATCTATGCGCGTACAGCGATACTTTTCATCTCGTTTTTGCTTTACTCTTTGTAGTAAGGACAGCGCGTGCCGTCGATCCGTTACGAGCGCGAACCTTATTGATAACTCTGCCTTAACTTCATTCAAATTAAATACGGGGTGTTCATCGTATAATCGTTCAATTAAGTCGCTAACGGCATCGTTACTCGTTCTGTAAGCAATTTCTTTTGTCTCATATTCTGTTAAGCAATAAAATTTAGCACATTTCTCGATACTCTTAATCCATCTATCAAATTGATCTGGTTTTGTTCCGTCTAAAGATGGGACATCTAATTTTACCCCTTGTTTTGTTAAAATCCCACTTAGTCTATCGACTTGCCTACCTAGCTTTATGCGACAGATGAGAAGGCTATTTGAATGTAAACGGACACATGACTCATGCATGTATTTTGCATAATAGAGCATCTGTATACCGGGAAGTTATGATAGAGGTTTAAAAGTAGATCTTTCAATGTGTTTACCTTCTAACGTATGTCAGTTAGTGCGACTTCACATTCAACACGCACAAACCGTCAGAGTGCTATTCAATATAATGTTTGTTGTAAATATAAAAACAAAAGATAAACAAATCATGCAATGGAGGTAAAGGATGTCTGATAGGGAAGGTGTGGGGGAAAGGGAGGGGGGGGGGGTGTTATTGAAAACCTTTTGATGGTTTCCATAGTATTGATATTTAATTTCACATTTTTACCGTGCACACCTGAGTATATATTTTTCTCAGTGAAATAAAATCATTGGAATTTATCTTGAATCATCGTATTCGTTAACACAGGCCCTCTTATAATCGATACAAGTATGTGTATGGAACGCCATAGCTGTCTCGAGATTACAATATTAACAATAAATAGTCACTTCACAATAACAGTACGTCAAAACAGTATACCATTAATAGGTTTTATATTATATAAAGTAAATATTTTTTATAAAGTAAAACATATATGTTATGAAGTCACAACAGTAGGTTATGAAGTCAAATAATTACGTGACAATGTTATTGCAGTATGTTATGAAGTCATAACAATACGTTATGCAGTGAAATTAGTAGGAAGTGTTGTCATTCTAGTGCCTTATGAAGTCAAAACATTACGCTGTGAGGTCATAAAAGCACGCCATGGAGTCAAAATAATCTGTTATTAAGTCAAACCATTACGTTATGAAGTCACAAATACACGTTATGGAGTCAAAATGGTATGTTATGAAGTCATTAAAGTACCCTATGAAGTCAAACATTACGTTATGAAGTCACAAAAGTACAATATGGAGTCATTAAATGCGGTATGAAGTCAATACATGACATTGTGAAGTGATAAAAGTACCTAACTCCCCCTTAGACTTATTGTTTACGTCATTCCATGATTATTTTACCCCTTTGGGTGAAAAATTTTCGCCCGATCAGGGTCATTTGGGCTAGGCTCAGGGCTTCAACCCCACCCTTTCCTGACTTAAAAAGATTCATGGCAGGTCGCAACCTTTTTTTCAAAACATTACTGTATTCGCATAGTACAGGAGCATTGGTTCTATCTACTAAAAGTGATGATGATTTTGCGCTAACGCTGAATCTATAGCTGAGTTATTAGAAGAAAGTACTTTTGTGACTTCATTACGCATTGTTTTGTTTTTATAACATATTATTTAGACTCCATAACATGTTTTTGTGACTTCATAACGTAATATTTTGATTTCGTAACGCACTTTGACGACTTCATACCATACTATTATGCCTCCAAAACATACTGTGCTGACCTTGCATTGTACTTATATTATCTTATAACGCACTACTCCGACTTCACATCATATTTGTTTGACTTCATACATTATAAAATCTACTTAATGACATAATATTTTGACGTTATATTATTGTGAAATGACTATGACTATGTGGTGTTCCATACATGTGCATGTTTACAGTATAAATTTAGGGCACAGATCAAGAAACTTTCGAAAAAGCTTAGAGGAGTGGGCATTTCGACCCTTTGGATTTAAAGTCTAGTAAACAAAACAAACAAACAAGGTCTTTACTTAAAACTCAGGTGCTCAGTTGAACTTCATATCCCTTTGTGCATTGCAAATTCATTAATTATAAGTACATATGTCCGCAATTGTGTAGAAAGTAAGGGAAGGCGGGAAAAACGACTCTGACGTAGAAATGAGAAAAGTCGGAATGAATATGAAGAACGATACACCCAAACAACATTTAATAAGAGAAGATTTCCTTTGAGAAATCAGTGTATAGAACTGGTTATCTACATATGATATATAAGAGGAGCACGTTCAAGCTTATTCGGACACATAAGCTGGTCAAGGTATATATGAGTATATTATCGTATAAAAGCCATCAAATTTTGATTTATATTAATCAGTTTTCTCGACTTGCTTTTATCTAATTGATATGCACATAAAATTGATGAGATATGTTTGGACCAGTGTTGAGGTATCGAAAATTAGAACAAAGGTGAGTTTGGAGCTAGCTTTTTTTTTAATATTTACATTTATTTACATTATACTTTCTTATATTTACATCTCGAAATATTATGAAATCTGAAAATAAAAATAGACACGAGTCTGTCAAAGAAAGAGAGAGAGAGTGAACGAGAAAAAGAGATATACGGACAGACAGAAAGACCGACAGAGATGTTTATAATCTTACAGTAGAGCGAAAGATAAGTGCCTAATAGGAACCGCAATACGACAAACACCCTGTACCTGATAAAAAATTAAATAAAATAATAAAAAAAAAACCCACAATACTTCCTTTTAGTCAAACGGTTTGTGTTTTATTGTTAAAATGTTCAATACCATGCATCATTTTTGCACAGATGTCTTAGCAATCAATACAACCACGTTAAGCTTCACCGAAAAGACATACGATGTCGAAATGCGCATCTGGTGCACAAAATTAAAAGGTAGAAATGTTCTATATTTATTAAAATGTACATACGAGAGCTTTGAAAAGTCATGAAGGGGGTCCACACACAGGTTAGATCAGAATTGGAATTTATATGAGAAATATATAGTGAAGTTTTGATAATTAATTTCGTTTTTACAAGACCAAACATTAAAAGCTTAGTACAACAATTATAGCATCATCGATTAGATACTAAGCAATGGTCATAACTACATTGTACTATACATAAATATGATATAGTGAATCTGAGTTACTTTTGTTGCCGTGTATAAAGGAATAAATCTGTATATGTGAACCGCTTATATATGATCAGAACATACAGACCAGTGTACTGAGTTTATAATACCACGGCCGAAAATTTCTTGGTCCTTGGTATTATAAACCCTTTAAAGGAATAGTTTAAAATCGCTTTGTGAGACACGTGATAAGGATATGAGAAAAGAATAGAAATCACGGACCACGAGTATTGTAGTCAGTGTGGTGCTCTTATTGTGCTATTATGCGCTCATATGTGTGTGTGTGTGTGTGTGAGAGAAAGAGAGAGAGAGAGAGAGAGAGAGGGGGGGGATATGAAAGGATTCTGAAATGGAAGTGATGTATGTCTAACGGAAAGGATATTCTCGGAAAACACCCTGTGCTTTTTACCGTTATAATGCTATGTTGTTTCATATCGTGCAGTATGTACTGTTCCTTGATTTTGTACTTCCTGATATATTAGGTATGCGTGTCATGATAGACATTACCTCCTCAGACGAGGCCACCGTCTACTTTCAAAATCTTTAGGAAAACTCACCATGAATTTCGAGATGATATTAAAGTACCGTATCATGTTTCTTAATATTCAGTACAGTCTGAAAAGTCTGAGAAGGGCGAAATACTCTTCGGTAGTTTAATGTTTGAATGCTGGATTGACTGAATTTTGTTTCACGTCACTCCACGATTATTTCATGTATATAGTGACGGCATCTTCCTGATGCATTGCATACAAATTTAGACCTTTGCAACGGACCCGTCCGAAGCAGTAAGGGATCTTTTACGTGCCACGCCTATAGTAACACAAGTCCTCGGTGTTTACTGTCTCATCCGAAAGACAGAACACCGGTTCGCCCAGGGCGGGAGTCGAACCCGGGACCTCTCAGTCACTAGTGATCACCTTATTCACTACACAACACCGATTTCCTCTTGCATTAGGAGATGGGGATGTGTTTGCCTTAAAAATAATCAAATTGACAGTTATTATGTGGGAGAGTCCACAATAACCCGTGTGTGTGTGTGTGTGTGTGTGTGTGTGTGTGTGTGTGTGTGTGTGTGTGTGTGTGTGTGTGTGTGTGTGTGTGTGATAGAGAGAGGAGATATGAAAGGATACTAAATGGAAATGATGTATGTCTAACGGAAAGGAAATTCTCGGAAAACACCCTGTGCTTTTTACCATTATAATGCTATGTTGTTTCATATCGTGCAGTATGTACTGTTCCCTGATTTTGTACTTCCTGATATATTACGTATGCGTGTCATGATAGACATTGCCTCCTCAGACAAGGCCATCGTCAACTTTCAAAATCACCATGAATTTCGAGATGATATTAAAGTACCGTATCATGTTTCTTAATATTCAGTACAGTCTGAAAAGTCTGAGAAGGGCGAAATACTCTTCGGTAGTTTAATGTTTGAATGCTGGATTGACTGAATTTTGTTTCACGTCACTCCACGATTATTTCATGTATATAGTGACGGCATCTTTCTAATGCATTGCATACAAATTTAGACCTTTGCAACGGACCCGTCCGAAGCAGTAAGTGATCTTTTACGTGCCACGCCTACCGTAACACAGGACCTCGGTGTTTACTGTCTCATCCGAAAGACAGAACACAGGTTCGCCCAAGGTGGGAGTCGAACACGGGACCTCTCAGTCACTAGTGATCACCTTATTCACTACGCCATACCGATTTACTCTTTGCATTAGGAAATGGGGATGCGTTTGCCTTAAAAGTAATCAAAACTGATAGTTTTTGTAATATTTTTATTGAGAATGTGGGAGAGTCCACAATAACCCCTCCCGTATCTACCACTTATATCATGTGAACGTCATATTGGATATTTTGCAAAGTAAAAGGAATTACCTTTATCAAAATTATCACTGTTCATTTTGCACAAAATCAGTTAAAATTCAGTTTTATATGTTGCTGCTGTTGGACTCTAAGTTCCCAACCGTGTCCTCAGCAGAGTTTTCAGCACATCCATACTGACCCGAAATATATACTGCAAATGTACAGTACAATAAATTTGGATATTATTCTAAAATTAAGAAGTATCCACCTCATGCACAGCTCTTTGGTTGTCACTTTTAGAGAGATTTGGTAATGAATGTCGTCTTCAAATATTGATTTTTCGATTTCTATAGATTAGGCCTTGAGCATCAGTGACGAAACATAAAAATTGTCGAAAAGCGCATTTGGTGCTCCAAATAAATTCACGTATATATGATATAATATTTATTAGTGTCATACAACATTAAATATGATTTTTAATATATCTACATATTTTTGCAATTTTCCCAAATTTCTCTAGTATTTTGTCTTTCACTTTGACCTCAAATTTCACTTAAACCTGCTTAAGAGTTAGATGAAACAATTGTGTTCTTTTCCTGTAGACTTCCTTTAATATTTACATCGGAGATAGAGCATTGTGCTTTAATTAGTATAAAAAATATACCCACACGGCAAGGAAATGTATAACAGAACAAAATACCATTTAAGAGAATTGGATTGATTTGATTTCAAATGAAAAGAAATGTCAGCAATACAAATATTCAAGTTTAATATGATAACATTCTCCAAAGCACTTCGAAAATACGTATCATTTTCAGAAAATACAATTATATATTATGTTTATTTATTGATCGTTCATTTCACTTAGTCAGTTTAGTCTTTTACTTTCGTACTTTTCACTCATGTATATAGTACAACAAAGTATACTAATTAGAATTGGAGTAGCTCAGGGTTTATTGTCCTGAAATCTTGACCTGTAAATCGTAGATTCGAGTTTAATATCACTGCCGTTGTTCCTTTTCTTTCTTTTTTTTTTTTTGTTATTTTTGGAAAGGTTATATTATTAAAATACGAATAACGAACTGTCGTTTTTCATTATGCAAAACAGTATAATAATCGAACAAAATATTTTTGACTATATAATTGATGGTAATTAATATGATGAAAATAAACTTCCTTATATTAATTCATATAAAATGGTCCTTATCTACATATCTATATTTTTCCAATGTATGATTAAGGGGAACAGTCGTCTTTCACAGTATATTTTGTGGATAATTTTTTGTATTTTGTTATATCTTGAGTATCTCGTCTGTACTTTGATCATGTAGACTGTTTCCTGATTTCTTACTAAATACTCTCCATTACATTATAAACGCTTTCTTCCTGTCTGGTGATATTACTATTAGCATTGCAATTGGTATTTTGCCAATAATCATTTGTTTCTTTTCTTGTCCTGAAATTATATATAAGGGAATAGATAAATAAACGCCTTTATCTTCTTCCTCATTTCAAATTGATAAAAAGTCGTGTTTTATATACATACATGTTGACATCAAGAGCAGTATGCAGTTTGAAAACACAGGATGTACCGGTAATATGAAAAGAAATTTATGTCTGCGATTGACCGGACATAAATAGCTATAATAAGGAAGTGATACTTACTTAACTATATAATATATCAAAGTTGTCATTGATAACAACAGCAGTAACACAATTATACCCAGTGCTGAAACTATAAAGTGCACGGCCTTATTTATTATTTTAAGTCTTTTATCACCAAATTAGCTTACATGCTATCATAAAACACCTTATTATATCATCGAAATTTATCATGATAAAATGATTACGGTTGTTCTACTGTGTAGATAAAATTATCATCAAATTAAGCAGATATATACCTGTCTTTGATTCAGATGTCTATTTATTTCAATATATTTAAGATGCCTATGATAACTAATATCATGATAACTAATATCATGATAACTAATATCATGATAACTAATATCATGATAACTTATATCATGATAACTAATGTCATGATAACTAATATCATGATAACTAATATCATGATCACTAATATCATGATAACTAATATCATGATAACTTATATCATGATAACTTATATCATGATAACTAATATCATGATAACTAATATCATGATAACTAATATCATGATAACTAATATCATGCATGTGATTAAAGAAGAGATTACCTAACACGAACGTAAACTGAGGAGATATTGATTGTGTAACTGGAATCCTGAAGTCGATGCCCATTGTAACTAAATGCATATATATGTAGAATAAATATTAGAACATGTATACTTTTAAATTTTTATGCACTAATGTAAGACAAAACACGTATGGGCATGCAATGAATTAAATTTCAAACAATTTCAGTTTACACAATATCAAAGAAATACGTAAAATTCTTAGCAAATTAAAAAGCTGGAATATCTGTAATGCAAGACAGAATATGAAACAGTCACGAACTAGAAGAGATTCCATATGCCTGCCAACCTGTCATTCCGGTAGCCTATATAAGATCATGTGAGTAAATATATTTTATCATCATGTTAAGTAATGGTACAACCGTAGTCCGAGATCATCTGTCCTCCCACTTTTAATATCTGTGGTTTGTGGGAGAGGGCCAGAGAGACTCTAATCATCACAAGTTGGAATTTCAGTGATACCAGCCGATATGGGGATGTACGAGTCTCGGATGACAAATACATGTTTGCAGAGGAAATTTGCAGCATATTATAAATAAATGAACATTTAAGTGACTCTATCATAGCGGTATCTTCTGCTTCTGCCAGCTGCCATTTTATTCAAAAACACGACCATATTCTCATTTCCCCATTTGTGTATACAAAATGCGACTCTACGTTCGTGACACTTCAGCAGCTTACACAACGAAGTTAATATGTCAGTCAACAAATTCTTCTGTGTTCAATCGATATCGCTTAAAAGTTTCTAGCTTTGTAATGTAAACTTAGGTATATGTCATCAGAAGCTTGAAATATCAAAGAGGCAAAACAAGTCCTACTAATGTTGTCAACATATGTTATAAAATCATGGAATGAAATGACAGTATGAATGTATCGCTACGGAGAATACATAGATATCGATCGCGGGGAAAGAGAGAGAGAGAGAAGAATAAGAATAATACCATGAAATCGCACCCACGATTGCAAAGATGTTGAGTTGCCAACTGAAAACACTTCTATGGTTATTTACAAATAAAATGAGTAGGTCTCACCTACATCGGTATGATCTGATTTAACACGATAATTAAATGTTAACGAAAATACAAAACCGAAAATTATAAGATACAGATCAAGACATGCGCTTTATAACATTTACATTCCAGGAGTGTATATTACCTTCTGTTTTCTCATTTCCTGTATTGTTACTTGTGCTATAATCTACAACAGTATACACGTCAAAGTTCGCTGGAAATTTAGGAATGAGTTTGGTAGAAGAAATTCTGAAATATTTTACAAAAGACATTATATATTATTACTATATATAATTGTAATATTAAAAAGCGGATTTCCTGTTTAACTTTTAAACTCTTTTCTCTGAACTATTTAACATGGTTATGAATTAAATTTATTTGTTTTTGTAACCCTTTCCTTTGTAAATGAATGGAAACATGTTTTATACAATTTACGTGCGCCTTGGCCCTACCCTGGGCTCATACTTCATTGTACTATATGAATATTCATATACATCGGTCCCTTATCTTTCTATGAAAACTATTTATACTATATAAATGCGTATCCAGTTCAGTACATAATTTTGGACACATAGTTAGTTTAACTGTAAAGCGAGACATCAGTTACATTACCTCCTTCCCCTCTTTTTCACTCTGTTAGAAGTGCATTAAAATCATGTGATTTATTCAGTTCATACACTTCCTCATTGGTATATGAAATACATTTCAATTCCTATGTGTGCGAGCAAGTAACTGCTTCATGTCATTGAGTTTTACATAAAACAATTAGCGTTTAGGTTAAATATGAAAGAAATGGAATAGCTTTCTTGTAAAGGGTGTCTATAATATTTTCAATTTCTGTGTGTATGGTTCCCCATTCATTTTATTATACTTTGGATATCTTCTTTCTAGTTGAGCGTTATTTATTGTTTACATGTTTGTACTCCCAAATAAGCATGCTTCGTAATATGATACATATTTAATACCTTTCCGTAGTAATCTGGGATTCATGTTTTTCTTCTTTGTAGCAACCATCGTCTATTATGAAAAAAACTGTGAGTTTTACAGCCAAAATAATAATAATGAAAATAATTACTTTCGAAAATATGAAAATGCATGTAAATGAAAAATTGGGCATAAGACACGATAAATATAAATTTATGGATGTTATGATATATTACATATAGTTATTTACTTACATTTGTACATCTGATAAGACAAGAATGTGACATTTTCTTTACTTGGACACTTTCCGTTGACTGAGCACTTGACATACTGGATTTTTAAAATGTCACTACCGTGAATTTGTGGACATCCCTCTGAATAAGAAAAATAAATCATCTGAATTTATCTACTTTTAAAACAAAAATTTTATAAAAAAAAAAACAAATGTTTTAGAAATAGAAAAGAGAAACAAAGATTAATTTGTCCATATACCTTATACTTTTACTATTCATTTTAAATAAATATATATTTACTTCTATTTTAATGTAAGAAATTAAGCTGTTTTGAATCACTGTATCGAATCTACATTTAAGAAAAGAGGTGCATATGCTGCATAAAAAGTTTAAACCATGTATGGGCTTTTTACATAATCTCCTACGCCCCTTACTCTTCATGTTTTCCGTTATGTAAACTAGCAATCAAACATACTTAATAATTTGTCAATCTTTGTATAGTATTGATTGATTTTGTAATAGATGCAAAGAAATGTGAGGTAAAGTTGCTGTGTAAGAAAATCTTACTATCAACTTGGAAGGACAAAGGCATCATACAAAATTCAGCAAATGCGTCCCAGGATGATTTCATACAATGATACACAAAACCGCTAACTTCGTTACACAACTTCAGTGAATCTCTTTGATTCCAATGATTTAACTCCAAAGGGCATGACGATACATTGGTCAGTTCCATGATATTGTTGGCACTCACATTTACATAAAAGTACACCAAAGCTCCATATACATATGTATGCATTATTCACATGTTAGAAGTCTTTTATCTTGATGTTTGACGTTGAACATAAAATCCGTTTATCCTCATTCACTCTGACAGTCTTCCACTTAATCCATCGTAAATTACACAACAATCCTTATACCATGTTATTATAAATAAATTTTATACGATTATCAAACACTTTTAAGGTTATTACAGTATTCTTGTAGCGAAACGCATCATTCGATCAATTTTATTGATGCGACTTAATGAACCCTGGCTAGAAGGAAATAAATTCGCATTTCCTTGTCAAATCATTTGTAAAGTATAGAAACGAAGCATATGTTACAAATTAGGGGGAAATATATTTCTACTTCAGCATGGATATTGTCAAATGTTTCGTTTCGTATTTTGATATGCAATAAATATTAGATATTTATGTCAGTTTTACATTGGAATTGGATTAATTGTCACTTTTGATTTGAATGTCCCAAATACGAATATTAAGATCTGTTAATAGCATTTAAGGGTGAACATAAGATAAAAGGGAACATCAAATAATATGATTCAGAGCTGGTTTTATATATAGAGAGACTTACAAGCTGCAAGACCGAAACACTTCACTTCACTCCACTTCTTTTCTCACTACAGACATGTTCGATATAAAAGTATCTAGGTTAATATTACTAGACCAGACTTCATAAAATCCGCACCTGCTCAAAGTTCTACTTTATACGCTGTAGCAGACTATCCAGTGGGAGGGGCATACTCTTCTATTAAATTTTCTGTACACAAATATCGTTGTTAATTAAATGCATGGTTGTATAATTGACTATGTTTTAACATACACTTACAAATATAACTTACTTATAACATTTCTTTTTAAACTAACATTCAATACAAGCTATTGAAAGGGAAGTAAATAAAAATGTAAAGGAATAAATAAAATAAAGAACTAGAAATTTTGCGCTAAAGACGCTTTCGTTTGCCTGCATGATAGATATGGCACACAACATATGATACCGTTATTATTATATTTTTTGTTTTTGTTTTTGGTTTAAGGAAGACAACTCTTACTTATCTGTTAAACACATACACACAAAACAATACAGTATCCGATAGAATGTCACTGCGACCTTTACGAACGACTTACCATGTTGAACAGTCATCGACCTCTTGAAACCAGAGGTGAAACCAAGTGCTAAATAAAATTTTTACGCCTTTTCACAGTAACATTACGTAATCGAGACATAAAATGAACATACTTTAAAACATAGCGACGAAACCCACTTTCAAACATGCAAACATAGATAGTTGATTGGAGAAAAAACCAATCTTTGTGTTCTGATGTACGTAAAATACCAACTTCACAACAATGTTTTACGCACACACAATGCACGGGTAGAAATTTGAGAATTGGTTAAATGATATCCGAGGTTACTTATTTTAATCAACTGCATTGTGCATTATTACTTACTTGTTTTTGTACAAGCTATTACTCTTATCTTTTATTGATTTTTCCTGTGACAATAGACTTGTTTTAATATTGTTAATATTGTTTAATATTGGCAATATTGTTGCCCCTTGGCGGGTGATTGAAGCATTTTGCTTTATTGAAATTTTTTTCGACTTATGGAATACAAATTAATGCGCCTTTCAATTAACGCCCTGTTTATTGTCCCTTCGTTTTATTATTCTAATCATAGTTTCTACAAGTAAATCGCTGTATCACCGTAAACTTTAAATAATCAATATGAAATGACGTAGATATCAATTTAATCTGGTCAGAGGAGGAATAATTGATTCTGAGAGGGTAAGGGGAGGCACATTTTAGAAAAAAAAAAATATTTTAACCCTGAAAATGTTTTAAATAAGGAATCTGGATTTGACTATTGTTAAACTAAATATTCTGGCTGCTAGCCTGTACATATACCAGATCATCAAAATATAAGCTGAATGTTCTATAGAAAACATGTGATTTTCCCCCGCCAGATCGCTTTCTATATTATAATGCGTAGTAGTGTAACTGTATATGTCTATTTCAGCCGAAGTTATAGCATTGGATTAATCGTGAAATTCAATATGTTCAACAAAACTTCATAGATTTGTTGCTTTAAAAATGTATTTTTTGCATTTCCATTTTGAGAGGCAGGTGGGGAACAAGGACTCTACCATCTGCTTTCTGAGAGATTTTCTCTTCAGATTCTCGTTTAAAATTGAACGCTAATTCCAAATCCCTATCCCCAACTTCCCCTTGTGTTGTCAGTCCCTCATTTATATGCTAGACAAAACGATGCTTTAACGTTTAAACGAGTGGCCCAGAGGGGTTTTAATTGTCTCATTTATCACCTGAACATATATGCAAAGTTGATGTTGAGATTAAGTTCAATTCAGTGCAACAGGACATTCGTCAAATGATTTTAACGCATTTATTAAAATGTAAAATAAACACAAGCGTATCTTCAAAATGTGAGCAAGAGCAAAACCAACAAAAATTGTGTATCTTCACTTAACATACATGATAACCAAAACAAAAAGAGTCCTACATGGGCCTACATTGTTCACCTTAGACATAGAAAACAATGCATAATGATATTGAACACTGATTGTAGATGACCAGAAGTCTAAAGTTTCTTAAAACATTCTTTTATAGTGATAAATGGAAATTCTTCCCCTGGATACCAGAGACTGAGAGAGACTATACACTTCACTATAGAAACTAGTAGTATTACGACCTATACAATTAAAATAGTGTTTGCATATTATTTGTTGAGTTTACCTATAAGAATGTGTTTTGTTTACGAAATATAATTATAGAATGATGTGTGTTAATGACATATATTACAATGCTATTCTTGCAAGTAAGAAAAATGAATAACCTGTCCCAGGATATTAAGGAAATAAATATTCTATCCTTCAAAGATCTGAAAATAAATAATCTGAGTCGACTAAATTTGCCAGCCCTCTCCAATCAAATGGTCGTCTCCTAATATATTTCCATAGGTTCAGCAAATAAAAATATGTAAAACTTTATATCACAAGCGAAAACAAATAGTTTTCACACAAAATATGATGTTTAACTTGAAATGCTTATTTTTCAGAGACCTATGTCTGCATACAAATATATTGTAATCGGTGTCCTCTCTCTGACTCAGTGTTCATTTTCACTGAATCTGAACTGCACAAAACTAACTACATCATGTCCTACTGCTGCCCAGTGGTCGAAGAGAGGGAAGCTGTTCAACTGTTCTGGCTATAAAAGATACATATGCTTGATAGCACCAGTAAATGAATTACGAGAAGGATGCATATTCAATTACACAATACAAATTGGACAAAGTATGTAGATATCATTATTCATATATTATTTATATTATTATAATTATATATTAGAATTATTATTTATATTATCTCTTGTTTTTTTTTCAATTCATTTTATTTTTTTAAAGGAGTGGGTGCGTTTTCTACTAAAATCGGCCCAATGCGGAATTAAAATTAAACTGTTTCGGATTCATAAGATTTTCAGAAATGTTTTTTCGAAACCCCTTTGTAAAAACATTCAGAAGTAACATTTTTGTGGTCTTCTGAAATCATGATATTGCGCCTTGTTTTTGACGTCATTACGTCACGTCATTGCCGTTGGGTATGATAACGGTTTTAATGCAAAAGGCGCTATATAACTCCAATAGAATAAACACACACACATAGTGTATTACAAATTTAAAGTACTAGTATTTAATTATGTCAAAGGGAGTGAATAATTCTACCAACTTTTCTGCATTTTCCATATACGTCGCTGATGTTGGCAAATCTTTTTTCATTTGGTTTGATATAAAGCCTTGTAAACGACACATTCAGCAAAGTACGTTATGGCAGCTCAGAAGATTCCATACTCGTAATCATTAAGCCTGGTTGAATGTTTGATTGTATTCTAGGACTGATTATTTGTTAGTAGGATACTATATGTATTCACAGTTAAAGACTAATATACTGTTTTTCATCTACATCATGGAGGTTTGGTTTAGTGTGGTTTAACGTCACTGTGAACGCGAGGTCGGCGATATTTCAGCTATATAATGACGGGACATAGTCCTGCAGACTGCATTGATTGGTCCTTTTGTCGTTCATCCACACCATGGACAGAGAGGGGTCTTTTACGTGCCAATTCTTTCACGACACGGGCACCCAAAAAGACGTTTTTGAACCCGCTCATGATGAGCGACAGCGGGATTCGAATTCGTGACCTCCCCATTACGAGTCCGACGCATGAACCAATTGGCCACTACAGGCTTCCAAATAAAGGAGTAGCATCTCCTCTAGGACTACTACATCACCCGGAAGATGGACAATATTTAGCTATAATGTGACATGCAAGTGCTGTATGAGTAGTTAGTTAGACGTGAAACTGTTGGTAGGTTTATTGTAGTTTAATGTCACATTGCGCAGTATTTAAGATATATAGTGAAAGGTCATAAGACAACTGCTGGACAACATTGGCAGTTAGTGATTCTTAACAACGTTTCAATCGTTAGTAACACGCAGATGGTTAGCGTTTATCCAAAATCGTATCAACGACATTCCAACCATAAGTCCGACACGCTTTTTGTGTGGTCGTGACATATTTACGTGAAATTGTATTATAAATAAGATAATAGCAGAATGGTGTGACAATTGTAAAATATTTACCAGCCATACTTCATTCATAGTAGTTCTCAATCTGATTAAAACCATATCTTTATTCCGCTTTTCTATTTGTCCTTTTGCAGATAAATATCCGGCAAAACTCCGTAAGGGGTCATGTTCTGGTGAACCGAGAATGTTATTTCCCATAGCCAATCTATGACTCGGCTAGGCACGTGATAGTGACGCAATATGTTACAAACACTGTTCAAAAACTACCTTGTGGGTCACGCACTCTGTGGATGTTAATTTCATTCCTAGGAATTTGTAGCCGATCCACTGATTGGCTGAAAATCAGAGTTCTCCAGAACATGACCCCTTACGGAGTTTCGCCTGATCTTTATCCGCACTACGACAAATAGAGAAGCGGAATAAAGATATGGTTTTAAACAGATCGAGTAGTTCAAAACATGTAGACATATGTGCAATCGCTGCATTCAATGTACAAATAAAACATGCTACATCAAATGCTTTCCATGGGTTTGTTTTGATAAAAGAATAATAACACAAGTCATAATAATGACATCAGGAAAACAATACATGTAATTTTTCGGTTAGAATCATCGGGAAACTTTCCAAGTACATTTTTACAACCGCAATTGAATATCCTAGAAACATTGAATAGACATATACGTCGTATATTATAAAGATGTAAGTTAAACCCAGTCAGTAATGGACAGTCAGAAATAACAGGTAGTCAAACTATAAGGCATGCCTTAGGGGAAAAACTTTACGTTTTATCACTACTGCATGGTAAGATTGTCTATGTCAAATAATTGAAATGAACACTATTCATTTGCAAATATAATATGAAAAATGTGACTCTTTTTCAAGTTTTTGCTATTTGCATTATTGATATTCTTTTTCAATAAATTTGTGACGTCGATAACAAGGTGTTTCTATAATTCATTTTTCTGTTCCATATTGGTATTTATCATATAGTTGTTTAAAATCTCTTATTCTGTATTTAACCTTGTCATGTTTAGATCTGGATCTGAAGAATTTTTAGCTTACCTCTGTTTTGCATAAATCTTCTCGATTTTGTATTTTTCATAACTGCAATACCACTGTTTATTATTATTTATGTTTGTATTTTTGTAATTACAGTTGGGTGTCCATATACCACGCAATGTGATATTCGGACAGGTCAGCCAGTGTTAGTGTCACACGCTGATTTTCTTCCGTGTCCTCCAGATCTTGACGGATGTCCTCCACGCAACCATTCTGGCTATTCTATCTTGGAAATTTACAAATGTAAAAACTTTCCGTTTTGCTACCTGTAATACATGAAACATTTTATTGATTAACTATTGAATAGCTTTTAAAACGGTCAGAAGTAAGACTGCACAACTACTAACAAAGCATTGTCTGGTGCATAAGATTTCCCACAACATGAGACTTGTATTTGATGAAGTTAATAACAATGTGTAAGCATCATAATACAAAGCTCATAGTAAAGCAGATATCAATAAGAAATCATTGTTTACCTAGTATTACCATATATTACATATCCCATATTTCAGATGCAAGATGTCAGGGAAGAAATACATCTGACAAAAGGTAACAGTATTAAATAAATGAAGATGATTTTCATTATACAGATATTATTTTGTAAATGGATTTTGGAACAGTAAACTTTAATATTGTATGTAAAAATGATGTTTAAAAAGCAACTTAGCAGTGTAAATATCAAGAAATTATAAGGTATTCAAAGTCGACAAACGGAAAAAAGAGAGCAATCCAAATTAATATTCATTATGAAGCGTAGAGGAGTTGCTGAACAGAGAGAAAGAAAGCGGAAATACATTAGTATAATATCGGTTATGTTCGCCCGTTTTCTAGTTCTTTTGAAGTAGAAAAAACAATTACACTTCTTTTCTGAAAAAGTATGCGTAGAACTTATTTTGCATCGAATTGATAATAGAAATCGTTAAAGTGAACCTAGGCTGATTAAAAATCACATCACTCACGTAAGGCAAATAAAAAACAATAGAAATACGAAATATTCTTCTTGGTATAACATATTGAAAACTTCTTCGTTTATTCATTTTCTTAAATAATAATTCATGACTTTATTTATTTATTTATTCGATATTCTTATAAATGTCATTTCTATTATAGGACGTATTATTATGATTATTATTATTATTATTATTAATATTATTAAAACTATTATTATTGTTGTTGTTGTTGTTATTATTAATATTATCTCTATTGTTCTTGTTGTAAATGTTGTGTTTATTATTATTATTATTTTTTTTATTATCCTTCTTACAGTTCTGTTTCTTCTGACAAAGTAACTGGAACTCCGACAACTATTGTACTTAATCAGATTTCTCTATCTGACAACCGGAAAATAAATACAATTTCTATAGCACTTGGGCTGCTAATTCTTTTCATCACATTTATTCTCGTGATTAGAGAAAAATATAAAGGTAAGTATCCTGTTTTAGCTAATTATTTTATATCTTATTGTCGTAAATGTTTCAATAAAACAACAAGGAGAGGATTGCCTAATTACTATTTATGTCACTCCACATTTTTCATTGATTTTCGATATGTTTATGCAGCATTACCATGCTAACAAAGACATCCCAAGATTGGACAATCGGGCCTTTGTTATGTGCTTAGATAAACAGAAAATATATACATCTGCTTTATGGCTGTGATGTGTAATGCATGTTGTATCAAGTCATACCCTTACGTGTATGCCATTGACTTCTGCCTAAACAATTGAACATAGACTTTAGTGAAACAGTGTCCATCGTCATTAACTTTGCACTGGAATATAGATAATACCTTTCTGTTTTATTACAAATTATTGAACATTTAATGATAGCTTACTATCGGCGATATTGAAAGTATTTAAATCATATGTTCATATGCATTGAGGTTTTATTTTTTAATGAAAATTATATTTACAGGTCGTTCGAACTACCAGAGTAAGTATTTTAATGTAACCTATGATTTTAATCTTACTGACTAATTGACCAGTGGAGTTCTTATATTTCACATAAATTGTTAATCGATGTACCGTAAATATCATATTATTTTTACAAGTGGTTGCATGTTTAATGAATGATTCTTTCAAGAAAACAAGCAATACTAAATAAATAAATAAATAAATAAAAGAAAAGAAAATACAAAATAAATACAGAAATCAAAAGAAACAGACAATCTGATCTCCTGATATGTATATTTCAGATAATACTGGTTAGTACATTGCTATAAAATTAGCAGTTGTACACCGATCAAACGTGTGAAAGCAAATGTTTCTTTCCTTTTCTATATGTTTTCTTGATTTGTAGTTATAACGTAGAAACTTGGAAGTAAATGAAAAAAGGGAGGGGAGAAATATAATTTCATTTTTAGTGGTCATAGAGGTCAGTAATCGTTAGTTCCATTTCTGTTTTTCGTTCACTTGAGCATTTGTCATAGTGTTCCATCCTCCGTCCGTCTTCATCTATCTGTAAACTTTTCAGATGTTGAAGACCATTTCTAGATCCAATGAAAGCAACAAAACATGGATGGAACAGAATAATGAGGGTTCTGTACAAGATTTGTAGTTCATTATTATTATCATTTTGTTTTGTTTTGTGTTTTGGAGGGGGGGGGGTGTTTTGTTTTTGTTTTAGTTTTATTTTTTATTTTTTGTTTTTGTTTTGTTTTGTTTTGTTTTTTTTTTTTTTTGTTTTTTTTTTTTATTTTTTGTCAGATAATCCGTCAAACGCTGAATTTATTATTATCATTTTTATTATTTTTTATTTATTTTTGTTTTTGATAAACATCTTTTCAGAGCGACTGCATAAATCAACAGTCAGAACAGAAGCATCATGTTGATTGATTTCGTCCCAGGGCTTTGAAAATGCATGGATTTGTATATTACTAATGTTATCATTAGTAATGTAATAAGAAAGTAATGGAATACAGAAATTCTGTTTGGAATCTTTCACATTTCTTTTTATTGAAAAGGATAGCATTATTGATATGTATCGATAAAAACCACACTTGTCTAGGGATGGTTGGAAATATATGATTAGGGGGTTACTCGCCCTTGAAATATTTCCAGATCATTAAACCACAGACAAAGCAAAAAATGCATTAAATATTTATTTTGTCCCATTCTGAATCTACCTTTAATGGAGGTTTTCTTTACCAGGGCCAGGTGACCTTATACTATTATTTCAATTCCCTAATCATACCAGATCCTAGAACAGATAATGGAAACGGGAATGAAAATATCACGTTAAACCAGACGGTATGGAAAATGAGGTCCCTAAAACTCGTCTGATAATAGTATCATTATGATAAGAGTTCACGTAGATACTTTTCAATCTGTTCTGATTTTCTCAGTCAAATTTCTCCAATGCTGCAATTTTACTTCTCTCTGCATCTTCTTTGCTCGTACTAGAAAAGAGCAAGATAGCACTGAAAATACACATTTGGTAATTTCTGAAAACAGAACCCAATCATCGCGACAACACAATTGATTATGATTAACGGGATAGGCAAGCACATTCTTTTTATTCCATTTTCACTGCCGTATACCTCTGTAACTCAATAACGGGCTCTCAAGTATACATAGTAGACTCTGCAGTTGTATTAATGTAATACAGAATTATATCATGTAGCAGAAAAACCCGCCAAAACATTACATGACGTCATTGTTACGTCAGTGTGGCTCAAAGCATTATATATAGCGGGATAAACTGCAATAATCAACATGCCAAGAAAAATGTTGTAGTGCAACTTTTTCTCAACTCTATTGTGTAATTTTACATGAGGACTGATCTATATCTATTTGAAATGCATCTTGCTGTGCCTAAATTTTAGACTGTAAAATATCAACAGAATTTCAATTTACTTAGACCATTTCTTGTAAAATGACACCATTCAGCAATTTCATCCCGATATTTATTCACATTTACGCCTCTTATAAAGTGGGAAAAACTCTAAATATTATTAATTCCATTTATTGTTTATTAATTACCAATTTGGGCAATATACCCTTGAGCTTTGTCATCGTTTGTTGTTAATACTACATATGTTATATATAGCAATCACGTGATTCCAAACAGCTAGGGATAACATTTAAATATGTAAAAAAAAGCAATTTGCATTTTTACCGTTTTTGCATAAGTAAACTTTACTTAATTTGCTATGCTGTTTTCAGTAGACTATAATGTCAATAACGTCGTGGAGTGCCTTAATGTTACTGCATCATAGATATATATATAACAAAAGGCTTCCTTATCTTCGATATCAAAAACTTTGGTGGATATAAATTGCATGTTATGTCAAACCAATCTTCTCGGTTGCGCTGCGATCTCTTTTAGTATTGACCAATCGCTGTACTTAGCTTGAAATCACATCTGAATGCATTTCTGTCCTTCTGAAAATGACAACACTCGATGAATTTGACTAGTTGGTTAAAATCACTTCAATCAGAACCACTATCACAGTTCAAAACTCTTATTTACTTATGGTGAGTTTTGAATTTATGAGATTAATTCTTTAAATGGGTAAATCTAAAACTTGCTATTTAACACACTACCTAAATATTATCATAGTTTATAAAAATGACCTCCCGTTTCGTTCTATAGTATCATCCATTGAACTTTTATATTTACATTTGTGAATTGAAATAACTAAATGAATACTGAAAAGAGTGTACGGAAAGACCATAACGTAGTAAATTGTTTACTGTTTGATAATGGTTGGTTGGTTGGTTGATTGGTGTTTTACGTCGCTTTCAACAATATTTCAGTTATATCGCGACATGGAAGCAGGAGGTTACCAACCTCTTAAACATAGTGGCGCAACCCGGGAATCGAACCCGGATCGTCGGCGCCGCAAGCCAAGCGCTTAACCACTACACCAAGCCTGCCCCTTGTTTGATAATGTTGTATTGTCGTGTTATCATTCATTTCACCATTCTCCTTCTGTCGTTTACAAATTATGCATTGTATTTTTGTCTTGTTACATATACGACTTCAAAATATTTAGTTTTGAGTATTGTCTTCATGTATGGAATAGATAGTTTTAGGTTTTATATATATTATTTTATATTATTGTTAATTTTGCTCATCAGGTAATTCATTACTACATGTCCTATATGTTTGAATGATTTAATGCAAATACAAACGCTCACGAATGATTCTTTTCTCTTACGTTTGTTTGGAACAAATTAGACATTTTATCTCTGTCGTATATAAGTGTTTCATTTCCTGTCACAGATAGGGATATTGTACAAGCTGAAAAGGGGCAGATTTTGCACGACCAGCAACCCTTGCTTCAAAAACAGGAAAACTCATCACTTGATACTGCAATTGAAACAGAGCACCAATATTCTACAATGTCTAGAGAAAAGACAGGTATAAAACTGCCGTTTATTTGATCTTTTTCAATGCTGTTTGTATGTTGTGTATATGTTTGTGAGTGTGTGTGTATATTTATAATGTGAATAGTCACAATTGAGGATTTGAATTCTTGTAACGCAAATTCGTCGACGTCATCATCGCTAACGTCGTTCAAATCGTCGGTGTGTATGTCGTTCACTCGTTCTTCAACGGTAAAAACTTTCATTTCCGATGACATTTTTACTATTGAATATCAATCGATAGTATAATTTTGTCTGAACTCAATTTTGTCTGACCTCATAGCAGCATAGTAACACTGATTTAGGTATTTTGTCTTTTGACGACAGTTATCGCAATAGAGCGCCTGTGACATGTTCAATGCTATAAATCTGAGTAGTCGTTAATGACCGATGTGTAGGTGTTAACTTCCTGCTTATTACGGACATGTCTTATTCACTCTCATTCAAACTCAATCTTTCACGCTCCTTACTTTATCACTGTGGTAGAATTCAATACATTCTATAGCAGTTCATCTCAGGTTGACCTTTGACACAGACCAATCAGTGTCCGCTGCGCTATTTTAAGCTTGTTTTTCAAAATATAGGAAAGCAGCTGTTGTAATATGTCTTTAGCTGTAATATAAGTGGTTGGCAGTTATACCTACAAATTTATCAATTTTAAAAACATGGAACCCATAAATGAATACCCTATTAAATCTTATTATTTATATCGTTTGTACTTTTTCTCTGATTTTCTATTATCAGTTTCCAAGAAAAAGGATGTACAACAAAACACGTACTCTTCTAGTTCTTATGACAGCGACAGAGGTCAGACACCGATCCTACCAACTATGAGACAACAAACATCACAATTATCATATAAACGACATCTAGAGCCATCATTTATAATCTCTGTAAGTTTATGTTTCAGTGTTAAAGGTTATATCCTTCGTGTGTTCTTTTTCAGAAGTAAATGACTGTCATAAATATGTTTTCAGCAGGCTGCAATGAACACACGTAAAATATACCAAGAACTAACTTATTTGTATCCTATTCATAAACATTTAACGCCTTGTCTTTCTTACCGCTCCTCAATATTTGTATTATTGATCTGACCCAAAACAGAAATTTTATAGTTTGGTCAAAGTTAATATTTTGCAAGTCCTCCTTCCAGGTTTATACAGGCCTCAATCCTCCTAGCCATACTATTGATCAAATTATGTAGTACGTCATGGGTTATATTTTCCCAATATTTGACCTCCTGACTCTTTATTTCTTCAAGATTCCGTATTCCCTTTTGATTTATGTTATTCTTCAATGTTCCCCAAATATTTGCTATCCGGGCTACTCATACAGGTAGCATACACCAGTATTTCACTAAGAGTCGAGGAAGAGTTCCCAGTCTTTGGACGCAGTCTCTGTCTCTGCCCTTATGTGTTCTATTTATATTCATTTAAGATAAGATAGAGACAAAAAGATTTTTTCTCAATAATTATGTGGAATACTATATATAGATGATAGATATAATAATGTATAAATGAATGTAATGATTAAAAAAAGATTAAAAATCCAAAATACGAAAGAATCAAACCAATAAATATAGATAGTGATTTTCCACAATCTTTTGCTTGGTATTCAAAGGCTTGTACAAAACGCTAACAACGCAGCTGTTCAAAGTTTGATATATAGATGTATTATGTAGTTGAACATTTGCTACAATGGGAGATATTATCACGAGTTATACTTCCTTACCTATAGGTCACGTACGACACATAAAAAAAATTGGTTTTCATTTATTTCTTGATTTATTTAATTTTATTTGTATTTTTACTTCTTGGGGGATCCTCGTTATTGCTTTGTATCCTACCTTTGAGACAAAGTTATCTAGAAATTTCGTCTCCATAGCAAATTTACATCTCAATAAATTTAAAGTTTAAACCGTGACTTAGAATTAAGAATACACATCTTGTATATAAGATAACTGACAGTTCAAATTTGTTGGAGATACATAAACGATAACTAAATTAATCACGATATTTTGGCAAACCCATCGTTGTATATTGTGAGACCATTTGAAACGACAAAGAACACATTTAGAAACCAATCTCATTCTTCTCAGGTATTACTATTTATTTTTCAGTTATAAATGTTTCTACTTTCATGTATCAGCGGCCTATGTGAAATTGTGACCTCTTATACATCTTGTGGATTAATAATGAATGATAAGTTAACAGACCTGGACAGCAGCTTACTGACTTAGTCGACCTATGGCTCGCAGCCGATACAGTAAAGGTAGTTAGGAAGTTTGCTTTTGGTAGAAGGATTCCTTCTTTATTCTGTATGATAATATTTGCATAGTCATAGTGTTGCTGCTCCATTATGGTCTTTATAAAGGATTCACTGTGCGTTGAGATAGTTTTCCATCAGCCTGTGTATGATACTCTGTATAACAGTTAATGATTTCATTCCTCAGATAACAACCACACTGGCTAATACATACACAGCGGAGTGTTATTGTGTCTATTGTAAAGAATCTACACATTGTGCTATCACTAAAACATTCGATTGACTGTCGATCGAAGTGATCATAAGTCAGTTGGTGTGGGTTACTGGTTTACGGGTGAAGTGATAATCATCAGTCAGTTGGTGTGGTTTACTGGTTCACGGGTGAAGTGACGATCATCAGTTATTTGGTGGGGTGAAGTGACAGTCTTCAGTCAGTTGGTGTGGGCTATAGGTTCAGGGGTGAAGTGACAGTAATCACTCAGTTGGTGTTTGTTGCTTGTTCACGGGTGAAGTGACCACCAGTCAGTTAGTGTGGGTTACAGATTCAGGGGTAAAGTGACAATCATCATTCAGCTGGTGAGGTTTAATGGTTCATGGGTGAAGTGATAATCATCAGTCAGTTAGTGTGGATTACTGGTTCACGGGTGAAGTGACAATCATCAGTCAGTTGGTGTGGGTTACTGGTTCATGGGTGAAGTGACAATCATCAGTCAGTTTTTGTTGGTACAGGTTCAGGGGTGAAGTGACAGTCATCAGTCAGTTGGTGTGGGTTACTTGTTCACTGGTGAAGTGACAATCATCAGTCAGTTTGTGTGGGTTACATTTACATAGATGAAGTGACCATCTGTCAGTTGGTGTGAGTTACTTGTTCACGGGTGAAGTGACAATAATCAGTCAGTTGGTGTGGTTTACTGGTTCACGGGTCTACATGTAATTCGATATAAAAACAGAACAATCACGGAACATGCAGTCCATAGGAAAGAGAAAACAGAAAAACTAATCTGAACAAGCTCTATGACACAAATCACCCAGGATATACATATAAACATATAAAGAACCTTATCAACAAGTAAAATAAGATGAACATGAATATTGCAATGGAATATTCATTTATCGTAAATATCAGTATCGAGTCAAAAATTAAATATCTCATTTGAATACAGTCTTTAAAAAAGCCTGTGAATGAGTTCTCACTGCCTTTTTAGTCAGTGTGCAACGGTTGTCTTTCTTCTCTGTACAAGTGAAGCATATTATTTTTATTTCATTGTACCATAAACCAACGATATCCGTTTTTTACGTGTTATGTTATCTGGTCAGCCGGGTCTGTATTTGAATTCATGAGTATATTTACTAAGTGCCTATACCCTTAATAATCCATATGGAGAATAATTCACAACCAAGTGTAAATATTATATCCCAATAAAATCATTGCATTATTTATATTTTATGCTCCGTATTCCATTTTTGAAAAGATTTGGAAAGATATTTTCCCGTTAATCCGTTGTCTAGTCAGAGTACACCACATTTGATATTATCAAGGTTCGTATGATAAGAAAAATCCAGTTTTATATCTTATTTATATACCTTTGTTCTTGCAGGATCAGGACACTCAACTCTACCAGGCAGCATCAGATGGTGATATTGAAACAGTAAAGGAACTTATAGGTGCTAAAGCTGATGCCAATGCCAAGACCTTTGTAAGTCAAATATGCATACCTTGAAATACGCAAATTGAGTGTACTTACACATCCCCCATATATAATAAATCAGAAAAAGAAACTTTATATTCTATCTTTTCTCCTTTTACCGAACATCCGCTATAGAGTTTCTATCGCCATATACGCCAGAGTAGATATCTAAAGGACAAGACTTCATAGGCTGAGGCTGACTTAGGGGAAATACTAGACTCTTAATGGTTGGTAATAACCTCAGTGTCGACCAGATGTAAACAGGGTCCTCTACATGGCACATATGTTTTACAAGTACATTTAACATGAACAGAAACACTTATTGAATCGATAAAAAAACAGAGCAATTGTTGGATTTCTGGGGTGTTTTTTTTTGGGGGGGGGAGGGGTTTGTTTGTTTGTTTGTTTGTTTGTTTGTTTTTTGTTTGTTTGCTGGGGGGGGGGGTTGGGGGGGGGGGTTAAGGGGGAGGGGGACGTGATTGTGTGTGTGCGTTGTTTTACTAATATTATTGTCATTATTACTTTTCATTGCTTTTTATTTATCTTACGGTAATAAATCTATACCTCTTTTCTTTGTTCTTTTTTTTTATTATTATTATGCTAGGCCTATATTATAGTTTCTAAGCATCCTTTCCAATGCCTGATCTGTTTATACCATTAGAGGTAATATACACTGATAGCACTCTTTTTCAACAATACTTTCCGCTTTGTAGTTTCAGGAAACTCCACTTTACAAGGCAGCATCAAATGGTCACATTGATATAGTGAAGATACTTATCGATGCCAAGGCTGATATTAATGCCAATGACCTGGTAAGTCAAATGAATATTAATGAAGTCTGAAATTCATAACAGAGTAAAAAAACAAACACATTTACTAATTTTCAGTCATTGATAGATCATATCATTCAATATTACATTAATAAACACATATATTGTGTACTATACTCATACATCTTTTTACTATCTTGATAACGGTTTTTTTCAGTACCACAATGGCAGATACGATCGCAATGCTTATCGGTAAATAACAGATAACTGTTGAGCAATTTACCGCTGAAAAGGAATTCACATGGTTTTCAACCATAAATGAAAGGGAAAATATTGAATTATTTATTTTATTATTAATTCTTTCGGTGCTTGATTGCCTTGTTAAATGATCTTTAGAAATAGGGTGTAATTTCTCAACAGACATCTCTATTTGTCATGTTGCATCCGAAACCTTTAAGTGAATTGTCAGTGTCACCAAAATGATTCGTGTCAAATATCAGAAGCGCATGACATTGACTGTCGACTTCGATTTGTATTTCGAAGAGGCCTAATTCTTTTTATCAAATTCCATCAAATCAACAAATCCCGATATAAATAACTGTAAGATCTAAGATTTGTTTCGGGGTTGTTGTTTTCTTATTGGGTTTTTTGGGGGGATGTTTCTTTGTTTTGGTTTTTTCGGGGCGAAGGGTTGTTTTTGTTGGGGTTTTTTTTTTTTTGGGGGGGGGGTTGTTTTGTTTGTTTGTTTTGTTTTGTTTTTTTTTTTTGGGGGGGGGGGGGGGGGTTGGGTTTTTTGTGTGTGTGTGTGTGTGTGTGTGTGTGTGTGTGTGTGTGTGTGTGTGTGTGTGTGTGTGTGTTTTGAGGGGCTTTTTGTAAATTCTACAAACTGTCTTTCAAGACTGATGGTGTTGCCTTTTTTCTGTTTTGTTTAAATTCATTTCTCCATTTATTGTACTACGTGTATGTATGCAGCGTCTATTCTTATTAAATGTGTCAGATGTCTCCATGGTGACTTCTGTCACATAACTGAGGCAGTACCTCCTCTTTTTTCTTTTATGTCTCTTCTTGGATCCAATTTTCCAAAAGGGAACATGGGTTTTAATTTCACATTGAGAATTTACCCCAAACAATTCGCCTACGGTTCCTAAGGCCAAAAGCCAACCCACAATAAAACGCCTGTCTCGGTTTATTGGAATACTGAAAAATGTGTACTGTTTTCGTATATTTTTCTTACCGTTCTAACTTTTGGTCAGACTACTGACATGTATCGTCTCCCCTATGGTAAACATTTTGTATAATATTTAGAGGTTCAAATATCATTTTCTTGTACTGGTAAACTATTGAATAACTTTTGCAATTCCACCCTTTTGTAGTAGTGACAAATATTGAATAACACTTAGCTTTCGATCCCTATACATTTTGTTCTAACTTTGTCAGCAGTACACACATTGCACATTCGTACCGTGTTCCTTTCTATCCCTCTTCATATCTGCTTCTGTGTCCATTGCTTAATGATTGTAATTCCGTTCTATGTAATATCCTCAGCTCTTAAGTGGAAATAAACTTAACGTCCTTTTTGTCATTTCGATATTATTTTCTTATTTTAGGATTTGCATTTATTTTTGTATTACGTGTCTCTGCACAATTTAGACCTAAATGAAATGCAGTGCCATTGTGTGTATTATGATTATTTTGTTTTTCTCTTATCTTTGTCTCGAAAGCTTCTCTCAGAAATGTATTGAAGATATACAACTTTATAACCATAACTCGATGACATGCCATATGATAACAATGTGATAGGTGATATAATCTCCGTTAATCAGAATACAGCTCTTAATAAAAATATTATAAAAAGCTGTAGAGGGAATTCGAACTGAATGCTTCGTATCACCAATGGAAATATTGACGATCAAACAGAAAAAAGCATATCTAGATTAGCGTCCTAGCTCTTGGTCAGACTACCGACACGTAACATCATACTTTTGTAAACAATTAAGAAGTTTAAATAGCATCCCCCCTCCCCGAAAAAAAAAATGTTGAACCATCCATCTGCAATTTCTAACCTTTTTGTAGAGAAAGAAAGAAAAAAAAATACAACCCCCCCCCCTCCCCTACAAAAAAAATACAACCAAACAAATGAAATAAAACACACGAACACCCCTCCCCACCAAAGACATCACAAAATTATTCGAATATTTGATATGATATTAGTCAAGTAATTGGTTTGATTAATTAGTTTACGGAAACATCTTCCCATCCCGACAACAAGAATAATTAAAGGACACATATTTTAAAGTATAGATATTGTTCTTCCGTGGAGAGATCAAGGATCAACATGTGAAACCGTTTTCATTCAGTCCTTGCTGTCAACAGGAAAAGGGATCTTGCACGTCAGACGTTTTCCACATAACGATCTTCACTTTCAATGTAGCAACATTCCTTTCTCTCCTGTCTATGGCGTTTTTTTTTTTTTTTTTTTTTTTTTTTTTTTTTATCTCAGCAGCTTATAAAGTGCGCTAAGGCATATTAGAAATACAACGGTTTTGTCGCAAGGGCTACATTTGATATTTGTCCAGAGTTATCTAAGAGAACGCCTGAAATCGCCACTGAGATATTTCTACGGTCTCTATAGTGGTCTCATAAGAAAATATGAGGCCTCGCTTTGCAGAATGATTCGTGACGTTTTGGCATGCGACTGTTTGACAAATTCTGTTATGACGCCCCATTCACCATTTAAGTATACTCCCTTGTGCATTGGATTTTCACTGAATTTCACTTTTACGTATAACTTGCAATGGTTTATCGCGCAAACGGGAGACGCTCACTCTTCCCGGGCATCTGGTTATCTTGTATTCTTCCCTTGATATGTAAATACTCATCAATGTTATTGTTTTATGTTTTTGCGTCTGTGTTTCATATTTTGCATATTTTTATTCACCCCCACTTTTTTTATTTAAATGTATGGCCTTGTCCCTAGTGTACACGTAATTTAATTCTCTAAACCATATTGCTTCTTTTACACGGGACTTGAAACAATAGCTCTGTATTCAGACAAGGAAGTATTGGAGTCTGTAAAAACTCAGGATTCTGAAATGAAAGCAAAAAGTAAAATCAATAAAGAAAACAAAACAAAGCAAATTTACACCCCACCCCCCCTAATTTCAATAGTTCTGGGCAACTAAGTTAAATTTATATAAAACAAATTAGTGATAAATTATTTTTTTTTTCTCTTTTCGCTGAATTATTGAATGGAAAAAGCCATACATTGAACTGGAACTAAACATCGAATGTTTGATCTTGCATAAGTGAGAAAATGATGTCGCCGCTGGACATTGAACCCCTGATCATTGGTCCAGGCTTTCAAACAGATCAAACAAAACTAACTAGATAGTTATATTGTACTGTGTTTTAACAAATCTGTGCTTTCAAAGATAAATAAGATAAAAACAAAAGGCTTGATTCATCTATAAATCAAAACGTTCATGATACAATTGTCGGAGACAAGATAATATTAGTTTCTAGAAAGAACTGGTTAAATCAATAAGATTATTGGTATTGTCAAAGGAAATAATATCTATTATTTAATGCAAATCTAAATTGGAACCTATATAGTAAAATATACAGTTGGGTGCAGTCCTACCGTACCTTAAACTGCACTTAACAACTGCTCTTCAAGTTCAGGTTTTCTCCTTGAAAACCAGTCATAAAGCTTAGTCAAGTGCACTTGATATCAATTGTAAAGATGATGGATAAATCCAAACCACAGGTCCAAAAGTCATGAAACCAGAGGACATAGAAAATCAGTGAAAATGAAAAACAAATGGAAAATAGCAAAATATATCTACTTTAAAGTTTACTTTAAAAATATTCCGTCTACAAGTTTATTATCACGTGACCCCAAGTTTACTTTTCAAGTTAATATATTACAATTATCCAGTTTCGTATAACACAATAGAAATAATTGTCTTATTATGCACATGTGCATATTTTATATTAAAAAAAAATGTTTTAATAGAAAAATATAGTAAATATATATATAAACACTTAAAAATTCTACATTATTGATTTCATGTTAAAGATTCAGACGGTATTTTATCGGAAATTGCGATACTTCTTACTGCATCTGCACATTTTCTTCTAGTTATGAATTGTTATTGTTATATGTTTTGGGAAATGATCCTTTCCCTTATATACATTGATATCCGAGACGACCTTTAGTTTAGTAGTAAACTTTATTCCAAGTTTACTCTGTTGTCGCCAAGTAAACTTGAAAAGCAGTCACGAATTTAACTTGAAGTGCACTTTATGTAAGGTTAGGACTGCACTAATTGTATATGAGATCAAAATCTCAGACCATGAAATAAATGTTGGGCTTGAGAATCCGCTAATGAGATAACTGACTGAAATTACCTGAAAATGTAAATAAATTTCAATTACTAAGAAATTCTTATTTTTGTACAAATTCATTTTTCTGTATCTATTTGACTATTATCATTTTTATAGGCATGTCTTTGGCGATATATATCAATAAACAGATTTTTACACATTTTAAATTCCATTTTGTAACAGTATTTTTCACAGAAATCAGTTATGTATCACAGTCAGAATTCTGCCTTGATCAGTCTTTTTCGTTAAATAGGAAAATTCATCAATACATTTCTCTCGGACCATGGTGATAATTATATTTACCTGCATTTGTTTTCAATCGATTGATTGATTATTCTTATACGTCATTTTACGATTATTTCGCGTACAAGATTATACCTTTGCAACTGACCAGAAGTAAAGAGGAATCCGAATCATCGACTGTGTTACACCTATTTGGATAACATATAGCTGAAATTTAGTCAAGGAGGAAATGGAGATTGAATAGGAACAAAAACGATAAACCTGGATTTCTGACATGAAAAATTTGGGGAAAGAATGAAAAGTTGTTACGATTAACGTTAATAGGCTTTCATGTCCCCTTCGTAAGGAATATTTATCAAATGTCAGTTTGATATTGAAATGTCCCTGAAGTTATTATTTAAATTTTCCAGTAATTTCACCAATGTTTTGTCCATTTCTGCAACTGACATTTTCAATCTGCATACTGTTTTCGCTAATACTTTCTTCGTTGTTGAATTCAGTTTTAAACTCCTTTTAGGATCAATATATTAAGACGCGGGTAGATTTTGTAAAATCAAAGTAACGTGACATTCATTCTCATTCATACCTCTCTCCTTGCAGGATGATAACACTCCACTCCATATGGCAGCAGGAAACGGTCACATTGATGTAGTAAAGATACTTATCGATGCAGAGGCGAATGTCAATGCCAAGGACAAGGTAAGTGAAAAAAGAATGTCCTATATGATTGAAATGTAGTCTCATTTTTCCTAGAAATGCGAAGACGGTGTGGCCCAGTGGATAATGTGCTCTGAACGAAAGGTCCAGTGTTCGATTCCCGCCGTGGGTTTACCAGTGTTCTTCTTTTGTATGAGAGTAAAAACCGAAGTTCCGTGTCAGGGTAGGCGTGGCACGTGAAAAGGCACTTAGTGCTCCTGGTTGGTCTGTTACAAAGGTAAATATTTCTATGCAATGCATCAGGCAGATGCCGTAGCCATATACGCGAAATAATATTGGAGTGACGTAAAGCAATACTCAATCACTCCTTGAAATGTGTCATATTACCAGTGGTACTATTGATTACAAAAACAGGAAAAAATTATATTTTTCTTACCGTTCCAGTTTTTCGTCAGACTACTGACATGTATCGTCTCCCCAATGGTATACATTTTGTATAATATTTAGAGGTTCAAATATCATTTTCTCGTACTGGTAAAGTATTGAATAATTTTTGCAATTCCATCCTTTTGTGGTAATGACAAATATTGAATAACACTTAGCTTTCGATCCCTATACCACTTGCTCTAACTTTGTCAGCCGTACAAACATTGGAAACCTATTCCTTTCTATCCCTCTTCATATCTGCTTGTGTGTCCATTGCATAAAGATTGTAATACAGTTCTTTCATTCTGTGAAATATTCTCAGCTCTTAAGTGGAAATACACTAAGTCTTGACGTCATTTTTGTCATTTCGAAATAATTTTCTTAATCTAGAATTTGCATTTATTTTTGTATTACGTGTCTCTGCACAACTTGGACTTAAATGAAATGCAGTACCATTCTTTCTATTCTAATTATTTTGTTTTTGCTTTTTTTTTTTTTGGTTTAAAAAGTTTCCCTCAGACATGTATTGAATATATTCAACTTTATAACCATAACTCGATGACATGCCATATAATAACAATGTGATAGGTGTTATAATCTCCGTTAATCAGAATACAATGTTTAGTAAAAAGATTACATAACGCTATAGAGGGAATTCCAACTGAATGATCCGTATCACCAATGGAATATTGACGACCAAACAGAAAAAAAGCATATAGGTCACACTACCGACACGTAACATCATACTTTTGCAAACAATTAAGAAGTTTAAAGACCATCCCCCCTCCCCGAAAAAAAAATTGTTGAACCATCCATTTGCAATTTCTAACCTTTTTATAGAGATGACATAATGAGGGAAGAAAAAAAAGTTACAAATATATATATTTAAATATAATGCTATGAAAAAAAAACCCCAAATAACAACCCCCCCCCAAAAAAAAATAATACAACCCCCCCCCCCAAAAAAAACTCCAAACAAACAAACAAACAAAAAATCCAATAAAATAAACCCCCCCCCTCTCCCTCCCCACCAAAGACATCACAAAATTATTCGAATATTTGATATGATACTAGTCAATCAATTGGTTGGTTAATCGGTTTACGGAACCATCTCCCAATCAACAGAAGAATAATCAAAAGACACACATTTTAAAGTATAGATATTGTTCTTCCGTGGACAGGTCAAGGATTAACATTTGTTATTTTCCATTTGTTTTTCATTTTCACTGATTTTGTATGTCCTCTGGTTTTATGATTTTTGGACTTGTGCTTTGGATTTATCCATCATCTTTACATGTGAAGCCGTTTTCATTCAGTCCTTGCTGTCAGCAGGAAGAAAGGATCTTGCACGTCATACGATTTCCACATAACGATCTTCACTGTCCTGTGTAGCAACATTCCTTTTTCTCCCGTCTATGGCATTTTTATCTCAGCTTATAAAGTGCACTAAGGCATATTCGAAATATAACGGTTTTGTCGCAAGGGCTAAACGCTGACCGATATGCTATTTTTCAGGGTTATGTAAGAGAACGCCTAAAATCGCCTCTGAGGTATTTCTACGGTCTCTATGGTGATCTCATAAAAAATATGAGGCCTCGCTTTGAAGAATGATTCATGACGTTTTGGCGTGCGACTGTTTGACAAATTCTGTTATGACGCCACATTCCTTATTTTCCTTTGTGCATTGGACTTTCACCGAATTTCACTTTTCCGTATAACTTGCAATGATTTATCGCGCAAACGGGAGACGCTCACTCCTCCCGGGCATCTGGTTTTTAGTATTCTTCCCTTGATATGTAAATACACAACAGTATTATTGTTTTGTGCGTTTGCGTCTGTGTTTCATATTTTTCTTATTTTTATTATCCCCCCCCCCCCACTTTTCCTAATTTGAATGTATGGCCTTGTCCCTGGTGTACATATAATTTTATTCTCTAAATCATATTTTTTGTTTTACACAGGACTTGATACAATAGGTCTATATTCAGACAAGGAAATATTTGATTCTGTAAAAACTCATGATCCTCAAAGGAAAGCAAAAAATAAAAACAATAAGGAAAACAAAACAAATCAAATTTACACCCCCTCCTAATTTCAATAGTTCTGGGCAACTGAGTTAAATTTACATAAAACAATTAAGTGATAATTTTTTTTTCTCTTTCCGCTGAATTATTGAATGGAAAAAGCCATACATTGAACTGGAACTAAACATCGAATGTTTGATCTTGCATAAGTGAGAAAATGATGGCGCCGCTGGACGTTGAACCCCTGATCATTGGTCAAGACTTTCAAACAGATCAACCAAAACTAACTAGATAGTTATATTGTATTGTGTTTTAACAAATCTGTGCTTTCAAAGATAAATAAGATAAAAAGGCTTAATTCATCTATAAAGCAAAGCGTTATTGATACAATTGTTGGATACAAGATAATATTATTGTATAGCTCCGTGTAATATTATTGTATAGCTGCATGGTGACTTCTGCCACATAACTGAGCCGGTAACTCCTCTTTTTTTCTTTCTAGAAAGAACTGGTTAAATCAATAAGATTGTTGGTATTTTCAAAGGAAATAATATCTATCATCTAATGCATATTTAAATGTGAACTTCTATAATAAAATATACAGTTCGATGCAGTCCTAACTTTACATTCAACAGCACTTGACAAGTGCACTTCAAGTTCAGGGTTTCGTCCTGAAAACCAGTCATAAGGTTTAGTCAAATGCACCTGATATCAAGTTTACTTTAAAGTTATTCCGTCTACCAGTTTACTATCACGTGACACCAAGTTTACTTTTCACGTTTAGATATTACAATTATCCAGTTTCGTATAACACGATACAAAGAATTGTCTTATTATGTACATGTGCATATTTTACATAAAAAATTGTTTTAATAGAAAAAATTAGTAAATATATATAAACACTTCAAAATTCTACATTTTTGATTTCATGTTGAACATTCCGGCGGTATTTTATTGGAAATTGCGATACTAATAACCGCATCTGCATTTTTCTTCTAGTTATGAATTGTTATTGTTATATGTTTTGGGGAATGTTCCTTTCCCTTATATACATTGATATCGGAGACGACCTTACGATATGTGTTTCCATGTCAAACGTTTAACGTTTAATTAAAAGAAACAACTCCGTTATTTAAAGGCGTGTGTTCCGTCCGGTTATATCAAATGAATCGAAGCGGTATATACATGTATTTAGAAAGTAAACTAAACATTAAGTGCACTTGGAGTAAACTTACCATCAAGTTTAGTACTAAACTTGGAATCAAACTTACTACTAAACTTGATTCCGGGTTTACTCTGTTGTCGCCAAGTAAACTTGAAAGGCAGTCACGAATTTAACTTGAAGTGCACTTTATGTAAGGTTAGGACTGCAGCTAATTGTATATGAGATCAAAATCTCAGACCATAAAATACATGTTGGGCTTGAAAATCCACTAATTAGAGAACTGACTGAAATTACCTGAAAATGTAAATAAATTTCGATCACTCAGAAGATGGTATTTTTGTACAAATTCATTTTTCTGTATCTATTTGACTATAACCATTTTTATGTCCATATCTTTGGCGATATATATCAATAAACAGATTTTTACACATTTTAAAATCCATTTTGTAACAATATTTTTCACAGAAATCAGTTATGTATCACAGTCAGAATTCTGCCTTGATCAGTCTTTTCGTTAAATTGGAAAATTTATCAACACATTTCTCGCGGACCATGGTGATCATTATATTTACCTGCATTTGTTTTTAATCGATTGATTGATTATTGTAATACGTCATTTCACGATTATTTCGCGTACATGATTATACCTTTGCAACTGATCAGAAGTAAAGGGGAATATTTTACATGCCACTCCTACTATGTGCTCACAAGTAGGACTTGAACCCGAGAGCCATCGGTTTCCGAATCATCGACTGTGTTACACCTATTTGGATAACATATAGCCGAAATTTAGTCAAGGAGGATATGGAGATTGAATAGGAACAAAAACGATAAACCTGGAATTCTGACATGAAAAATTTGGGGAAAGAATGAAAAGTTGTTACTATTACCGTCAATAGGCTTTCGTGTCCCCTTCGCAAGGAATATTTAACAACGAAAAAAATATTCCCTTAAAACTGTCAGTTTGAAACGTAAATGCCCCTGATGTTATTATTTAAATTTTCCAGTAATTTTACCAATATTTTGTCCATTTCTGCAACTGCAATTGTCAATCTGCATACTGTTTTCGCTTATAATTTCTTCGTTGTTGAATCCAGTTTTAAACTACCTTAAGGATCAATATATTGAGACTAGTGTAGATTTGGTAAAATCAAAATAACGTGACTTTCATTCTCATTCATAGCTCTCTCGTTGCAGGATAGAAACACGCCACTCCATGTGGCAGCAGAAAACGGTCACATTGATGTAGTAAAGATACTTATCGATGCAGAGGCGAATGTCAATGCCAAGGGCAAGGTAAGTGAAAAAAGAATGTCCTATATGATTGAAATGTAGTCTCATTTTTCCTAGAAATGCGAAGACGGTGTGGCCCAGTGGATAATGTGCTCTGAACGAAAGGTCCAGTGTTCGATTCCCGCCGTGGGTTTACCAGTGTTCTTCTTTTGTATGAGAGTAAAAACCGAAGTTCCGTGTCAGGGTAGGCGTGGCACGTGAAAAGGCACTTAGTGCTCCTGGTTGGTCTGTTACAAAGGTAAATATTTCTATGCAATGCATCAGGCAGATGCCGTAGCCATATACGCGAAATAATATTGGAGTGACGTAAAGCAATACTCAATCACTCCTTGAAATGTGTCATATTACCAGTGGTACTATTGATTACAAAAACAGGAAAAAATTATATTTTTCTTATCGTTCCAGTTTTTCGTCAGACTACTGACATGTATCGTCTCCCCTATGGTATACATTTTGTATAATATTAAGAGGTTCAAATATCATTTTCTCATACTGGTAAAATATTGAATAATTTTTGCAATTCCATCCTTTTGTGGTAATGACAAATATTGAATAACACTTAGCTTTCGATCCCTATACCACTTGTTCTAACTTTGTCAGCCGTACAAACATTGGAAACCTATTCCTTTCTATCCCTCTTCATATCTGCTTGTGTGTCCATTGCATAAAGATTGTAATACAGTTCTTTCATTCTGTGAAATATTCTCAGCTCTTAAGTGGAAATACACTAAGTCTTGACGTCATTTTTGTCATTTCGAAATAATTTTCTTAATCTAGAATTTGCATTTATTTTTGTATTACGTGTCTCTGCACAACTTGGACTTAAATGAAATGCAGTACCATTCTGTCTATTCTAATTATTTTGTTTTTGCCTTTTTTTTTTCTTTTTTTTTTTGGTTTAAAAAGTTTCCCTCAGAAATGTATTGAAGATATTCAACTTTATAACCATAACTCGATGACATGCCATATGATAACAATGTGATAGGTGTTATAATCTCCGTTAATCAGAATACAATGCTCAATACAAAGATTACATAACGCTGTAGAGGGAATTCCAACTGAATGATCCGTATCACCAATGGAATATTGACGACCAAACAGAAAAAAGCATATAGGTCACACTACCGACACGTAACATCATACTTTTCCAAACAATTAAGAAGTTTAAAGACCATCCCCCCTCCCCAAAAAAAAAAAAATTGTTGAACCATCCATTTGCAATTTCTAACCTTTTTGTAGAGATGACATAATGAGGGAAGAAAAAAAAGTTACAAATATATATTTTTAAATATAATGCTATGAAAAAAACCCCCCAAATAACAACCCCCCCCCAAAAAAAATAATACAACCCCCCCCCCCAAAAAAAAAAAAAAAAAAAACTCCAAACAAACAAACAAACAAAAAATCCAATAAAATAACCCCCCCCCTCCCTCCCCACCAAAGACATCACAAAATTATTCGAATATTTGATATGATACTAGTCAATCAATTGGTTGGTTATTCGGTTTACGGAACCATCTTCCCATCAACAGAAGAATAATCAAAAGACACACATTTTAAAGTATAGATATTGTTCTTCCGTGGACAGGTCAAGGATTAACATTTGTTATTTTCCATTTGTTTTTCATTTTCACTGATTTTGTATGTCCTCTGGTTTTATGATTTTTGGACTTGTGCTTTGGATTTATCCATCATCTTTACATGTGAAGCCGTTTTCATTCAGTCATTGCTGTCAGCAGGAAGAAAGGATCTTGCACGTCATACGATTTCCACATAACGATCTTCACTGTCCTGTGTAGCAACATTCCTTTTTCTCCCGTCTATGGCATTTTTATCTCAGCTTATAAAGTGCACTAAGGCATATTCGAAATATAACGGTTTTGTCGCAAGGGCTAAACGCTGACCGATATGCTATTTTTCAGGGTTATGTAAGAGAACGCCTGAAATCGCCTCTGAGGTATTTCTACGGTCTCTATGGTGATCTCATAAAAAATTTGAGGCCTCGCTTTGAAGAATGATTCATGACGTTTTGGCGTGCGACTGTTTGACAAATTCTGTTATGACGCCACATTCCTTATTTTCCTTTGTGCATTGGACTTTCACCGAATTTCACTTTTCCGTATAACTTGCAATAGTTTATCGCGCAAACGGGAGACGCTCACTCCTCCCGGGCATCTGTTTTTTAGTATTCTTCCCTTGATATGTAAATACAAAACAGTATTATTGTTTTGTGCGTTTGCGTCTGTGTTTCATATTTTTCTTATTTTTATTATCCCCCCCCCCCCCCACTTTTCCTAATTTGAATGTATGGCCTTGTCCCTGGTGTACATATAATTTTATTCTCTAAATCATATTTTTTGTTTTACACAGGACTTGATACAATAGGTCTATATTCAGACAAGGAAATATTTGATTCTGTAAAAACTCATGATCCTCAAAGGAAAGCAAAAAATAAAAACAATAAGGAAAACAAAACAAATCAAATTTACACCCCCTCCTAATTTCAATAGTTCTGGGCAACTGAGTTAAATTTACATAAAACAATTAAGTGATAATTTTTTTTTCTCTTTCCGCTGAATTATTGAATGGAAAAAGCCATACATTGAACTGGAACTAAACATCGAATGTTTGATCTTGCATAAGTGAGAAAATGATGGCGCCGCTGGACGTTGAACCCCTGATCATTGGTCAAGACTTTCAAACAGATCAACCAAAACTAACTAGATAGTTATATTGTATTGTGTTTTAACAAATCTGTGCTTTCAAAGATAAATAAGATAAAAAGGCTTAATTCATCTATAAATCAAAGCGTTATTGATACAATTGTTGGATACAAGATAATATTATTATATAGCTCCGTGTAATATTATTGTATAGCTCCATGGTGACTTCTGCCACATAACTGAGCCGGTAACTCCTCTTTTTTTCTTTCTAGAAAGAACTAGTTAAATCAATAAGATTGTTGGTATTTTCAAAGGAAATAATATCTATCATTTAATGCATATTTAAATGTGAACTTCTATAATAAAATATACAGTTCGGTGCAGTCCTAACTTTACATTCAACAGCACTTGACAAGTGCACTTCAAGTTCAGGGTTTCGTCCTGAAAACCAGTCATAAGGTTTAGTCAAATGCACCTGATATCAAGTTTACTTTAAAGTTATTCCGTCTACAAGTTTACTATCACGTGACACCAAGTTTACTTTTCACGTTTAGATATTACAATTATCCAGTTTCGTATAACACGATACAAAGAATTGTCTTATTATGTACATGTGCATATTTTACATAAAAAAATTGTTTTAATAGAAAAAAGTAGTAAATATATATAAACACTTCAAAATTCTACATTTTTGATTTCATGTTGAACATTCCGGCGGTATTTTATTGGAAATTGCGATACTAATAACCGCATCTGCATTTTTCTTCTAGTTATGAATTGTTATTGTTATATGTTTTGGGGAATGTTCCTTTCCCTTATATACATTGATATCGGAGACGACCTTACGATATGTGTTTCCATGTCAAACGTTTAACGTTTAATTAAAAGAAACAACTCCGTTATTTAAAGGCGTGTGTTCCGTCCGGTTATATCAAATGAATCGAAGCGGTATATACATGTATTTAGAAAGTAAACTAAACATTAAGTGCACTTGGAGTAAACTTACCATCAAGTTTAGTACTAAACTTGGAATCAAACTTACTACTAAACTTGATTCCAGGTTTACTCTGTTGTCGCCAAGTAAACTTGAAAAGCAGTCACGAATTTAACTTGAAGTGCACTTTATGTAAGGTTAGGACTGCAGCTAATTGTATATGAGATCAAAATCTCAGACCATAAAATAAATGTTGGGCTTGAAAATCCACTAATTAGAGAACTGACTGAAATTACCTGAAAATGTAAATAAATTTCGATCACTCAGAAGATGGTATTTTTGTACAAATTCATTTTTCTGTATCTATTTGACTATAACCATTTTTATGTCCATATCTTTGGCGATATATATCAATAAACAGATTTTTACACATTTTAAAATCCATTTTGTAACAATATTTTTCACAGAAATCAGTTATGTATCACAGTCAGAATTCTGCCTCGATCAGTCTTTTCGTTAAATTGGAAAATTTATCAACACATTTCTCGCGGACCATGGTGATCATTATATTTACCTGCATTTGTTTTTAATCGATTGATTGATTATTGTAATACGTCATTTCACGATTATTTCGCGTACATGATTATACCTTTGCAACTGATCAGAAGTAAAGGGGAATATTTTACATGCCACTCCTACTATGTGCTCACAAGTAGGACTCGAACCCGAGAGCCATCGGTTTCCGAATCATCGACTGTGTTACACCTATTTGGATAACATATAGCCGAAATTTAGTCAAGGAGGTGTGGAGATTGAATAGGAACAAAAACGATAAACCTGGATTTCTGACATGAAAAATTTGGGGAAAGAATGAAAAGTTGTTACTATTACCGTCAATAGGTTTTCGTGTCCCCTTCGCAAGGAATATTTAACAACGAAAAAAATATTCTCTTAAAACTGTCAGTTTGAAACGTAAATGCCCCTGATGTTATTATTTAAATTTTCCAGTAATTTTACCAATGTTTTGTCCATTTCTGCAACTGCAATTGTCAATCTGCATACTGTTTTCGCTAATAATTTCTTCGTTGTTGAATCCAGTTTTAAAGTACCTTAAGGATCAATATATTGAGACTAGTGTAGATTTGGTAAAATCAAAATAACGTGACTTTCATTCTCATTCATAGCTCTCTCGTTGCAGGATAGAAACACGCCACTCCATGTGGCAGCAGAAAACGGTCACATTGATGTAGTAAAGATACTTATCGATGCAGAGGCGAATGTCAATGCGAAGGGCAAGGTAAGTGAAAAAAGAATGTCTTATATGATTGAAATGTAGTCTCATTTTTCCTAGAAATGAGAAGACGGTGTGGCCCAGTGGATAATGTGCTCTGAACGAAAGGTCCAGTGTTCGATTCCCGCCGTGGGTTTACCAGTGTTCTTCTTTTGTATGAGAGTAAAAACCGAAGTTCCGTGTCAGGGTAGGCGTGGCACGTGAAAAGGCACTTAGTGCTCCTGGTTGGTCTGTTACAAAGGTAAATATTTCTATGCAATGCATCAGGCAGATGCCGTAGCCATATACGCGAAATAATATTGGAGTGACGTAAAGCAATACTCAATCACTCCTTGAAATGTGTCATATTACCAGTGGTACTATTGATTACAAAAACAGGAAAAAATTATATTTTTCTTACCGTTCCAGGTTTTCGTCAGACTACTGACATGTATCGTCTCCCCTATGGTATACATTTTGTATAATATTTAGAGGTTCAAATATCATTTTCTCGTACTGGTAAAGTATTGAATAATTTTTGCAATTCCATCCTTTTGTGGTAATGACAAATATTGAATAACACTTAGCTTTCGATCCCTATACCACTTGTTCTAACTTTGTCAGCCGTACAAACATTGGAAACCTATTCCTTTCTATCCCTCTTCATATCTGCTTGTGTGTCCATTGCATAAAGATTGTAATACAGTTCTTTCATTCTGTGAAATATTCTCAGCTCTTAAGTGGAAATACACTAAGTCTTGACGTCACTTTTGTCATTTCGAAATAATTTTCTTAATCTAGAATTTGCATTTATTTTTGTATTACGTGTCTCTGCACAACTTGGACTTAAATGAAATGCAGTACCATTCTGTCTATTCTAATTATTTTGTTTTTGCCTTTTTTTTTTTTGGTTTAAAAAGTTTCCCTCAGAAATGTATTGAAGATATTCAACTTTATAACCATAACTCGATGACATGCCATATAATAACAATGCGATAGGTGATATAATCTCCGTTAATCAGAATACAATGCTCAATAAAAAGATTACATAACGCTATAGAGGGAATTCCAACTGAATGATCCGTATCACCAATGGAATATTGACGACCAAACAGAAAAAAAGCATATAGGTCACACTACCGACACGTAACATCATACTTTTGCAAACAATTAAGAAGTTTAAAGACCATCCCCCCTCCCCGAAAAAAAAAATTGTTGAACCATCCATTTGCAATTTCTAACCTTTTTGTAGAGATGACATAATGAGGGAAGAAAAAAAAGTTACAAATATATATTTTTAAATATAATGCTATGAAAAAAAACCCCCAAATAACAACCCCCCCCAAAAATAATACAACCCCCCCCCAAAAAAAACTCCAAACAAACAAACAAACAAAAAATCCAATAAAATACACCCCCCCCCCTCCCTCCCCACCAAAGACATCACAAAATTATTCGAATATTTGATATGATACTAGTCAATCAATTGGTAGGTTAATCGGTTTACGGAACCATCTCCCCATCAACAGAAGAATAATCAAAAGACACACATTTTAAAGTATAGATATTGTTCTTTCGTGGACAGGTCAAGGATTAACATTTGTTATTTTCCATTTGTTTCTCATTTTCACTGATTTTGTATGTCCTCTGGTTTTATGATTTTTGGACTTGTGCTTTGGATTTATCCATCATCTTTACATGTGAAGCCGTTTTCATTCAGTCCTTGCTGTCAGCAGGAAGAAAGGATCTTGCACGTCATACGATTTCCACATAACGATCTTCACTGTCCTGTGTAGCAACATTCCTTTTTCTCCCGTCTATGGCATTTTTATCTCAGCTTATAAAGTGCACTAAGGCATATTCGAAATATAACGGTTTTGTCGCAAGGGCTAAACGCTGACCGATATGCTATTTTTCAGGGTTATGTAAGAGAACGCCTGAAATCGCCTCTGAGGTATTTCTACGGTCTCTATGGTGATCTCATAAAAATATGAGGCCTCGCTTTGAAGAATGATTCATGACGTTTTGGCGTGCGACTGTTTGACAAATTCTGTTATGACGCCACATTCCTTATTTTCCTTTGTGCATTGGACTTTCACCGAATTTCACTTTTCCGTATAACTTCCAATGGTTTATCGCGCAAACGGAAGACGCTCACTCCTCCCGGGCATCTGGTTTTTAGTATTCTTCCCTTGATATGTAAATACACAACAGTATTATTGTTTTGTGCGTTTGCGTCTGTGTTTCAGATTTTTCTTATTTTTATTATCCCCCCCCCCCCCCACTTTTCCTAATTTGAATGTATGGCCTTGTCCCTGGTGTACATATAATTTTATTATCTAAATAATATTTTTTTTGTTTACACAGGTCTTGATACAATAGGTCTATATTCAGACAAGGAAATATTTGATTCTGTAAAAACTCATGATCCTCAAAGGAAAGCAAAAAATAAAAACAATAAGGAAAACAAAACAAATCAAATTTACACCCCCTCCTAATTTCAATAGTTCTGGGCAACTGAGTTAAATTTACATAAAACAATTAAGTGATAATTTTTTTTCTCTTTCCGCTGAATTATTGAATGGAAAAAGCCATACATTGAACTGGAACTAAACATCGAATGTTTGATCTTGCATAAGTGAGAAAATGATGGCGCCGCTGGACGTTGAACCCCTGATCATTGGTCAAGACTTTCAAACAGATCAACCAAAACTAACTAGATAGTTATATTGTATTGTGTTTTAACAAATCTGTGCTTTCAAAGATAAATAAGATAAAAAGGCTTAATTCATCTAAAAATCAAAGCGTTATTGATACAATTGTTGGATACAAGATAATATTATTGTATAGCTCCGTGTAATATTATTGTATAGCTCCATGGTGACTTCTGCCACATAACTGAGCCGGTAACTCCTCTTTTTTCTTTCTAGAAAGAACTGGTTAAATCAATAAGATTGTTGGTATTTTCAAAGGAAATAATATCTATCATTTAATGCATATTTAAATGTGAACTTCTATAATAAAATATACAGTTCGGTGCAGTCCTAACTTTACATTCAACAGCACTTGACAAGTGCACTTCAAGTTCAGGGTTTCGTCCTGAAAACCAGTCATAAGGTTTAGTCAAATGCACCTGATATCAAGTTTACTTTAAAGTTATTCCGTCTACAAGTTTACTATCACGTGACACCAAGTTTACTTTTCACGTTTAGATATTACAATTATCCAGTTTCGTATAACACGATACAAAGAATTGTCTTTTTATGTACATGTGCATATTATACATAAAAAATTGTTTTAATAGAAAAAATTAGTAAATATATATAAACACTTCAAAATTCTACATTTTTGATTTCATGTTGAACATTCCGGCGGTATTTTATTGGAAATTGCGATACTAATAACAGCATCTGCATTTTTCTTCTAGTTATGAATTGTTATTGTTATATGTTTTGGGGAATGTTAGCTCGCTTTCAGACTGGCAGAGCACGGTTTTTCATGTTGATGTCGCATATATTTTTATACCATTATGTATTTTACAATACCTTACGTGTTTATATTTTTATGACCTCTCAATATGCGATACCTGTTGACCCTTGTTCTTTACATGGAGGATTATTTATAAATTTTTAAATGTACGTCCTTTGATTGTTCTGCTGTTACGGTGAGTGGGAAGGTGGGCCCGTAAACCGGTTAACCACACCATTTGTTTGGCTTTTGTCAAATTAAATGACCGTCCTAAGTCGGTATCGTAATTGCACTACAATCAAATATTTTTGTAATGTGATATATGTTCTAGTATATTATTTATATTCATGTATTGTATAGCTCTATGGTGACTTCTGCCACATAACTGAGCCAGTAACTCCTCTTTTTTCTTTCCCTTATATACATTGATATCGGAGACGACCTTACGATATGTGTTTCCATGTCAAACGTTTAACGTTTAATTAAAAGAAACAACTCCGTTATTTAAAGGCGTGTGTTCCGTCCGGTTATATCAAATGAATCGAAGCGGTATATACATGTATTTAGAAAGTAAACTAAACATTAAGTGCACTTGGAGTAAACTTACCATCAAGTTTAGTACTAAACTTGGAATCAAACTTACTACTAAACTTGATTCCAGGTTTACTCTGTTGTCGCTAAGTAAACTTGAAAAGCAGTCACGAATTTAATTTGAAGTGCACTTTATGTAAGGTTAGGACTGCAGCTAATTGTATATGAGATCAAAATCTCAGACCATAAAATAAATGTTGGGCTTGAAAATCCACTAATTAGAGAACTGACTGAAATTACCTGAAAATGTAAATAAATTTCGATCACTCAGAAGATGGTATTTTTGTACAAATTCATTTTTCTGTATCTATTTGACTATAACCATTTTTATGTCCATATCTTTGGCGATATATATCAATAAACAGATTTTTACACATTTTAAAATCCATTTTGTAACAATATTTTTCACAGAAATCAGTTATGTATCACAGTCAGAATTCTGCCTTGATCAGTCTTTTCGTTAAATTGGAAGATTTATCAACACATTTCTCGCGGACCATGGTGATCATTATATTTACCTGCATTTGTTTTTAATCGATTGATTGATTATTGTTATACGTCATTTCACGATTATTTCGCGTACATGATTATACCTTTGCAACTGATCAGAAGTAAAGGGGAATATTTTACATGCCACTCCTACTATGTGCTCACAAGTAGGACTCGAACCCGAGAGCCATCGGTTTCCGAATCATCGACTGTGTTACACCTATTTGGATAACATATAGCCGAAATTTAGTCAAGGAGGATATGGAGATTGAATAGGAACAAAAACGATAAACCTGGATTTCTGACATGAAAAATTTGGGGGAAAGAATGAAAAGTTGTTACTATTACCGTCAATAGGCTTTCGTGTCCCCTTCGCAAGGAATATTTAACAACGAAATAAACGTAAAAAAACTGTCAGTTTGAAACGTAAATGCCCCTGATGTTATTATTTAAATTTTCCAGTAATTTTACCAATATTTGTCCATTTCTGCAACTGCAATTGTCAATCTGCATACTGTTTTCGCTAATAATTTCTTCGTTGTTGAATCCAGTTTTAAAGTACCTTAAGGATCAATATATTGAGACTAGTGTAGATTTGGTAAAATCAAAATAACGTGACTTTCATTCTCATTCATAGCTCTCTCGTTGCAGGATAGAAACACGCCACTCCATGTGGCAGCAGAAAACGGTCACATTGATGTAGTAAAGATACTTATCGATGCAGAGGCGAATGTCAATGCCAAAGGCAAGGTAAGTGAAAAAAGAATGTCCTACATAATAGAAATGTAGTCTCATGTTTTCCTAGAAATGAGAAGTCGGCGTGGCCCAGTGGATAATGTGCTCCGAACGAAAGGTCCCGTGTTCGATTCCCGTCGTGGGTATACAAGTGTTCTTTCTTTCGTATGAGAGTAAAAACCGAAGTCCCGTATCAGGGTAGGCGTGGCACGTAAAAAGGCACCCAGGCACTCTTGGTTGGTCTGTTACAAAGGTAAATATTTCTATGTAATGCATCAGGCAGATGCCGTAGCCGTATACACGAAATAATGGTGGAGTGACGTAAAGCAATACTCAATCAATCCTAGAAATGTGTCATATTACCAGTGGTACTATTGATTATAAAACAGGAAAATATTATATTTTTCTTACCGTTCCAGTTTTTGGTCAGACTACTGACATGTATCGTCTCCCCTATGGTAAACATTTTGTATAATATTTAGAGCTTCAAATATCATTTTCTCGTACTGGTAAAATATTGAATAATTTTTGCAATTCCATCCTTTTGTAATAATGACAAATATTGAATAACACTTAGCTTTCGATCCCTATACCACTTGTTCTAACTTTGTCAGCCGTACAAACATTGGAAACCTATTCCTTTCCATCCCTCTTCATATCTGCTTGTGTGTCCATTGCATAAAGATTGTAATACGGTTCTTTCATTCTATGAAATATTCTCAGCTCTTAAATGAAAATACACTAAGTCTTGACGTCTTTTTTGTCATTTCGAAATAATTTTCTTAATCTAGAATTTGCATTTATTTTTGTATTACGTGCCTCTGCACAACTTGGACTTAAATGAAATGCAGTACCATTCTTTCTATTATAATTATTTTGTTTTTGCCTGTTTTTTGGTTTGAAAAGGTTCTCTCAGAAATGTATTGAAGATATTCAACTTTATAACCATAACTCGATGACATGCCATATGAAAACAATGTGATAGGTAATATAATCTCCGTTAATCAGAATACAATGTTTAATAAAAAGATTACATAACGCTGTAGAGGGAATTCCAACTGAATGATCCGTATCACCAATGGAATATTGACGATCAAACAGAAAAAAGCATATAGGTCACACTACCGACACGTAACATCATACTTTTGCAAACAATTAAGAAGTTTAAAGACCACCCCTCCCCCCCCCCCACCCCCCCCCCCGAAAAAAAAAATGTGGAACCATCCATCTGTAATTTCTAACCTTTTTGTAGAGATGACATAATGAGGGAAGAAAAAATAAGTTACAAATATATATATTTTTAATATAATGCTATGAAAAAAACCCAAATAACAACCACCCCCCCCCCCCAAATAATACAACCCCCACCCCCACCCCCCCCCCCCAAAAAAAACCAACCAAACAAACAAACAAAAAATCCAATAAAGCACACCTACCCCCCCCCCCCCTTCCCCACCAAAGACATCACAAAATTATTCGAATATTTGATATGATATTAGTCAATCAATTGGTTTGATTAGTCGGTTTACGGAACCATCTTCCCATCAACAGAAGATTAATCAAAAGACACACATTTTAAAGTATATATATATTGTTCTTCCGTGGACAGGTTAAGGATTAACATGTGAAGCCGTTTTCATTCAGTCCTTGCTGTCAGCAGGAAGAAAGGATCTTGCATGTCATACGATTTCTACATAACGATCTTCACTGTCCTGTGTAGCAACATTCCTTTCTCTCCTGTCTATGGCATTTTTATCTCAGCTTATAAAGTGCGCTAAGGCATCTTCGAAATATAACGGTTTTGTCGCAAGGGCTAAACGCTGACCGATATGCTATTTTTCAGGGCTATGTAAGAGAACGCCTGAAATCGCCACTGAGGTATTTCTACGGTCTCTATGGTGATCTCATAAGAAAATATGAGGCCTCGCTTTGAAGAATGATTCATGACGTTTTGGCGTGCGACTGTTTGACAAATTCTGTTATGGCGCCACATTCCTTATTTTCCTTTGTGCATTGGACTTTCACCGAATTTCACTTTTCCTTATATAACTTGCAATGGTTTATCGCGCAAACGGGAGACGCTCACTTTTCCCGGGCATCTGTTTCTTTGTATTCTTCCCTTGATATGTAAATACACAACAGTATTATTGTTTTGTGCGTTTGCGTCTGTGTTTCATGTTTTGCTTCTAGAAAGAACTGGTTAAATCAATAAGATTGTTCGTATTTTCAAAGGAAATAATATCTATGATTCAATGTTCCTGGTTGGTCTGTTACAAAGGTAAATATTTCTATGCAATGCATTAGGCAGATGCCGTAGCCATATACGCGAAATAACGTTGGAGTGACGTAAAGGAATACTCAATCAATCCAAGAAATTTGTCATATTACCAGTGGTACTATTGATTATAAAACAGGAAAAAATTATATTTTTCTTACCGTTCCAGTTTTTAGTCAGACTACTGACATATATCGTCTCCCCTATGGTAAAAATTTTGTATAATATTTAGAGGTTCAAATATCATTTTCTCGTACTGGTGTAGTATTGAATAATTTTTGCAATTCCATCCTTTTGTAATAATGACAAATATTGAATAACACTTAGCTTTCGATCCCTATACCACTTGTTCTAACTTTGTCATCCATAAACACATTCGTTACGTGTTCCTTTGTATCCCTCTTCATATCTGCTTGTGTGTCCATTGCATAAAGATTGAAATACAGTTCTTTCATTCTATGAAATATTCTCAGCTCTTAAGTGAAAATATAGTAAGTCTTGACGTCCTTTTTGTCATTTCGAAATAATTTTCTTAATCTAGGATTTGCATTTATTTTTGTATTACGTGTCTCTGTACAACTTGGACTTAAATGAAATGCAGTACCATTCTGTCTATTATATATTTTTTTTTTTTTTGACTTTTTGTTTTTGTTTGAAAAGGTTCTCTCAGAAATGTATTGAAGATATACAACTTTATAACCATAACTCGATGACATGCCATATGATAACAATGTGATAGGTGATATACTCTCCGTTAATCAGAATACAGTGTTCAATAAAAAGATTACATAACGCTATAGAGGGAAATCAGACGGAAAGCTTCCTATCACCGATGGAAATATTGACGATCAAACAGAAAAAAGCATAACGGTAACACTACCGACATGTAACATCATACGTTTACAAACAATTAAGAAGTTAAAAGATCAATCCCCCACCCCCCACCCCCCTCCCCGAGAAAAAATTGTTGAACAATTCATCAGCAATTTCTAACCTTATGTAGAAATGACACACTGAAGGAAGAAAGACAAGTTACTACTATACAGTTTTAATGTAATGTTATGAAAAATAAAATAAAAAAAGAAAAGAATAAGAAGCAAACAAAACCCCCCAAAACAAAACTTACAAATAAAAGACACAATCCCACCTCCCAACCCCCCCCCCCCCAAAAAAAAAGACATCACATGACATGACATTATTCAATCAATTGGTTTGGTTAATCGGTTTACGGGCCAGTCTTCCCATTCACCGAAACAGCAGTATAATCAAAGGATACATCTTTAAATTCGTAATTTTTTCATTCAAATAAATGTGTATTGAAGACTTTATAAATAATAATTTTAATTTTAATATTTCCTAAATATACCTGTAATTGGCACTCGAAAACATGCGTTTTTCAGTACAGCTCGCATGAATACACCAGCAAAAGTGATGACTCTTCGTCATGTGCAATCACATGGTCAGTCCCAGGACGAATTCTATGATATCTTTAAACGTTGACTTCCGAATCAAGTTGCAACATTCTGAATATATCGAGGATGTATCGCGGTAACTAGGTCTTTGGCGATCACCTGTCACCTATGTGGCTAAATAATTGTCTAATGTCACATCAACTAGCTGTTTGACCCAGCAAATATCAACCTTCATTTCGCACCTTTTGTCATCTTTCAAGATATTAATTAGCGATCGTAATAAACTAAACTGGGTATTCATAGAAATGAAGGACAAGAACTTATTATCAGATTTCCTGTTCATAAGACAATGTGAAGGATTATTGCGAAGGGAACGTAAAAGATTTGTGTGGGTATATGTAGTACAAAGCATGCCGCATGTAACGTCAAGCCATGGATACAACCCTAAAATGTTTTCCAATGACGTACATAAATTACAGCATGCTTAAAATAATTTAGATATAATTTTTTTCACAAAAGCCATACGTATTTAGTTCCAATCCAGCAGTTACCCCGAATGATTTGCCTACTTATTTACTAAATTCGCCACTCAGTATCTAAGACGATGACTGTTTTTTACTGATGAATAGACCTCTCCCTCTATCACTTGGATTTCTTGACTTCAACTTCAGATTTATAACAAATCTTTAAAGATCTTTGATAATGTCTACAAGGTGTTGGAGAAACCGACACAGTGTGTATCCTTTGCTTTTAACACTACATATCACTCTCGATTTCAGTCAAACAGTGTTTTTGAAGTTTATATCAAATATAGAGCAGGTCTCCTCAGTCTTATTTTCGTTCTAATGGCTCCATAACATACCAGTATTAAAAATAAAAATCGGATATGATATAGTCCTGAACCTTAATCCCTTCAGACTGTAAGTCGGATTTTACAGATCAGAGAAGTAAGCTCGTTATCACACAGTCAAAACATATGTGAGCTACGTTGATAGGCTATCTATATGTTTTTGATAAAATAGTTTAATTCCATTTTTTACACTTATTACTTCTCAAAGTTATCTTGTTCGAACAAGAGAAAAACTACTGAGCTGTGAATTATTTGATTCTAACGTGAAATTAACTCGTTCTAACGAAAAGCTATATCGTTCGTGCAAAACAAAAAAATATATTCAAACTAGAAAAAATCTCCTTCGAACGACTATTTAAAGGAGGTAAGGAAGGTAAACATGGAGACAATTTTATAGAACAGAGCCATATCAGAAGATGCAATAAATAAGTTGAAAGATGAAAAGATAAAACACATATTTGTTCTAACATTTCATTTTATTGTTTTTATAGTTATATCATTGCACTTCGGACCTGTACGATCATAGGAAGTGACAATGCGAAGATGGGTTGAGTACTGTATGGACTAACGCAGATCTTATATTACGTTCAGGCCGTTCATCAGAACTGATAAAATTAAGTCTCGTGCACCTTTCCATAATCATGAAGTATTTCATATCACCTGTTTCGGCAGGCTTGTTACTCGCGATATTCATTGACCTCAAGCAAAAAAAAAAATTAAAACCAGCGAAAGAATTTAAGTTCTTAGAGTCGCCAAAGACCATAATAATTGGAAGGAAGTACAAATGTTCTTTGAATATGTGAAGACATACATGTATATCATACCTCATTGATATTCAATTGATGTGTAATGAGTCATTTGCCAAAGACACTGAAAGTAAATACTGCTAGGCAGAGTAAGAGGTGTCCTTGATAATTACGTATGTGCCAGGAATCCTGTTTTTCTTTATGTTCATTGCGTTGATTCTGTGCATTCAATTCTGTTAAGCTAAGTTCTCTGAATGAGACACACAAAAGACTTCTCGTTTTATCATTATATTTAAATGTTAATATCTAGCGTTTCTGTTTTTACAAATATTAGCTTTGTTTAGCTGAATTTCGTACGGTTAAATTTTGGGTATACGTTTTTCAAACTCAGTGTTATCGATAATTAAGATGTAATCAAGGTATCTAGATGTATCATTGAATTTACCAATGCGTTTAGATTTTTGAATAGAGTGCATAAACACCCAGTTAATGCACTTAGATGTAGTATCAATAGTAAGCTAGGACTGGAACTTTTAAACTTTTAATTTCTTAGCAATAGGAATCATTATTTCGTAATGTGTGCTTTCACTTTTGACTTAATTGTCGTGTATTCACAAGGAAAACAGATTGATTGATTGATCACACCACGAATATTTCACGTATATGGTGACGACATTTCTCTTATTGTTCAAAAGTCATGGCCGTCTTACATTTCGACTTTATATTTCCTTGATACAAGAAAAAATTTCCGACTAGATGTAGAGTTTTGGAGATAAAACAGCGTTAATTATTGATGGAAAGTGCGCGATTCCCATCATAATGCCTATTCAGCTACCTTCTCATGATCGAAGAGTGACGTCATTTTATCTCAGCTAGTGGCTAGTGAGGATTATTGTGACGCCATTATTTACTCTCTGCGTAAGTTTCATGATTGAAGTCACTCACAACGTCATATCGACGTAACGTACAGTACTAGTTTGACCATAATGTGATTTTGGCACTCTAAGTGTTAATGAGCTTCGCCATTCGTTATAATCCGCTAGTCGGCGCTTGTGTACTATGAGTCAGAAACGCCGTTGAACATTAGCAACCTTATGACGTCATAAGAACGTTTCCTTTTTCTTTACCTTATTTTTGTGGGAATAAGTTTTATTTCCTCCCTTAATATTAGTACCGCAGCTAATTGGGGTGAAGTCCACTAAACATTCTCTAATAACTCTTTTACGTGATTTGTTTGTCTCATGTGTCTAATGGGGGCTCATGTCCCGAAACACACCGTCTGTCCTCAAGGGACGTTCATTTCTTTTCTGACTTAACAACAAAACATCCTACATTTTACTTACGTGCGAAGCTATGTCTGCTATTAGGCACATGTAAGTTTATTCGGAAATCTACGCATAAGTGTAGGTTACGATGTTTAGTAAAACGCAAAATACTTCCAAGTTACGTTTACATCTATGTTTGGGCTTACGACTTTTAGTAAAACTCGGTCCAGGTTTTTATCATATTCGTACGAAGCTTTACTCACTCAATTTGAAGAGGTTACACAGATAATATGAATCGTCAAATCGTGCATTACAGTTTACGATTATGGTTCAGCGGATCATTGCCTACAAAGCATGATTATGGACATCTCGTCAAAAAAGTTTTCACCTCCCTAAAATTAGGGGAAAAAAATAAGTTTGTAAATAAGTGGATTGATGCTCTGCGTCTGAGAAGCATTTTGTAAAATTTCTCCTTATTTCAAACACCGGCAGTCGCCTTGCGTTTCCTACATCTATATGTCTACAGTTGTTTCCAAACTACTTTCACTGAACATAATTCGCAGTGCCCTGACGTAAAGTCTCTTAAAATACCCTGTTCTACATCTGACTTCATTTACCCTCCATTCCGTCATATGGTAACGGGTGACCTTAATATTGTCCGTAACAGGAATGGGTAGATGCATGAGAGGAGTATGCCAGATAATGGGCTAGAAAGAAGGATATGGAACTCGACACTGTCTCCTAATGGGTGGATAAACATTTAAAAGAAGGATAGCACGTCTTAGGCAATCTGTTAATACTAGACACAAGTCGATTTTCACGACCCTGGTGTTACCAATGAACTCTTTGTCCTCCATTTTTGAAAATTTTATTATTGTTCCTATTGACAAAGCTGCTTACAATTTTACTTTCGTTTACATAACATATTATTTCAAATTTATTTTTGGTAGAGGAAAAATTCAACACCTCGAAATCCAATTTACACACTCAAAACTTTATCTGTTATTAAGACACTTGATAATCACAAATCTGTTCTTCGGTCATTCGGTATTCAGATTATTCTGAACTTGATTTACCGTACTCGACTTATTCCCAGAATGCTCGAGATCCCTTACACGCATAGTCAAAGGTGCTCCAAAAATCGCTATCCATACTTCAAACATACTATGAATTAAAATACTCCAGAAGCGGTATCAATCAGATGTGGATCCTGTAGAAATCTTAAGAACTTTTAGATAATCTCAAATCCCCCAATTTCAATCATGTTACCAGTATAAAATCTTTTAATGACACCACGTTCGACACTATCATTCATGATTAAAATCTCAAAAACAGACCAATAAAGATAATACGAGACTCCTTTCTTGACAAAAATGGATAGTGCAGATACAAATATCTTGTTCTAGGGCGGGAGGACACATGAGTCGTGAAAGAACACTCTCTTTCAGACAAGAAGTATTCTGAAGACATCATCAAAATGCTGGAATTTCTTGTAGAGAATATTTTCGTGTTGTTTGGAGGAACAGTTTTTCAGCAAATTGTTGGTATTCCTAAAGGTACGAACTGCGCCCCACCGTTTTTTAAAATTCTTTTATATTTATACGAAGCTGTGTTTATTCAGTCCTTGCTCTAAACAGGAAGAAAGTAATTTGCAATTCAAACGATTTCCACATAACGATCTTCACTTTCCTGAGTAGCAACTCTCCTGCCTATGGCGTTTTTGTATCTCAACCTATAAGGTACGCCAAGGCATGTTCGAAATACAACGGTTTTAACTCAAGAGCTAAAGGCTGCTGACCGATAAGCTACTTGTTCAGGGTTATGTTAGAGAAAGCCTGAAATCGTTACTACGTCACTACGGTGTATTGGGACTTTCACCTAATTTCAAATGTTTCCATATAACTGTTGCAACGGGTTTATCGTGCAAACAGGAGACGCTCACTCTTCCCGGGCACATGGTTTAACTCCTGAAATGTTGTATACCCCGGGCTCGCAACAGTTTGCAAGGGATAATTCCATAATTGAGCCTCCCATCTGAGACTTCGGAAATGGAATACTGATCGGTACTCCGTTTTCTCTCTTGCCATGAAATTGCACGAGATACTATGCATCAAAAACTCCTAGGCTTTACAGAACTCAGCGGACGTCCAGTATTTATATGAAGTATATTGCTTGTTCGAAAAGAATCCTGATTTATCGGAAGTACAGGTATATGTTTTAGATTTTCTGTTACAACACCAATGTATGATATCCAACACCTATTAATCAAATGATTTGGAAGAGATGTATATAAGGTATATAAGAAATTAAATGAAAAGATTTGAGTAGCTTCGAAATTATGTAAGAGGAGTTTTTTTATAACATCAGTTTTTATAGACCAAAGTAATACATGTTACTGTTATGAAAAGCGAAATTACATAATACGTCTAAAAAGTACAGTGGTGGAGCAATGAATAGAATTTTTGTTTTGTAATTTAAGTAGCCTATACATGTTTGAAAGATCACATTTATCAAGGTTAATTTTGAAATCAGACATAATCATGTCATGCTTACGCAAGTTGGTTTCTTTCAACGCAGGGGTTTCATCAGATGTTTTGGTAGAGTTTAATTCAGTGTGAAGCACATTGATATAATATAATTTTCAAACAAGCATTGTATTATTGCCTGCTTTATCAACAAAGAGATATTTAGTATGTAAATCAGTCATTCACTTTTTAATAGACTGAGCTGACAGTGCATTTCACTGTTATATTGATGAAACATTCACAGTTGTTGAAAAAAATAATAAATAAATGAGATGGCTAGAAATAATCTTATGAGAGACTCGGTAATTGGTAAATTTTATTACATCATTAGTTCATTTCACAAGGACTATGCAAATAATACGTTTGATGAGGCCTTTTAATTATTGCATATATCCTTCATAAGCATTGAGAGTCTTTATATACTGATCTAACCCACCCTTCGCTATCAGTTACCATGAACATTTGTAATAATATCTTGAAATCAATTCGAAGCATGCTAGAATGGATTGAAAAAGCCTCATATTGTGCTGTTGTCAAAACAATACCCATTGATTAATTCATTCGTAACTGTGACATAATGTGTATCTATATACATGTTAACTACTGTGCGATTTTCAATGAAATTAATTGATATGGAAAAATTTGGATACCTCAAGGCTTCTAACTTAAATCTTAAACCCTGGATAAAATCCCATAAAAAACATGATTTATTAGTTAAGACTACAGTCATCGGGCTTTAAAGAGGTTTGTCACTGTAATAAACCAATTAGAAATTTTGATGTGATTATACCTCATATTGATCAGTAGCCTTTTTCACAAAAATTTTTACGACAAATATCTCTCTTACGAAGAATCTTACGAACTCGTTCCGTTTCACAAAAAATAGAACTTCGTAAGTCAAATATTGTTCGTAACTTACCGACTGATTAATACCATTCGTAAGTATAAAAAAGCTGGTCGTAAGTTGAAAGTGACTGTGGAAATACATGCATGAAGTATAAACATTTTAAAGTTCTAGAAAGTCCAAGAGTACCTCTTACAGAAGTTTAACTTTAGATGCATTTATTTTGCAACACGCACTTACATTTACACACGATGCGCTTGTAACATGTAGTGACGTCATGGAATAGCATGCAGTACTTGAAAATACGTCATCATATAACAGAGTTTTGGGATTGTAACTTCACATGTGTCCACATCTATAAGGATGTATAAAGTCAAGCGGATCACGAAAACGAAAAAGAGAATCCTCCCTCCCCTTTCTGTCAACCTTTTAATGTCTAAGACGACTAACACCCTCCTCATGTCCCCGTAAAATAGAATTAGCTATTTTTTGTAAGGCAGACTGTTTCCAATGAAATATGGATGGTATTTATTGGCGTATTTAGGGAGGGAGTTGCAAAGGTTGCAGCCCCCCCCCCCCTCTCATTTTGATCGGTAAAACTTTATCAAAAAATGTCATTTTCGACCATTTTAGCGCTGCAACCCCCCCCCCCCCCCGTTTCCAGGCCGAAAAATGCAAAACATTTGTCATGGGAAACTGCAACCTCCCAACATCCCCTTTCAAAAATTTCTAGATCCGCCTATGTATTTTACTATTTACTAATTGGAAGAATTAAAGAAGAAGTCCTAGATGTCATTACATTGATTTACACCCGCCAACAATTAAAGAGGTAGATAGGTTGACGTAGAATTTCCCCTAACCAGTCTAGGCTGAAATCTACGCTATATAAACGTAGACTTTACGCCGCATGATGTCAATAAAAGGCAAAATAACACGTTATATTGAAATTTAGTCTAGTCTGGTATTTACCCCCAAACTAAGCATACGCCAGAAGTTCCACCTTTTCATAAAACTGGCCCCTGGGCCCTCTCGTGTATAAATGTTTACAAATTCCATATAAATGATGATGTGAGTACATTATGAAAATAGAGAATAACATATAGCATTGGTCAATACATAGATCTAAATACATATAATATACATGTACATCTGAAGTTTAAAGGACGCATGCGCTAACTAGTTGCCAGAGAAAATTGGTCGTAAGTTTGTTCGTACGTTTTTCTCGTAAGATTTCACTTACGAATGCCTTCCTGAAAAGGACTTAAGATTTCTCTTACGAAGTTCATAAATTAAAAACCTTAAGATAATTCGTAAGATTTTCTGTGAAAATGGCTGCAGAGTGGTAATTTACGAACTTGAGGGACTTGATAATAGTGTTTGGAAATCTATTCACATGACACTTTATCAAACAAAATTATGAATCGGAGAAGGAATAATAGCTGACATTTCTAGACAACACAATTAAAAAGAAATTATTCATAATTAGTTATGAATATATGAATTACATATACTTATATAAAGCTTGATGAAATACTGATAAATGGAGGAAAATTTAATAAGATATGATTCAATAAAACACAGTTTCAAACCAACATTTTTACCTCGGACATTATATAATACATTTAAATTATAGTATATTCGTAGCAAAACATATCGGGGCAATGGTCTTTCAGAGCGAAACATTTCCAGACTAAACGCGCATTCGGGGCGAAAAGTTCCGTTACCCAATAATTCATCCCAAAATACATCACCGGTATAAGTGTACTGGATGCCGCCCTTGTATATTTTGAGTCATAATAAATGACAACAAGCACTCGGACTTTGGACCTCGTGGATACGAGTCATGGATAAGAAATGTGTGAAATATAATCTCCATCCAAAGTACAACGATGAACCTATGGCCCGAACAGGAATTCTAGTTTTTGGTGCACTAAGACCTTGACCTTGAATATATGACCTTGCTTCCATGTCATGACACACTCTTGGATCATAGAAAAACAATTAGGAAAAATATTATATCCCTTCAATATAAAAGAAAGTAATGGACCGGACTGGTAGAAAATGTGATTCCCTTATAACTCCCCCCAATAAAAAAATAATAAATAAATAAATAAATAAATAGAAAAAATAGGAAACCCCCCCCCCTTGTTTGCGGGCATTAATATATATTGCAGTGATTGTTCACATAAATAAATTAGAACTGACACTGCTAAAGTTAAAGCAAAAGACAATATAGTTCCTTTAAATGCTTTCTTAATTCCTTATGACTGCCCATTCTTCATTAAAATCCAGGTTTAATACTTGTGTACTGCTAGGTTACCGTAGAATGTTTACTTTGCCTATACAATTAACTAATGTTCATTTTCAATTAACTCCATATCAGAGAAACGGCTTTATTTCCAGAAATGTGTAACAAGTGTTCGAAATTAAAACAAAAGTAAATTTTACCTTGTATATTTCCTAACTGAAAATGCATTTCTCGTCTCTGTCAAAGTACATACTCCTGTTAAAAACTTACCAAATATTCAGCATTTTGAGGGGTCCGATTTCAGAATCAATTATATAAGCATAACCTATATACATAAAGGAAATAAATCATACCTATTGATCAATGTCCTCCTTTCTTATTCCTACTGCAACAGCTGCTCATATCTCGTACCTCTGTCTTTCTTGAATAGAAAAGTACCTATCACTACTTTCGATATTGAAATTGATATTACGCGAGAAAATAGTTGGAGGCTGATATATGCAGCACTTCAAAAGTTGTCATCACTCTTTATGCTTACAACTAAATCTGATGAATGCAATAAATGTAATGAATGAAGGAGTGAAGACCCGCGGGTTTGTCAATGTTATTTGGTTCGTCAGCGACATTTTTTCAATGATATCTATTATACCTGAACAACGATACTGGCGATGTTTATGAAAAAGGGATCACTTGGAAATTTTCCATGAAGTAACAGAATTTTTATATTAAACCAAAGACATCAGTATTATGTATAATGACTTACTCTATCGTGTTATAATTTAAATTTCCCAGAAATTTCACCACTGTTTTCTTCTCAGTCTTCCCTCTATTTCTGCAAATAAATGTGAATCTAGACACTAATACACCAGTGACGGTATGGGCAATGTGTTTTCCAATAAAACTGCAGTATTAATCACAGTCGTACAATTGTGCACATTGTATATTTAAACATTTTTGCATAAGTAATTTCTTCTTTGTTGAATCGAGTGCTCAAATCCATTTTCGTGTCAATAGTTTGTGAAATTTCCACAATCTGTAAAATAATGATGACTTGGTATTCTACCTCATTCACGTCTTTTTCCTTGTAGAACCAGGACACCCCTATTTACAAGGCAGCATCAAATGGTCACAGCGATATAGTGAAGTTACTTATCGATGCTAAGGCGGATGTTAATGTCAAGGATTCGGTAAGTGAAATCAGGGTGTCCTACCGAATAAAAAAACATAATGAAGATTTTCGTTTATATTTCATATCACCATTAGAATTACTGACCATGAACAGGAGAGTAATTATTTTCATATTACCGTCCTAGTTCTCGGTCAGAATACATGTAATTTCATACTGCTGTAAACTAATGTAAGGAGTATAAAGATCATCTCCCCTAAATTAAAATTAGTGTTGGAATCTGAACTATTCCTTTGCAATATACATCCATTTGTAGTAATGACAAATGCTCAATCACACTACGGTTGGATGCAGACCTAGTTTTGCATAAAGTGCACTTCGATATCATTTTATGACTGCATTTTAAATTTACTTGGCGACAATATAGCACACATGAAATCAAGTTTAGTACTAAACTTGACTCAGTTTACTTCAAGTGCACTTTATGAATATTTCACTTTCTATATATGTAGATATATACCACTTTACTTCACTTGATGCAACGAGACTGCACACGTCATTAACTTTTCAAGTACTTTCTATCATTTAAACATTTGGCATAGAAACACATATTATGAAATCATCTCAAATAGCAGTGTATATAAGGAAAATGACAATTTCATTACGTGAAAGTCGTCATGCGATCGCTGAGAGTAGACGTATCTTGACGGAAACTGAAAAGTTCCCTTCATGAAATTGCTAAGTAATATAATGTAACTCTTGAATATTGTACTGACCTAAATTTCTTTTCTTCTTCAGCAGAATACTTTAACATATGAAATAACAGAAATATGTAACTGAAGCCACCTCATTTTTACCCTGTTTGCCTCGAAACCCAAAATAGAAGTCAGTGTATTGTTTGCTACGGAATACCTCTTTATTGGAACATCTATACAACCTATCAAAATTAAACCACAAAATGCAGAACTTACAAGAAGCTGCAGTATAACATAGTAATTCATAACAAAAAGAAGAAAAAAGTATATAGTGTTATACGAAACTACATCATCTTAATTACTGAAAGTGACTAGTAAACATGGTATGATGGTATGACGTGACAGTAAACTTGAATACGGAATAACTTCAAAGTAAACTTGACATGAAGTGCACTTGACTACCCTTATGTGTGGTTTTCAGGGCAAAAAAAAAAGAACAAAAATAAAACAAACAAACAAACAAACAAATAATAATAATAATAATAATAATAATAATAATAATAATAATAATAATAATAATAATTATAATAATAATAATAATAATAATTGCATTGTACTTAAATGTAATAAATATAGAACATATATACATTTTAATTTTGTGCAGCATATGCGCATTTCGACAAGTTATGTCTCTTCAGTGATGCTCGTAGCCGAATGATTGGAATTCTCAAAATATATAGAAATATGAAAAGGAGTGTTGAAGCTAAAATGACCGAAAACTAAACCAAAGAATCTATTTAAGGACTGAGCTATATTTGACACCTTCTGTACTAGAAGATTACCTACTTGGACTTCTCCATATATAAATACATATGGAATTTACACGATTTGACTCTTTCTACTAGATACATGTGACGGGTGTTGCTAGCAGCAGGAGATGCTCACTCTCCCCGCGCACCTGATCTCACTCCATCAAAGGGGTTCACATATGCTCTTCAAGTAGACATATTTTCTTATTTTCCATTTGTTTTTCATTTTCACTGATTTTGTATGTCCTCTGGTTTTATGATTTTTGGACTTGTGGTTTGGATTTATCCATCATCTTTACATACATGAGGGAGATACTCCTTATATTTAGAGTATACTTTTAGGACTGCACCCAACTATACTTTTCAGTAATATGACTCCTTGCTTTAACTTTCTCACAAGTGTTCAATGTGTTATCCTTTTTTTTCGTGCTTAATGCTATTTTGGAAGTAGAAGGCAAGTCCTGAACAGAGATTTCTATCTCTGTCATGTTTCATTCAAATATATTAAAAAGTTAGGTTCATTTAATATTATAATGTCAATTTTCAGAAAAGCATGACATTGTTTGCCTTTTTCGGAGAGGCGTAGTTCATTTTCACAACTTAAATCAAAATAATACATCGGGACATTATATATCCATTTCATTCAACAGTTTCCTCGAAATTTCCATTTGTTATGAATTGCTACAGATATATCACTGCATGAAAAAAGAAGTTTAATGAAAATTATACTTCATTAAACTTGAAATATACTTGAAGTTTAACATAAAATTAAAATTTAATATGAAATTATATGTGAAGTAAAAGAAAGTTTAATGTTGCATTATACCTCATGTATAATAGAAGTTTATTGACATAAAACTCCAAGTAAACTTAGAGTATGGAATATAATTGGAGTTTTCGTTTTATTTTATTTGGAGATTTAAAATAATCATGTTAGAATGACTGCATCAGTAATCGTGTTAGGACTCGTAAATATAACTTACTGTGTTTGGTATTGCAATATTAGTTAAGTTAGTAATCAAATGTGGTATTTACAGATAATTGACGCTGTAATACACCAGGAAGTCAATCTAAGCAAAAAATGTATTTGTATCAAGTGTAAATGTTTCTTTTAAGTGAAATCGGACACTATCCTTTCACATAAGCCCTCCGGACATTGTCCTTTCACTTTAATGGTGACAGAGTAAAATACCTGACCAGGTTCAAGACAACATTATATATTTCTGATATCTGTACATCTCTATCACCTATCATTTACAGGAAAATGATGTCTGTACGATAAATAGATTTTTTTCCATTACTGACTGGGGAAACACAGCCATATACTAGTACACACACACACACACACACACACACACACACACACACACACATATATATATATATATGAATAAAATCCTAATTTTTTCATTGGTGTAAAATCCTGGGGGGTGTGGTCTTACTGTACCGCAGAAACGCATGCGACTTTCCCAAACTTATATCAAAGGATGGGCCGGCTAGTGCCGGCCCACAATAAAACTTTAGATTCGTATTTGCACCATTTCTAGATTTATTCTCATTTTGTCCCGGACAGTTCCTTTCAGCAAGGAATGTTCGACTCATTTTGCTGTGCCGCGTGACCACATAGACCATTATCACGGAGTTGTCTTGTTACCGATTTTCAAAGTTGTGAATTTGCCTTCTCATGTCCGATATTTATTTCCATTTTTACAATTCTTAAATGTCGGTTCCCTCTCTTTGTTTTAATCTTTCCCTCCCCGCAAAAATAAACCAGTAGAGCTAAAAATGGGAAGAATAGTGTTCTGAGGAACATACGTGTCGTCCGTGCTGTATTGTGAAAGTGTGACAACCGGACGGACGAACGACGGACAAAGTGATCAATTGAAATTCATGCAAGGCAATAACATCAAGCAACAGAGAAATAGACAATCCAACATAATTTCTTCTTGGTTATATTAGCCTGGATCATGAAAATAAGAATCAATACATAAACTTTACAGTGAATTTAAAATCATATAATACATAACATATCCAATACAAATTCCATACAACCATAAATGATACATATGGTTGATCATAGTGACACAAGATGCACATGCAATGTAATAAAATAAATTCTCAAAAATCATTATGATAAATTCATTGTAAAGGACGGCTAAAATACAAATACTATTGCTCAAGCTCTCTAATTGATACATCCCAATGAAACATCATTTGTTAAAGTATACTCACTAGGAGACGAAGATATACATCCATTAAAACTGTACAGGAATAATAAAACATCTTTCAATCAAAACAAATGAAAACTTTCTGGACAAATTTTCGGAAATACAATCATACCATGACCAAAATAGAAATGCAATACAAAAAGACCTAATAAATTGACAAAACTGGCATAGTGAAACATCCTTCCATGAAAGCTATAGCTAACTGGCACAGGACGAAACACTATTCCACTATGACCTCACTACTGAAATAAAATACAAAAAGACCCAATAAATTAACAAAACTGGCATAGTGAAACATCCTTCCATGAAAGCTAAACCTAACTGGCACAGGACGAAACACTATTCCACCAAGACCTCACTACTGAAATACAATACAAAAAGACCCAATAAATTGACAAAACTGGCATAGTGAAACATCCTTCCATGAAAGCTAAAGCTAACTGGCACAGAACGAAACACTATTCCACTATGACCTCACTATTGAAATACTAGACAAAAAGACCCAATAAATTGACAAAACTGGCATAGTGAAACATCCTTCCATGAAAGCTATAGCTAACTGGCACAGGACGAAACACTATTCCACCAAGACCTCACTACTGAAATACAATACAAAAAGACCCAATAAATTGACAAAACTGGCATAGTGAAACATCCTTCCATGAAAGCTATAGCTAACTGGCACAGGACGAAACACTATTCCACTATGACCTCAGTATTGAAATACAATACAAAAAGACCCAATAAATTGACAAAACTGGCATAGTGAAACATCCTTCCATGAAAGTTATAGCTAACTGGCACAGGACGAAACACTATTCCACCAAGACCTCACTACTGAAATACAATACAAAAAGACCATTTAAATTGACAAAACTGGCATAGTGAAACATCCTTCCATGAAAGCTTAAGCTAACTGGCACAGGACGAAACACTATTCCACTATGACCTCACTATTGAAATACTAGACAAAAAGACCCAATAAATTGAAAAAAAAACTGGCATAGTGAAACATCCTTCCATGAAAGCTATAGCTAACTGGCACAGGACGAAACACTATTCCATCAAGACCTCACTATTGAAATACAAGACAAAAAGACCCAATAAATTGACAAAACTGGCATAGTGAAACATCCTTCCATGAAAGCTATCGCTAACTGGCACAGGACGAAACACTATTCCACTATGACCTCAGTACTGAAATACAATACAAAAAGACCATTTAAATTGACAAAACTGGCATAGTGAAACATCCTTCCATGAAAGCTAAAGCTAACTGGCACAGGACGAAACACTATTCCACTATGACCTCAGTACTGAAATACAATACAAAAAGACCTAATAAATTGACAAAACTGGCATAGTGAAACATCCTTCCATGAAAGCTAAAGCTAACTGGCACAGGACGAAACACTATTCCACTATGACCTCACTATTGAAATACTAGACAAAAAGACCTAATAAATTGACAAAACTGGCATAGTGAAACATCCTTCCATGAAAGCTATAGCTAACTGGCACAGGACGAAACACTATTCCACCAAGACCTCACAACTGAAATACAATACAAAAAGACCTAATAAATTGACAAAACTGGCATAGTGAAACATCCTTCCATGAAAGCTATAGCTAACTGGCACAGGGCGAAACACTATTCCACTATGACCTCACTATTGAAATACAATACAAAAAAAAACCAATAAATTGACAAAACTGGCATAGTGAAACGTCCTTCCATGAAAGTTATAGCTACTGGCACAGGACGAAACACTATTCCACCAAGACCTCACTACTGAAATACAATACAAAAAGACCATTTAAATTGACAAAACTGGCATAGTGAAACATCCTTCCATGAAAGCTAAAGCTAACTGGCACAGGACGAAACACTATTCCACTATGACCTCACTATTGAAATACTAGACAAAAAGACCCAATAAATTAACAAAACTGGCATAGTGAAACATCCTTCCATGAAAGCTATAGCTAACTGGCACAGGACGAAACACTATTCCATCAAGACCTCACTACTGAAATACAATACAAAAAGACCTAATAAATTGACAAAACTGGCATAGTGAAACATCCTTCCATGAAAGCTATAGCTAACTGGCACAGGACGAAACACTATTCCACTATGACCTCACTATTGAAATACAATACAAAAAGACCCAATAAATTGACAAAACTGGCATAGTGAAACATCCTTCCATGAAAGCTATCGCTAACTGGCACAGGACGAAACACTATTCCACTATGACCTCACTACTGAAATACAATACAATAAGACCATTTAAATTGACAAAACTGGCATAGTGAAACATCCTTCCATGAAAGCTATATATAACTGGCACAGGACGAAACACTATTCCACTATGACCTCACTATTGAAATACTAGACAAAAAGACCTAATAAATTGACAAAACTGGCATAGTGAAACATCCTTCCATTAAAGCTATAGCTAACTGGCACAGGACGAAACACTATTCCACCAAGACCTCACTACTGAAATACAATACAAAAAGACCTAATAAATTGACAAAACTGGCATAGTGAAACATCCTTCCATGAAAGCTAAAGCTAACTGGCACAGGACGAAACACTATTCCACTATGACCTCACTATTGAAATACTAGACAAAAAGACCCAATAAATTGACAAAACTGGCATAGTGAAACATCCTTCCATGAAAGCTAAAGCTAACTGGCACAGGACGAAACAATATTCCACTATGACCTCAATATTGAAATACAAGACAAAAAGACCCAATAAATTGACAAAACTGGCATAGTGAAACATCCTTCCATGAAAGCTATCGCTAACTGGCACAGGACGAAACACTATTCCACTATGACCTCACTATTGAAATACCATGGTTTCCAGACAGACATACAATGGGAAATAAGAATGTAATACATAAATTTAACAAAACTGCACAAAACTATTGCACTGGCATTATATATTGATACTTTTAATGGAAGGACATATATATGAAACATTTTTATTGTAAAGTTTACCATCTGCACAGATGTATTTACAATTTAGGCGCTGAACAGGAATAAAAACAGATTCTCCAAATACATCATACAAGTTTCTTGTCCATACTTCTACAGGCGTTCCACAATGATATCTGTACCTGTTAGGGAGGGGCATAAGCCACAATACCTTGGCAAATAAATGAACTCTACTTTCATTTTCTACTATAAGATTATGCTCAATAAAATATTGTGTAACTCCTGGGACGAGGTCACCCGTGCCAACTTCCCCTAAAATGTGTCCATTATTAGAGTGCCAGTAGGTCATTACATATGATGAACGTTTATGATGTGATTGATATGATCCATACACTTCTCCTCCAAAAAATACTGTTGGACATTTTTTAAATGACTTTGGCATACATGAAATTATCAGGTCTTAGAGGTGTGGATATATATGCAAGTATGTTTTTTTTTTCAAAAAGATCTTTGGCTGTCACATAGTCTGACTTTCTTTTGACTGGTTCATGTGTACATCTTTTTTCCTTTCTTTTTATATTTCTTTTTCAATAAAAGTTAAATTTTCATTGACGTCATTGTCAGATCTTTCTGAACGGCAAGAACCGAACTCCTCTGATTTTTCACTAACATTATCATCATAATCTGCAAAAGGTTCATTATTTGCCTTTCCAAGTCTTTGTTTTTTGGTTTTTCTTTTCAGTCTCCTTTGTCTTCTTTTGTTTTCTAATGAGTGACGTCCCATTTAATCTATATTAATGAGAATAATTTATTATAAATCTTAAAGCAAACATTAACTAAATGGTTAAATGTTCTCAAAACCAAATCAATATGGAAAAGGACATTTGCATCTTGCAGTATACACAAACAATTTAACAAGGAATATATATTATTAATATTAAAGAATATTTAAAGAAATGTCACCACAATTGATATTTACAGTCCAAATATGACCCGACATTCAAAATCATCTGATTTCAGTATTTTCAAAAAGTTACTCTTCATTATCAAAAACAACTCAAACTACACATGTATTGTTTGTTTGTTTGTTGACGTTGTTTTACGTCACACCACGAATATTTTACATATATGGTGACAGCATCTGACTGATGCAGGTTACATAAATTTTGACCTTTCAATAGGCCCATCCAAAGCAGTGAGGATCTTTAACGTGCCACGTTTATCGCGAAACGGGACAACAGTTTTTACTGTCTCATCCGCAGGACAGACACCAGCATGACTACCAGGAGGCTTGAACCAGGACCTCTCGGTCAGTAGTTGAGCGCTCTACCACTGAGTCAAGCTGGCTTCACACATATTGAAAACATCTTTAATTGAAAGTGATATATAACATGAAAGTTTAATAGCATATGTACCTCAATTGGGCCCTTGATCTCTAGATGATATTTTGAAAGGTCATAAAATGACAAGCATGTGAGAATTCAATCGACAGATATTCCTGTCAAAAAACAAAAAGAAATTAATCAATATATACAAAATTATGAAAATAGTACAAATTCGAATGTTTGTGAAATACCAATGTATACACCTTAAATAAAACTAAAGGCAACAAATAATTCCCTGTTTCGTGAACTTCCACTTCAGTTACCAAGGGGGGGGGGGGGGGGGGGGGGGGGGGGGGGGGGGGGGGGGGCTCAGTATTGGGATTATATTGATTACATAGCTTAATGACCGATATTTAGGTTCCTGTAGGCTGTAGTGTAGTGTTGGTTCTAATCTATAATGTATTAATGATAGCAAGGACTTATAAACAAGAAGGATTGGCAACTCCCTATACACGAAGGGAAATCTTACTGAACTATTGCGTGGCACGAGATCTGTGACGAGACCTAACCAGAAAACAATAGCTATCGCGGCCGAGAACTACCTGGCTAAACAATTCAACAAAATCTGATAGATCCTCTAAACATCCACATTAAACGTATGTTGCCATTAATACTGAAGATATTAAATTAATTTTTAGTATCAGTATTACATGCAATTTCTGAGTAGTTTGTGAGAAAATGGTTTGGGAATTCCATTTTAAAGTAGGATGTTTCGAAGCTGACCTCCTGCATATTTCGTCTATAGACCTGTATGAATTACCCCATATTCTCCTATGTTTCGGGGTGTACAGAAATGCTGTTGGAATCAATAAAATCATGAGACTTTGGAACATGCATTAAACTAGTTTTTATTTCATTTTCTTGACACCGTTTTATCAACAAAGGTTTATACTAAGGTGTTGTATCCTGTACTCCTTGAGCGATAAATGAAGAAAAAAAAGGCAGGTTCATTTGAATTTTCCCATTTTCTCAAGTATTACAAGGTTTACATGTGATGTGTTTTGCATCAAAATGTACATGAGACTCTAGTGTGTGCACTAAAATAACTTTCATTTAATTTTATGGACAATGTTATGTCTATAAGGTTCCATACACCGGGGTCTTAATCTCCAATTATTTGCGACCCATTACAAAGAAAATTTTGACAGGTCGGATTGAATTATTTAATTTTCTCAAGTATCACATGGTGTACATGTGATATGTTGGTACCAAAATGTACATGAAACTCTAGTGTGTGGCCTAGCCTTAAATATATATTTTTTAAATTATGTTGGCATTTATATCTACATGTATAAGGTTTAATACATGTATATAGGGCCTTATCTCTGTGTCCCTCTGCGACCTTTGACGAAGAGAATTTGACAGGCGTTTTCTTAGGTATTGTTCCATGTAGGTTTGAAAAATTGATTGTCCTTGGGTTAATTGTTGACAAGAACTTCGTCAAGTATTCTACAATAGCGCAGTCACTTATCAGTTTGTGCATCGAAAATCTGCTCTCGATCTGCACTCATCATAGTAAAGGATACTTGACCTAATAAAGCTCAAGCTATTAAGTTAAATAATACAACATTCTATTATAACCTCCCTGTTGTTTTCATCAAATAGAAGATCTGCCATGATTCTTATTCTGGGTGTCAATTTGAAAATTGTCGTCATCACTGTTGTAAACTCAATCATAATGTGTATACATGTATTTCTCGTGAAGAAAATCGAGATCTAAATCATATTCCCAAGAAAGGAAATGGGACATTCGCTTAGAAAGTACCACCCGTAATGGAAATATGAAATGACACAACCAGCCATTATAGGTCGGCTAAGCGACACACCTGTCTCACGTGTTAATTGCTAAAACATCATTTTAATTAACAGAGGTAAAACAAAGCATCACCCTTTCACCGACCGGCATACTTAATAGTGAACTACTTCTTGCACCTATATAAGAGACATATGTCTCTGCCTATATGAATGTGGTACATAGCGGAACGAGGGAGAAGGGATAAATACAAAAGCCATATTTTAAACAATGTTTTAAATAGAAATGGCATTTTACTTTTTTTTTTTTTTTTTGTCATAATGTCTCCTATACATATATCGATGCAAACTGAAAATATCACAAGTTAGATTTTACTATGGAAATTAAATAAAAAAATAAATAAATACAGTATTTACAAACGAGCATTGTTGACAAGGAAGCAACTATCGGTATTCTCGTGATTTTACTTATTTGCTGTATGAAGTTCTGAGAGTAACGAACGTTGCGAGATCTCATTTGCATAACAAACCGTCATGCGAGATGTTAGCGAGAAAAGCCGAGATTCCAATCCTTCTTGTTTGTAAGCTGATGATAGATAAATAATTTGGGTAAAAATTTGGGTCCAAATAAAAGCATGCAAAACCAAAGGCAAGTTTACAAATCTACTCAGATTGAGCCACTCATTCATGCATGTAAATTATAATATAAATATGGATTCCTTGCAATTTTGAACACCTACCCTACTATACTGCCGTTTTGGCACCTGAGGCCGAGTCCTGACTTCACTCTCAGTCTCAGTTTACGACAAATACTCTACTAGTAACAGCGTAAAAATGAACAGCTTCTACTGTACACGTAAAGTAAAGTACTTTACGACAAAGAAAGTGATAATTCTTTATGTCTACTCAATGATAATGAATATTAGGCACATGTATATTGATGAACCGCCAAAATGCTGCTGACCAGAGGCAATGACCGCCGGATTAGTTTCGAACTTTCCGTAACCTCCCCCCTCCCAAAAAATAAAAATAAAACACATGATTATTATCAATAGCAGAAATTGAGTATATCAATTAACTTCTTTAAAAAACTGACGATTAGATGATGAACGAAATGATTCTATATTTATAGATCATTTTTACTGTATGTACGAAACTAAATCGAGCATCAAATGGCTATCAAATACATTCGCGCTTAATTTAAACCAGAAAAAAGAGAATATTACCTGGAAATGTCGGATGCTGACGAAAATGCGGTTTGGAGCGATGATCTGTCGGAAGGGTTGGTCGGATGAGTCATCTGATACAGATTCCGATCCTTTCTTGGCCTTGCCGTCACTGTCATGCAAAACTGTCAAACGGAAGAGGACCACGTCAAGCCTTCAAGGGTAAAAACACAAGACCCAGGGCCAGACCGCACGACACCTGTATTGGCGACACCTTTCTCCGTCTCTGCTAGACCAAAACCCCGCCCCAGTAGAATAGTAAGTTGGAGTATTTTTTTTTTCATGATTTTAAATATTGTTAATAATTATAAAAATGTTTTAAACATATTAATTTATGATGATATGCCATATCATATCACATATGATATGGTCATGGTCGACATGGTCAGTCATAGTATGATATCTCTAGGTCGTATAAGAAGGAGAGGGGGGGGGGAGTCAGGACATATGCCCCCTTAAAAAAGTGGGGCCCCCACAATAGACATACCACCTCGGATAAGAGTAAGAATTTTAGTTATATATACAAACATTAGTTATAGTCATCTTATTGACAAAAATCGATTGACAATCCCTGTAACTTCAACTCCCCGTCAGATAAATACTGCTGAAACCCTAGGAGCCTATAGGGTACCCCTCGTTCATCTGTCAATCTGTCCACACCGTTTCTTACTTTTTTTCGGCTTTTGTGCAGATATTTATCCGAAATTTGGTATGCATGGACAAATCAATAGCCTACAGACCAAATATAAGTTTCATGCTGATTGACCCTTTTGTCACATAGTTATGATCCTTGAACTTTAAGTTTAGGCATTGTTTCAAAAAGTTGCCATCCAATGCTGTGGTTAGGGGACTTATAATGCTTGGTGATCAATCACTTGTTTTTGGTTTGTTTTATTTCATGTCAACCACATCAAGCATGTGGCTGTCATCAGCCTGGCTATTGGGTGTCCTTTGTGGTACTCTGTTTTCCTCCCACACGAACGACACCCTCATGCCATAATCTGTGCAAGCCCATCATGTATGTGTACATGTATTGATTTTGTATTGATTAATGTTTTGCATGTGTGTCATTTTGATGATGGAGCTTTACCCTGGAAACATTTGAAGACAATGAAAAATTAAAGTAAATTTTTTCTTAAGATAACTTATCGTGATTTTTATATAGATTAAAATTTTAATTCATTCCAGAACAAGTCAGGAAAATGCTTTATAAAAAGTTTCTTTTTCATCATCAGCAGTTATTTGTTCAATATTACATATATGTATTTTAATGATATGACTAATAAGTAATTCTGTTTTAATCAAGATTTCCTTTTGATAAAAATTGTTTTTGTATTTTGTATGCTTTCTTTAGAAAAGTTTAGTTTCTGAAAAATCTTGTCATTTATATGATGTACCTAATAATCTATGTCATTCAAGGTGTTCATCAGAAGAAAATAAAGACACAACCAACAAAATCAACATTTTTGTGAAGGGGTTGTATCCTGATGTACAACTTGGAATTATTCAAGGTATGTTGGGATACAATATTTATTTCTCTTCAGTTGTCATTGAAGAAATAAGAAAAATTTCACAGTGCTTGAAATGCACAATAATTTCTGTTTGTCAGTTTAAAGGAAATTAGGACAACTTCCATTATATTTGCTGAAATTTTAGGTTGCCTTAACTAGTTTTGAGTTGATTTTGATGCCTGGATAACTGCACATTTCGAGCCCTGATATCATTAGAATTAAAAACAACTACCGGTAATATGATAGTGTCATTAAAATAATTTCACAATTTTAAGAAATAAAATCAGAATTTTTTTTCTTATAAGCTGCCATCTCCAGATACTTTGCCTCTGAGCAGCAAAAGAATTACAAGGAAAAAATGGGCAAAACAAAATGCTTTTGTATAGCAGGAGGAAGAGGGTAAGTGTGTTGTGCATGTTAATACATTGCTTGAAGTCTAATAAGTACCGTATATGTGCATACATGTACATCATGTTTTCCAATATTTATTATTCATGTTAGAGTTATTAGGTTTTATGAACTTTGTGTTATAATAGTACATATTTATATAAATTATGTATTTCAGAAATTAGCCTGGAGAAAAGCAATGATAGGCAAAATAAGTGAGTGGGATGCGGAAAAGAGAAAAAAAGTAGAAGATGCTATGGACATAATGTATATGTCCTCTGAGGAAGAGGTTAATTTTGAGGATGAAACATTCCTCAGGGTTAAACCTCTTCCTTGGAGGTCTTCAGATTACAAGAAGATCATGAACGAACTGGATAGTAAGTTTGAGAGGACACAATCCAGTAGATCAAAGCAGCAAATGATGAAGAAAGTGCTTGGTGAAATTCAATCATCCAGGCCAAAGCCCTCTAAAATCAAACCTGGCAATGAATGAGTTTTGGTTCAAGATAAATAGTAAATTTCAAATTTGACAATTGAGCATTCAATCATCTATTTTGTGATGACTAAGTTAATTCCTAATGGCTATTAAAATTTTGTAAATTGTTTATAGTGTTTAATGACAGAGAATTAATTGACTAGTATGTAAAGACAGCATTTAGTTCAAACTGTATTAGCCTTGAATGCATTTTTAGTGAGTGAGTTTGAACTAGTTTTTTTTTATATAATCTGAGTTTTGAACAGTTTGTTTTCATACCAACATGTATCAAATGAAATATTTTATGAAAATCCATGATCAATGTGAAATTTCATGTCATAAATCGTCATAAGTGGATAATACTACATTCATGATTATCAATAAAAAGAAACGCCACATAATATGTACAATCAAATTCTCAGTACTTTGACATGGTTTTAACTCATTATTAATTGTAAACTTTGAATGCTTAAATGTCAAATTTTGAGGTTTTAATACCTTTAGAAACTGAAATCTGCTTAAACTTTTAAACCAGTAAATCATTAAAATTGTAATTTTTGACAGTTTGGATCAGTAATAAACTTTAGAAACAAACCTTTATATCAATGTACCCTGTTCTCATTTGTCCATTTCTAATTTTTATGCCACCGGTCTGAATGGTCCGGGGGGGGGGGGGGGGGGGCATATAGTGTTTGGATTGTCTGTCCGTAATTGTGTCCTGCTTTTCACAAAATACAATAAAGTTAATACTATTTGCCATAGAGACTTCATATTTGACATGCATATTTAACTAATGAAACCCATTCAAATGAGACCAAGGTTTGTGACCTTGACTTTTAAACTAAAAATGCAATAAATTTTGCACCATTTGACATAGAGACTTCATATTTGGCATTCATACTCAAATAATGAAACCCTTTCAAATAACACCAGGATCAATGACCTTGGCACCATGACTTTTGACCTATATTTCAAAATTTACCTTATTTGCACTTTAGTGCCACCAAGGGCATTTGTGTTTCACAAACACGTCTTTCTTTTTCAATCTTTTCATTAATGATGTATTCATGTATTTTTGTTCATCATTCAAAATTCAAAGAGTATATATCTTTCTTACGTAGATTTCAAACTTATCGTCCAGTTCTTGATCTACTTATTCTTATGTCATGATCCTGCCTTGAATTCGAAGTAGTTATGAATATATAATATTAACATTCTCTGTTCAATCATTATATTGTATTTGTTTATCTTTAAAAAGGTTAAACATCTCCATAATATTTTATCCATGAATTACAATTTGTTTGCACCTAGCTAGAAATATTGTTTGGAAATATTCTTTGTACTTTTTATCTTGTTCACATTTGAGCATTTGTGAATATAGAGTTAATTATTGAGCCAAAGGCTCAAGTGAGCTATAGTCATAGTGCATCGTCCGTCGTCATCCGTCCATCCGTCGTTAACTTTTTCACATTTTCGACTTCTTCTCTGGAACTACATTGCAGATTTGGATCAAACTTTGTGTAAATGATGTACTCAAGGTCCCCTACTAAGATTGTGCTCGGGATCCAGATTCCCTCAGGAATGGATCCAGGGCGGCCAAAAGTGCCCAAAACTGTACCCCTCTTCAAACATCTTCTCCTCAAGTACCAGTACATAAATGGCGAAACTAATTGCATTTCAACAATCTATAAAGATGGGTTATTAAAAATTGTGTTCGGGGTTAAGATCCGTCAAATAGAAATTCACGCTTTTTTGAAGTGTTTCTGGACTTAGTCATTTAAATGCAGAAAAGTGTCATGTTTTTCGGTTAATTGATATTGATGATTTCTTAATGACTATTTTGATTATAATTGTGGTAAGGAATATTATTGTGAAAGAATTTTGTCATTATCTCAATTTTTGGATTGTTTATGAATATTTTAAGACTTCCAAAAAAAGGGGGGGGGGTTGTCAATTTTTAAAATTTTCAACTTTTTCTACAAAACTACATAAAAGATTTTAATGAAACATGGAATACATGAAGTACTAAGGGTCATCTATCAATTTGGTAAATTTCATCCAAATTGGTTAACAGATAATGCCACCATGTCTAAAAAGTAGGTCTCACAATGGTACATGTACCACTTGGTGATTGAAATATGGAGAGTAGCATTTCAAATCCAACTGTGGTAAAAAAAATTGTTTTCATTTCTTTACACATCTAAATAAGTTTTTAGATGTTTCTCAACATACGAAATTAGGCAATTTTAAGTTTAAGACTTCCAAAAAAAAGGGGGGTGGTGGCCATTTTTCACATTTTCAACTTTTTCTACAAAACTGTTCGAAGGATTTTAATAAATCTTGGTAGAAATAAGTCACTTATGATCCTCTTCAAATTCTGTTGTTTTCGTCCAGACCTCTTTACAGGTGGCTCCACCATAGTCAAGAGTAGGTCACAAAAGAGTTCCCTCGTTTAACAATATTCTTTTTCATACGGGCTGTATACAGAGACAAACAGAATGCATAGAAATGATCTAGTGGGATGAGTGAAGATGTATTGTCATTTTGGTTCCCTTCCAAAATCAAATTTTAGAATTTTTTTCGACATTTCTTTGGACTTGGTGATTCAATGCAGAAAAAAGTGTCATATTTCCTAGTTAATTGATAATGATGATTTCTTATGGACTATTGTGATCATAATTATGGTAAGGATTGTTACTTTCAAAGAATTTTGTCAATATCTCAATTTTTGGATTTTCTATGAATTTTTTAAGACTTCCAAATGATGGTGTATAGGAACAATTCAATCACATTTTTCACTTCTGCTGTTATACCACATGAAAGATTTTAATGAAACATGGAATACATGAAGTACTAAAAGTCCTCTATCAATTTGGTAAATTTCATCCAAATTGGTTAACAGATAATGCCACCATGTCTAAAAAGCAGTTCTTACAATAGTACATATACCACATGGTAATTGAAATATGGAGAGTAGCGGTTCAAATCCAGCTGTGGTCAAATTTTTTTTTCATTTCTTTACACATCTAAATAAGTTTTTAGATGTTTCTGAACACTCAGCATATGAAATTAGGCAATTTTAAGTTAGATCTGGACAATATTTGAAACAATTGTTGTTCATGACCCAGACTTGAAATCAGTCAACAAAAGGCCCCACCTAAAGAAAATGACTAACTTGTTGCCCTGAATGACTTCTTGCAGAGACAAAGGAAATGCTTAATATCAAAATCACCTGAATGGATGTGCAAAAAAGTGTTGTTTTTTATTCTAGCCTGAAATAAAATTTGACATATTTTCAACATCTGTGTTGACTTAGTTACATTAATGCAAAAATAAATGAATTCTTCCTTCATGCATGACTGATAATCTAGGTACTCAGGTGAGCGATATAGGCCCACTTGGGCCTCTTGTTAGATGTTTCTCAACACTCAGCATATGAAATTAGGCAATTTTAAGTTAGATCTGGACAATATTTGAAACAATTGTTGTTCATGACCCAGACTTGAAATCAGTCAACAAAAGGCCCCACCTAAAGAAAATGAATAACTTGTTGCTTAGTATCAACATCACCTGAATGGATGTGCAAAAAAGTGTTGTTTTTTCTTCTAGTCTGAAATAAAATTTGACATTTTCAACATTTGTGTTGACTTAGTCACAGTAATGCAAAAATAAATGAATTCTTCCTTCATGCATGACTGATCATCTAGGTACTCAGATGAGCGATATAGACCCACTTGGGCCTCTTGTTCTGACAATAAATAATTATTTTTGGCCTGATTGCAAAGCAATTCTGGTCTTTAGATTGGCAATGTCCGTCAACATTTGGTTTAAAGTTTGTGGTTGAAGCAAATTATTGGGAAAATTAACTGTTTTTGGAAAAGATCACTCTTACATTTCTTTATAAACTCATGCTATATGCTTTGCTTTCTGCCATACTGTCTATAGCGGTGTCTCTTGTTTTAATTTTGTTGGTAAGCATGTAATAATATGCAAGAGGGCACTGATCAAAGTAAATATCAGTTACAATGTACTGATCATCCAGGTTTGTATTTGGTTAAAACATGGTACTGGGTAATGCCTTTGAAGTGCCACAAACAATTTTGTTCTTCAGAACACTGAATTTTTTTTAATCTATGAATGTTGAGAATATGTTCTCTTACATTGCAAGTGTTAAATACTTAATAAGTTAATTATTTACATTTTATTTGTTAGTTGTAATGCACATAGCGATAAACCGGTAGCTTCTAGTCATTTGACTCCTTTCATATTTGTTATAATTTGTTCACTATTAAATTTCTAGTCACCTTGTTATAATTATCTCAATTTGGTTTTCTTGTCGACATCTCAAATCATATTTCATAAAAAGTGATGTTTTGAATCATTTTAACAATATACATGTACATTTATCCTTATATCAATACTCATGATTTTAGTCCTCAGAAATACTGACATTTTACGGGTTGTTATATTAGTGCTGGACAAATATTCTCAGATATGATTGATACTATTTTATGAGTTTATTCTTTTTATATCATCCCTAATTCATACAAGTTTTACAGTTAATTGTTGTACACATTTTACCTGTTGGTTGTGATAGTATAAGCCTCCAGTCATTTTTCCTAGTATCTCATTGCATAATGTATCACTACATGTATATTATATCTATTTGCTTTTACTTGTTTCTTTGTCGTTTTTCAAAATTTGCCCTATTTAAATTTTAGTGACACCGGGGCATTTGTGTTTCACAAACACATCTCGTTAGTTCAGATTTCCTTTGAAAAAAGTTACATGTGTTTTTAAAAAATATTTGATGTAGGGGCTTCATCCTCAATTTTAACCAAATTCACTACAGTTTGAACCTTACCCACAGCTGTGGTGGGTCATACTTCCTGTTTGAAATCAATAAAGTTTTACCTTGTAACATTTATCTACATGTATTTGTTTGAAACTTTAACCTTATGATAAATTACATATGAAATACATGACTTTGTTCTACATATTCATTATTTCGATAGTATGTACTACATTGTATGTTTTATTTTTTACTTTCATGATCTTGATAATTTTGTTTTATAGCTTTTGATTTACTTTGCACATATATGTTTCTATTGATGTTTATCAATAGCAAGGTCTTTTTATTATATTTTGATTCCTTATTTTATTTTATAATTACTACTATATTACAATTTCATATTTCTTATCCTGTCTTTCGGATGAGACAGTAAAAACCGAGGCCCCGTGTCGTGGTATGTATGGCACGTTAAAGATTCCTCACTGCTTCGGGTGGGTCCGTTCCAAAAGTCAAAATTTGTATGCCCCACATCAGGCAGATGCCGTGACCATATACGTGAAATATTCGTGGTATGACATAAAACAAAAATTAATCAATCAATCATATTTCTTATCAAACCATTTTTTTAATGTCATGATGCATGTTTTACTAGTATAATGTTTGAGTATGCTCTATTTTAAATGTTTTCTTTGAATTAAACATTGTTTTACACTGCTTTTGTATTCAAACTTCTTCCTAATTGATACACAATGTATATATATATATATATATATATATATATATATATATATATATATATATATATATATATATATATATATATATATATATATATATATATTATTTTATACATCTTTACGAATGGGATATCTGAACAATTGGGACATATTATATAGAAAAGAAAAAAGTAAATCAAATGTTGAATTCCCAGTATTGTGTCAAACAAAAGTTACAAGGATGATGTACTGGTAAATTTTCATTGAAAATAAAACAGTATCTTAAAGTCAAGTGATCTTTAAGAATTTTAGCTCAAGTTTGTCTTTAATCGCAACTTTAAGCATAATGCAGTATAAATTGCATTAAATGTGAAGTTTAATGGAGTAGAATGAAGGGATTTATCTTGCAACTTCAAGTATAATGAAGTATAAATTGCATTAAATGTGAAGTTTAATGGAGTAGAATGAAGGAATTTATCTTGCAACTTCAAGTATAATGAAGTATAAATTGCATTAAATGTGAAGTTTAATGGAGTAGAATGAAGGAATTTGCCTCGCAACTTCAAGTATAATTAAGTATAAATTGCATTAAATGTGAAGTTTAATGGAGTAGAATGAAGGAATTTATCTCGCAACTTCAAGTATAATTAACTATAATCCTGCATTATATGTGAAGTAAAACAGGAGTAAAATTTAGCACTTAAACTCCAATTAAATTTGGGAGTTTACACAAGGATTATACGTCTATTATATTCCAAGTAAATTACAAGTATAAAAACAAATTAAATGCAAATTATACTTGTAAACTAGAAGTTTAATTGGACAAAAATTGACAAATAATTTTGTATTAAATGCCATTTTTGATGCAGTGTATGTAGGTCTAAAAACTTAACATACATTTTCTCGTTCTACGTTTTGCTAAAGTTACCGCATGAACGTTGTATTGAAAATGAAATACATTTCTTCTTTAAAGGAAATATCGTCAGCATTTTATTGGCAGAAACTTATCTTTTTCACTTTGATATGATTTCTCTAAATTGTTAATTCGTTATCCCCATTCAACTGGACTGATGAGTAGACCTCATCCATCTGCATACTTCCAGCACATGCATTTTTTAACTATATAAGAAAAGGCGTGTTCAGAGTTTTAATCTCAACCTACCTCATTTTTCTCACTCAAACATATTTTTTCCTAAAATTGGGTTTCTGTTTTTATAATATCTATTATTTCTATGTACTCTCAACTTTAGTAGCCTGTTGATTTTTTTTTTATATTATAATGAAGATTACTGAAAATGAAATTCTTTCTTTGTTTTATCCACCTATTTGGTGAATGAATGATGCATATAAGCTGACATTCCACATGAATAAATAATGTCTATGACCCCAACACAACAACACTGACAGTGCTCATGAAAAACGTACAACTTGGGTTTTTTGAAGTGAATCGACAAAACGTTCTTAAATCAAGGCCATTAGTATTCTGCTATATATGGCTTACTATGTCAATGTTATAATTAAAATTTTACTGTAATTTTAGCAGTTTGTTTCTACAACTTAATGTCAATCAAAGACTTATTCACAACTAACTGTATAGATAAACTGTACTTCAATGGAACTGTTGCATTTTATGAGGGCTGCTCCTTATGGCTCTTGACATACTATAAAGCGTACCTGTTCCGTATATAGTTCCTTCCTTACTGAATCGAGTACTCAACACCATTTTGCATCATTAGTTGGTGGAATCTGTACAATCTATAGAACGAAAATGACATGGTATTCTGACTCATTCATACATTTCTCATTGTAGCATCAGGACACTCCACTCCACAAAGCCGCATCAAATGGTCACATTGATATAGTGAAGATACTTATTGATGCCAAGGCGGATGTCAATGCCGAGCGTTGGGTAAGTGAAATCAGTATGTCCTACAAAATACAAATTTAGTTTCTTTTTAAATGTTCCGTGTCACCAAAATATTGATTACAAAACATGAAATGCATCATTAGACCATATCTGGATACTTCTATCACTTGGATTTGTTAACTAAGAGAATGGGCGTTTTAATTATTTATAATTATGTGTATAACATTTTAGAGTAACCAACACCATTTGCGTACTTAACACTTACCACTCTGAATGTTTGTTTGAACGGAATTAATGAAGATTATTTTTCATAAATCTGCGCCTTGATCTGCTGTCTTATTTACGTTCTTATTTCCATTCGGGGAGATTTAGCAACGAAGTAAGATTAATATTAAAGGTATGCGGGTTTTGACAATGATGACTCGATGAATCTCTCTCTTTCTCGCTGTCTCCCTCACGCACACACACATACACACCTTTACGTGCATAGGGTGTAAAGTGGACACCTTGACGTTAGACGTGGGGAACGGACTCCTGGCTTTCTGAAGGTGTTAGAGATATTTCAAACTGAAAAACTTAAAATTCATGAATGGTTGATTACCACAATCAATTTCAATAACGGAAATAAACGAAGAACAAGATATGAAATTCTACATTCAAACTGAATCCCTAGATATACACAGCAAAGTGAACCCCCTCTCATACACCCGTGCAATCAAACACCAATTGATACACCGTTAAAATTGAACCCCTCTCATACACACAGTATATAAAACACTTACTGATACACCATATTAACTGATCCCCTCTCATCTCATACACTAGTCCATTTGTACACCAACTGATACACCATTAAAACTGTACCCCTTCATACACAAGGTAAATACAACACTTACTGATACACCATATTAATGGAACCCCCCCCCCCCATCATCTCATACACCCGTTCATTTGAACACCAATTGATACACCATTAAAACTGAACCCCTCTCATACACACGGTGAACTCAACACTTACTGATACACCATATATTAACTGAACTTCTCTCATCTCATACACTCGTCCAACAATACACCCGCTTACAAAGATTCAACGTGTAATTATCAAATGAGGGGACGACAATTTGATCTGAAGAGGATGGGGGAGGGGCTGGCACTTTTTAAAAATAAATATTCTGACCCTGAAAATGCTGGACATAAAAAAAAATGGCTTTTACGGAAATGAGAATAATAATCATGGCTGCTAGCATGTACGTGCATGTATACCAGATCATGCAAATATAAGTCTGAATGTTCTATACAAAACACGTTGAATTATTTTCAGCTCGCTTCGCTCGCAAGATTGCTCCTTGTATTATATCAGAGACATAGACTAATTTCATTATCTTCTTTTTAAGTAATCTATGTCTCTGGTTATATGTTTAGTAGCGTAAATTCATAACTTGCGTTTCAGTGGAATTTATAACATTGGACAAATAGTGCTGTTCAATATGTTCGGCAAAACTAGAATTGTTGCTTTTAAAAAACATTTAATATACTTGCATGTCTGTTTTGAGGAGCGAACAGAGAACAAGGGCTCTACCATTTGCTTTCTGAGAGATTTATTTTCAGGGTCATGCTCGGAATATTGTCATCCGCGTCCAATTGCCGCGAATTTGCACCTGACATTTATGATAGGCACATTGATATGTTAACGTTAAAATGAGTGGCCAAAGGGTGTTAATTGAATTTGCCTCATCTCTCACCTGAGCACAGATGCAAAGTTCATGTTTAAATTAAATAACTTGCATTTCAAAATCTATATATGGTGGCCATATTTGTGGACAGTGTTTCATTCACATGATTTCATTCCTTTAAGTTTCATTCAAATCAGTGCAACAGGACATTCGTCAAATGATTTAACACATAAATGTATACTCAAAGATAACAAAAATATAAACAGCAAAAACGTATATCTTCACTTAACATACATGATAACAAAAGTGAAAAAGTCCGAAGTGGGCCTATATTGTTCACCTGAGACATGGAAAACATTTCACAATGATATTGAACAATGCTTGTAGTTGGCCATAGGTCTTTAGTTTCTTTAAAATAAAAAAAAAAAAAAACATGTGAAATTGTACTGGTACATCTTTGCTTAATATCTACCATCTTTTTTTCAAATTCAATCTATAGGTAATGAAGACAAAATTAATTGTGAAAAAAATCTATACTCGAATAAAATGTATCAACAATATTTATGAAATGCGAATATCTCCGATGACTCTTAGCCGCGCTTCTAGTCAGTGTTTATTGCTTTACGTCATATCACGACTATTGCACGTATTTTGTGACGGCATCTCACTGATGCAAGTTACACAAATTTTGAGCTTTGTAACTGACCCACCCGAAGCAGTGATGGTTCTTTTACGCTCCACGTTTAGCGCGACACGGGGCATCGGTTTTTACTTTCTCATCCGAAGGACAGACACCGGCATGACCACAGCGGGGCTCGAACCCACGACCTCTTAGTCGTGAGACGAGCGCTCTACCGACAGAGCCACGCCGGGTGCTTCATGCATTGAACACACAACACATAGGCAGTATTAATCAAAGCCAGGAAAATCTTTTTGTGGATAGACAGGTTATAAGATTATTATATTTAGCAGCGGTAAGTATAACTATAAAGATAACCAAGAGAACAATACCCAGATACAGACTATTTTAGCCTTAGCACCATATACAAGAACTGATAAATTATATTTAATGAACGAGAATGAAAATCAACCATGAATTGATTATTTGGATAAGTAAATATCAATGTCTATTAAGTATTTCTTGAACAGTACATTTTTAATGAAATTATACACTTTGTCACAACAGAACAGTGGATAAAGAATTAAAATATCCTATCTATACGTGTACATGTACAATAAAACAACGTGTTGGAGAAAAACATGCCAACAGATTTTGTAAATACATGTATTGGTAATAAATGTTAGTGATGACTGCCTACTGATAGATAATTTCAGATACGACTAGTATATTCTTTTATCTTGACAGGCTTATATGTTAATTGGAAATAGTATTTAATGGTCCAGCCTATGTTGATCGAGAAATAATATCCAAAATAGGAAGAAATGCATATGTGAAGATACCATAAAAATGGGTGGGTGAGAGCGGGGACGGGCATTTCAGTTTTTTTATTCGCGTAAGTTAAGTTGCAGCAGGGTATCCTGATGCGATGATATTTGTGCATGCTATCAGTAATTGTTTCAACGAGATAACAATGAGAGGTACCACAGGTAAATACTTAGTTATACAAAGGTACCTGTACATTGTAGTTATTGCCATATTTTTTTACTAACATTTTAATGTCTGCCACCCTTCATGGCTGTAACAGACTATAAAAATTAACTGGAAAATTATTTCTAATTGTATAACCATTTCTCCACTTTCGATACTATTCACCAAGGGACCCTTAGGTTTGAATCGTAATTTTAAGTAACAACCGACTTTACGGTTTAGTTGTATGTATGGTGCATATATCATAACTTCATAAGGGATAGAGAATATACAAATGCATGAGCAAGAGCGGTTTCAAATAAATACAATATCATTACATCCTTGATTCACCTCTTTATGCATGAGTATACATTTTATAAATAGAGTATAATAGATAACAAGAAGATGAATGAACAGAAACCGCTAGAAAAAAATGTATATCTTTCTTCTCATTGATAGGTTTTAAATGTGTTTAATGTTTGACGTCATTCACGGAACCAGCCGACGGCTCGCTGGTCAAGTAAAACCACAGGTGTGCCTAATTATCTTTTATGATTTTTCATTGTTGGTACACGTTAAAACTGAATCCCTCTCATACACACGGTAAATACAACACTTACTGATACACAATATTAAATGAACCCATCTCATCTCATAGCACCGACTGATTCGCCTGTACATCACTTACTGATAAACCAAATGAATCCCTTTTCAAACAACGATCCATTTTTAATACTAATTGAACGTAATTAATAAATTCCAGCCTTTCATTTTTTTTTTTTTCTTCACATGGAATTTTCCCTTTGACAGAAGGATGTACATGTACTGTAGATAGCAAAGTCTTTGTAAGTGATTTTTACCGAGCTATATATATATACACCTCTGTATAAAGGTCACTTGCTCATAACGGCCACTTTCTTGCACTCCCTTCTCTATTTACTATATAATGGACCTCTGTATAACGGTCCCTGTTCAACGTGGTCAGAGCTCACTATAATTTGTCACTTTCAATAAAGTTTGTATATAACGGTCAGTCAGGCATGCAAATATCAAACACACCGTTCGATAAGTAATTCACTATCGGCGAGTATTAATTATTTGTTTTGATTATGCGATAAAGTGATTTTAAACAAGACGTCGTGATAATGAGCAGAACCTAATATTTTCATACAATTTCGTAATTTCAAGGATAATAACTCTGTCAATAATAATTCAGCGGCACCTTAATTTTTCTTTATTTGTATCTTCTCATGATATGTCTATATACCAAGTCTCCCACAAGAAGACGTCGCAGTGACTTCTGGCGGAAGATATACACAATTCAGACAACACTCAAACCAAGAGGACCAAGAAACAGTCCAAGCAAAAACGCCATTGACACATGAAGAATACACAGGAAAGGAAGAGATCAAGCTGCACCCTTTACTGTCTTTGGACGGTCATTTGCTATATTCATAACAATTGACCATTGAGACCTATCAAAAATAATGAGCGGATACTAAATGATTTCCTTACTTTTCTAATTTCAAGGCAATAACTATGAATAATGATCCGACGGCAATCTAATTCGAACTCGACATATCTTCTCTTTATACATCTGCATGTCTATTATCATTTGGATTCATCAATGTTGCAAAGATGAGCGTAAACTGCTGATGAACTGACAGTGGCAAAGCAATATCCCCTTCATTCAAAGAAGAGTGAGGGCATAAAAATAACATGAATAATCTCAACAAAAACCTCGCAAAGCATTTCCATTGTACAACTAAACACATAAAAACCCCACTGTTTTGGTGTCAAGGTCATGGTCTGAGATAAGTTCCTCTTATGCAAGTTTGTCATCATGTGAATATTCAATCCTAGACTGTTTAATAAAACAGCTAAATCCAAGAACAGACCTTTTAATATCAAGGTCAAAGTCAATACCTGTGATCAGCTCCTTTCATTGAGGTCTTTTATCATGTGAATTTTTAATCACAGACAGTTAGTAGTGTTTCCATAGTACATCTAAACTCAAAACAGACATCTTAATATCAATTTGAGAACTGTGACTACTTTCTCGAGTAGGTCTACCACAATGTGAACTTTCAACCCAAAAATAGAATTACTATTTCCAGGGTACAGCTAAAACAATAGCCTAATTTTTAAAGTAAAGATCTAAACCAATGCATTTGAGCAGATTTTTGCATTAAGGTTCATCACCTTTTTAAGTTTCGAAGTTAAAAGTCCTTGTTTTTTCTTTGAAGCTTACAGATGGTACAATTTCATAGACCGATTTTGCTTTGCAATCCGAGTAAAAATCCTCTCCTTTGTCACATACATGTATATTGGTATAAACAATGCAATTTATCATTTTGATAGAGATCCAAAATTGGAGTCCTCAAACCATTATTGTTAGTTTTGTTAAGAATAAGTCTTTTGGGTAAATCATATCTAAATATCAATATTAAAGATGTATACCAAATATTGTGAATACCAGACATACTTCTAAAGACTTTTTAAAATCCCTTTCCTTTTGTAGCATTCAAAGGAATGCAAGTGTTGCCTGTGAAACAAAGCCAAATGTAACATTCTATGGGCTCATATGCACTGGGAAGTTATAAGAATGTATGTAAAAAGTGTGACTACAATATGTGGAGTAAAGACAAAATCCAAAGTTGACTTTGGATCCCACGACCTGAAATCAATTAGAACTTTCCTATCATCATAAAGAAATAGTGTACAAAGTTTGGTAACAGTGTGAGGTAACTAGTACAGGAAACTAATAAGAATCTATGTGAAAAGTGCCTATATTCTGAAGAAAAAAAAAACGACTTAGACCAAAGTTGTCTTCATTGTTTGACACAGTGACCCAAAATCAATGGAACCCTCCTCTCATCATAAAGAAGTAATGTACAAAGTTTGGTGGCAGTGTGAGGTAGTACAGGGAAGCATAAATGTGAAAAAAAGACTACAGGATAGACAGACAGAGTGACAGACGCCAGACAAAGTGATCTCTGTGTGCCGTTATGCTTCCCAGGCAACACAAAAACAAATCAGAGAATAGAAGTGCAGTTAGTACCCATTTGAAATCCGACGACCAGTCCTGCAATTTTTGCAATCATAATATTTTGTCATTAATTTGTTCAAAGATATTGGCCTGTAGGAAAGAGAGAGCTTCGAATAATTCAATTTATAGTTCCTTAAAATTTAATTTAAAGTATCAAAAAATACTGAAACACAGAAATGTGAACAATATATATATATATGATACAGTGATTGTATCTGACCAACAATATCATTGATGCATAATATGATACAATGAACTCAATCCTTTAGCATAATATGAATCAATATTTCCTTAATAGCATTTGCTAACATTGCCCATTGGTACATAATAATAAAAACATGTCCATGAAATCATCAATCTTATTAATTCATAATATGATGCAGTTTCTGATCAACAATATCATTAATGCATAATATAATACAGAAAACTCAACCCTAAAATACACTCTAATTAATGCAAAATGTGATACAGTAAATTCAGCCCTAAAATGCACTTTCATTACTGCAAAACTCAACCCTTACATACACTTTCATGAATGTAAAGTATGATACAGTTAACTCAACTCTTACATACACTCTCATTACTGCACAATTTAATACAGCAAATTCAACGCTAACATACACTCATATTACTGCAAAATTCAACCCTTACATACACTTTCAATATTGTTAAATATGGTATAGTAAACTCATCTCTTATGTACACTCTCGTTACTGCACAATATGATACTATAAACTCAACCCTTATGTACACTTTCATTACTGCACAATATGATAGAGTAAATTCAACCCTTACATACACACACATTACTGCATAATATGATATGGTAAATCAACCCTTACGTACACTCTCATTATCGTAAAATTTGATACAGTGAACTTGCTCAACTCTTAAGTACATTCTCATGACTGCACAATATGATACAGTGAACTCAACCCTTAAGTACACTCTCATTGCTGCACAATATGATACAGTAAACTCAAACCTTACGTACACTCTCACTACTTCACAATACAATAAGGTAAACTCAACCCTTACATACAATCTCACTACTGCACAATATCATAAGGTAAACTCAACCTTACATACACTCGCACTACTGCACAATATTGTATGGTAAACTCAACCCTTACATACACCCTCAATACTGCACAATACCATATGGTAAACTCAACCCTTACATACACTCTCACTACTTCACAATACCATAAGGTAAACTCAACCCTAACATACACTCTCACTACTGCACAATACCATACAGTAAACTCAGCCCTTACATACAATCTCACTACTGCACAATACCATACGGTAAACTCAACCCTTACATATACTCTCACTACTGCACCATACTATGTGGTGAATTCAACCATTACATACACTCTCACTACTGCACAATACCATAAGGTAAACTCAACCCTTACATAGTCTCTCACTACTGCACAATATCTTACGGTAAATTCAACCTTTACATAGCACACTCTCACTACTGCACAATATCATAAGGTAAACTCAACCCTTACATACACTCTCACTACTGCACCATACCATATGGTAAACTCAACCCTTACATACACTCTCACCACTGCACAATACCATATGGTGAACTCAACCCTTACATACACTCTCACTACTGCACAATATCCTATGCTAAACTCAACCCTTACATACACTCTCACTACTGCACATACCATATGGTAAACTCAACCCTTACATACACTCTCACTACTGCACAATACCATATGGTGAACTCAACCCTTACATACACTCTCACTACTGCACAATATCCTATGGTAAACTCAACCCTTACATACACTCTCACTACTGCACATACCATATGGTAAACTCAACCCTTACATACACTCTCACTACTGCACAATACCATATGGTGAACTCAACCCTTACATACACTCTCACTACTGCACAATATCCTATGGTAAATTCAAACCTTACATACACTCTCACTACTGCACAATATTGTATGGTAAACGCAACCCTTACATACACCCTCAATAAGGCACAATATCATAGGGTAAACTCAACCCTTACATACACTCTCATTAAAGCACCATATGATACTGTAAACTCAACCCTTACGTACACCCTCATTAAAGCGCAATAGGGTACAATAAACTCAACTTTTACGTACACTTTCACTACTGCACAATTCCATACAGTACTCAACCCTTACATACACTCTCACTACTGCACAATACCATACGGTAAACTCAAGCCTTACATACACTCTCACTACTGCACAATATCATACGGTAAAGTCAACCCTTACAAACACTTTCACCACTGCACAATACCATAAGGTAAACTCAACCATTACATACACTCTCATTAAAGCACAATATGATGCAGTAAACTCAACCCTTACATACACTCACGTTACTGCACAATATGACACAGAAAACTCAACCCCAACAAACTTGACAAAACAAGCATTCTGTATAATGCATATCCCCTGACTTTGGCAGCAGTTTTACTATGAAGGTTGTTATGCATTTTATCTATCGGAAGGAGAAGCTTTACACTTCTTACTCCTTTCCCACATTCTTTGTGCTGCTCATCTGGCCCAGAAGCTTTACATTTATTATTATGCCTCCACAATTCTGTCTTTCAATACAACCAAACAGAAGTTGCAAGGAAGATACTGTTCTGTTTGCTTGCTTGTAGCTACTTGTCTGTATTTTAGGATTATCTCGCCCTTATTGGCCTCGAACACATTACAGTTATGCTTAAAGTCTCCTTCATTTACAACTTGCATCCACAATTCTTTCCTCTCCTTAGAGCCAGCTATGTTTTTTAGAATCTTTGCCACTTTTATCTCTAATGACTGACACAGCGTGCAGTGCCTAGATATTCTTGTATGTCTTCTCACAGAGCAAGCAGGCATGTTTCTTTCTTCAACATTTCATTACTTTCATTTTTCCGTTAAAGAATGGGAATACATCAGATTCTGCCTCACTGTTATCTGATGGCTCTATGAAGAATTCTTTATGAACCGTGACTGTGTCGCTTCCTGATTCAGAGGCTGAAAACTGCTGTCACTATCATTCACCAATGGGCCGCTACACTCTGAAATATGTTGAGAACCTTAAGATTATATTGAAACTATGATATATTCTGGATCTTTTCCTTCGATATTATAATGACAACATTTTTCATTAAAACTCCTTATAGATTGCCATATACAGTGACTACAGTAATCATATTTACCAGACTGATCATCTGATACATGAATGAATGAATCATTCTGAAAAAAAAATTAAGTATATTCCATAAATCAACCATATTAACAATAACTACTCATTTGAAACTATTCCAATATGCTAGGTCATCTGTGAAAAACAAGAAATATCAGATGATAAAATAGTCCATCAATTAATGGTTTTTTAATGATCAAAAACATCATCAACAAGCTTTTCTCCTCCCAAAACGAAAAAAATCCTTTTTTTTGTATTTTTCTTAGATGTCATATAAAATACCTCATATGGGGACCCATTCCTCTTTGTTTCCACTTTCTCAAGGGTGAAGTCAAGGCAATAAGATTTCATTAATTACTGTAAAGGGGAAAGAGGAGAGTGATTTTGGTGAGTGTTAATAAATCAATGCGTGAATATGACAGACCAAGGGTTCAATATCCTAGGTGTGTATAAATCTGAGTTAACAATGCATTATAAAATTTGGGAGGTTCGATTTTCCTGTGTGTTTCTAATGGGGTTTACTTCAATAACTGTTAACACTAATACAGCGAGTCAGGACCAAAATGCAATTAGGAGGGTGAGTACTGGATGTCTAAAGGGTTACTTTTCCTTTGAATGAGTATGTCCACACAACAATATTCAAAGGTCCAGTGTGTACATGCATCTACTGTCTTCAGTCACTTGTATCTTTCAGACCGAGGGCATAAATACATTCATTAGTTTCTGAATACTTGCAATAGTCCAGTTCCAATGGGTAAGGACTACACAGCACAAAAGAATTATCTAGATCTGACCTGACACCACGAATACCCCATGTGGCAACAAAAGTTTGAAAACTGAAAATAATATGAAATTTACTAATACCAAGGGCCATAACTCTGTCAAATATTGGTCAATGATATAAAAACCCAAACTTGACCTTTATCTCATCAATATAAACCTGCAAATGAAAAATAGTAAAATAGCTGCATACATGTTTTAAATACTCGAGAAAAATGTATATACTATGAAATTTACCAAATTAAATAGCAGTAACTTTGTCAAATATGGGTCAAATAACAACAAAACTTGATCCACAGCATATCAATATAAAACTGCATACAAAAATTCAGTAACATATCTGTAACCGTGTTGGAAAAAAAGTCCGGAAAATCGAATGCATACAACGTAGGGACAGACAGATAGATGGGCATGCAGGGAGACCGGGTGATTCCAGTAACGCCCCTCCCCATTCTCTGCGAGGGGTAAAACAATCAGAATTTCAGTGGCTCAAGTATTGGAATGAAGTCCAGTTCAGTTTGAAAGCGAGGATTTTTATTGTTGATCTATCAAATATACCAACCCTCAGTCTCCTCCTCAATATCCGTATTCTGCTTCCACTTGAATCTATTCACATGACACTTTATCAAACAAAATTATGAATCGGAGAAGGAATAATAGCTGACATTTCTAGACACCACAATTAACAAGAAATTATTCATAATAAGTTATGAATATATGAATTACATATACTTATATAAAGCTTGATGAAATACTGATAAATGGAGGAAAATTTAATAAGATATGATTCAATAAAACACAAGTTTCAAACCAACAATTTTACTTCGGACATTAGATAATACATTCAAAGTAGAGTATATTCAGAGCGAAACATCTCAAGACTAAAGGCTCAATCGGGGCGAAAGGTCCCGTTACTCAATAATTCATCCCAAGGTACATGACCGGTATAAATGTACTGGATGCCGCACTTGTATATTTTGAGGAATAATAAATGACAACAAGCACTCGGACTTTGGACCTTGTGGATACGAGTCATGGATAAGAATTGTGTGAAATATATCTCCATCCAAAGTAAAAGGAAGAACCTATGGCTTTTGGTGCACTAAGACCTTGACCTTGAAGATATGACCTTGCTTCAATGTCATGACAGACTCTTGGATCATAGAAAAACAATTATGAAAAATATTATATCCCTTCAATATGAAAGAAAGTAATGGCCCGGACAGGTAGACAAGGTGATTCTTTTAAAACGCCCCCCAACAAAAAAAAAAAAAAAAAAAAAAAAATAATAATAATAAAATAAAATAAAAAAATGAAAATAAATATATAAATAAATAAATAATAGAAGAGGCCCAAACGGGCCTATATCGCTCTCCTGAGCACACATTGCTTATTTACAATAAAACGACAGCTCAATTCAGTAGAAAAGTTTGGGGGTTTTTTTCTACAAGATTTTCTATAAGGTTTGGTGATATTTTGTGCAGTCGTTTTGAAGAAGTCTAAATGTGTCAACCAATCGGAGCCAATGGCGGCCATCTTGGATTACGGATGGGCACGAAAAACACAAACTTGGTAGAGGACCACGAGTACTATAAATTAGTGAATAAATAATAAATTATTGAATAATAAATAATAAAAAAGTCAATAAATAAATGAATACATGAATAAATATTTAAATAAATAAATAAATAAATAATATTTGAATGTGACCAGTACCTATAAATTTTATACGAAAAGCGAATTTAATACACCAGTACTTCGACCACAAAGAAAATCGCTTGTCATTCATTTTACACACATTGTTACAATACGTAATAGGCGGATCTAGAAATTTTTGAAAGAAAATGGGGGGGGGGGGGGGCACAGTCTCCCATTGAAAAGGGCGGGGGTGGGGGTGCTGTTAGATAAAATCATTTTATTGTTCAACTGTATCCGCAAGAGTAAAAGAAAATGCCATATACATGCGAGCGACACAAAGATTTTCCAAGGTAAGTATCGACGATTTCCAAGCCTGCCATCTAGCTGAAAACAATGAATCCAATGTATCATCCCATCCTGCTCCAGAATTGGTTATATCTCTAAGGAGTATCTTCCCATTCAATAGTAGAGGGGCTACGAATCCTAGAGGATCATAAACACTATGAAGCAATGATAAATATCCTCTTCTAGTATCCGGCTTATCTGGAAACTCCACATGGAATATAAATGAATCTGAAGATAAATCCCATGTTAATCCCAAGCTTAAATGTGTAGGAAGAACATCCTTATCAATGTCAAGTGATTTTAGTTTCTTGCCCAAATCTTTCTTCGGATAGGCAGTCATAACATCAGGACAGTTAGACACCATTTTATGTAATTTAATATTTCCATTTTTCTTCATCACTGTCTGCGTCTTCTTGACAAGGTTGATGGCTTCCTCTGATGATGGTACGGAAACAAGTCCATCGTCCACATAGAAATCATTGTTGACAAAGTTAACAACGTTATTGTCTGCCCCTTCTACGCATCTCTTCAAACCATAACTGGCAACGGCCGGAGAGGGACTGTTTCCAAACAAGTGAGCCCTCATTCGATATTCAACCAGTTCATTATCCGGGTCGTTGTCCTTATACCACAGAAATCGAAGATAATTACGATGCTCAGGAGATACTAAGAACCGATAGAACATTTGTTCGATGTCCACTGAAACTGCACAAGAATTCCGACGGTAACGTAGTAAAATTCCGACTAAATTGTTGGTCAAGTTGGGACCCGACATCAACAGACCATTTAAGGAAACTCCTTGATATTCAGCAGATGAATCGAATACTCCTCAAATCTGATCCAGTTTTCTATAGTGGTATACGCCGAAAATAGGGAGATACCATACTTCACTATCAACCGGTAACGGTGCAGCTTCCTCAGCCGCTCCATTGTGAAGCACCTTAGACATACATTCAACAAAGTCCTCTTTCTTTTTCACATTTTTCTGAAGGCTGTTGACAAGGATCTTGGCTCTTTTCTTAGCTAATGAAAAGTTGTTTGGCATCCTTGGTTTGGGATCACGAAATGGCAATGGCGCTATCCAATAACCATCTTCGTTCTGGGTCATCTTCTGTGACATAAGATTAAGGAACTCTCTATCCTCTGTAGATAATCCAATCTCGTCATCATTTAGGTGACGCATAAACAAGCTCTTATCATAGTCTTCTGTAAGCTTTAAGACATTATCACATGGTCTGAATATAGAATTCCTACCTTCCTGTATCACGTGAGTTTTGTAGCTGGAGATTATATTATCTGGGCGGTATCTTCTATAGAGGCAAACGTGTCCTACGATAACCCAACCAAAGCACAATCTCTGAGCGAATGGGGTATCCTTGGGACCAATCAGCTGCTCCTTGAATTAATGTGCTGGTAATAAATCTCTACCAATCAGAAGACCAATCTGGACATCTGGATCATAATCTGGAATCTCAGACGCGATATCCTGAAGATGAAGAAAAGCACGAGCAACATCTGGGGTTGGTATTTTAGTGACGTCTTTGGGCATATCAGAACATTCTACCATTGTAGGAAGTTGTAGACTAATTGTTCCATGCAGATCACTAACTAAATATCCATAAGCTCTTCTCCCCGTAACAATGTAACTGCCCGAACAAGATGCTAATGTATAGCTAATCTCTGGTCCTTTGACATTAAGCTGGTCCAAAAGTTCTGAGCTGGCAAGCTTTCTGTTGCAATGTTCATCTAACATAGCATACACCCTTACAACTTCATGTGGTCTGTCAGAATGATATACATGAACCATAACAATCTTGGCACATGAACGTCCTTTAAACCCTTCACCACAAATGCTTGTACATCTCGATACTACTTTACCCTCCCCGCCATGAGAGCTCCCAGGTGAGTTGACTTCAGGTGAGTTGACTTCTGGTGAGTCGATTCTAGGTGAGTTGAGTTCAGGTAAGTCTGAGTTACGGTTAGGAGGATGCATTGCTGATCCATGGTAAGTACTGCCACATTTACTGCATTTTATTCTGGCTTTACACTTGCGTTTAACATGAGAATCACTTCTACAGCACCGAAAACATAACTTGTGTTCTTTTAAGTAATCTCTCCTTTCTTCTATAGACTTTTTCATGAAGAGATGACACTCATCCAATGTATGAAAAGTGTTGTTTGGATGCAATGGACAACTTAATTTAGTTTGCTGCTCATCCTGCGATTCAACTCCTGTTTTCTTAGATATAACTTGAGTTTGCCTCTGAGTTGTAGACTTGGACTCTCTAACAGGTTGATTCACCTCAAAACCAAAGCTAGGGTTGTTGATTGCTGACGTAATCTCATGAGCGAATGACGCAAAGAATGAAAACGGTGGAAATATGACTCCTTTACTTTTGATGTACTTTGCAGCTCTGTCCATCCATTTATTTTGAAGACTCACTGGCAACTTGGCAATGATTGTATTCACTCCACTTGAGGTATCAAAATATGCAAATAAGGCAGCATAGTTCCCATCATTCTTTAAATGCTCCACTTCTGCTAAAAGGTCATCAAGTTCATAAAGTTTCTTTTTATCTCTTGGTAAGACAACTTTAGGAAAACTCGCAATCCTTTTCTTAATACTGGAATCAACTAATTCCGGAGCGCCATATCGTTCATCAAGTCTACTCCAGATTTTACACAAGGCCATTCTAGGATTTGACGGATTAGCTCTTCTAATGCTAATGGCTTGCTTGGATGATTGTGGTCCTAGCCATCGAATAAGTAAGTCCACTTGTTCAGAGTCATTTACGTTACCTACATCCTTGATGACACTTAGGAATGTACCCTTCCAGACGAGATAAGTAGACGGATCATCATCAAACGCAGTCACTCTCTGAGGAATTAGGTCCTTTTTCAATAGAAATGCTCCAAGGTCCAAGGCATTCAATCCAGAATCAGGCATCATAGTTTGACCAATATAGGGTTGAGAAAACTGTCCATCTAGATTGTTCATCGTGATGTTATCTGGTTGAGGAATCATAGGTCTCGTGCCGTTAAAAGGTTGAGCATCAGGATTAAGTTCACTTCGTATGTTACTAGCGTCAGTATGTGAAACATACGGCTTTGACTTCTTACATGTAGTTACCGCACATGAAGGTAAAGATGTCACATTAACTTCCTCTTTTATATCTGCTTCATACTCTGTCTTGGCAATCTCATGCTGTTCATGACTTTTCAACAAACTCAACTCAACATCTAATTCGACTTTCTTCCCCTGTATTTCCGCAGTCCGCACTTTTTCCTCATACTCCAGTTCCGCCTTTCTCCGCAACAGTTCTGCTGATTGTTTGGCTGCGGCTAATTGAATTTTGGCAGTTTCTGCTTTTCGAAGCGAGTTTACAGAACATGAAGTCTTCCTGCTAGCATTAGACCTTGATGACTTACCATCTGATTGAAGAATGTCTATGGTATCCTTTAACCTGTGTAATACCCTTTCGACCTTAATTGATAGTGTCTTTATGTAGGTACGCTCTGAGTCTAGTTTTTGTAGACTTTCAGCAGTGTTTTCACGAGCTAGATAGTCACATAACTCTTGGTGTAAACTGTGATAATATTCATAATCCTTTGTGATAGACTTCTGAATTTCAAATATTTTCGACAACTCATTCGGAATAGATGCACTATTCATAATATGAATGTTAATGATCTCTTCAATTCCATTTAACTCATTTTTCAGCTCAGTTACTTTACTTTCAAATAACCCTTTAGCTTTCTCAGTGTGAGTTCTGATACGCTTGTCTACTTCTTGGACAGTAACGTTATCACTTACCACCTCTTGAGACATGGTTGCACTTCAATATACTGCGTCAGCCGCTACTGGTTATAAACCTTTTACTGTTCTGCCTCAGCACTCTGATAATTTAAGTCAGCGAACGCTTAAGGTAGACGTTACGGTTTATTCTAGAAGAATTTTCACCGTAAAAGGCTGCAACAAATATAACAGCCAGTTAGGACACATTCAATAAATGAAATACAAACATCATTCATACACAATGTCAAAACATACGAAATACAATCAAATCTCAAACAAATACAAATCAAATGTAAAACTGAGATCTAGACCTGTAAGGCTGCATTCATACTTTAAGAAAAATATAACTATTAGTCTACTAGACCTTGACTACGACAGACATTCTGACTATAGTATATACGAAAATTCTCACAATGGAAATACTTACTCAATACACACTGTATATTTTGTCTGAGACACACTATTGCTAAATTAGGTACCGACAATATAGCGAAAATGCATGCTTGTTTAGCCGTACATTATTCCATAGTGAAAAATGACATTTACTCCTTTAAAATTACATATTAGCATAGGCATGACATAAAACATGTTTATAATGAAAATAATACACAAAACTTACTTTATAGTAGACCACACATAGCGTGACAGGTATATTAGCACATTACAATTACTGTAGAAGGTGTCTGCTGCTTTTCAAACTATACACAGGAAGTAAACAAACAATAATAAAAGTAAGAATCAATCCGGACAACAGCATCCGAATAGCTGTTACAGCACAGCAAATGTAAAGATCATCTTACAAACGTAAGTCAGAATAGAAACAATATCTTAGTAATTTTATCTATAAAAATCGTAAAAATAAGTCCTTGACAAATGGTAAAAAAATGCGTTTTTTTTTCTTATTCCCCGCTTATAAATTCATCACATTTAATACTTATTAAAGGTCATATATAGATAACAGCGAACCATTTTAAGGGCTTATATTATAAAAGGGACCGTATAGAAGTACGCGATCGCACAGCCGGGGGACATCGCAGCAGGTGTCAGTGTTTTTCAGGTTTTTTCAGAGGCGTCAGAGTTTTTCAGAGTTTTGCAGAGTTCTTCAGGGTCGTCAGTGTTTTTCAGAGTTTTTCAGGGTAGACTTCAGAGTTGTTCAGTGTTTATCAGGGCTGTCAGAGTTTTTCAGTGTTTTTCAGGCAGACTTCAGTGTTTTTCAGGGTGTTGCAGAGTTTTGCAGTGAAAAACGGGATTCTCAGGGGTTTTTGGACCCAGGAGTGTCTGGAGAAGAAGTCCAAAATGTGTCAACTAATCAGAGGCAATGGCGCCCATCTTGGATTACGGATGGGCACGAAAAACACAAACTGGGTAGAGGACTTTACGTACCTACTTCCTATGAAGTTTGGTGGAATTCTGTGTAGAAAAGATAACGACGGACGGACGACGGACGACAGACGATGGACGGTGATTGATCACAATAGCTCACTTGAGCCTTTGGTTCAGGTGAGCTGAAAGTAGGAACAAAAAAAAAAACCCCTTGTTTGCTGGTATAAATATATATTGCAGTGATTATTCACATACTAAATTAGAACTGACACTGCTAAAGTTAAAGCAAAAGACAATATAGTTCCTTTAAATGCTTTCTTAATTCCTTATGACTGCCCATTCTTCATTAAAATCCAGGTTTAATACTTGTGTACTGCTAGGTTACCGTAGAATGTTTACGTTGCCTATACAATTAACTAATGTTCATTTTCAATTAACTCCATATCAGAGAAACGGCTTTATTTCCTGAAATGTGTAACAAGTGTTCGAAATTAAAACAAAAGTAAATTTTACCTTGTATATTTCCTAACTGAAAATGCATTTCTCGTCTCTGTCAAAGTACATACTCCTGTTAAAAACTTACCAAATATTCAGCATTTTGAGGGGTCCGATTTCAGAATCAATTATATAAGCATAACCTATATACATAAAGGAAATAAATCATACCTATTCATGAATGTCCTCCTTTCTTATTCCTACTGCAACAGCTGCTCATATCTCGTACCTCTTTCTTGAATAGAAAAGTACCTATCACTACTTTCGATATTGAAATTGATATTATACGAGAAAATAGTTGGAGGCTGATATATGCAGCACTTCAAAAGTTGTCATCACTCTTTATGCTTACAACTAAATCCGATGAATGCAATAAATGTAATGGATGAAGGAGTGAAGACCCGCGGGATCGTAAATGTTATTTGGTTCGTCAGCGAAATTTTTTCAATGATATCTATTATACCTGAACAACCATACTGGGGATTTTTATGAAAAAGGGATCACTTGGAAATTTTCCATGAAGTAAACAGATTTTTTTTTATTAAACCAAAGACATCAGTATTCTGTATAATGAATTACTCTATCGTGTTATGATTTAAATTGCCCAGAAATTTCACCACTGTTTTTTTACTTCTTAGTCTTCCCTCTATTTCTGCAAATAAATGTGAATCTAGACACTAACACACCACTGAGTGTATGGGCAAATTGTTTTCCAATAAAATTTTGCAGTATTAATCACAGTCGTACAATTTTGCACATTGTATATTTAAACATTTTTGCATAAATAATTTCTTCTTTGTTGAATCGAGTGCTCAAATCCATTTTCGTGTCAATAATTTGTGAACTTTCCACAATTTGTAAAATAATGATGACTTGGTATTCTACCTCATTCACGTCTTTTTCCTTGTAGACTCACGATACCCCTCTTCACAAGGCAGCATCAAATGGTCACAGTGATATAGTGAAGTTACTTATCGATGCTAAGGCGGATGTTAATGTCAAGTATTCGGTAAGTCAAATCAGGATGTCCTACCAAAAAAAAAAAAAATAAATAAATAAATAAAAATGAAGATTTTTGTTTTATGTTTCATATCACCATTAGAAATACTGACCATGAACAGGAGACGAATTATTTTCATATTACCGTCCTAGTTCTCCGTCAGAATACATGTAATTTCATACTGCTGTAAACAAATGTAAGAAGTATGAAGATTATCTCCCCTAAATTAGAATTAGTTTTGGGATCTGAACTATTCTTTTGCAATTCACATCCATTTGTAGTAATGACAAATGCTCCATCACACTACGACTGGATGCTGTCCTAATCTTACATAAAGTACACTTCGAAATCATTTTATGACTGCATTTTAAGTTTACTTGGCGAGTTTACTTGCATGTAGATATATACCGCTTTACTTCACTTGATGCAACGAGACTGCACACGTCATTAAATTTTCAAGTACTTTCTATTATTTAAACATTTGGCATAGAAACAAATACAATAAAATCATCTCAGATAACAGTGTATATAAGGAAAATGACAATTTCATTACGTGGAAGTCGTCATGCGATCGCTGAGATTAGACGGATCTTGACGGAAACTGAAAAGTTCCCTGCATGAAATTGCTAAGTAATATAATGTAACTCTTGAACATTGTACTGACCTAAATTTCTTTTCTTCTTCAGCAGAATACTTTCACATATTAAATAACACAAATATGTAACTGAAGCCACTTCATTTTACCCCGTTTGCCTCGAAACCCAAAATAGAAGTCAGTGTATTGTTTGCTACGGATTACCCCATCATTGGAACATCTATACACCCTGTCGAAATTAAACCACAAAATGCAGAACTCAGGAGAAGCTGCCGTATAACATAGTAATTCATAACAAAAAGAAGAAAAAAGTATATAGTGTTATACGAAACTGCATAATCTTAATTACTGAAAGTGTCTTAAGACACTTGATAATCACAAATCCGTTCTTCGGTCATTCGGTATTCAGATTATTCTGAACTTGATTTACCGTACTGGACTTATTCCCAGAATGCGCGAGATCCCCTACACACATAGTCAGAGATGCTCCAAAAATCGCTATCCATATTGCTTACCAAAATACAGAACAGCATCAAACATGGTCTTCAAACATACTGTGAATTAAAATACTCCAGAAACGGTATCAATCAGATGTGGATCCTGTAGTAATCTTAAGAACTTCTAGATAATATGAAATCAACCAATTTCAATCATGTTACCAGTATAAATTTTTTTGATTACACCACTTTCGACACTATCATTCATGATTATAAAATCAAAAATAGAACAATGAAGATAATACGAGTCTCCTTTCTTGGCAAAAGTGGATAGTGTAGATGCAAATATCTTGTTCTAGGGCGGGAGGACACATAAGTCGTGAAGAAACATTCTGAAGGCATCATCAAAATGCTGGAATTTCTTGAAGAGAATATTTTCGTGTTGCTTGGAGGAAGAGTTTTTCAGCAAATTGTTGGCATTCCTATGGGTACCAACTGCGCCCCTACCTTTCTTTTTTTTTTTAAATTGTTTTATATTTATACGAAGCTGTGTTTATTCAATCCTTGCTCTAAACAGGAAGAAAGTAATTTGCAATTCAAACGATTTCCACATAACGATCTTCACTTTCCTGAGTAGCAACTCTCCTGCCTATGGCGTTTTTGTATCTCAACCTATAAGGTACGCCAAGGCATGTTCGAAATACATCGGTTTTAGCTCAAGTGCTAAAGGCTGCTGGCCGATAAGCTACTTGTTCAGGGTTATGTTAGAGAAAGCCTGAAATCGTTACTAGGAAAATTATACGGTCTCTACGGTGCATTGGGACTTTCACCTAATTTCAAATGTTTCCATATAACTGTAGCAACGGGTTTATCGTGCAAACAGGAGACGCTCACTCTACCCGGGCACCTAGTTTCACCCTGAAATGTTGTATACCCCGGGCTCGCAACTGTTTGTAAGGGATAATTCCATAACTGAGCCTCCCATCTGAGACTTCGGAAATGGAATACTGATCGGTACTCCGTTTTCTCTCTTGCCATGAAGTTGCACGAGATACTATGCATCAAAAACGCCTAGGCTTTACATAACTCAGCGGACGTCCAGTATTTATATGAAGTATATTGCTTGTTCGAAAAGAATCCTGATTTATCGGAAGTACAGGTATATGTTTTAGATTTTCTGTTACAACACCAATGTATGATACCCAACACCTGATTTGGAAGAGAAGTATATAAGATATGTAAGAAATTAAATGAAAAGATCTGAGTAGCTTCGAAATAATGTAAGAGGAATTTTTATAACATCAGTTTTTATAGACCAAAGTAATTTACGTCACTGTTATGAAAAGCGGAATTACATAATATGTCTAAAAAGTACAGTGGTGGAGCAATGGATGGAGTTGGAAATAACACGTGATTTATAATAATTATTACCTTTTTTTGTAATTTAAGTAGCCTATACATGTTTGAAAGATCATATTTATCAAGGTTAATTTTGAAATCAGACATAATCATGTCATGCTTACGCAAGTTGTTGTCTTTCAACGCAGGGGTTTCATCAGATGTTTTGGTAGAGTTTAATTCTGTGTGAAGCACATTGATATAATATAATTTTCAAACAAGCATTGTATTATTGCCAGCTGTATCAACAAGTACAAAGAGATATTTAGTATGTAAATCAGTCATTCACTTTTTAATAGACTGAGCTGACAGTGCATTTCACTGTTATATTGATAAAACATTCACAGTTTTTGAAAAAAAAAATAAATAAATGAGATGAGTAGAAATAATCTTATGAGAGACTCGGTAATTGGTAAATTTTATTACATCATTAGTTCATTTCACAAGGACTATGCAAAGAATAAGTTTGATTAGACCTTTTAATTATTGCATATATCCTTCAAAAGCATTGAGAGTCTTTATATACTGATCTAACCCTTTGCTATCAGTTACCATGAACATTTGTAATAATATATTGAAATCAATTCAAAGCATGCTCGAATGTAAATAATATAAGATATAATAAGTAGTCCTCCAAAGGGAAGTAAAATACACTAAAAGAAATAATAGAAACACTCTTTGCCTCATTTTGTGCTGTTGTCAAAACAATACCCATGGATCAATTCATTCGTAACTGTGACATAATGTGTATCAATATAAAGGATAACCACTGTGCGATTTTCAATGAAATTGATTAATAGGAAAAACTTGGATACCTCAAGGCTTCTAACTTAAATCTAAAACCCTGGATAAAATCCTATAAAAACATGATTTATGAGTTAAAACTACAGTCAACGGGCTTTAAAAAATGTTTGTCACTGTAATAAACTAATTAGAAATTCTGATGTGATTATAACTCATATTGAACAGTAGCCCTTTTCACAAAAATGCTTACGACAAATATTTCTCTTACGAAGAATCTTACGAACTCGTTCCGTTTCACAAAAATTCTTACGAACTTCGTAAGTCAAATATTGTTCGTAACTTTACGACTGATTAATACCACTCGTAAGTATAAAATTTTTGTCGTAAGTTGAAAGTGATTGTGGAAATACATGCATGAAGTATAAACATTTTAAAGTTCTCGAAAGTCCAAGAGTACCTCTTACAGAAATTTAACTTTAGATGCATTTATTTTGCAACACGCACTTACATTTAAACACGGTGCGCTTGTAACATGTAGTGACGTCATGGAATCGCATGCAGTACTTGAAAATACGTCAACATATAACAGACTTTCGGGATTGTAACTTCACATGTGTCCACATCTATAAGAATGTATAAAGTCAAGCGGATCACGAAACGAAAAAGAGAATCCTCCCTCCCCTTTCTGTTAATCTTTTAATGTCTAAGACGACTAACACCCTCCTCATGTCCCCGTAAAATAGAATTAGCTAATTTTTGTAATGCAGACTGTTTCCGGTGAAATATGGATAGTATTTATTGGCATATTTAGAGAGGGAGTTGCAAGGGTTGCACCCCCCACCCCTTTTGATCGGTAAAATTTTATCCAAAAATGTCATTTTCGACCATTTTAGCGCTGCAACCTGCCCCCTTTCAAGACCGAATAGTGCAAAACAAGCGTCATGGGAAACTGCAACCTCCCCCATTCCCCTTTCAAACATTTCTAGATCCACCAATGTATTTTACTATTTACTAATTGGAAGAATTAAAGAAGAAATCCTAGAAGTCATTACATTGATTTACACCCGCCAACACTTAAAGAGGTAGATAGGATGGCGTAGAGTTTCCTCTAGCCAGTCTAGGCTGAAATCCACGCTATATAAACGTAGACTTTACGCCGCATGATGTCGATGAAAGGTAAAATAACACGTTAGTTTGAAATTTAGTCTAGTCGGGTATTTACCCAAAACTAAGCATACGCCAGAAGTTCCGCCGTTTGATAAAACTGGCTCCTGGGCCCTCTCGTGTATAATTGTTTATACATTCCATATAAATGATGATGTGAGTACATTATGAAAATAGAGAATAACATATAGCATTGGCCAATACATCGATCTAAATACATATAATATACATGTACACATAATAAGTTCACATCTGAAATTTAAATGACGCATGCGCTAACTAGTTGCTAGGGAAAATTTGTCGAAATTTTGTTCGTAAGTTTTTGTCGTAAGATTCCACTTACGAATGCCTTCGTGAAAAGGACTTAAGAATTCTCTTACGAAGTTCGTAAATCAAAAAACTTAAGATAATTCGTAAGATTTTTTGTGAAAATGGCTGCAGAGTGGTAATTTACGAACTTGAGGGACTTGATAATAGTGTTTGGAAATCTATTCACATGACACTTTATCAAACAAAATTATGAATCGGAGAAGGTGTAATAGCTGACATTTCTAGACAACACAATTAAAAAGAAATTATTCATAATTAGTTATGAATATATGACTTGTATATACTTATATAAAGCTTGATGAAATACTGATAAATGGAGGAAAATTTAATAAGATATGATTCAATAAAACACAGTTTCAAACCAACATTTTTACTTCGGACATTATATAATACATTTAAGGTATAGTATATTCGGAGGAAAACATATCGGGGCGAATGGTCTTTCAGAGCGAAACATCTCCAGACTAAACGCGCATTCGGGGCGAAACGTCCCGTTACCCAATAATTCATCCCAAGATACATCACCGGTATAAGTGTACTGGATGCCGCACTTGTATATTTTGAGGTATAATCAATGACAACAAGCACTCGGACTTTGGACTTTGTAGATACGAGTCATGGATAAGAATTGTGTGAAATATAACCTCCATCCAAAGTATAAGGAAGAACCTATGGCCCGAACAGGAATTCTAGTCTTTGGTGCACTAAGACCTTGACCTTGAAGATATGACCTTGCTTCAATGTCATGACAGACTATTCGATCATAGAAAAACAATTATGAAAAATATTATATCCCTTCAATATGAAAGAAAATAATGGCCCGAGCAGGTAGACAAGGTGATTCTTTTATAACTCCCCCAATGAAAAAAATAAAAAATAAAAATAAATGAATAGTTAAATGAAAGTGCCCTTCTCGTCTCTGTCAAAGTACATACTCCTGTTAAAAACTTACGAAATATTCAGCATTTTGAGGGGTCCGATTTCAGAATCAATTATATAAGCATAACCTATATACATAAAGGAAATAAATCATACCTATTCATGAATGTCCTCCTTTCTTATTCCTACTGCAACAGCTGCTCATATCTCGTACCTCTTTCTTTCTTGAATAGAAAACTACCTATCACTACTTTCGATATTGAAATTGATATTACGCGAGAAAGAAGGTGGAGGCTGATATATGCAGCACTTCAAAAGTTGCCATCACTCTTTATGCTTACAACTAAATCTGATGAATGCAATAAATGTAATGGATGAAGGAGTGAAGACCCGCGGGATTGTATATGTTATTTGGTTCGTCAGCGAAAATTTTTCAATGATATCTATTATACCTGAACAACGATACTGGCGATGTTTATGAAAAAGGGATCACTTGGAAATTTTCCATGAAGTAAACAGATTTTTTTTATTAAACCAAAGACATCAGTATTCTGTATAATGACTTATTCTATCGTGTTCTAATCTAAATTTCCCAGAAATTTCACCACTGTTTTTTTACTTCTTAGTCTTCCCTCTATTTCTGCAAATAAATGTGAATCTAGACATTAATACACCACTGACTGTATGGGCAAATTGTTTTCCAATAAAACTTTGCAGTATTAATCACAGTCGTACAATTTTGCACATTGTATATTTAAACATTTTTGCATAAATAATTTCTTCTTTGTTGAATCGAGTGCTCAAATCCATTTCCTGTCAGTAGTGTGTGAACTTTCCACAATTTGTAAAATAACAATGACTTGGTATTGTACGTCATTCACGTCTTTTTCCGTGTAGGCTCACGATACCCCTCTTCACAAGGCAGCATCAAATGGTCACAGTGATATAGTGAAGTTACTTATCGATGCTAAGACTGATGTTAATTTCAAGGATACGGTAAGTCAAATCAGGATGTCCTTCCAAAAAAAAAATGAAGTTTGTTGTTTATGTTTCATATCACCATTAGAAATACTGACCATGAACAGGAGACGAATTATTTTCATATTACCGTCCTAGTTCTCCGTCAAAATACATGTAATTTCATACTGCTGTAAACAAATGTAAGAAGTATAAAGATTATCTCCCCTAAATTAGAATTAGTTTTGGGATCTGAACTATTCTTTTGCAATTCACATCCATTTGTAGTAATGACAAATGCTCAATCACACTACGGCTGGATGCTGTCCTAATCTTACATAAAGTACACTTCGAAATCATTTTATGACTGCATTTTAAGTTTACTTGGCGACAATATATCACACATGAAACTAAACTTGACTCAGTTTACTTCAAGTGCACTTTATGAATATTTCACTTTCTATGTAGATAAATACCGCTTTACTTCACTTGATGCAACGAGACTGCACACGTCATTAAATTTTCAAGTACTTTCTATTATTTAAACATTTGGCATAGAAACAAATACAATAAAATCATCTCAGATAGCAGTGTATATAAGGAAAATGACAATTTCATTACGTGGAAGTCGTCATGCGATCGCTGAGATTAGACGGATCTTGACGGAAACTGAAAAGTTCCCTGCATGACATTGCTAAGTAATATAATGTATCTCTTGAACATTGTACTGACCTAAATTTCTTTTCTTCCTCAGCATAATACTTTCACATATTAAATAACACAAATATGTAACTTCATTTTACCCCGTTTGCCTCGAAACCCAAAATAGAAGTCGGTGTATTGTTTGCTACGGATTACCCCATCATTGGAACATCTATACACCCTGTCGAAATTAAACCACAAAATGCAGAACTTACGAGAAGCTGCCGTATAACATAGTAATACATAACAAAAAGAAGAAAAAAGTATATAGTGTTATACGAAACTGCATAATCTTAATTACTGAAAGTTGAAAAGTAAACATGGTGTGGTGGTATGCCGTGACAGTAAACTTGAAGACGGAATTACGTTAAAGTGAACTTGACATGAAAAGAATAAAAACAGTAATTGTGATCAGTGATAATAATAATAATTGTATTGTACTTGAATGTAAAGAACATGTATACATTTTCATTTCGTGCACCATATGCGCATTTCGACAAGTTATGTCTCTTCAGTGATGCTCGTAGCTGAATGATTGGAATTCTCAAAATAAATAGAAATATGAAGAGGAGTGTTGAAGCTAAAATGACCGAAAAGTGAACCGAAGAATCTATCCAAGCACAGACCTATGCATAAGGAGATACTCCTTAGATTTAGAGTGTAACTTAGGACTGCACCCAACTGTACTTTTCAGTCATATGACTCCTTGCTTTAACTTTCATACAAGTGCTCAATGTGTAATCCTTTTTTTTTCGTGATTAATGCTGGTTTGGAAGTAGAAGACAAGTCCTGAACAGAGATTTCTGTCTCTGCCATGTTTCATTCAAACATATTAAAAAGTTAAGTGCATTTAATATCATAATATCAATGTTAACCAGAGGATGACATTGTCTTCCTTTTTCGGAGAGGCGTCGTTCATTTTCACAACTTCAATCAAAATAATGCATCGGGACATTATATATCTATTTCATTCAACAGTTTCCTCGAATTTGCCATCTGTTTCGAAATTCTACAGATATATGTAGGTCTAAAAACTTAACATACATTTTCTCGTTCTATGTTTTGTTAAAATTTAGCCGTCACCATATACGTGAAATATTCGTGATGTGACGTAAAACAAAAATCAATCAATCAATCAATCATGTTAAATTTTATCGCAGGAACGTTGTATTGAAAATGATATATATTTCTTCTTTAAAGGAAATATCATCAGCACTTTACTGGCAGAAACTTATCTTTTTCACTTTGATATGATTTCTCTAAATTGTTTTCCCGATTCAACTGGACTGATGGGTAGACCTCATCCATCTGCATACTTCCAGCAATTGGATTTGTTAACTATATAAGAAAAGGCGTTTTAGAGTTTTAATCTTAACCTCATTTTTCTCACTGAGATATATTTTTTTCCTAGAATTGGATTTCTGTATTTTATAATATCTATTATTTCTATGTACTCTCAACTTTAGCAGCCTGTTGATTTTTTTTTATATTATAATGAAGATCACTGAAAATGAGATTCTTTCTTTGCTTTTTCCACCTATTTGGTGAATGGACGATGCATATAAGTTGAAATTCCTCATGAATAAGTAATGTCTACAACCCCAAAACAACAACACTGACAGTGCTCATAAAATATACCACTTGGGTTTCTTTGAATTGAATCGACAAAACTTTCCTTAAACCAAGGCCATCAGTATTCTGCTATATATGGCTCACTATGTCAATGTTATAATTTAAATTTTACTGTAATTTTAGCAGTTTGTTTCTACAACTTAATGTCAATCTAAAGACTTATTCACAACTAACTGTATAGATAAACTGTACTTCAATGGAACAGTTGCATTTTTTGAGGGCTGCTCCTTATGACTCTTGACATACTATAAAGCTACCTGTTCTGTATATAGTTCCTTCCTTACTAAATCGAGTACTCAACACCATTTTGTATCATTAGTTGGTGGAATCCGAACAAAATGACATGGTATTCTGACTCATTCATACATTTCTCATTATAGTATCACGACACTCCACTCCACAAGGCAGTATCAAATGGCCACATTGATATCGTGAAGATACTTATTGATGCCAAGGCGGATGTCAATGCCGAGCGTTGGGTAAGTGAAATCAGTATGTCCTACAAAATACAAATTTAGTTTTTTTTTTAATGTTCCGTGTCACCAAAATATTGATTACAAAACAGGAAATGAATCACATTTCCCAAAATTAGCAAATTGTTGACCTATTCCTTTGCAATTCACATTATCATTTTCCACCATGGGGTGACGCGTATCTGATTCAAACCCCTTATTTATTTCGAATGATTTGCTCTTTCACTACTGGAAATCGAAGCACACTTATGTCAATTCTTTTTTCCATATCCAACTGGACTGATCATTAGACCATATCTGGATACTTCTATCACTTGGATTTGTTAACTTTAAGAGAATAGGCGTTTTATGTTTTATAAGTATGTGAATAACAGTTAAGTGTAACCTACACCATTTGCGTACTTTACTCTGAAGTAACACTTACCACTCTGAATGTTTGTTTGAACGGAATTGATGAAGTTTATTTTTCATAAATCTGCGCCTTGATTTGTTGTCTTATTTGCGTTCTTATTTCCGGGAGGTTTAGCAAGGAAGTCAGATTAATATTAAAGGTGTGCGGTTTTTAACAATGATGACTGGATAAATCTATCTCTCTCTGTCGCTCTCACACACACATACACACACACACACCTACACACACACACACACACAAAGAGAGAGGCAGGGACGTGGACATAATAAGTACCTAAGATGACAACACAAAATATTTTTCAGGAATATTAACGCGACACATAAAGATCGATCAAAGTTTGAATCAATATTCAGTTGCTGTTTTGAAGTAGTTCCCATCACTACTACTTTCCACTCAGGAGAACAGCAGTGACAATCCAAAATCTTTGTTATCACAAAATATATAATTAACACTCCCTATAGATAAAAAACTTAACAGAAATCTCCATTTGAGAAGTCATAAAAACATGAGCATTGGTATTATAATTGAATTTAAAGTATCAGTGATCTATCCGTCTGAAGACAAGTTAAGGATTACCAGCAAAAGGGGATGACTTTCAGGGTATTATCTTCTCTAGAACGGTTTTAACGGGGCTTGTCGTAGATTTCCTATCGCCCCCTTGATTAGAATACCGGGCTAACTGAAAACACAAATAAAACATTGATCGATCCGTCTGAAGGTAAGTTAAGTCAAATATATATAAACTATTACGAAAGTGGACACAGTTCCGTTATATTGATAAAACATTCACAGTCTTTAAAAAAATAATAAACGATGGAATTCTTTTACAGATCGATAGAAATAATATTATGAGGGACTTAGTAATTGGTAAATTTTGCTACATCATTCAGGGAATTAGTTCATTTCACAAGGACTAAGCAAAGAGAAAATATGATGAAGCCTTTCAGTTATTGCATATATCCTTCATAAGCATTGAGAGTTTTTATATACCGATCTAACCCTTTGTTATTATTTACCATGAACATTTGTAATATCTTGAAATCAATTCAAAGCATGCTATAATGAATTGAAAAAGCCTCATTTTGTGCTTTTGTCAAAACAATACCCATGGATCAATTCATTCGTAACTGTGACATAATGTGTATCTATATAAAGGCTAACTGCTGTGCGATTTTCAATGAAATTGTCGGATAGGAAAAATTTGGATACCTCAAGACTTCTAACTTAAATCTAAAACCCTGGATAAAATCCTATAAAAACATGATTTATTAGTTAAAACTACAATCAACGGACTTTAAAAAAACGTTTGTCACTGTAATAAACTAATTAGAAATTCTGATTTGATTATAACTCATATTGATCAGAGTGATAATTTTTTTACGAACTTGCGGGACTTGATAATGGTGTTTGGAAATCTTTTCACATGACACTTTATCAAACAAAATTATGAATCGGAGAAGGAATAATAGCTGACATTTCTAGACAACACAATTAAAAAGAAATTATTCATGATTAGTTATGAATATATGAATTACATATACTTATATAAAGTTTGATGAAATACTGATAAATGGAGGAAAATATAATAAGATATGATTCAATAAAACACAAGTTTCAAACCAACAATTTTACTTCGGACATTATATAATACATTTAAAGTATAGTATATTCGGAGCAAAACATATCGGGGCGAATGGTCTTTCAGAGCGAAACATCTCCAGACTAAACGCGCATTCCAGGCAAAACGTCCCTTTACCCAATAATTCATCCCAAGATACATCACTGATATAAGTGTACTGGATGCCGCCTTGTATATTTTGATGAATAATAAATGGCAGCAAGCACTCGGACTTTGGACCTTCTGGATACGAGTCATGTGTGAGAATTTTGTGAAATATAATCTCCATCCAAAGTATAAAGAAGAACCTATGGCCCGAACAGGAATTGTAGTCTTTGGTGTACTAAGAACTTGACCTTGAAGATATGACCTTGCTTCAATGTAATGAAACACTCTTGGATCATAGAAAAACAATTATGAAAAATATTATATCCCTTCAATATGAAAAAAAGCAATGACCCGGACAGGTAGACAAGGTGATTCTTTTATAATTCCCCCCAATGAAACCAAAAAAAAAAAAAAAAAACATAAATGAATAAAAAATAAATATAAACTAGAAACGAGCTCGTTGCTAAAGCAACGAGTAGGTTTCACAAGTTAAAGTCGAAGCAGCGAAGCTGAGATCTCCTACTCTAATACAAAATTCTTTTTCACGATCCAGATATCTGATCTTTAGTGATGGTATCCACATTGCGCAATCTACTTGCAGAAATTGTAGGTAACGGCGACTTACATTATACACATTATACTGAAGCCTACATCGCACAATATCGACTACTCTTGACCATATATTTGAAACAAGAAACACGTAGGACAATCACACTTAGTACAATCTGCACGTGTAACCTAGATCTTCAGTCCTTACTGCCCGCTTTATGTTGTTTATTTATTAACTTACGCAAGGTATTTCGCGTGTACAGATGTTTGACCTTGAATCGCCTCTCTGCTGGAATAAACAATTCTCGCGATGAACTTACGCAAGTTATTTCGCGTGTACAGATGTTTGACCTTGAATCGCCACTCTGCTGGATTAAACAATTCTCCTCGCGATGGCCTTTAGTAATGCCGCTTTCCCCAATATACAAAAGAAAGACTTGACAATGTCTCGTATGACGTCATTTAGAAAAGTATGACGTCATTTTCAGGAATTTGGCACCTTGCCAAATTCCTTTTGTCAGTTGGTAGATATTCTTATTCCCTATCATGCTACAAAATTTCACACCTTTAGCTTCCTCAATAAGCGAGCTATAGGGGAAACCATTTCATGAATAATTAATGAGCTTAAGTCACGTGACAAACATCGCTTTAAAGGGGGGTTGTCGTGTTCAAACGTCAATAACTCGAAAACGGTAAGAGCTAGCGAAAATCTGAGAGCACATTTTTATTAGGTATTTGAACGCTCTAGCGAATGGAAAAATCCCGATCAAAATCCGACGACAAATAAAGGCGCCGCACCTCGCCAAACTATTGATTCGAAAAATTCCAATAATTTCAAAAATATTGGCATGATGCCAATATCCTTCTAAAGATAGATTCAGAATGAGGAAACAAGTTTAAACACTGATTTTCATATCGATATCTCATTTAGTAAGAGAGATATTAACGTATGAATATTTAATTAGCTTTGATGACGTCATAGCGAATTTTCAAACGCTCATTGTGACTTTATTTATGGTCTAATCTTAAAAATTCTTTCACATTTGAGATCAGGACGATGAAATCTCGGCGTCTACATTCTGGAATTTTCAATTTGAAATATTTTAGGAAACTGACAAGGTCAAGGTCAAGGTCAGCTATTTCGGGTGTAGAGGTACGAAATCGACGCAGCGACATAAAATCTTGTAAATCGTTTTCTTAATCGAACTGTGAAAATTTCATTCCAATCGGACAAATAATAAGGAAGATATAGCGATTCAAAATTTTGGCGTCGTAGGTGGCGCTGCGCGCTTATAACCGGTAATTTAGAAAATTACGATATACAAATTTTTTCATTAAACGGGAGTATGTGTCTGTGAGAATGAATAGCCGAAAGATGAAATTTCAAAGTAAAGAGTCGGTAGATACCCTCATTCCCTATCATGCTACCAATTTTCACATCTCTACCTTCTTTAATAAGCGAGCTTTAGCTGAAACCATTTCATTAAACATTAATGAACTTTATGCGACGTTGAAAGCATCACTTTAAAGGGGGTTGTCGTGTTTAAACCTAAATAACTCGAAAACGGTAAGAGTTAGCGAAAATTTGATGGCAATGTTATGCATATAAATTTTCGCGCAGAATCGATTGCAACAATCCCCGATTCGATAAGATGAAAATTAATGGAGTTATGACGTCATTTACAAAGTATGACGTCATTTTCAGGAATTTGGTACCATGCCAATTCCCTTTTGTCAGTCGGTAGATATTTGCATTTTCTTTTATGCTACAAATTTCATACCTCTAGCTTTATCAATAAGCGAGACACAGGTACCTGAAGTTTTAAATTGTATTTTCAGGAAAGGCCAAACACTGAACTTTGACCGCAAATATCTCGAAAACGGTAAGAGATATCGAAAATCTGAGACCAGACCTTTCTCCTTTAACTACTTTTTCACGCAGAATCGATTGCAACAATCCCCGATTCGATACGATGAAAAATAAGGGAGTTATGACGTCATTTAGAAAAGTATGACGTCATTTTCAGGAATTTGGCACCTTGCCAATTCCCTTTTGTCAGTCGGTAGATATTTGCATTCTCTTTTATGCTACCAAATTTCATACCTCTAGCTTTATCAATAAGCGAGACACAGGTACCTGAAGTTTTAAATTGTATTTTCAGGAAAGGCCAAACACTGAACTTTGACCGCAAATATCTCGAAAACGGTAAGAGATATCGAAATTCTTTTGCTGGTATTTACCATTTTACTTTTTCACGCAGAATCGATTCCAACCGTCCCCGCCTCGATCCGATGAAAAATAAGGGAGATATGACGTCATTTACAAAGTATGACGTCATTTTCAGGAATTTGGCTCCATGCTAAATTCCTCTTGTCAGTCGGTAGATATTCTCAATCTCTATCATGCTACCAAATTTCACACCTCTATCTTCCTCAATAAGCGAGCTATAGGCGAAAACATTTCATGAATAATTAATGAGTGTTGATGACGTCACAAACATCACTTTAAAGGGGGTTGTCGTGTTCAAACGCAAATAACTCGAGAACCGTAAGAGTTAGCGAAAATCTGAGACACTTTACTGGTAGGTATTTAAACGCTCTATCGAATGGAAGAAACCCGATCAAAATCCGACTGCAAATAAAGTCGCTAGACCTTGCCAAAGATTTGATTCGAAAATTTTCAATAATTTCAAAAATATTGGCAGCATGCCATTTTCATTCTAGAGGTAGATTAAGAATGTGGAAACATGTTTAGATATAAAATTTCATGCCGATATCTCATTTAATAAGAGAGATATTAACGTATGAATATTTAATTAGCTTTGATGACGTCATAGCGAATTTTCCCACGCTCATTGTGACTTTATTTATGGTCCGATTTCAAAAATTTTTCATATTCCAAATCAGACCATTAAAATCTTTCATCCTACCGTCTAAAATCTAAGATTGAAATATTTTTTTTTGAAATGAAAACAATCGGGTCAAGGTCAACATTTTCGGGGTAGAGCTACGAAATTGACGCAGTGACATAAAATCTTGCATCTCCTTTTCTGAATCGAATGCTGAAAATTTCATTCCAATCGGACAAATAATAAGGAAGATATAGCGATTCAAAATTTTGGCGTGGTAGGTGGCGCTGCGCGCTTATAAGCGGTAATTTAGAAAAAAAAATCAAATCTTGAAAATTTAATTTCGAATCGAACACTGAAAACAGAATAGTAATATCTTTAATAATGAGTGATTTCTGAGCCGTCACATAAAAAAAACGGATGAAGAATAATAATAATAACTAGAAACGAGCTCGTTGCTAAAGCAACGAGTAGGTTTCACAAGTTAAAGTCGAAGCAGCGAAGCTGAGATCTCCTACTCTAATACAAAATTCTTTTTCACGATCCAGATATCTGATCTTTAGTGATGGTATCCACATTGCGCAATCTACTTGCAGAAATTGTAGGTAACGGCGACTTACATTATACACATTATACTGAAGCCTACATCGCACAATATCGACTACTCTTGACCATATATTTGAAACAAGAAACATGTAGGACAATCACACTTAGTACAATCTGCACGTGTAACCTAGATCTTCAGTCCTTACTGCCCGCTTTATGTTGTTTATTTATTAACTTACGCAAGGTATTTCGCGTGTACAGATGTTTGACCTTGAATCGCTTCTCTGCTGGAATAAACAATTCTCCACGCGATGAACTTACGCAAGTTATTTCGCGTGTACAGATGTTTGACCTTGAATCGCCACTCTGCTGGAATAAACAATTCTCCTCGCGATGGCCTTTAGTAAGAAAGACTTGACAATGTCTCGTATTCCACAGGTAAAGCACTGTAACTGGCGATTAATTCACACACGTTTGAAGTCCTGTATAACAGCGGCGCAGTGCGAGGTATTAAGCAAGGCAAATTCACCGCGCTTCTCTAATGTGTAATGCCGACGCTCGGAGAAGATTTCTTTATAGCCTTGTTCAGCAGTAGCTCGTAGAATGTAAATTTGCTTTTTTTTTTTCTTTTTTTTTTTTTTTTCTTTTTTTTGGGGGGGGGGGGGGGGGTGGGTTTTTTTTTTTTTGGGGTTTTTTTTGTTTAAGAATTCGAATGCATAAGACTTTCTCAAACTCTATTTTATAGAAAGCACTTTAAATCGCGATTGAATTAATCGCGAGTTACTGCGCCTTGTCCATGGAAGAAGTCCTATATCACAGCGGGGTCGTGCAAGGTATTAAGCAAGGCAAATTGACCGCGCTTCTGAAGATATGTTTATTGCGTTGTTCATCAGTAGAGTGCCCAAAATTTGATTTTTGTTTAAGAAATCGAAATCAAAATGCTTTCTCAAACTCTTGTTTTTATAATTTGTTCATACGACGAATAAAAAATACTTGAAAGTCGGAAAATCGTTTCGTAATGTTTTGGAAACTAAAAGACTAAAAATAAGACAGTTTTGAACATTACGTAATTTTTAAAAAACTTTAAATTGAAATAGAGGCCAAACTAAAAGAGATAGATAATATCGGCCGATGAAAGTTCTAAAGCTATGAACCTAGAGAACATAACAGTGAAAATTTGAGAGATCTACCATTAAAACTAAAAGCTACATACGCGAAAATCGAAAAATATTAAATCTTACGAAATTCTCTTAAAACGTCGTATATTTCGAAAAATTTTTTCATTAAACGGGAGTATGTGTCTGTGAGAATGAATAGCCGAAAGATGAAATTTCAAAGTAAAGAGTCGGTAGATACCCTCATTCCCTATCATGCTACCAATTTTCACATCTCTACCTTCTTTAATAAGCGAGCTTTAGCTGAAACCATTTCATTAAACATTAATGAACTTTATGTGACGTTGAAAGCATCACTTTAAAGGGGGTTGTCGTGTTTAAACCTAAATAACTCGAAAACGGTAAGAGTTAGCGAAAATTTGATGGCAATGTTATGCATATAAATTTTCGCGCAGAATCGATTGCAACAATCCCCGATTCGATAAGATGAAAATTAATGGAGTTATGACGTCATTTACAAAGTATGACGTCATTTTCAGGAATTTGGTACCATGCCAATTCCCTTTTGTCAGTCGGTAGATATTTGCATTCTCTTTTATGCTACCAAATTTCATACCTCTAGCTTTATCAATAAGCGAGACACGGGTACCTGAAGTTTTAAATTGTATTTTCAGGAAAGGCCAAACACTGAACTTTGACCGCAAATATCTCGAAAACGGTAAGAGATATCGAAATTCTGTTGCTGGTCTATACCATTTTACTTTTTCACGCAGAATCGATTCCAACCGTCCCCGCCTCGATCCGATGAAAAATAAGGGAGATATGACGTCATTTACAAAGTATGACGTCATTTTCAGGAATTTGGTACCATGCCAATTCCCTTTTGTCAGTCGGTAGATATTTGCATTCTCTTTTATGCTACCAAATTTCATACCTCTAGCTTTATCAATAAGCGAGACACAGGTACCTGAAGTTTTAAATTGTATTTTCAGGAAAGGCCAAACACTGAACTTTGACCGCAAATATCTCGAAAACGGTAAGAGATATCGAAAATCTGAGACCAGACCTTTCTCCTTTAACTACTTTTTCACGCAGAATCGATTCCAACCGTCCCCGCCTCGATCCGATGAAAAATAAGGGAGATATGACGTCATTTACAAAGTATGACGTCATTTTCAGGAATTTGGCTCCATGCCAAATTCCTCTTGTCAGTCGGTAGATATTCTCAATCTCTAACATGCTACCAAATTTCACACCTCTATCTTCCTCAATAAGCGAGCTATAGGCGAAAACATTTCATGAATAATTAATGAGTGTTGATGACGTCACAAACATCACTTTAAAGGGGGTTGTCGTGTTCAAACGCAAATAACTCGAGAATTGTAAGAGTTAGCGAAAATCTGAGAACACTCTTCTGGTAGGTATTTGAACGCTCTATCGAATGGAAGAAACCCGATCAAAATCCGACTGCAAATAAAGTCGCTAGACCTTGCCAAAGATTTGATTCGAAAATTTTCAATAATTTCAAAAATATTGGCAGCATGCCATTTTCATTCTAGAGGTAGATTAAGAATGTGGAAACATGTTTAGATATAAAATTTCATGCCGATATCTCATTTAATAAGAGAGATATTAACGTATGAATATTTAATTAGCTTTGATGACGTCATAGCGAATTTTCCCACGCTCATTGTGACTTTATTTATGGTCCGATTTCAAAAATTTTTCATATTCCAAATCAGACCATTAAAATCTTTCATCCTACTGTCTAAAATCTAAGATTGAAATATTTTTTTTGAAATGAAAACAATCGGGTCAAGGTCAACTTTTTCCGGGTAGAGCTACGCAATTGACGCAGTGACATAAAATCTTGCATCTCCTTTTCTGAATCGAATGCTGAAAATTTCATTCCAATCGGACAATAAATAGCGAAGATACAGGTACCTAAATAAAAAAATTGTAGGTGGCGCTGTGACCTTACAAAGTGAAAGTAGGAAAAAATAAAAAAAATACCTCGGCGGAAATGTGTAAAGAGACGATCCTGAAAATTTGAATGTTCTATCTTAAACCGTATTGGAGAAAACCTCTGTCCACTGCAAAAACGGAAGAAAAATAAAAATAATAATAATAATAACTAGAAACGAGCTCGTTGCTAAAGCAACGAGTAGGTTTCACAAGTTAAAGTCGAAGCAACGAAGCTGGGATCTCCTACTCTAATACACAATTCTTTTTCACGATCCAGATATCTGATCTTTAGTGATGGTATCCACATTGCGCAATCTACTTGCAGAAATTGTAAGTAACAGCGACTTAGATTATATTACATTGTACTGAAGCCTACATCGCACAATATCGACTACTCTTGACCATATATTTGAAACAAGAAACATGTAGGACAGTCACACTTAGTACAATCTGCACGTGTAACCTAGATCTCCAGTCCTTACTCCCCGCTTTATGTTGTTTATTTATTAACTTACGCAAGGTATTTCGCGTGTACAGATGTTTGACCTTGAATCGCCACTCTGCTGGAATAAACAATTCTCCTCGCGATGGCCGTTAATAATGCCGCTTTCCGCAATATACAAAACAAAGACTTGACAATGGTCTCGTATTCCACAGGTAAGCACTGTAACTCGCGATTAATTCACACACGTTTGAAGTCCTGTATAACAGCGGCTTGACCATATATTTGAAACAAGAAACATGTAGGACAGTCACACTTAGTACAATCTGCACGTGTAACCTAGATCTCCAGTCCTTACACCCGCTTTATGTTGTTTATTTGTTAACTTACGCAAGGTATTTCGCGTGTACAGATGTTTGACCTTGAATCGCCACTCTGCTGCAATAAACAATTCTCCTCGCGATGGCCTTTAGTAATGCCGCTTTCCCCAATATACAAAACAAAGACTTGACAATGTCTCGTATTCCACAAATAAAGCACTGTAACTCGCGATTAATTCACACACGTTTGAAGTCCTGTATAACAGCGGCGCTGTGCGAGGTATTAAGCAAGGCAAATTCACCGCGCTTCTCTAATGTGTAATGCCGACGCTCGGAGAAGTTTTCTTTATAGCCTTGTTCAGCAGTAGCTCGTAGAATGCAATCATTGGTTTTTTTTTTTTTTTTTTTTTTTGTTTCTTTTTGTTTGTCTGTTTTTGTTTTTTTGTTTTTTTTTTTTTTTTGTTTAAGAATTCGAATTCATAATACTTTCTCAAACTCTATTTTATATAAAGCACATTAAATCGCGATTGAATTAATCGCGAGTTACTGCGCCTTGTCCATGGAAGAAGTCCTGTATAACAGCGGTGCCGTGCAAGGTATTAAGCAAGGCAAATTCACAGCGCTTCTGAAGTGTGTTTATTGCGTTGTTCATCGGTAGAGTACCCAAAATTTGATATTTGTTTAAGAAATCGAATTCAAAATGCTTTCTCAAACTCTTGCTTTTATACTTTGTTCATACGAGGAATAAAACAATACATTAAAAGTTACGCAAGCAAGATATTTTTTTTTAAAAAACCTTTAAATTGCTCACTTTCAAATACTGAGAAACATGTTTCATAGTAAAATCGTTACGCAAAATCGTTTCGTAATGTTTTGGAAACTGTAAAACTAAAAATAAGACAGTTTTGAACATTACGTAATTTTTAAAAAACTTTAAATTGGAAAGAGAGGTCAAACTAAAAGAGATAGATAATATCGGCCGATGAAAGTTCTAAAGATATGAACCTAGAGAACATAACAGTGAAAATTTGAGAGATCTACCATTAAAAATAAAAGCTACATACGCGAAAATCGAAAAATATTAAATCTTACGTAATTCTCTTGAAAAGCCGTATATTTCGAAAAAATTTTTCATTAAACGGGAGTATGTGTCTGTGAGAATTAATAGCCGAAAGATGAAATTTCAAAGTAAAGCACTTTTTAGAAATTGAACGTGAAAAGTTCGCTAAATACGGCGCGTAGTTCTCGCTTTCTGAGGGTGGCTCTCGATAGCTTTCCCCGATAACCTAGGGAAAACGAAAAATCATAGGAAGTTTATGAAAATTTAATTTAAAAGAGTGAACCCTTCTCACGCATAGGATTTATTTTGGTAGCAATCCGATGTTAAATAAGCGTGTCAGTCGGTAAATATTTTTATTCTGTATCATGCTACCACATTTCACACCACTAGCTTTATAAATAAGCGAAACACAGCTTCCTGAAGTTGAAAAGTGTATTTTCAGGAATGGTGAAACCATGAATTTCGACGGCAAATATCTCGAAAACGGTAAGAGATATCGAAATTCTGTTGGTACAACGTTGATGTTAAATTTTCACGCAGAATCGATTCCAACCATCTCCGATTCGATCCGATGATAAATAAGGGAGATATGACGTCATTTACAAAGTATGACGTCATTTTCAGGAATTTGGTACCATGCCAATTCCCTTTTGTCAGTCGGTAGATATTTGCATTCTCTTTTATGCTACCAAATTTCATACCTCTAGCTTTATCAATTAGCGAGACACAGGTACCTGAAGTTTTAAATTGTATTTTCAGGAAAGGCCAAACACTGAACTTTGACCGCAAATATCTCGAAAACGGTAAGAGATATCGAAAATCTGAGACCAGACCTTTTTCCTTTAACTACTTTTTCACGCAGAATCGATTGCAACAATCCCCGATTCGATACGATGAAAAATAAGGGAGTTATGACGTCATTTAGAAAAGTATGACGTCATTTTCAGGAATTTGGCACCTTGCCAATTCCCTTTTGTCAGTCGGTAGATATTTGCATTCTCTTTTATGCTACCAAATTTCATACCTCTAGCTTTATCAATAAGCGAGACACAGTTACCTGAAGTTTTAAATTGTATTTTCAGGAAAGGCCAAACACTGAACTTTGACCGCAAATATCTCGAAAACGGTAAGAGATATCGAAATTCTGTTGCTGGTATTTACCATTTTACTTTTTCACGCAGAATCGATTCCAACCGTCCCCGCCTCGATCCGATGAAAAATAAGGGAGATATGACGTCATTTACAAAGTATGACGTCATTTTCAGGAATTTGGCTCCATGCCAAATTCCTCTTGTCAGTCGGTAGATATTCTCAATCTCTATCATGCTACCAAATTTCACACCTCTATCTTCCTCAATAAGCGAGCTATAGGCGAAAACATTTCATGAATAATTAATGAGTGTTGATGACGTCACAAACATCACTTTAAAGGGGGTTGTCGTGTTCAAACGCAAATAACTCGAGAACCGTAAGAGTTAGCGAAAATCTGAGAACTCTTTACTTGTAGGTATTTGAACGCTCTATCGAATGGAAGAAACCCGATCAAAATCCGACTGCAAATAAAGTCGCTAGACCTTGCCAAAGATTTGATTCGAAAATTTTCAATAATTTCAAAAATATTGGCAGCATGCCATTTTCATTCTAGAGGTAGATTAAGAATGTGGAAACATGTTTAGATATAAAATTTCATGCCGATATCTCATTTAATAAGAGAGATATTAACGTATGAATATTTAATTAGCTTTGATGACGTCATAGCGAATTTTCCCACGCTCATTGTGACTTTATTTATGGTCCGATTTCAAAAATTTTTCATATTCCAAATCAGACCATTAAAATCTTTCATCCTACTGTCTAAAATCTAAGATTGAAATATTTTTTTTGAAATGAAAACAATCGGGTCAAGGTCAACTTTTTCGGGGTAGAGCTACGAAATTGACGCAGTGACATAAAATCTTGCATCTCCTTTTCTGAATCGAATGCTGAAAATTTCATTCCAATCGGACAAATAATAAGGAAGATATAGCGATTCAAAATTTTGGCGTCGTAGGTGGCGCTGCGCGCTTATAAGCGGTAATTTAGAAAATTAAAAAAATCAAATCTTGAAAATTTAATTTCGAATCGAACACTGAAAACAGAATAGTAATATCTTAAATAATGAGTGATTTCTGAGCCGTCACAAAAAAAAAACGGATGAAGAATAATAATAATAACTAGAAACGAGCTCGTTGCTAAAGCAACGAGTAGGTTTCACAAGTTAAAGTCGAAGCAGCGAAGCTGAGATCTCCTACTCTAATACAAAATTCTTTTTCACGATCCAGATATCTGATCTTTAGTGATGGTATCCACATTGCGCAATCTACTTGCAGAAATTGTAGGTAACGGCGACTTACATTATACACATTATACTGAAGCCTACATCGCACAATATCGACTACTCTTGACCATATATTTGAAACAAGAAACATGTAGGACAATCACACTTAGTACAATCTGCACGTGTAACCTAGATCTTCAGTCCTTACTGCCCGCTTTATGTTGTTTATTTATTAACTTACGCAAGGTATTTCGCGTGTTTGACCTTGAATCGCTTCTCTGCTGGAATAAACAATTCTCCTCGCGATGAACTTACGCAAGTTATTTCGCGTGTACAGATGTTTGACCTTGAATCGCCACTCTGCTGGAATAAACAATTCTCCTCGCGATGGCCTTTAGTAATGCCGCTTTCCCCAATATACAAAAGAAAGACTTGACAATGTCTCGTATTCCACAGGTAAAGCACTGTAAACTGGCGATTAATTCACACACGTTTGAAGTCCTGTATAACAGCGGCGCAGTGCGAGGTATTAAGCAAGGCAAATTCACCGCGCTTCTCTAATGAGTAATGCCGACGCTCGGAGAAGATTTCTTTATAGCCTTGTTCAGCAGTAGCTCGTAGAATGTAAATTTGCTTTTTTTTTTTGTTTTTTTTTTTGTTTTTTTTCTTTTTTTTTGGGGGGGGGGGGGGTTTTTTTTTTTGTTTTTTTTTTGTTTAAGATTTCGCATGCATAATACTTTCTCAAACTCTATTTTATAGAAAGCACTTTAAATCGCGATTGAATTTATCGCGAGTTACTGCGCCTTGTCCATGGAAGAAGTCCTATATCACAGCGGTGTCGTGCAAGGTATTAAGCAAGGCAAATTGACCGCGCTTCTGAAGATAGGTTTATTGCGTTGTTCATCAGTAGAGTGCCCAAAATTTGATTTTTGTTTAAGAAATCGAAATCAAAATGCTTTCTCAAACTCTTGTTTTTATAATTTGTTCATACGACGAATAAAAAATACTTGAAAGTTACGCAAGTAAGATATTTTTATAAAAAATCTTTAAATTGCTCACTTTCAAATACCGGGAAACATGTTTCATAGTAAAATCGTTACGGAAAATCGTTTCGTAATGTTTTGGAAACTAAAAGACTAAAAATAAGACAGTTTTGAACATTACGTAATTTTTAAAAAACTTTAAATTGAAATAGAGGCCAAACTAAAAGAGATAGATAATATCGGCCGATGAAAGTTCTAAAGATATGAACCTAGAGAACATAACAGTGAAAATTTGAGAGATTCTACCATTAAAACTAAAAGCTACATACGCGAAAATCGAAAAAATATTAAATCTTACGTAATTCTCTTAAAACGTCGTATATTTCGAAAAAATTTTTCATTAAACGGGAGTATGTGTCTGTGAGAATGAATAGCCGAAAGATGAAATTTCAAAGTAAAGAGTCGGTAGATACCCTCATTCCCTATCATGCTACCAATTTTCACATCTCTACCTTCTTTAATAATCGAGCTTTAGCTGAAAACATTTCATTAAACATTAATGAACATTATGTGACGTTGAAAGCATAAATTTAAATGGGTTTGTCGTGTTTAAACCTAAATAACTCGAAAACGGTAAGAGTTAGCGAAAATTTGATGGCAATGTTATGCATATAAATTTTCGCGCAGAATCGATTGCAACAATCCCCGATTCGATACGATGAAAAATAAGGGAGTTATGACGTCATTTACAAAGTATGACGTCATTTTCAGGAATTTGGTACCATGCCAATTCCCTTTTGTCAGTCGGTAGATATTTGCATTTTCTTTTATGCTACCAAATTTCATACCTCTAGCTTTATCAATAAGCGAGACACAGGTACCTGAAGTTTTAAATTGTATTTTCAGGAAAGGCCAAACACTGAACTTTGACCGCAAATATCTCGAAAACGGTAAGAGATATCGAAAATCTGAGACCAGACCTCTCTCCTTTAACTACTTTTTCTCGCAGAATCGATTGCAACAATCCCCGATTCGATACGATGAAAAATAAGGGAGTTATGACGTCATTTAGAAAAGTATGACGTCATTTTCAGGAATTTGGCACCTTGCCAATGCCCTTTTGTCAGTCGGTAGATATTTGCATTCTCTTTTATGCTACCAAATTTCATACCTCTAGCTTTATCAATAAGCGAGACACAGGTACCTGAAGTTTTAAATTGTATTTTCAGGAAAGGCCAAACACTGAACTTTGACCGCAAATATCTCGAAAACGGTAAGAGATATCGAAAATCTGAGACCAGACCCCTCTCCTTTAACTACTTTTTCACGCAGAATCGATTGCAACAATCCCCGATTCGATACGATGAAAAATAAGGGAGTTATGACGTCATTTAGAAAAGTATGACGTCATTTTCAGGAATTTGGCACCTTGCCAATGCCCTTTTGTCAGTCGGTAGATATTTGCATTCTCTTTTATGCTACCAAATTTCATACCTCTAGCTTTATCAATAAGCGAGACACAGGTACCTGAAGTTTTAAATTGTATTTTCAGGAAAGGCCAAACACTGAACTTTGACCGCAAATATCTCGAAAACGGTAAGAGATATCGAAATTCTGTTGCAGGTATTTACCATTTTACTTTTTCACGCAGAATCGATTCCAACCGTCCCCGCCTCGATCCGATGAAAAATAAGGGAGATATGACGTCATTTACAAAGTATGACGTCATTTTCAGGAATTTGGCTCCATGCCAAATTCCTCTTGTCAGTCGGTAGATATTCTCAATCTCTATCATGCTACCAAATTTCACACCTCTATCTTCCTCAATAAGCGAGCTATAGGCGAAAACATTTCATGAATAATTAATGAGTGTTGATGACGTCACAAACATCACTTTAAAGGGGGTTGTCGTGTTCATACGCAAATAACTCGAGAACCGTAAGAGTTAGCGAAAATCTGAGAACAGTCTACAGGTAGGTGGTTGAACGCTCTATCGAATGGAAGAAACCCGATCAAAATCCGACTGCAAATAAAGTCGCTAGACCTTGCCAAAGATTTGATTCGAAAATTTTCAATAATTTCAAAAATATTGGCAGCATGCCATTTTCATTCTAGAGGTAGATTAAGAATGTGGAAACATGTTTAGATATAAAATTTCATGCCGATATCTCATTTAATAAGAGAGATATTAACGTATGAAATATTTAATTAGCTTTGATGACGTCATAGCGAATTTTCCCACGCTCATTGTGACTTTATTTATGGTCCGATTTCAAAAATTTTTCATATTCCAAATCAGACCATTAAAATCTTTCATCCTACTGTCTAAAATCTAAGATTGAAATATTTTTTTTGAAATGAAAACAATCGGGTCAAGGTCAACTTTTTCGGGGTAGAGCTACGAAATTGACGCAGTGACATAAAATCTTGCATCTCCTTTTCTGAATCGAATGCTGAAAATTTCATTCCAATCGGACAAATAATAAGGAAGATATAGCGATTCAAAATTTTGGCGTTCGTAGGTGGCGCTGCGCGCTTATAAGCGGTAATTTAGAAAAATTAAAAAAATCAAATCTTGAAAATTTATTTTCGAATCGAACACTGAAAACAGAATAGTAATATCTTTAATAATGAGTGATTTCTGAGCCGTCACAAAAAAAAAAACGGATGAAGAATAATAATAATAACTAGAAACGAGCTCGTTGCTAAAGCAACGAGTAGGTTTCACAAGTTAAAGTCGAAGCAGCGAAGCTGAGATCTCCTACTCTAATACAAAATTCTTTTTCACGATCCAGATATCTGATCTTTAGTGATGGTATCCACATTGCGCAATCTACTTGCAGAAATTGTAGGTAACGGCGACTTACATTATACACATTATACTGAAGCCTACATCGCACAATATCGACTACTCTTGACCATATATTTGAAACAAGAAACATGTAGGACAATCACACTTAGTACAATCTGCACGTGTAACCTAGATCTTCAGTCCTTACTGCCGCTTTATGTTGTTTATTTATTAACTTACGCAAGGTATTTCGCAGTGTACAGATTGTTTTGACCTTGAATCGCTTCTCTGCTGGAATAAACAATTCTCCTCGCGATGAACTTACGCAAGTTATTTCGCGTGTACAGATGTTTGACCTTGAATCGCCACTCTGCTGGAATAAACAATTCTCCTCGCGATGGCCTTTAGTAATGCCGCTTTCCCCAATATACAAAAGAAAGACTTGACAATGTCTCGTATTCCACAGGTAAAGCACTGTAACTGGCGATTAATTCACACACGTTTGAAGTCCTGTATAACAGCGGCGCAGTGCGAGGTATTAAGCAAGGCAAATTCACCGCGCTTCTCTAATGTGTAATGCCGACGCTCGGAGAAGATTTCTTTATAGCCTTGTTCAGCAGTAGCTCGTGGAATGTAAATTTTGTGGGTTTTTTTTTTTCTTTTTTTTTTTTTGTTTTTTGGGGGGGGGGGGTTGTTTTTTGGTTTTTGTTTTGTTTTTTTTTTTTGTTTAAGAATTCGAATGCATAATACTTTCTCAAACTCTATTTTATAGAAAAGCACTTTAAATCGCGATTGAATTAATCGCGAGTTACTGCGCCTTGTCCATGGAAGAAAGTCCTATATCACAGCGGTGTCGTGCAAGGTATTAAGCAAGGCAAATTGACCGCGCTTCTGAAGATATGTTTATTGCGTTGTTCATCAGTAGAGTGCCCAAAATTTGATTTTTGTTTAAGAAATCGAAATCAAAATGCTTTCTCAAACTCTTGTTTTTATAATTTGTTCATACGACGAATAAAAATACTTGAAAGTTACGCAAGTAAGATATTTTTATAAAAAAATCTTTAAATTGCTCACTTTCAAATACCGGGAAACATGTTTCATAGTAAAATCTTTACGGAAAATCGTTTCGTAATGTTTTGGAAACTAAAAGACTAAAAATAAGACAGTTTTGAACATTACGTAATTTTTAAAAAACTTTAAATTGAAATAGAGGCCAAACTAAAAGAGATAGATAATATCGGCCGATGAAAGTTCTAAAGATATGAACCTAGAGAACATAACAGTGAAAATTTGAGAGATCTACCATTAAAACTAAAAGCTACATACGCGAAAATCGAAAAATATTAAATCTTACGTAATTCTCTTAAAACGTCGTATATTTCGAAAAATTTTTTCATTTAAACGGGAGTATGTGTCTGTGAGAATGAATAGCCGAAAGATGAAATTTCAAAGTTAAAGAGTCGGTAGATACCCTCATTCCCTATCATGCTACCAATTTTCACATCTTCTACCTTCTTTAATAAGCGAGCTTTAGCTGATAAACCATTTCATTAAACATTAATGAACTTTATGTGACGTTGAAAGCATCACTTTAAAGGGGGTTGTCGTGTTTAAACCTAAATAACTCGAAAACGGTAAGAGTTAGCGAAAATTTGTTGGCAATGTTATGCATATAATTTTTCGCGCAGAATCTATTGCAACAATCCCCGATTCGATTAGATGAAAATTAATGGAGTTATGACGTCATTTACAAAGTATGACGTCATTTTCAGGAATTTGGTACCATGCCAATTCCCTTTTGTCAGTCGGTAGATATTTGCATTTTCTTTTATGCTACCAAATTTCATACCTCTAGCTTTATCAATAAGCGAGACACAGGTACCTGAAGTTTTAAATTGTATTTTCAGGAAAGGCCAAACACTGAACTTTGACCGCAAATATCTCGAAAACGGTAAGAGATATCGAAAATCTGAGACCAGACCTTTCTCCTTTAACTACTTTTTCACGCAGAATGGATTGCAATAATCCCCGATTCGATACGATGAAAAATAAGGGAGTTATGACGTCATTTAGAAAAGTATGACGTCATTTTCAGGAATTTGGCACCTTGCCAATTCCCTTTTGTCAGTCGGTAGATATTTGCATTCTCTTTTATGCTACCAAATTTCATACCTCTAGCTTTATCAATAAGCGAGACACAGGTACCTGAAATTTTAAATTGTATTTTCAGGAAAGGCCAAACACTGAACTTTGACCGCAAATATCTCGAAAACGGTAAGAGATATCGAAATTCTGTTGCTGGTATTTACCATTTTACTTTTTCACGCAGAATCGATTCCAACCGTCCCCGCCTCGATCCGATGAAAAAATAAGGGAGATATGACGTCATTTACAAAGTAATGACGTCATTTTCAGGAATTTGGCTCCATGCCAAATTCCTCTTGTCAGTCGGTAGATATTCTCAATCTCTATCATGCTACCAAATTTCACACCTCTATCTTCCTCAATAAGCGAGCTATAGGCGACAACATTTCTGGAATAATTAATGAGTGTTGATGACGTCACAAACATCACTTTAAAGGGGGTTGTCGTGTTCAAACGCAAATAACTCGAGAACCGTAAGAGTTAGCGAAAATCTGAGAACACCTTACTGGTAGGTATTTGAACGCTCTATCGAATGGAAGAAACCCGATCAAAATCCGACTGCAAATAAAGTCGCTAGACCTTGCCAAAGATTTGATTCGAAAATTTTCAATAATTTCAAAAATATTGGCAGCATGCCATTTTCATTCTAGAGGTAGATTAAGAATGTGGAAACATGTTTAGATATAAAATTTCATGCCGATATCTCATTTAATAAGAGAGATATTAACGTATGAATATTTAATTAGCTTTGATGACGTCATAGCGAATTTTCCCACGCTCATTGTGACTTTATTTATGGTCCGATTTCAAAAATTTTTCATATTCCAAATCAGACCATTAAAATCTTTCATGCTACTGTCTAAAATCTAAGATTGAAATATTTTTTTTGAAATGAAAACAATCGGGTCAAGGTCAACTTTTTCGGGGTAGAGCTACGAAATTGACGCAGTGACATAAAATCTTGCATCTCCTTTTCTGAATCGAATGCTGAAAATTTCATTCCAATCGGACAAATAATAAGGAAGATATTGCGATTCAAAATTTTGGCGTCGTAGGTGGCGCTGCGCGCTTATAAGCGGTAATTTAGAAAATTAAAAAAATCAAATCTTGAAAATTTAATTTCGAATCGAACACTGAAAACAGAATAGTAATATCTTTAATAATGAGTGATTTCTGAGCGGTCACAAAAAAAAAAAACGGATGAAGAATAATAATAATAATAATAACTAGAAACGAGCTCGTTGCTAAAGCAACGAGTAGGTTTCACAAGTTAAAGTCGAAGCAGCGAAGCTGAGATCTCCTACTCTAATACAAAATTCTTTTTCACGATCCAGATATCTGATCTTTAGTGATGGTATCCACATTGCGCAATCTACTTGCAGAAATTGTAGGTAACGGCGACTTACATTATACACATTATACTGAAGCCTACATCGCACAATATCGACTACTCTTGACCATATATTTGAAACAAGAAACATGTAGGACAATCACACTTAGTACAATCTGCACGTGTAACCTAGATCTTCAGTCCTTACTGCCCGCTTTATGTTGTTTATTTATTAACTTACGCAAGGTATTTCGCGTGTACAGATGTTTGACCTTGAATCGCTTCTCTGCTGGAATAAACAATTCTCCTCGCGATGAACTTACGCAAGTTATTTCGCGTGTACAGATGTTTGACCTTGAATCGCCACTCTGCTGGAATAAACAATTCTCCTCGCGATGGCCTTTAGTAATGCCGCTTTCCCCAATATACAAAAGAAAGACTTGACAATGTCTCGTATTCCACAGGTAAAGCACTGTAACTGGCGATTAATTCACACACGTTTGAAGTCCTGTATAACAGCGGCGCAGTGCGAGGTATTAAGCAAGGCAAATTCACCGCGCTTCTCTAATGTGTAATGCCGACGCTCGGAGAAGATTTCTTTATAGCCTTGTTCAGCAGTAGCTCGTAGAATGTAAATTTGCTTTTTTTTTTCTTTTTTTTTTTTTTTTTTTTTGTTTTTTTTTTTTGGGGGGGGGGGGTTGGTTTTTTTATTTTTTGGTTTTTTTTTTGTTTAAGAATTCGAATGCATAATACTTTCTCAAACTCTATTTTATAGAAAGCACTTTAAATCGCGATTGAATTAATCGCGAGTTACTGCGCCTTGTCCATGGAAGAAGTCCTATATCACAGCGGTGTCGTGCAAGGTATTAAGCAAGGCAAATTGACCGCGCTTCTGAAGATATGTTTATTGCGTTGTTCATCAGTAGAGTGCCCAAAATTTGATTTTTGTTTAAGAAATCGAAATCAAAATGCTTTCTCAAACTCTTGTTTTTATAATTTGTTCATACGACGAATAAAAAATACTTGAAAGTTACGCAAGTAAGATATTTTTATAAAAAAATCTTTAAATTGCTCACTTTCAAATACCGGGAAACATGTTTCATAGTAAAATCGTTACGGAAAATCGTTTCGTAATGTTTTGGAAACTAAAAGACTAAAAATAAGACAGTTTTGAACATTACGTAATTTTTAAAAAACTTTAAATTGAAATAGAGGCCAAACTAAAAGAGATAGATAATATCGGCCGATGAAAGTTCTAAAGATATGAACCTAGAGAACATAACAGTGAAAATTTGAGAGATCTACCATTAAAACTAAAAGCTACATACGCGAAAATCGAAAAATATTAAATCTTACGTAATTCTCTTAAAACGTCGTATATTTCGAAAAATTTTTTCATTAAACGGGAGTATGTGTCTGTGAGAATGAATAGCCGAAAGATGAAATTTCAAAGTAAAGAGTCGGTAGATACCCTCATTCCCTATCATGCTACCAATTTTCACATCTCTACCTTCTTTAATAAGCGAGCTTTAGCTGAAACCATTTCATTAAACATTAATGAACTTTATGTGACGTTGAAAGCATCACTTTAAAGGGGGTTGTCGTGTTTAAACCTAAATAACTCGAAAACGGTAAAGAGTTAGCGAAAATTTGATGGCAATGTTATGCATATAAATTTTCGCGCAGAATCGATTGCAACAATCCCCGATTCGATAAGATGAAAATTAATGGAGTTATGACGTCATTTACAAAGTATGACGTCATTTTCAGGAATTTGGTACCATGCCAATTCCCTTTTGTCAGTCGGTAGATATTTGCATTCTCTTTTATGCTACCAAATTTCATACCTCTAGCTTTATCAATAAGCGAGACACAGGTACCTGAAGTTTTAAATTGTATTTTCAGGAAAGGCCAAACACTGAACTTTGACCGCAAATATCTCGAAAACGGTAAGAGATATCGAAAATCTGAGACCAGACCTTTCGCCTTTAACAATTTTTCCACGCAGAATCGATTGCAACAATCCCCGATTCGATACGATGAAAAATAAGGGAGTTATGACGTCATTTAGAAAAGTATGACGTCATTTTCAGGAATTTGGCACCTTGCCTATTCCCTTTTGTCAGTCGGTAGATATTTGCATTCTCTTTTATGCTACCAAATTTCATACCTCTAGCTTTATCAATAAGCGAGACACAGGTACCTGAAGTTTTAAATTGTATTTTCAGGAAAGGCCAAACACTGAACTTTGACCGCAAATATCTCGAAAACGGTAAGAGATATCGAAATTCTGTTGCCGGTATTTACCATTTTACTTTTTCACGCAGAATCGATTCCAACCGTCCCCGCCTCGATCCGATGAAAAATAAGGGAGATATGACGTCATTTACAAAGTATGACGTCATTTTCAGGAATTTGGCTCCATGCCAAATTCCTCTTGTCAGTCGGTAGATATTCTCAATCTCTATCATGCTACCAAATTTCACACCTCTATCTTCCTCAATAAGCGAGCTATAGGCGAAAACATTTCATGAATAATTAATGAGTGTTGATGACGTCACAAACATCACTTTAAAGGGGGTTGTCGTGTTCAAACGCAAATAACTCGAGAACCGTAAGAGTTAGCGAAAATCTGAGAACACTTTACTGGTAGGTATTTGAACGCTCTATCGAATGGAAGAAACCCGATCAAAATCCGACTGCAAATAAAGTCGCTAGACCTTGCCAAAGATTTGATTCGAAAATTTTCAATAATTTCAAAAATATTGGCAGCATGCCATTTTCATTCTAGAGGTAGATTAAGAATGTGGAAACATGTTTAGATATAAAATTTCATGCCGATATCTCATTTAATAAGAGAGATATTAACGTATGAATATTTAATTAGCTTTGATGACGTCATAGCGAATTTTCCCACGCTCATTGTGACTTTATTTATGGTCCGATTTCAAAAATTTTTCATATTCCAAATCAGACCATTAAAATCTTTCATCCTACTGTCTAAAATCTAAGATTGAAATATTTTTTTTGAAATGAAAACAATCGGGTCAAGGTCAACTTTTTCGGGGTAGAGCTACGAAATTGACGCAGTGACATAAAATCTTGCATCTCCTTTTCTGAATCGAATGCTGAAAATTTCATTCCAATCGGACAAATAATAAGGAAGATATAGCGATTCAAAATTTTGGCGTCGTAGGTGGCGCTGCGCGCTTATAAGCGGTAATTTAGAAAATTAAAAAAATCAAATCTTGAAAATTTAATTTCGAATCGAACACTGAAAACAGAATAGTAATATCTTTAATAATGAGTGATTTCTGAGCCGTCACAAAAAAAAAAACGGATGAAGAATAATAATAATAATAACTAGAAACGAGCTCGTTGCTAAAGCAACGAGTAGGTTTCACAAGTTAAAGTCGAAGCAGCGAAGCTGAGATCTCCTACTCTAATACAAAATTCTTTTTCACGATCCAGATATCTGATCTTTAGTGATGGTATCCACATTGCGCAATCTACTTGCAGAAATTGTAGGTAACGGCGACTTACATTATACACATTATACTGAAGCCTACATCGCACAATATCGACTACTCTTGACCATATATTTGAAACAAGAAACATGTAGGACAATCACACTTAGTACAATCTGCACGTGTAACCTAGATCTTCAGTCCTTACTGCCCGCTTTATGTTGTTTATTTATTAACTTACGCAAGGTATTTCGCGTGTACAGATGTTTGACCTTGAATCGCCTCTCTGCTGGAATAAACAATTCTCCTCGCGATGAACTTACGCAAGTTATTTCGCGTGTACAGATGTTTGACCTTGAATCGCCACTCTGCTGGAATAAACAATTCTCCTCGCGACGGCCTTTAGTAATGCCGCTTTCCCCAATATACAAAAGAAAGACTTGACAATGTCTCGTATTCCACAGGTAAAGCACTGTAACTGGCGATTAATTCACACACGTTTGAAGTCCTGTATAACAGCGGCGCAGTGCGAGGTATTAAGCAAGGCAAATTCACCGCGCTTCTCTAATGTGTAATGCCGACGCTCGGAGAAGATTTCTTTATAGCCTTGTTCAGCAGTAGCTCGTAGAATGTAAATTTGCTTTTTTTTTTTTTTTCTGTTTTTTTTTTGTTTTTTTTTTTTTTTGGGGGGGGGGTGGTTTTTTTATTTTTTGGTTTTTTTTTTTTGTTTAAGAATTCGAATGCATAATACTTTCTCAAACTCTATTTTATAGAAAGCACTTTAAATCGCGATTGAATTAATCGCGAGTTACTGCGCCTTGTCCATGGAAGAAGTCCTATATCACAGCGGTGTCGTGCAAGGTATTAAGCAAGGCAAATTGACCGCGCTTCTGAAGATATGTTTATTGCGTTGTTCATCAGTAGAGTGCCCAAAATTTGATTTTTGTTTAAGAAATCGAAATCAAAATGCTTTCTCAAACTCTTGTTTTTATAATTTGTTCATACGACGAATAAAAAATACTTGAAAGTTACGCAAGTAAGATATTTTTATAAAAAAAATCTTTAAATTGCTCACTTTCAAATACCGGGAAACATGTTTCATAGTAAAATCGTTACGGAAAATCGTTTCGTAATGTTTTGGAAACTAAAAGACTAAAAATAAGACAGTTTTGAACATTACGTAATTTTTAAAAAACTTTAAATTGAAATAGAGGCCAAACTAAAAGAGATAGATAATATCGGCCTATGAAAGTTCTAAAGATATGAACCTAGAGAACATAACAGTGAAAATTTGAGAGATCTACCATTAAAACTAAAAGCTACATACGCGAAAATCGAAAAATATTAAATCTTAGGTAATTCTCTTAAAACGTCGTATATTTCGAAAAATTTTTTCATTAAACGGGAGTATGTGTCTGTGAGAATGAATAGCCGAAAGATGAAATTTCAAAGTAAAGAGTCGGTAGATACCCTCATTCCCTATCATGCTACCAATTTTCACATCTCTACCTTCTTTAATAAGCGAGCTTTAGCTGAAACCATTTCATTAAACATTAATGAACTTTATGTGACGTTGAAAGCATCACTTTAAAGGGGGTTGTCGTGTTTAAACCTAAATAACTCGAAAACGGTAAGAGTTAGCGAAAATTTGATGGCAATGTTATGCATATAAATTTTCGCGCAGAATCGATTGCAACAATCCCCGATTCGATAAGATGAAAATTAATGGAGTTATGACGTCATTTACAAAGTATGACGTCATTTTCAGGAATTTGGTACCATGCCAATTCCCTTTTGTCAGTCGGTAGATATTTGCATTTTCTTTTATGCTACCAAATTTCATACCTCTAGCTTTATCAATAAGCGAGACACAGGTACCTGAAGTTTTAAATTGTATTTTCAGGAAAGGCCAAACACTGAACTTTGACCGCAAATATCTCGAAAACGGTAAGAGATATCGAAATTCTGTTGCTAGTATTTACCATTTTACTTTTTCACGCAGAATCGATTCCAACCGTCCCCGCCTCGATCCGATGAAAAATAAGGGAGATATGACGTCATTTACAAAGTATGACGTCATTTTCAGGAATTTGGTACCATGCCAATTCCCTTTTGTCAGTCGGTAGATATTTGCATTCTCTTTTATGCTACCAAATTTCATACCTCTAGCTTTATCAATAAGCGAGACACAGGTACCTGAAGTTTTAAATTGTATTTTCAGGAAAGGCCAAACACTGAACTTTGACCGCAAATATCTCGAAAACGGTAAGAGATATCGAAAATCTGAGACCAGACCTTTCTCCTTTAACTACTTTTTCACGCAGAATCGATTGCAACAATCCCCGATTCGATACGATGAAAAATAAGGGAGTTATGACGTCATTTAGAAAAGTATGACGTCATTTTCAGGAATTTGGCACCTTGCCAATTCCCTTTTGTCAGTCGGTAGATATTTGCATTCTCTTTTATGCTACCAAATTTCATACCTCTAGCTTTATCAATAAGCGAGACACAGGTACCTGAAGTTTTAAATTGTATTTTCAGGAAAGGCCAAACACTGAACTTTGACCGCAAATATCTCGAAAACGGTAAGAGATATCGAAATTCTGTTGCTGGTATTTACCATTTTACTTTTTCACGCAGAATCGATTCCAACCGTCCCCGCCTCGATCCGATGAAAAATAAGGGAGATATGACGTCATTTACAAAGTATGACGTCATTTTCAGGAATTTGGCTCCATGCCAAATTCCTCTTGTCAGTCGGTAGATATTCTCAATCTCTATCATGCTACCAAATTTCACACCTCTATCTTCCTCAATAAGCGAGCTATAGGCGAAAACATTTCATGAATAATTAATGAGTGTTGATGACGTCACAAACATCACTTTAAAGGGGGTTGTCGTGTTCAAACGCAAATAACTCGAGAACCGTAAGAGTTAGCGAAAATCTGAGAACACTTTACTGGTAGGTATTTGAACGCTCTATCGAATGGAAGAAACCCGATCAAAATCCGACTGCAAATAAAGTCGCTAGACCTTGCCAAAGATTTGATTCGAAAATTTTCAATAATTTCAAAAATGTTGGCAGCATGCCATTTTCATTCTAGAGGTAGATTAAGAATGTGGAAACATGTTTAGATATAAAATTTCATGCCGATATCTCATTTAATAAGAGAGATATTAACGTATGAATATTTAATTAGCTTTGATGACGTCATAGCGAATTTTCCCACGCTCATTGTGACTTTATTTATGGTCCGATTTCAAAAATTTTTCATATTCCAAATCAGACCATTAAAATCTTTCATCCTACTGTCTAAAATCTAAGATTGAAATATTTTTTTTGAAATGAAAACAATCGGGTCAAGGTCAACTTTTTCGGGGTAGAGCTACGAAATTGACGCAGTGACATAAAATCTTGCATCTCCTTTTCTGAATCGAATGCTGAAAATTTCATTCCAATCGGACAAATAATAAGGAAGATATAGCGATTCAAAATTTTGGCGTCGTAGGTGGCGCTGCGCGCTTATAAGCGGTAATTTAGAAAATTAAAAAAATCAAATCTTGAAAATTTAATTTCGAATCGAACACTGAAAACAGAATAGTAATATCTTTAAGAATGAGTGATTTCTGAGCCGTCACAAAAAAAAAAACGGATGAAGAATAATAATAATAATAATAAGAAAAGACAGTAGAATAATAAAAGGTTTCACAAGTGAAACTTGTGAAACCTAATAAGAAAAGACAGTAGAATAATAAAAGGTTTCACAAGTGAAACTTGTGAAACCTAACTAGAGCTTACCTGTTGCCGAGGCAACAGGGCGGGTCTTCCTCTCTCGAAAGAAAAAAGAAAAATAAGTAGATAGAAAGAAGGAAAGAAAGAAAAAAGATCAGGAGAATGACTTAAATGTACTTTACACACAAAAATACCCCCCCCCCAAAAAAAAACCCTCAAGCAATCAAATTAATTAATAATTAAAATTGAAAAAAGTATTATCTAGAGGAAATAAATCGAAAATCAAGTTAAAGAAATAATACATATTACGGCTCTCCATTATAACAGTCGATTAAACATTCCACGGACAAAGCGCCGTAACTCTCCATTGAATTAATCGCGATTGAATTAATCGCGAGTTACTGCGCTTTCCCCGTGACTATCATACACGTTTGAAGTCGGTATTAAGCAAAGCAAATTCACCACGCTTCTCTAATATGTAACCCCGACGCTCGGACAAGATTTTTTTATTGCGTTATTCATCAGTAGCGGGTAGAGTGCAAAAAAATGTGATTTTTGTTTAAGAATTCGAATTCAAAATACTTTCTCAAACTCTCCTTTTTATACTTTGTTCATACGACAAATAAGAAAAAACATGAAAGTTACGCAAATAAGATATTTTTTTTTAAATCTTCTAAATCGCTCACTTTCAAATACTGAGAAACATGTTTCATACTAAAATCGGTACGGAAAATCGTTTGGTAATGTTCTGGAAACGATAAGACTAAAAATAAAATGTTTTTGCAAATTACGTAATTATTTAAAAACTTTAAATTGAAATAGCGGCCAAACTAAAAAAGATAGATATTATCGGCCGATGAATTTTTTAAAGATTTGAACCTAGAGAATATGATAGTTTAAATTTGGATAGTGTAGCATTAAAAATAACGCTGTATGGCGGAGAATTTAAAATTTAACTCATTGTTATGTAATGTTTTTGAAAACTTTTATTTTTGAATTTTTTTTTATTTAAACGGGTAACGGTGTCTTTGACAATCTATAGCTACAATATAAAATTTGTAGATAAATCCGTTTTTCAGAAAATGGAATTGAAAAATCGGGGTGAAATTTCGGCAATTTAAGACCCTCTCTCGATAGGGTCTACGCACGCTAGAGGGAAGGGGGCAAATATTTCGATGTTTTTGAAAATATCATTTAAAAGAGTAAACCCTTCTCACGTGCTGTATGGTTTTTTCTTGATCATATGACGAAAAATAAGCAAGTTATGAAGCAATTACGTAACTAACCAAATTTGTGAAAATCTTAAATTTCTCAATTAAAAATGGATAAAAAATATTTTAAAAACCTCTTACACCATGAAATTGACATTCTAAATCGTTTTGTAATATTTTTTTAACGCTAAAACCTAAAATAAAAAAGTTTGAAAGTTACGTAATGAGTTTAAAAACTTTAAACACAAATAGCGCCTTTACTGTAAAAGTTACATAATCGGCGTTAAGTTGGTTGTCAGGATCTACACCTGTACAACATTATAAAGAAAATTTGGGGAGTCTAGCTTAAATAATAAACATTTTATTTGAGAAAATTTAAAACCTTCTCAAAAATGAATTTAAAATTTTAAAATAACTGTTTTTATCCTTATATTGACCCTCTAAATCGTTTGGCAATATTTTCGCAGCCCTAAAGCTTAAACTAAAAATTTTTTGAAATTACGTAATAAGTTGAAAAATTTAAACCTTTATAGCGTCTTAGCTATAATAGTTACCTAATCGGCGTTAATTCGGATGTCAAGAACTACACCTGTACAACATCAAAGAGAAAATTTCAGGAATCTAGCTTGTATAATAAAAGTTATACGTTAGAGATTATAAAAATTACAAATTGTTATGTAACTTTTTTTAGATCTTGAATTTTACCAAAATTTTCTTTTAAATCTATGAGGTTTTGCTTTATTAATAAGTAAAGGAGAACAAAAATATTATCAGAGAAGCCGTTTCTGAGAAAATTGCAGGCAAAAATCGTGCTAAGAATAAAAATAACTAGAGCTTACCTGTTGCCGAGGCAACAGGGCGGGTCTTCCTCTCTCGAAAGAAAAAAGAAAAATAAGTAGATAGAACGAAGGAAAGAAAGAAAAAAGATCAGGAGAATGACTTAAATGTACTTTACACACAAAAATACCCCCCCCCCCCCAAAACCCCTCAAGCAATCAAATTAATTAATAATTAAAATTGAAAAAAGTATTATCTAGAGGAAATAAATCGAAAATCAAGTTAAAGAAATCATACATATTACGGCTCTCCATTATAACAGTCTATGAAACAGTCCACGGACAAAGCGCCGTAACTCTCGATTGAATTAATCACGATTGAATTAATCGCGAGTTACTGCGCTTTCCCCGTCACTATCATACGCGTTTGAAGTCGGTATTTAGCAAGGGAAATTCACCGCGCTTCTCTTAGATGTAATCCCGACGCTCGGACAAGATTTTTGTTATTGCCTTGTTCATCAGTAGCGGATAGAGTGCAAAAAATGTGATTTTTGTTTAAGAATTCGAATTCAAAATACATTCTCAAACTCTCCTTTTTATACTTTGTTAATACGACAAATAAGAAAAAACATGAAAGTTACGCAAATAAGGTATTTTTTTAAAAAAATCCTTTAAATCGCTCACTTTCAAATACTGAGAAAACATGTTTCTTACTAAAATCGGTACGGGAAATCGTTTGGTGATGTTCTGGAAACGATAAGACTAAAAATAAAATGTTTTTGCAAATTACGTAATTATTTAAAAACTTTAAATTGAAATAGCGGCCAAACTAAAAAAGATAGATATTATCGGCCGATGAATTTTTTAAAGATATGACCCTAGAGAATATGACAAATAAGATTTGAATACTCTAGCATTTAAAATAACGCTGTATGGTGGAGAATTTAAAATTTAACTCATTGTTATGTAATGTTTTTGAAAACTTTTATTTTTGAAATTTTTTTTTCTTAAACGGGTAACAGTGTCTTCGAGAGTCTATACCGAAAATATAAAGTATGTAGATAAATCCGTTTTTCTGAAAATGGAATTGAAGAATCGGGGTGAAATTTCGGCGATTTAAGACCCTCTCTCGATAGGGTCTGCGCACGCTAGAGGGAAGGGGGGCAAATATTACGATGTTTTTGAAAAATATCATTTAAAAGAGAGAAAACCCTTCTCACGTGCTGTATGGTTTTTTCTTGATCATATGACGAAAAATAAGCAAGTTATGAAGCAATTACGTAAGTAACCAAATTTGTGAAAATCTTAAATTTCTCAATTAAAAATGGATAAAACATATTTAAAAAACCTCCTACACCATGAAATTGACATTCTAAATCGTTTTGTACTATTTTTTTAACGCTAGGACCTAAAATAAAAAAGTTTTAAAGTTACGTAATGAGTTTAAAAACTTTAAACACAAATAGCGCCTTTACCGTAAAAGTTACATAATCGGCGTTAAGTTGGTTGTCAAGATCTACACCTGTACAACATTATAAAGAAAATTTGGGGAGTTCTAGCTTCAATAATAAACATTTTATTAAAGAAAATTTAAAACCTACTTAAAAATGAATTTAAATTTTTAAAATAACTATTTTTACCCTTATATTGACCCTCTAAATCGTTTGGCAATATTTTTGCAGCCCTAAGGCTTAAAATAAAAGTTTTTTGAAATTATGTAATAAGTTGAAAATTTTAAACCTTTACAGCGTCTTAGCTATAATAGTTACCTAATCGGCGTTAATTCTGATGTCAAGAACTACACCTGTACAACATCAAACAGAAAATTTGAGGAATCTAGCTTGCATAATAAAAGTTATACTTTAGAGATTTTAAAAATTACAAATTGTTACGTAACATTTCTTAGATCTTGAATTTTAGCAAAATATTCTTTTAAATCTATCAGGTTTTGCTTTATTAGTAAGAAAAGGAGAACAAAAAGGTTGACAGTGAAGCCGTTTCTGAGCAAATTGCAGTCAAAAAAAGTGCTAAGAATAAAAAGAATAATAATAATAATAATAATAATAACAAATGTAAAGAAAAAACCTCACAATAACAGAAGGGTCTTCCGATGGAATCGGAAGACCCTAATAATAATAATAACTAGAGCTTACCTGTTGCCGAGGCAACAGGGCGGGTCTTCCTCTTTAGAAAAAAAAAAAAAGAAAAATATGCAGGTAGAAAGAAGGAAAAAAAAAAGAAAAAAGAAACGAGATACTGCAATGAGTATATTTATTGCGGCATCATAGATATGCCGATTAGGAGAAAGGAGAAGTATATACATAGATACATGTATATATCTCACCGAGACACTATGTAAACATACTCATGTAATTAAAGCGGCATGAATCCAGCTATAGAAAGTCTGTGTATTACAGAATTCCTATTCACAAGCGTGGTGACGTAATGCGACATAGCTTGATAGAGTGTGTGTATTGCGCATTTTAAACGGTCAAGTTAGCTGTATACATACCATTGAGATGACTACTATAGTAAGGAGATAAAGAAACTCAAATTTAGGTAAAACATACATATTGTGGGCTTCCTTTATACTTGTCGATTAGATATTCCATGGGGAAAGCGTAGTAACTCGCGATTGAATTAATAATTAATCGCGAGTTACTGCGCTTTCCCGTCTCTATAAGAGCGGCGCTGTGCGAGGTATTAAGCAAGGCAAATTCAACGCGCTTCTCTAATGTGTAATCCCGACGCTCGGAGTAGATTAGTTCATTGCGTTGTTCATCAGTAGCGGGTAAAGTGCAAAAAATGATATTTTTGTTTAAGAATTCAAATTCAAATTCTTTCTCAAACTCTCGTTTTTATTCTTTGTTCATACGGAGAATAAGAAAATACATGAAAGTTACGCAAGTAGGTTATTTTTTTAAAATCTTTAAATTGCTCACTTTCAAATACTGAGAAACGTGTTTCATACTGAAATCGTTACGGAAAAATCGTTTCGTAATACTCTGGAAACGATAGGACTAAAAATAAACAAATTTTGCAAATTACGTAATTATTTAAAAAACTTTAAATTGAAATTAGCGGCCAAACTAAAAGAGATAGATATTATCGGCCGATGAATTTTGTGAAGATATGAACCTAGAGAATATGATAGTTCAAATTTGGATAGTGTAGCATTAAAAATAACGCTGTTAGTGGAGAATTTAAAATTTAACTAATTGTTACGTAATCTTTCAAAAAAAACATCGATTTTCAAATTTTTTTTTATCTAAACGGGTAATGGTGCCGGTGAAAGTCTGTAGTAAAAATATAAAGCGTGTAGATAAAACTGTTTCTCAGAAAATGGAATTGAAAAATCGGGGTGAAATTTTGGCGATTTCAGGACCCCCTCTCGATAAGGTTTGCAGACGCCAGAGGGAAGGGGGCAATTATTTCGATGGTTTTTTAAAAAAAGTTCAAAAGAGTAAACCCTTCTCTAGTGCTGTATTGGTTTTTTGTGATCATACGACGAAAAATAAGCAAGTTATGAAGCAATTACGCAACTAACCAAATTTTTGAAAATCTTAAATTTCTCACTTAAAAATGATGTTAAAATATTAAAACACCTTTTTTCAAGCTGAAATTGACATTCTAAATCGTTTTGTTTTCTTTTTGTTACGCTAGGACTTAGAATAAACGAGTTTGAAAGTTACGTAATGAGTTTAAAAACTTTAAACAAAAATAGCGTCTTTATCCTAATAGTTACATAATCGGCGTAAATTCGGTTGTCAGGACCTACACCTGTACAACATTAAAGAGAAAGTTTGAGGAGTCTAGCTTAAATAATAAACGTTTTATTTGAGAAAGTTTAAAAATTAAATATGGCTCTGTAATTTTCTTTAAAACCGGAATTTTTCAAAACTTTTCTTATAAATCTAGTAATTTTAAGTTTGAAAACAAAGTAAAAGAGAAAAAAAGATTACTGGTAAAGCCGTTGCTGAGAAAATTGTAGTCAAAACCTGTTTGGAATAAGAAAAAAAATAATAATAACAAATGTAAAGAAAAAACATCACAATAACAAATGGGTCTTCCGATGGAATCGGAAGACCCAAATAACAAATGTAAAGAAAAAACTTCACAATAACAGAACGGTCTTCCGATGGAATCGGAAGACCCTAATAAATAAGAAAAGACAGTAGAATAATAAAAGGTTTCACAAGTGAAACTTGTGAAACCTAACTAGAAACGAGCTCGTTGCTAAAGCAACGAGTAGGTTTCACAAGTTAAAGTCGAAGCAGCGAAGCTGAGATCTCCTACTCTAATACAAAATTCTTTTTCACGATCCAGATATCTGATCTTTAGTGATGGTATCCACATTGCGCAATCTACTTGCAGAAATTGTAGGTAACGGCGACTTACATTATACACATTATACTGAAGCCTACATCGCACAATATCGACTACTCTTGACCATATATTTGAAACAAGAAACATGTAGGACAATCAAACTTAGTACAATCTGCACGTGTAAACTATATATTCAGTCCTTAATTCCCGCTTTATGTTGTTTATTTATTAACTTACGCAAGGTATTTCGCGTGTACAGATGTTTGACCTTGAATCGCTTCTCTGCTGGAATAAAACAATTCTCCTCGCGATGAACTTACGTAAGTTTATTTCGCGTGTACAGATGTTTGACCTTGAATCGCCACTCTGCTGGAATAAACAATTCTCCTCGCGATGGCCTTTAGTAATGCCGCTTTCCCCAATATACAAAAGAAAGACTTGACAATGTCTCGTATTCCACAGGTAAAGCACTGTAACTGGCGATTAATTCACACACGTTTGAAGTCCTGTATAACAGCGGCGCAGTGCGAGGTATTAAGCAAGGCAAATTCACCACGCTTCTCTAATGTGTAATGCCGACGCTCGGAGAAGATTTCTTTATAGCCTTGTTCAGCAGTAGCTCGTAGAATGTAAATTTGCTTTTTTTTTCTGTTTTTTTTTTTTTTTTGTTTTTTTTTGGGGGGGGGGGGGGGTTGGGTTTTTTTTTTTTTTGGGTTTTTTTTTTTGTTTAAGAATTCGAATGCATAATACTTTCTCAAACTCTATTTTATAGAAAGCACTTTAAATCGCGATTGAATTAATCGCGAGTTACTGCGCCTTGTCCATGGAAGAAGTCCTATATCACAGCGGTGTCGTGCAAGGTATTAAGCAAGGCAAATTGACCGCGCTTCTGAAGATGTGTTTATTGCGTTGTTCATCAGTAGAGTGCCCAAAATTTGATTTTTGTTTAAGAAATCGAAATCAAAATGCTTTCTCAAACTCTTGTTTTTATAATTTGTTCATACGACGAATAAAAAATACTTGAAAGTTACGCAAGTAAGATATTCTTATAAAAAAATCTTTAAATTGCTCACTTTCAAATACCGGGAAACATGTTTGATAGTAAAATCGTTACGGAAAATCGTTTCGTAATGTTTTGGAAACTAAAAGACTAAAAATAAGACAGTTTTGAACATTACGTAATTTTTAAAAAACTTTAAATTGAAATAGAGGCCAAACTAAAAGAGATAGATAATATCGGCCGATGAAAGTTCTAAAGATATGAACCTAGAGAACATAACAGTGAAAATTTGAGAGATCTACCATTAAAACTAAAAGCTACATACGCCAAAATAGAAAAAATATTAAATCTTACGTAATTCTCTTAAAACGTCGTATATTTCGAAAAATTTTTTCATTAAACGGGAGTATGTGTCTGTGAGAATGAATAGCCGAAAGATGAAATTTCAAAGTAAAGAGTCGGTAGATACCCTCATTCCCTATCATGCTACCAATTTTCACATCTCTACCTTCTTTAATAAGCGAGCTTTAGCTGAAACCATTTCATTAAACATTAATGAACTTTATGTGACGTTGAAAGCATCACTTTAAAGGGGGTTGTCGTGTTTAAACCTAAATAACTCGAAAACGGTAAGAGTTAGCGAAAATTTGATGGCAATGTTATGCATATAAATTTTCGCGCAGAATCGATTGCAACAATCCCCGATTCGATAAGATGAAAATTAATGGAGTTATGACGTCATTTACAAAGTATGACGTCATTTTCAGGAATTTGGTACCATGCCAATTCCCTTTTGTCAGTCGGTAGATATTTGCATTCTCTTTTATGCTACCAAATTTCATACCTCTAGCTTTATCAATAAGCGAGACACAGGTACCTGAAGTTTTAAATTGTATTTTCAGGAAAGGCCAAACACTGAACTTTGACCGCAAATATCTCGAAAATGGTAAGAGATATCGAAAATCTGAGACCGGACCTTTCTCCTTTAACTACTTTTTCACGCAGAATCGATTGCAACAATCCCCGATTCGATACGATGAAAAATAAGGGAGTTATGACGTCATTTAGAAAAGTATGACGTCATTTTCAGGAATTTGGCACCTTGCCAATTCCCTTTTGTCAGTCGGTAGATATTTGCATTCTCTTTTATGCTACCAAATTTCATACCTCTAGCTTTATCAATAAGCGAGACACAGGTACCTGAAGTTTTAAATTGTATTTTCAGGAAAGGCCAAACACTGAACTTTGACCGCAAATATCTCGAAAACGGTAAGAGATATCGAAATTCTGTTGCCGGTATTTACCATTTTACTTTTTCACGCAGAATCGATTCCAACCGTCCCCGCCTCGATCCGATGAAAAATAAGGGAGATATGACGTCATTTACAAAGTATGACGTCATTTTCAGGAATTTGGCTCCATGCCAAATTCCTTTTGTCAGTCGGTAGATATTCTCAATCTCTATCATGCTACCAAATTTCACACCTCTAACTTCCTCAATAAGCGAAACACAGCTTCCTGAATTTGAAAAGTGTGTTTTCAGGAATGGTGAAACCGTGAACTTTGACCGCAAATATCTCGAAAACGGTAAGAGATATCGAAAATTCTGTTTCGAGTATTTACCATTTGACTTTTTCACGCAGAATCGATTCCAACCGTCCCCGCCTCGATCCGATGAAAAATAAGGGAGATATGACGTCATTTACAAAGTATGACGTCATTTTCAGGAACTTGGCTCCATGCCAAATTCCTCTTGTCAGTCGGTAGATATTCTCAATCTCTATCATGCTACCAAATTTCACACCTCTATCTTCCTCAATAAGCTAGCTATAGGCGAAAACATTTCATGAATAATTAATGAGTGTTGATGACGTCACAAACATCACTTTAAAGGGGGTTGTCGTGTTCAAACGCAAATAACTCAAAAACCGTAAGAGTTAGCGAAAATCTGAGAACACTTTTCTGGTAGGTATTTGAACGCTCTATCGAATGGAAGAAACCCGATCAAAATCCGACTGCAAATAAAGTCGCTAGACCTTGCCAAAGATTTGATTCGAAAATTTTCAATAATTTCAAAAATATTGGCAGCATGCCATTTTCATTCTAGAGGTACATTAAGAATGTGGAAACATGATTAGATATAAAATTTCATGCTGATATCTTATTTAGTAAGAGAGATATTAACGTATGAATATTTAATTAGCTTTGATGACGTCATAGCGAATTTTCCCACGCTCATTGTGACTTTATTTATGGTCCGATTTCAAAAATTTTTCACATTCCAAATCAGACCATTGAAATCTTTCATCCTACTGTCTAAAATCTAAGATTGAAATATTTTTTTTGAATTCAAAAACAATCGGGTCAAGGTCAACTTTTTCGGGGTAGAGCTACGAAATTGACGCAGTGACATAAAATCTTGCATCTCCTTTTCTGAATCGAATGCCGCAAATTTCATTCCAATCGGACAATAAATAGCGAAGATACAGGTACCTAAATAAAAAAATTGTAGGTGGCGCTGTGACCTTACAAAGTGAAAGTAGGAAAAAATAAAAAAAATACCTCGGCGGAAATGTGTAAAGAGACGATCCTGAAAATTTGAATGTTCTATCTTAAACCGTATTGGAGAAAACCTCTGTCCACTGCAAAAACGGAAGAAAAATAAAAATAATAATAACTAGAGACGAGCTCGTTGCTAAAGCAACGAGAAGGTTTCACAAGCTAAAGTTAAAGCAGTGAGATTAAACAAGAGTTTTGTAGCGGAACTTGAATTTAATACTGGAAGCAAAGAGCTTTAAAGCTAAATATTAAGAGAGAAAAACAGAAAGGAGTCAGTATCAAAACCGCTGAAGTTTACGTTTAGGGTCGAAACCAACGCAGATCAGGAGTAAAAATAAGTAATAATAGGGATGTGTGTGCGGATGCGCTTGTGGGCGGGGAGGGGTGGAGATGGTTTGAAACGTTTCCATCGGATGACGGAGTGCCCTTAAAGTGGTAAGTTGTGACGGGTACAAAAGTGTAGGCTTTGGCAAGGTTCTATATTAAGAGTTGTACTTGTTCATTATGTCCTGTATTGAAATTCCGCTTTATTTATTTTTTAGAGTTTTTTTCCCCTCAATCTATATTTTCTCAATTTAAATATAAATAAAAAGGAACAAAGAATAAGCAATAATTACTAACGGCATGGAAACTTGGGCAAGGCGGGGTAGAAACATGAGTATGTTTCGAACCACGAGGGATCTGGAAGCTGTGCAGGTTCCAAGCGGATCAAGGACAGCGTCTTGACACGGGTATCAGGGAGGCGGAGGATAAAGCGTCCCCTTCTCAAAGGAAAAATATTCTAAACGTTTAAATCATAAAAATTTTGCAACAAAACAAAAGCAGGATTCTGTATAATTATATATGCAATCTAGAATAATATACAACTAACCTATTCTTTCTCTGACGGCATATGTGAGAGCTCGGAAGGGGTATAGATTAAATTATGCAAGAGGCTTGACTTGCCCAACTTTCAGTTTGTTTGAAAGGTAGACTATTTTAGAAAGCCTAGTCTGATATTTCGCTTTTTGTCACTGTATTCTTTTAGACGTGCTAAGTTTCTCTATTTTATTTCAGTAATTGTCACGCATGAAAGAGAGAGGGGTTGAATTTAAAGGGAGTAAGAGGAATATTGCTCAAAATCTCTAAAGATATTTTGTATTGAATGAAATGAAACAAAAATATATTAATAATAACAACAGAAGTATATGAGCAAATCTTGATTCCTTTTAACCTCTACGGTTTCGCGGTATTAAAAGTATTAGGAAAGAGCAATGGATATGAAATAATTATCAACGAAAACATATCATGGAGACTAGAGCAAATCTAGCTGGGATCGTGAGTATTTACAAAGACACGAGGGGTTGGGAGCCCCGCAGAATAACATATCATGGGGACTTGCGTAAATGTAGCTGGGGTCGTGAGTATTTACCAAAACACGAGGGATTCGGAGCCGCACAGGTTCCCAGTGGGGTCTTGGCGCTGCGCAGGTTCCCCGCGAATCTATCATCATCTATTGTCATATCGTACTTGTTGTTAGAATTTTTTGGAACGGGAAATTAGAAAATTCTGTTCTCTAATACAAAGACCGAATCTCGTTCAGGTGCTGACATAGGTAAGAGGAATAATAATAATCTTCAACTACCCCAACCCTCTCAAACATTACATCAGCCTATATATCTACGTTATTCAATGACCGCTTAAATGATTTATATTTGTTAACCATTGTTTTCAAAAACGGGGGAATAATTTATGTATTTTTCTCATCACACTTTAAACATTGAATACTGCGAGTGTATCGTGTCTGTTGTTAAATCCGAGTAAGCCCTGTATATGATGGCAAAACCCTAACTACTCCACATACTTGGCCTTAGATAACTCCTGTTAGAATTAACAATTCCGTGGATCGCGATTTCTCGCAGAGCTATTACACCAGGTGGTATAACATATCAGCTGGCCATACAGCCGCGAGTAGAAAGAATCAAGAGTTGTCGCTCTTTGTCTTGTCCGCTTATCAAAACAGTTAGTGACATTATTTATATTCCGATTGCTCATGCCAAATTCCATTTGTCAGTCGGTAGATACCCTCATTCCCTATCATGCTACCAATTTTCACATCTCTACCTTCTTTAATAAGCGAGCTTTAGCTGAAACCATTTCATTAAACATTAATGAACTTTATGTGACGTTGAAAGCATCACTTTAAAGGGGGTTGTCGTGTTTAAACCTAAATAACTCGAAAACGGTAAGAGTTAGCGAAAATTTGATGGCAATGTTATGCATATAAATTTTCGCGCAGAATCGATTGCAACAATCCCCGATTCGATAAGATGAAAATTAATGGAGTTATGACGTCATTTACAAAGTATGACGTCATTTTCAGAAATTTGATACCATGCCAATTCCCTTTTGTCAGTCGGTAGATATTTGCATTCTCTTTTATGCTACCAAATTTCATACCTCTAGCTTTATCAATAAGCGAGACACAGGTACCTGAAGTTTTAAATTGTATTTTCAGGAAAGGCCAAACACTGAATTTTGACCGCAAATATCTCGAAAACGGTAAGAGATATCGAAATTCTGTTGCGTATTGACCATTTTACTTTTTCACGCAGAATCGATTCCAACCGTCCCCGCCTCGATCCGATGAAAAATAAGGGAGATATGACGTCATTTACAAAGTATGACGTCATTTTCAGGAATTTGGTACCATGCCAATTCCCTTTTGTCAGTCGGTAGATATTTGCATTCTCTTTTATGCTACCAAATTTCATACCTCTAGCTTTATCAATAAGCGAGACACAGGTACCTGAAGTTTTAAATTGTATTTTCAGGAAAGGCCAAACACTGAACTTTGACCGCAAATATCTCGAAAACGGTAAGAGATATCGAAAATCTGAGACCAGACCTTTTTCCTTTAACTACTTTTTCACGCAGAATCGATTGCAACAATCCCCGATTCGATACGATGAAAAATAAGGGAGTTATGACGTCATTTAGAAAAGTATGACGTCATTTTCAGGAATTTGGCACCTTGCCAATTCCCTTTTGTCAGTCGGTAGATATTTGCATTCTCTTTTATGCTACCAAATTTCATACCTCTAGCTTTATCAATAAGCGAGACACAGGTACCTGAAGTTTTAAATTGTATTTTCAGGAAAGGCCAAACACTGAACTTTGACCGCAAATATCTCGAAAACGGTAAGAGATATCGAAATTCTGTTGCTGGTATTTACCATTTTACTTTTTCACGCAGAATCGATTCCAACCGTCCCCGCCTCGATCCGATGAAAAATAAGGGAGATATGACGTTATTTACAAAGTATGACGTCATTTTCAGGAATTTGGCTCCATGCCAAATTCCTCTTGTCAGTCGGTAGATATTCTCAATCTCTATCATGCTACCAAATTTCACACCTCTATCTTCCTCAATAAGCGAGCTATAGGCGAAAACATTTCATGAATAATTAATGAGTGTTGATGACGTCACAAACATCACTTTAAAGGGGGTTGTCGTGTTCAAACGCAAATAACTCGAGAACCGTAAGAGTTAGCGAAAATCTGAGAACACTATACTGGTAGGTATTTGAACGCTCTATCGAATGGAAGAAACCCGATCAAAATCCGACTGCAAATAAAGTCGCTAGACCTTGCCAAAGATTTGATTCGAAAATTTTCAATAATTTCAAAAATATTGGCAGCATGCCATTTTCATTCTAGAGGTAGATTAAGAATGTGGAAACATGTTTAGATATAAAATTTCATGCCGATATCTCATTTAATAAGAGAGATATTAACGTATGAATATTTAATTAGCTTTGATGACGTCATAGCGAATTTTCCCACGCTCATTGTGACTTTATTTATGGTCCGATTTCAAAAATTTTTCATATTCCAAATCAGACCATTAAAATCTTTCATCCTACTGTCTAAAATCTAAGATTGAAATATTTTTTTTGAAATGAAAACAATCGGGTCAAGGTCAACTTTTTCGGGGTAGAGCTACGAAATTGACGCAGTGACATAAAATCTTGCATCTCCTTTTCTGAATCGAATGCTGAAAATTTCATTCCAATCGGACACATAATAAGGAAGATATAGCGATTCAAAATTTTGGCGTCGTAGGTGGCGCTGCGCGCTTATAAGCGGTAATTTAGAAAATTAAAAAAATCGAATCTTGAAAATTTAATTTTGAATCGAACACTGAAAACAGAATAGTAATATCTTTAATAATGTGTGATTTCTGAGCGGCCACAAAAAAAAAAACGGATGAAGAATAATAATAATAATAATAAGAAAAGACAGTAGAATAATAAAAGGTTTCACAAGTGAAACTTGTGAAACCTAATAATAATAATAAAAAAAAAAGAAAAATCAGAAAAACAATAGGTTTCACAAGTGGAACTTGTGAAACCTAAAAAAAAAGAAAAATCAGAAAAACAATAGGTTTCACAAGTGAAACTTGTGAAACCTAATAATAAAAAAAAAAAAGAAAAATCAGAAAAACAATAGGTTTCACAAGTGAACTTGTGAAACCTAACTAGAGCTGACCTTGTTGGCGAGCCAACAAGAAGGTTTCACAAGACTCAGTTGAAAAAGTTAAGACCAAATGTCTTGGCTTTTTGTTGTTCTGGGATTGAAAATGAAGAATTCAGCATGAAAGATTTTTCTCCGGGGAATAAGAGGAAGAAATATTTTGGGACCACATCCCTTTGTGGGGCCCCAAGGTATGCGGAAAGGACTGTGAAACCGTTAAATCTGACCGCAAATATCTTAAAAACGGTAAGAGATATGGAAAAAAACTTTAGGTAAATATATACATTTTATTTTTCACGAAGAATCGATTCCCACCATTCCCGATTCGATCGGATGAAAAGTAAGGGAGCTATGACGTCATTTAAATAGTATTACGTCATGTTCAGGAATTTCGCACCATGCCAAATCCCACTTGTCAGTCGGTAAATATTTTTATTCTGTATCATGCTACCAAATTTCACACCACTAGCTTTTATAAATAAGCGAAACACAGCTTCCTGAAGTTGAAAAGTGTATTTTCAGGAATGGTGAAACCATGAATTTTGACGGCAAATATCTCGAAAACGGTAAGAGATATCGAAATTCTGTTATACTAACTAGGATGTTAAATTTTCACGCAGAATCGATTCCAACCATCCCCGACTCGATCCGATGATAAATAAGGGAGATATGACGTCATTTACAAAGTATGACGTCATTTTCAGGAATTTGGCTCCATGCCAAATTCCTCTTGTAAGTCGGTAGATATTCTCAATCTCTATCATGCTACCAAATTTCACACCCCTAACTTCCTCATTAAGCGAAACACAGCTTCCTGAAGTTGAAAAGTGTGTTTTCAGGAATGGTGAAACCGTGAACTTTGACCGCAAATATCTCGAAAACGGTAAGAGATATCGAAATTCTGTTTCGAGTATTTACCATTTTACTTTTTCACGCAGAATCGATTCCAACCATCCCCGCCTCGATCCGATGAAAAATAAGGGAGATATGACGTCATTTACAAAGTATGACGTCATTTTCAGGAATTTGGCTATATGCCAAATTCCTCTTGTCAGTCGGTAGATATTCTCAATCTCTATCATGCTACCAAATTTCACACCTCTATCTTCCTCAATAAGCGAGCTATAGGCGAAAACATTTCATGAATAATTAATGAGTGTTGATGACGTCACAAACATCACTTTAAAGGGGGTTGTCGTGTTCAAACGCAAATAACTCAAAAACCGTAAGAGTTAGCGAAAATCTGAGAACACTCTACTGGTAGGTATTTGAACGCTCTATCGAATGGAACAAACCCGATCAAAATCCGACTGCAAATAAAGTCGCTAGACCTTGCCAAAGATTTGATTCGAAAATTTTCAATAATTTCAAAAATATTGGCAGCATGTCATTTTCATTCTAGAGGTAGATTAAGAATGTGGAAACATGTTTAGATATAAAATTTCATGCTGATATCTTATTTAGTAAGAGAGATATTAACGTATGAATATTTAATTAGCTTTGATGACGTCATAGCGAATTTTCCCACGCTCATTGTGACTTTATTTATGGTCCGATTTCAAAAATTTTTCACATTCCAAATCAGACCATTGAAATCTTTCATCCTACTGTCTAAAATCTAAGATTGAAATATTTTTTTTGAATTCAAAACAATCGGGTCAAGGTCAACTTTTTCGGGGTAGAGCTACGAAATTGACGCAGTGACATAAAATCTTGCATCTCCTTTTCTGAATCGAATGCCGCAAATTTCATTCCAATCGGACAATAAATAGCGAAGATACAGGTACCTAAATAAAAAAATTGTAGGTGGCGCTGTGACCTTACAAAGTGAAAGTAGGAAAAATTAAAAAAAATACCTCGGCGGAAATGTGTAAAGAGACGATCCTAAAAATTTGAATGTTCTATCTTAAACCGTATTGGAGAAAACCTCTGTCCACTGCAAAAACGGAAGAAAAATAAAAATAATAATAATAATAATAATAATAATAATAAAAAAAAAAAGAAAAATCAGAAAAACAATAGGTTTCACAAGTGAACTTGTGAAACCTAATAATAATAAAAAAAAAAAGAAAAATCAGAAAAACAATAGGTTTCACAAGTGAACTTGTGAAACCTAATAATAATAAAAAAAAAAAGAAAAATCAGAAAAACAATAGGTTTCACAAGTGAACTTGTGAAACCTAATAACAAGAGCTGACCTTGTTGGCGAGCCAACAAGAAGGTTTCACAAGACTCAGATGAAAAAGTTAAGACCAAATGTCTTCGCTTTTTGTTGTTCTTGGATTGAAAATGAAGAATTCAGCATGAAAGATTTTTCTCCGGGGAATAAGAGGAAGAAATATTTTGGGACCACATCCCTTTGTGGGGCCCCAAGGTATGCGGAAAGGACTGTAAAACCGTTAAATCTGACCGCAAATATCTTAAAAACGGTAAGGGATATGGAAAAAAACTTTGGGTGAATATATACATTTTATTTTTCACGAAGAATCGATTCCAACCATTCCCGATTCGATCGGATGAAAAGTAAGGGAGCCATGACGTCATTTGAATAGTATTACGTCATGTTCAAGAATTTCGCACCATGCCAAATCCCACTTGTCAGTCGGTAAATATTTTTATTGTGTATCATGCTACCAAATTTCACACCACTAGCTTTATAAATAAGCGAAACACAGCTTCCTGAAGTTGAAAAGTGTATTTTCAGGAATGGTGAAACCATGAATTTTGACGGCAAATATCTCGAAAACGGTAAGAGATATCAAAATTCTGTTGTACTAATTAGGAGGTTTACTTTTTCACGCAGAATCGATTCCAACCGTCCCCGCCTCGATCCGATGAAAAATAAGGGAGATATGACGTCATTTACAAAGTATGACGTCATTTTCAGGAATTTGGCTATATGCCAAATTCCTCTTGTCAGTCGGTAGATATTCTCAATCTCTATCATTCTTCCAAATTTCACACCCCTAACTTCCTCAAGAAGCGAAACACAGCTTCCTGAAGTTGAAAAGTGTGTTTTCAGGAATGGTGAAACCGTGAACTTTGACCGCAAATATCTCGAAAACGGTAAGAGATATCGAAATTCTGTTTCGAGTACGTACCATTTTACTTTTTCACGCAGAATCGATTCCAACCGTCCCCGCCTCGATCCGATGAAAAATAAGGGAGATATGACGTCATTTACAAAGTATGACGTCATTTTCAGGAATTTGGCTATATGCCAAATTCCTCTTGTCAGTCGGTAGATATTCTCAATCTCTATCATGCTACCAAATTACACACCTCTATCTTTCTCAATAAGCGAGCTATAGGCGAAAACATTTCATGAATAATTAATGAGTGTTGATGACGTCACAAACATCACTTTAAAGGGGGTTGTCGTGTTCAAACACAAATAACTCAAAAACCGTAAGAGTTAGCGAAAATCTGAGAACACTCTACTGGTAGGTATTTGAACGCTCTATCGAATGGAAGAAACCCGATTAAAATCCGACTGCAAATAAAGTCGCTAGACCTTGCCAAAGATTCGATTCGAAAATTTTCAATAATTTCAAAAATATTGGCAGCATGCCATTTTCATTCTAGAGGTAGATTAAGAATGTAGAAACATGTTTAGATATAAAATTTCATGCCGATATCTCATTTAGTAAGAGAGATATTGACGTATGAATATTTAATTAGCTTTGATGACGTCATAGCGAATTTTCCCACGCTCATTGTGACTTTATTTATGGTCCGATTTCAAAATTTTTTCAGATTCCAAATCAGACCGTTGAAATCTTTCATCCTACGTTAAAAAATCTAAGATTGAAATATTTTTTTTGAATTCAAAACAATGGGGTCAAGGTCAACTTTTTCGGGATAGAGCTACGAAATTGACGCAGTGACATAAAATCTTGCATCTCCTTTTCTAAATCGAATGCTGAAAATTTCATTCCAATCGGACAATAAATAGCGAAGATACAGGTACCTAAATAAAAAAATTGTAGGTGGCGCTGTGACCTTACAAAGTGAAAGTAGGAAAAAATAAAAAAAATACCTCGGCGGAAATGTGTAAAGAGACTATCCTGAAAATTTGAATGTTCTATCTTAAACCGTATTGGAGAAAACCTCTGTCCACCGCAAAAACGGAAGAAAAATAAAAATAATAATAATAATAAAAAAAAAAAGAAAAATCAGAAAAACAATAGGTTTCACAAGTGGAACTTGTGAAACCTAATAATTATAATAATAATAATAAAAAAAAAAAGAAAAATCAGAAAAACAATAGGTTTCACAAGTGGAACTTGTGAAACCTAAAAAATTATGAAAAATCAGAAAAACAATAGGTTTCACAAGTGGAACTTGTGAAACCTAATAATAATAATAACAAATGTAAAGAAAAAACATCACAATAACAGAAGGGTCTTCCGATGGAATCGGAAGACCCTAATAATAAAAGGTTTCATAAGTGAAACTTGTGAAACCTAATAAATAAGAAAAGACAGTAGAATAATAAAAGGTTTCACAAGTGAAACTTGTGAAACCTAATAATAAATAAGAAAAGACAGTAGAATAATAAAATGTTTCACAAGTGAAACTTGTGAAACCTAATGAAAGATTTTTCTCCGGGGAATAAGAGGAAGAAATATTTTGGGACCACATCCCTTTGTGGGGCCCCAAGGTATGCAGAAAGGACTGTGAAAAAGTTAAATCTGACCGCAAATATCTTAAAAACGGTAAGGGATATGGAAAAAAAAAACTTTAGGTGAATATATACATTTTATTTTTCACGAAGAATCGATTCCAACCATTCCCAATTCGATCGGATGAAAAGTAAGGGAGCTATGACGTCATTTAAATAGTATTACGTCATGTTCAGGAATTTCGCACCATGCCAAATCCCACTTGTCAGTCGGTAAATATTTTTATTCTGTATCATGCTACCAAATTTCACACCACTAGCTTTATAAATAAGCGAAACACAGCTTCCTGAAGTTGAAAAGTGTATTTTCAGGAATGGTGAAACCATGAATTTTGACGGCAAATATCTCGAAAACGGTAAGAGATATCAAAATTCTGTTGTACTAATTAGGAGGTTTACTTTTTCACGCAGAATCGATTCCAACCGTCCCCGCCTCGATCCGATGAAAAATAAGGGAGATATGACGTCATTTACAAAGTATGACGTCATTTTCAGGAATTTGGCTATATGCCAAATTCCTCTTGTCAGTCGGTAGATATTCTCAATCTCTATCATTCTTCCAAATTTCACACCCCTAACTTCCTCAAGAAGCGAAACACAGCTTCCTGAAGTTGAAAAGTGTGTTTTCAGGAATGGTGAAACCGTGAACTTTGACCGCAAATATCTCGAAAACGGTAAGAGATACCGAAATTCTGTTTCGAGTACGTACCATTTTACTTTTTCACGCAGAATCGATTCCAACCGTCCCCGCCTCGATCCGATGAAAAATAAGGGAGATATGACGTCATTTACAAAGTATGACGTCATTTTCAGGAATTTGGCTATATGCCAAATTCCTCTTGTCAGTCGGTAGATATTCTCAATCTCTATCATGCTACCAAATTACACACCTCTATCTTTCTCAATAAGCGAGCTATAGGCGAAAACATTTCATGAATAATTAATGAGTGTTGATGACGTCACAAACATCACTTTAAAGGGGGTTGTCGTGTTCAAACGCAAATAACTCGAGAACCGTAAGAGTTAGCGAAAATCTGAGAACACTTTACTGGTAGGTATTTGAACGCTCTATCGAATGGAAGAAACCCGATCAAAATCCGACTGCAAATAAAGTCGCTAGACCTTGCCAAATATTTGATTCGAAAATTTTCAATAATTTCAAAAATATTGGCAGCATGCCATTTTCATTCTAGAGGTAGATTAAGAATGTGGAAACATGTTTAGATATAAAATTTCATGCCGATATCTCATTTAATAAGAGAGATATTAACGTATGAATATTTAATTAGCTTTGATGACGTCATAGCGAATTTTCCCACGCTCATTGTGACTTTATTTATGGTCCGATTTCAAAAATTTTTCACATTCCAAATCAGACCATTGAAATCTTTCATCCTACTGTCTAAAATCTAAGATTGAAATATTTTTTTTGAATTCAAAACAATCGGGTCAAGGTCAACTTTTTCGGGGTAGAGCTACGAAATTGACGCAGTGACATAAAATCTTGCATCTCCTTTTCTGAATCGAATGCCGCAAATTTCATTCCAATCGGACAATAAATAGCGAAGATACAGGTACCTAAATAAAAAAATTGTAGGTGGCGCTGTGACCTTACAAAGTGAAAGTAGGAAAAATTAAAAAAAATACCTCGGCGGAAATGTGTAAAGAGACGATCCTAAAAATTTGAATGTTCTATCTTAAACCGTATTGGAGAAAACCTCTGTCCACTGCAAAAACGGAAGAAAAATAAAAATAATAATAATAATAATAATAATAATAAAAAAAAAAGAAAAATCAGAAAAACAATAGGTTTCACAAGTGAACTTGTGAAACCTAATAATAATAAAAAAAAAAAGAAAAATCAGAAAAACAATAGGTTTCACAAGTGAACTTGTGAAACCTAATAATAATAAAAAAAAAAAAGAAAAATCAGAAAAACAATAGGTTTCACAAGTGAACTTGTGAAACCTAATAACAAGAGCTGACCTTGTTGGCGAGCCAACAAGAAGGTTTCACAAGACTCAGATGAAAAAGTTAAGACCAAATGTCTTCGCTTTTTGTTGTTCTTGGATTGAAAATGAAGAATTCAGCATGAAAGATTTTTCTCCGGGGAATAAGAGGAAGAAATATTTTGGGACCACATCCCTTTGTGGGGCCCCAAGGTATGCGGAAAGGACTGTAAAACCGTTAAATCTGACCGCAAATATCTTAAAAACGGTAAGGGATATGGAAAAAAACTTTGGGTGAATATATACATTTTATTTTTCACGAAGAATCGATTCCAACCATTCCCGATTCGATCGGATGAAAAGTAAGGGAGCCATGACGTCATTTGAATAGTATTACGTCATGTTCAAGAATTTCGCACCATGCCAAATCCCACTTGTCAGTCGGTAAATATTTTTATTGTGTATCATGCTACCAAATTTCACACCACTAGCTTTATAAATAAGCGAAACACAGCTTCCTGAAGTTGAAAAGTGTATTTTCAGGAATGCAGAAACCATGAATTTTGACGGCAAATATCTCGAAAACGGTAAGAGATATCAAAATTCTGTTGTACTAATTAGGAGGTTTACTTTTTCACGCAGAATCGATTCCAACCGTCCCCGCCTCGATCCGATGAAAAATAAGGGAGATATGACGTCATTTACAAAGTATGACGTCATTTTCAGGAATTTGGCTATATGCCAAATTCCTCTTGTCAGTCGGTAGATATTCTCAATCTCTATCATTCTTCCAAATTTCACACCCCTAACTTCCTCAAGAAGCGAAACACAGCTTCCTGAAGTTGAAAAGTGTGTTTTCAGGAATGGTGAAACCGTGAACTTTGACCGCAAATATCTCGAAAACGGTAAGAGATACCGAAATTCTGTTTCGAGTACGTACCATTTTACTTTTTCACGCAGAATCGATTCCAACCGTCCCCGCCTCGATCCGATGAAAAATAAGGGAGATATGACGTCATTTACAAAGTATGACGTCATTTTCAGGAATTTGGCTATATGCCAAATTCCTCTTGTCAGTCGGTAGATATTCTCAATCTCTATCATGCTACCAAATTACACACCTCTATCTTTCTCAATAAGCGAGCTATAGGCGAAAACATTTCATGAATAATTAATGAGTGTTGATGACGTCACAAACATCACTTTAAAGGGGGTTGTCGTGTTCAAACACAAATAACTCAAAAACCGTAAGAGTTAGCGAAAATCTGAGAACACTCTACTGGTAGGTATTTGAACGCTCTATCGAATGGAAGAAACCCGATTAAAATCCGACTGCAAATAAAGTCGCTAGACCTTGCCAAAGATTCGATTCGAAAATTTTCAATAATTTCAAAAATATTGGCAGCATGCCATTTTCATTCTAGAGGTAGATTAAGAATGTAGAAACATGTTTAGATATAAAATTTCATGCCGATATCTCATTTAGTAAGAGAGATATTGACGTATGAATATTTAATTAGCTTTGATGACGTCATAGCGAATTTTCCCACGCTCATTGTGACTTTATTTATGGTCCGATTTCAAAATTTTTTCAGATTCCAAATCAGACCGTTGAAATCTTTCATCCTACGTTAAAAAATCTAAGATTGAAATATTTTTTTTGAATTCAAAACAATGGGGTCAAGGTCAACTTTTTCGGGATAGAGCTACGAAATTGACGCAGTGACATAAAATCTTGCATCTCCTTTTCTAAATCGAATGCTGAAAATTTCATTCCAATCGGACAATAAATAGCGAAGATACAGGTACCTAAATAAAAAAATTGTAGGTGGCGCTGTGACCTTACAAAGTGAAAGTAGGAAAAAATAAAAAAAATACCTCGGCGGAAATGTGTAAAGAGACTATCCTGAAAATTTGAATGTTCTATCTTAAACCGTATTGGAGAAAACCTCTGTCCACCGCAAAAACGGAAGAAAAATAAAAATAATAATAATAATAAAAAAAAAAAGAAAAATCAGAAAAACAATAGGTTTCACAAGTGGAACTTGTGAAACCTAATAATAATAATAATAATAATAAAAAAAAAAGAAAAATCAGAAAAACAATAGGTTTCACAAGTGGAACTTGTGAAACCTAATAAAAAAAAAAAAAGAAAAATCAGAAAAACAATAGGTTTCACAAGTGGAACTTGTGAAACCTAATAATAATAATAACAAATGTAAAGAAAAAACATCACAATAACAGAAGGGTCTTCCGATGGAATCGGAAGACCCTAATAATAAAAGGTTTCATAAGTGAAACTTGTGAAACCTAATAAATAAGAAAAGACAGTAGAATAATAAAAGGTTTCACAAGTGAAACTTGTGAAACCTAATAATAAATAAGAAAAGACAGTAGAATAATAAAATGTTTCACAAGTGAAACTTGTGAAACCTAATGAAAGATTTTTCTCCGGGGAATAAGAGGAAGAAATATTTTGGGACCACATCCCTTTGTGGGGCCCCAAGGTATGCGGAAAGGACTGTGAAAAAGTTAAATCTGACCGCAAATATCTTAAAAACGGTAAGGGATATGGAAAAAAAAAACTTTAGGTGAATATATACATTTTATTTTTCACGAAGAATCGATTCCAACCATTCCCAATTCGATCGGATGAAAAGTAAGGGAGCTATGACGTCATTTAAATAGTATTACGTCATGTTCAGGAATTTCGCACCATGCCAAATCCCACTTGTCAGTCGGTAAATATTTTTATTCTGTATCATGCTACCAAATTTCACACCACTAGCTTTATAAATAAGCGAAACACAGCTTCCTGAAGTTGAAAAGTGTATTTTCAGGAATGGTGAAACCATGAATTTCGACGGCAAATATCTCGAAAACGGTAAGAGATATCGAAATTCTGTTGGTTAAACGTTGATGTTAAATTTTCACGCAGAATCGATTCCAGCCATCCCCGATTCGATCCGATGATAAATAAGGGAGATATGACGTCATTTACAAAGTATGACGTCATTTTCAGGAATTTGGCTCCATGCCAAATTCCTCTTGTAAGTCGGTAGATATTCTCATTTTCTATCATGCTACCAAATTTCACACCTCTAACTTCCTCAATAAGCGAAACACAGCTTCCTGAATTTGAAAAGTGTGCTTTCAGGAATGGTGAAACCGTGAAATTTGACCGCAAATATCTCGAAAACGGTAAGAGATATCGAAATTCTGTTGCCAGTATTTAGCATTTTACTTTTTCACGCAGAATCGATTCCACCGTCCCCGCCTCGATCCGATGAAAAATAAGGGAGATATGACGTCATTTACAAAGTATGACGTCATTTTCAGGAATTTGGCTCCATGCCAAATTCCTCTTGTCAGTCGGTAGACATTCTCAATCTCTATCATGCTACCAAATTTCACACCTCTATCTTCCTCAATAAGCGAGCTATAGGCGAAAACATTTCATGAATAATTAATGAGTGTTGATGACGTCACAAACATCACTTTAAAGGGGGTTGTCGTGTTCAAACGCAAATAACTCGAGAACCGTAAGAGTTAGCGAAAATCTGAGAACACTTTCCTGGTAGGTATTTGAACGCTCTATCGAATGGAAGAAACCCGATCAAAATCCGACTGCAAATAAAGTCGCTAGACCTTGCCAAAGATTTGAATCGAAAATTTTCAATAATTTCAAAAATATTGGCAGCATGCCATTTTCATTCTAGAGGTAGATTAAGAATGTGGAAACATGTTTAGATATAAAATTTCATGCCGATATCTCATTTAATAAGAGAGATATTAACGTATGAATATTTAATTAGCTTTGATGACGTCATAGCGAATTTTCCCACGCTCATTGTGACTTTATTTATGGTCCGATTTCAAAAATTTTTCATATTCCAAATCAGACCATTAAAATCTTTCATCCTACTGTCTAAAATCTAAGATTGAAATATTTTTTTTTGAAATGAAAACAATCGGGTCAAGGTCAACTTTTTCGGGGTAGAGCTACGAAATTGACGCAGTGACATGAAATCTTGCATCTCCTTTTCTGAATCGAATGCTGAAAATTTCATTCCAATCGGACAAATAATAAGGAAGATATAACGATTCAAAATTTTGGCGTCGCAGGTGGCGCTGCGCGCTTATAAGCGGTAATTTAGAAAATTACGAAAATCAAATCTTGAAAATTTAATTTCGAATCGAACACTGAAAACAGAATAGTAATATCTTTAATAATGAGTGAATTCTGAGCCGTCACATAAAAAAAAAAAAAACGGATGAAGAATAATAATAATAATAACTAGAAACGAGCTCGTTGCTAAAGCAACGAGTAGGTTTCACAAGTTAAAGTCGAAGCAGCGAAGCTGAGATCTCCTACTCTAATACAAAATTCTTTTTCACGATCCAGATATCTGATCTTTAGTGATGGTATCCACATTGCGCAATCTACTTGCAGAAATTGTAGGTAACGGCGACTTACATTATACACATTATATCTTTAATAATGAGTGATTTCTGAGCCGTCACATAAAAAAAAACGGATGAAGAATAATAATAATAATAATAATAAGAAAAGACAGTAGAATAATAAAAGGTTTCACAAGTGAAACTTGTGAAACCTAATAATAAAAGGTTTCACAAGTGAAACTTGTGAAACCTAATAAAGAAAAAAAAAAAAAAAAAAAAAAGAGGAAAAAAAAAAAAACCCCTTGTTTGACGGTATAAATATATATTGCAGTAATTGTTCACATAAATAAATTATAAATGATACTGCTGAAGTTAAAGCAAAAGACAATATAGTTCCTTTAAATGCTTTCTTAATTCCTTATGACTGCCCATTCTTCATTAAAATCCAGGTTTAATACTTGTGTACTGCTAGGTTACCGTAGAATGTTTACGTTGCCTATACAATTAACTAATGTTCATTTTCAATTAAATCCATATCAGAGAAACGGCTTTATTTCCTGAAATGTGTAACAAGTGTTCAAAATTAAAACAAAAAATCCAATGTACCTTGTATATTTACTAACTGAAAGTGCATTTCTCGTCTCTGTCAAAGTACATACTCCTGTCAAAAACTTACCAAATATTCAGCATTTTGAGGGGTCCGATTTCAGAATCAATTATATTAGCATAACCTATAAACACAAAGGAAATAAATCATACCTATTTATCAGTGTCCTCCTTTCTTATTCCTTCTGCAACAGCTACTCTTTCTTTCTTGAATAGAAAAGTACCTATCACTACTTTCGATATTGAAATTGATATTACGCGAGAAAATAGCTGGAGGCTGATATATGCAGCACTTCAAAAGTTGTCATCACTCTTTTTGTTTACAACTAAATCTGATGATTGCAATAAATGTAATGGATTAAGGAGTGAAGATACGCGGGGTTGTCAATGTTATTTGTTTCATCAGCGAAATTTTTTCAATGATGTCTATAATACCTGAACAAGGATACTGGCGATGTTCATGATAAGGGATCACTTGGAAATTTTCCATGAAGTAAACATAATTTTTGTTTATTAAACCAAAGACATCAGTATTCTGTATAATGACTTACTCTATCGTGTTATAATTTAAATTTCCCAGAAATTTCACCGTTTTCTTATTTCTTAGTCTTCCCTTTATTTCTGCAAATTAATGAGAATCTAAGCACTAATACACCACTGAGTGTATTGGCAAAGTGTTTTCCAATAAAACTTTGTAGTATTAATCACAGTTGTACAATTTTGCACATTGTATATTTAAACATTCTTTGCTGAATCGAGTGCTCAAATCCATTTCGTGTCAGTAGTTTGTGAACTTTCCACAATTTGTAAAATAATGATGACTTGGTATTCTAACTCATTCACGTCTTTTTCCTTGTAGAATCACGATACCCCTCTTCACACGGCAACATCAAATGGTCACACCGATATAGTGAAGTTACTTATCGATGCTAAGGCAGATGTTAATGTCAAGTATTCGGTAAGTCAAATCAGGGTGTCCTACCAAAAAAAAAAATGAAGATTTTTGTTTACGTTTCATATCACCATTAGAAATACTGACCGTGAACAGGAGACGAATTATTTTCATATAACCGTCCTAGTTCTCCGTCAAAATACATGTAATTTCATACTGCTGTAAACAAATGTAAGAAGTATAAAGATTATCTCCCCTAAATTAGAATTAGTTTTGGGATCTGAACTATTCTTTTTGCAATTCACATCCATTTGTAGTAATGACAAATGCTCAATCACACTACGGCTGGATGCAGTCCTAATCTTACATAAAGTGCACTGCGAACTCATTTTATGACTGCATTTAACGTTTATTTGGCGACAATATAGCACATGTGGAATCAAGTTTAGTACTAAACTTGACTCAGTTTACTTCAAGTGCACTTTATGAATATTTCACTTTCTATATGCATGTAGATATATACCGCTTTACTTCACTTGATGCAACGAGACTGCACACGTCATTAAATTTTCAAGTACTTTCTATTATTTAAACATTTGGCATAAAAACACATACTATGAAATTATCTCAGATAGCAGTGTATATAAGGAAAATGACAATTTCATTACGTGGAAGTCGTCATGCGATCCCTGAGATTGGACGGATTTTGACGGAAACTGAAAAGTTGCCTGCATGAAATTGCTAAGTAATATAATGTAACTCTTGAACATTGTACTGACCTAAATTACTTTTCGTCTTCAGCAGAATACTTTAACATATCAAATAACACAAATATGTAACTGAAGCCACCTCAATTTTACCCTGTTTGCCTCGAAACCCAATATAGAAGTCATTGTATTGTTTGCTACGGAATACCCCAGCATAGGAATATCTATACTCCCTGTCGAAGTTAAACCACAAAATGCAGAACTTAAGAGAAGCTTTTTCACTTTGATATCATTTCTCTAAATTGTTAATTCGTTTTCCCCATTCAACTGGACTGATGAGTAGACCTCATCATCTGCATACTTCCAGCACTTGCAGTTGTTAACTATATAAGAAAAGGCGTTTTCAGAGTTTTAATCTTAACCTCATTTTTCTCATTCAGATATATTTTTTTCCCTAAAATTGGATTTCTGTATTTTATAATATCTATTATTTCTATGTACCTTGAACTTTAGCAGCCTGTTGATTTTTTTATATTATATTGAAGATCACTGAAAATGAAATTGTTTCTTTGCTTTATCCACCTATTTAGTGATTGGACGATGCATATGAGCTGACATTCCACATGAATGAGTAATGTCTATAACCCAAACACAACAACATTGACAGTGCCATGAAAAACATACAACTTGGGGTTTTGGAAGTGAATCGACAAAACTTTTCTTAAACCAAAGCCATCAGCATTCTGCTATATATGGCTTACTATGTCAATGTTATAATTTAAATTTTACTGTAACTTTAGCAGTTTGTTTCTACAACTTCATGTCAATCTAAAGACTTATTCACAACTAACTGTATAGATAAACTATTCTTCAATGGAACTGTTGCATTTTTATGAGGGCTCATCCTTATGGCACTTGGCATACCATAAAGCGTTCCTGTTCTATATATAGTTCCTTCCTTACTGAAGCAAGTACTCAACACCATTTTGTATCATTAGGTGGTGGGATCTGTACAATCTATACTGACTCATTCTTACATTTCTCATTGTAGGATGAGAACACTCCACTCCACAAGGCAGTATCAAATGGCCACATTGATATAGTGAACATACTGATTGATGCTAAGGCGGATGTCAATGCCAAACGTAGGGTAAGTGAAAAAAGTATGTCCTACAAAATTTAGTTTCTTTTTTATGTTCCGTTTCACCATAATATTGATTACAAAATATGAAATGAATCACATTTCCCAATATCAATTAGCAAATTGTTGAACTATTCCTTTGCAATTCACATTATCGTTTTCCACGTCGGATTTTCGATTCAAATCCCTTATTTATTTCGAATGACTTGCTCATTCACTACTGGAAATCGAAGCACACGGATGTCAATTCTTTTTTCTATATCCAACTGGACTGATCATTAGACCATATCTGGATACTTCTATCACTTGGATTTGTTAACTTTAAGAGAATGGGCGTTTTATGATTTATAAGTATGAGAATAACAGTTAAGTGTAACCTACACCATTTGCGTACTTTACTCTATTATTTCTATGTACTCTCAACTTTAGCAGCCTGTTGATTTTTTTTTATATTATAATGAAGATCACTGAAAATGAGATTCTTTCTTTGCTTTTTCCACCTATTTGGTGAATGGACGATGCATATAAGTTGAAATTCCTCATGAATAAGTAATGTCTACAACCCCAAAACAACAACACTGACAGTGCTCATAAAATATACCACTTGGGTTTCTTTGAATTGAATCGACAAAACTTTCCTTAAACCAAGGCCATCAGTATTCTGCTATATATGGCCCACTATGTCAATGTTATAATTTAAATTTTACTGTAATTTTAGCAGTTTGTTTCTACAACTTAATGTCAATCTAAAGACTTATTCACAACTAACTGTATAGATAAACTGTACTTCAATGGAACAGTTGCATTTTTTAGGGCTGCTCCTTATGACTCTTGACATACTATAAAGCTACCTGTTCTGCATATAGTTCCTTCTTTACTAAATCGAGTACTCAACACCATTTTGTATCATTAGTTGGTGGAATCCGAACAAAATGACATGGTTTTCTGACTCATTCATACATTTCTCATTATAGTATCACGACACTCCACTCCACAAGGCAGTATCAAATGGCCACATTGATATCGTGAAGATACTTATTGATGCCAAGGCGGATGTCAATGCCGAGCGTTGGGTAAGTGAAATCAGTATGTCCTACAAAATACAAATTTAGTTTCTTTTTTAATGTTCCGTGTCACCAAAATATTGATTACAAAACAGGAAATGAATCACATTTCCCAAAATTAGCAAATTGTTGACCTATTCCTTTGCAATTCACATTATCATTTTCCACCATGGGGTGACGCGTATCTGATTCAAACCCCTTATTTATTTCGAATGATTTGCTCTTTCACTACTGGAAATCGAAGCACACTTATGTCAATTCTTTTTTCCATATCCAACTGGACTGATCATTAGACCATATCTGGATACTTCTATCACTTGGATTTGTTAACTTTAAGAGAATGGGCGTTTTATGATTTATAAGTATGAGAATAACAGTTAAGTGTAACCTACACCATTTGCGTACTTTACTCTGAAGTAACACTTACCACTCTGAATGTTTGTTTGAACGGAACTGATGAAGTTTATTTTTCATAAATCTGCGCCTTGATTTGTTGTCTTATTTGCGTTCTTATTTCGGGGAGGTTTAGCAAGGAAGTCAGATTAATATTAAAGGTGTGCAGGTTTTAACAATGATGGCTGGATAAATCTATCTCTCTCTGTCGCTCTCGCTGTCCCTCTCACACACACATACACCCAACTACACACACACACACACACACACACACACACACACACACACACACACACACAGACAGAAAGGCAGGGACATGGACATAATAAGTACCTAAGATGACAACACAAAATATATTTCAGAAATATTAACGCGACACATGAAGGTCGATCAAAGTTTGAATCAACATTCAGTTGCTGTTTTGAAGTAGTTCCCATCACTACTACTTTCCACTCAGGAGAACAGCAGTGACAATCCAAAATCTTTGTTATCACAAAATGTATAATTAACACTCCCTATAGATAAAAAAAACTTAACAGACATCTCCATTTGAGAAGTCATAAAAACATGATCATTGGTATTATAATTGAATTTAAAGTATCAGTGATCTATCCGTCTGAAGACAAGTTAAGAATTACCAGCGAAAGAGGATGAATTTCAGGGTATCATCTTCTCTAAAACGGTTTGAACGGGGCTTGTCGTAGAGTTCCTATCGCCCCCTTGATTAGAATACCGGGCTAACTGAAAACACAAATAAAACATTGATCGATCCGTCTGAAGGCGAGATAACGTCAAATATATATAAACTATTACGAAAGTGGACACAGTTCCGTTATATTGATAAAACATTCACAGTCTTTTTTAAAAAAAAATAAACGATAGAAGTCTTATACAGATGGATAGAAATAATATTATGAGGGACTTAGTAATTGGTAAATTTTGCTACATCATTCAGGGAATTAGTTTATTTCACAAGGACTAAGCAAAGAGAAAATATGATGACGCCTTTCAATTATTCCATATATCCTTCTAAAGCATTGAGAGTTTTATATACCGATCTAACCCTTTGTTATTAGTTACCATGAACATTTGTTATATCTTGAAATCAATTCAAAGCATGCTATAATGAATTGAAAAAGCCTCATTTTGTGCTTTTGTCAAAACAATACCCATGGATCAATTCATTCGTAATTGTGACATAATGTGTATCTAAATAAAGGCTAAATGCTGTGCGATTTTCAATGAAATTGACTGATAGGAAAAATTTGGATACCTCAAGACTTCTATCTTATATCTAAAACCCTGGATAAAATCCTATAAAAACATGATTTATTAGTGAAAACTACAATCAACGGACTTTAAAAAATGTTTGTCACTGTAATAAACTAATTAGAAATTCTGATTTGATTATAACTCATATTGATCAAAGTGGTAATTTTTTTACGAACTTGCGGGACTTGATGATAGTGTTTGGAAATCTATTCACATGGCACTTTATCAAACAAAATTATGAATCGGAGAAGGAATAATAGCTGACATTTCTAGACAACACAATTAAAAAGAAATTATTCATGATTAGTTATGAATATATGAATTACATATACTTATATAAAGTTTGATGAAATACTGATAAATGGAGGAAAATTTAATAAGATATGATCCAATAAAACACAAGTTTCAAACCAACAATTTTACTTCGGACATTATATAATACATTTAAAGTATAGTATATTCGGAGCAAAACACATCGGGGCGAATGGTCTTTCAGAGCGAAACATCTCCAGACTAAACGCGCATTCCAGGCAAAACGTCCCTTTACCCAATAATTCATCCCAAGATACATCACTGATATAAGTGTACTGGATGCCGCCTTGTATATTTTGATGAATAATAAATGGCAACAAGCACTCGGACTTTGGACCTTGTGGATACGACTCATGTGTGAGAATTTTGTGAAATATAATCTCCATCCAAAGTATAAAGAAGAACCGATGGCCTTAACAGGAATTGTAGTTTTTGGTGTACTAAGAACTTGACCTTGAAGATATGACCTTGCTTCAATGTCATGAAACACTCTTGGATCATAGAAAAACAATTATGAAAAATATTATATCCCTTCAATATGAAAGAAAGCAATGGCCCGGACAGGTAGACAAGGTGATTCTTTTATAATTCCCCCAAATGAAACAAAAAAAAAAAAAAACCATAAATGAATAAAAAATAAATATAAATAAAGAAATAAAAAAAAAGAGGAACAAAAAAAACCCCCCTTGTTTGACGGTATAAATATATATTGCAGTGATTTTTCTCATATATAAATGACAACTGATACTGCTAAAGTTAAAGCAAAAGACAATATAGTTCCTTTAAATGCTGTCTTAATTCCTTATGACTGCCCATTCTTCATTAACATCCAGGTTTAATACTTGTGTACTGCTAGGTTACCGTAGAATGTTTACTTTGCCTATACAATTAACTCATGTTCATTTTCAATTAACTCCATATCAGAGAAACGGCTTTATTTCCAGAAATGTGTAACAAGTGTTCGAAATTAAAACAAAAGTAAATTTTACCTTGTATATTTCCTAACTGAAAATGCATTTCTCGTCTCTGTCAAAGTACATACTCCTGTTAAAAACTTACCAAATATTCAACATTTTGAGGGGTCCGATTTCAGAATCAATTATATAAGCATAACCTATATACATAAAGGAAATAAATCATACCTATTCATGAATGTCCTCCTTTCTTATTCCTACTGCAACAGCTGCTCATATCTCGTACCTCTTTCTTTCTTGAATAGAAAAGTACCTATCACTACTTTCGATATTGAAATTGATATTACGCGAGAAAATAGCTGGAGGCTGATATATGCAGCACTTCAAAATTGTCATCACTCTTTTTGTTTACAACTACAACTGATGATTGCAATAAATGTAATGGATTAAGGAGTGAAGACACGCGGGGTTGTCAATGTTATTTGTTTCATCAGCGAAATTTTTTCAATGATGTCTATAATACCTGAACAACGATACTGGCTATATTCATGATAAGGGATCACTTGGAAATACATAATTTTTGTTTATTAAACCAAAGACATCAGTATTCTGTATAATGACTTACTCTATCGTGTTATAATTTAAATTTCCCAGAAATTTCACCGTTTTCTTATTTCTTAGTCTTCCCTTTATTTCTGCAAATAAATGAGAATCTAGACACTAATACACCACTGAGTGTATTGACAAAGTGTTTTCCAATAAAACTTTGCAGTATTAATCACAGTTGTACAATTTTGCACATTGTATATTTAAACATTCTTTGCTGAATCGAGTGCTCAAATCCATTTCGTGTCAGTAGTTTGTGAACTTTCCACAATTTGTAAAATAATGATGACTTGGTATTCTACCTTACTCATGTCTTTTTCCTTGTAGTGCCAAGACACCCCTCTTCACAAGGCAGCATCAGATGGTCACATTGATATAGTGAAGTTACTTATCGACGCTAAGGCTGATGTTAATGTCAATGATATGGTAAGTAAAATCAGGATGTCCTATCAAAAAAAAAAAAAAATGAAGATTTTTGTTTGTGTTTCATATCACCATTAGAAATACTGACCATGAACAGGAGACGAATTATTTTCATATAACCGTCCTAGTTCTCCGTCAAAATACATGTAATTTCATATTGCTGTAAACAAATGTATGGAGTATAAAGATCATCTCCCCTAAATCAAAATTGGTGTTGGGATCTGAACTATTCCTTTGCAATTCACATCCATTTGTAGTAATGACAAATGCTCAATCACATTACGGTTGGATGCAGTCCTAATCTTACATAAAGTGCACTGCGATATCATTTTATGACTGCATTTTAAGTTTACTTGGAGACAATATAGCACACTTGGAATCATGTTTAGTACTAAACTTGACTCAGTTTACGTCAAGTGCACTTTATGAATACTTCACTTTCTATATGTATGTAGATATATACCGCTTTACTTCACTTGATGCAACGAGACTGCACACGTCATTAAATTTTCAAGTACTTTCTATTATTTAGACTTTTGGCATAGAAACACATACTATGAAATTATCTCAGATAGCAGTGTATATAAGGAAAATGACAATTTCATTACGTGGAAGTCGTCATGCGATCCCTGAGATTGGACGGATCTTGACGGAAACTGAAAAGTTGCCTTCATGAAATTGCTAAGTAATATAATGTAACTCTTGAACATTGTGCTGACCTAAATTACTTTTACCTTTTTCTTCAGCGGAATACTTTAACATAACAAATAACACAAATATGTAACTGAAGCCACCTCATTTTTACCCTGTTTGCCTCGAAACCCAAAATAGAAGTCAGTGTATTGTTTCCTACGGAATACCCCAGCATAGGAACATCTATACTCCCTGTCGAAGTTAAACCACAAAATGCAGAACTTACGAGAAGCTGCCGTATAACATAGTAATTCATAACAAAAAGAAGAAAAAAGTATATAGTGTTATACGAAACTGCATAATTTCAATTACTGAAAGTGAAAAGTAAACATGGTATGACGTGATAGTAAACTTGACTACGGAATAACTTTAAAGTAAACTTGACATGAAGTACACTACATTACCCTTATGAGTGGTTTTCAGGACAAAAAAAAAGAACAAAAATAAAACAAACAAATAATAATAATAACAATAATTGCATTGTACTTGAATGTAATAAATATAGAACATATATACATTTTCATTCTATGCAGCATATGCGCATTTCGACAAGTTATGTCTCTTCAGTGATGCTTGTAGACGAATGATTGGAATTCTCAAAATATATAGAAATATGAGGAGGAGTGTTGAAGCTAAAATGACCGAAAAGTGAACCGTAGAATCTATCCAAGGACAGATCTATGCATAAGGAGATACTCCTTAGATTTAGAGTGTAACTTAAGACTGCACCCAACTGTACTTTTCAGTTATATGATTCCTTGCTCTAACGTTCTCACTCACAAGTGCTTAATGTCCTATACTTTTTGTGATTAATGGTGGTTTGGAAGTAGAAGACAAGTCCTGAACAGAGATTTCTGTCTCTGCCATGTTTCATTCAAACATATTAAAAAGTTAAGTTCATTTAATATCATAATATCAATGTTAACAAGAGCATGACATTGTCTGCCTTTTTCGGAGAGGCGTAGTTCATTTTCACAACTTCAATCAAAATAACACATCGGGACATTATACAATGTATATCCATTTCATTCAACAGTTTCCTCAAATTTTCCATTTATTTTGAAATTCTACAGATATATGTAGGTCTAAAAACTTAACATACATTTTATCGTTCTATGTTTTGTTAAAATTTACCGCATGAACGTTGTATTGAAAATGAAATACATTTCGTCCTTAAAGAAATATCGTCAGAACTTTATTGGCAGAAACTTTTTCACTTTGATATGATTTCTCTAAATTGTTATTTCGTTTTCCCCATTCAACTGCACTAATGAGTAGACCTCATCCATCTGCATAATTCCAGCACTTACAGTTTTTAACTATATAAGAAAAGGCGTTTTCAGAGTTTTAATCTTAACCTCATTTTTCTCATTCAGATATATTTTTTTTTCCTAAAATTGGATTTCTGTATTTTATAATATCTATTATTTCTATGTACTCTCAACTTTAGCAGCCTGTTGATTTTTTTTTATATTATATTGAAGATCACTGAAAATGAAATTGTTTCTTTGCTTTATCCACCCATTTGGTGATTGGACGATGCATATGAGCTGACATTCCACATGAATAAGTAATGTCTATAACCCAAACACAACAACATTGACAGTGCCATGAAAAACATACAACTTGGGGTTTTGGAAGTGAATCGACAAAACTTTTCTTAAACCAAAGCCATCAGCATTCTGCTATATATGGCTTACTATGTCAATGTTATAATTTAAATTTTACTGTAACTTTAGCAGTTTGTTTCTACAACTTAATGTCAATCTAAAGACTTATTCACAACTAACTGTATAGATAAACTATTCTTCAATGTAACTGTTGCATTTTTATAAGGGGTGATCCTTATGGCACTTGGCATACCATAAAGCGTTCCTGTTCTGTATTTAGTTCCTTCCTTACTGAAGCAAGTACTCAACACCATTTTGTATCATTAGGTGGTGGGATCTGTACAATCTATACTGACTCATTCTTACATTTCTCATTGTAGTATGAGGAAACTCCACTCCACAAGGCAGTAACAAATAGTCACATTGATATCGTGAAGATACTTATTGATGCTAACGCGGATGTCAATGCCAAACGTAGGGTAAGTGAAAAAAGTATGTCCTACAAAAAACAAATTTAGTTTCTTTTTTATGTTCCGTTTCACCATAATATTGATTACAAAACATGAAATGAATCACATTTCCCAATATTAATTAGCAAATTGTTGAACTATTCCTTTGCAATTCACATTATCGTTTTCCACGTCGGATTTTCGATTCAAATCCCTTATTTATTTCGAATGACTTACTCATTCACTACTGGAAATCGAAGCACACGGATGTCAATTCTTTTTTCCATACCCAACTGGACTGATCATTAGACCATATCTGGATACTTCTATCACTTGGATTTGTTAACTTTAAGAGAATGGGCGTTTTATGATTTATAAGTATGTGAATAACAGTTAAGTGTAACCTACACCATTTGCGTACTTTACTCTGAAGTAACACTTACCACTCTTAATGTTTGTTTGAACGGAATTGATGAAGTTTATTTTTCATAAATCTGTGCCTTGATTTGTTGTCTTATTTGCGTTCTTATTTCGGGGAGGTTTAGCAAGGAAGTCAGATTAATATTAAAGGTGTGCAGGTTTTAACAATGATGACTGGATGAATCTATCTCTCTCTGTCGCTCTCGCTGTCCCTCTCACACACACATACACCCAACTACACACACCCAACTACACACACACACACACACACACACACACACACACACAAAGGCAGGGACATGGACAAAATAAGTACCTAAGATGACAACACAAAATATATTTCAGAAATATTAACGCGACACATGAAGGTCGATAAAAGGTTGAATCAACATTCAGTTGCTATTTTGAAGTAGTTCCCATAAATACTACTTTCCACTCAGGAGAACAGCATTGACAATCCAAAATCTTGGCAATCACAAAATGTATAATTAACACTCCCTATAGATAAAAAACTTAACAGAAAGCTCCATTTGAGAAGTCATAAAAACATGAGCATTGGTATTATAATTGAATTTAAAGTATCAGTGATCTATCCGTCTGAAGACAAGTTAAGAATTACCAGCGAAAGAGGATGAATTTCAGGATATTATCTTCTCTAAAACGGTTTTAACGGGGCTTGTCGTAGAGTTCCTATCGCCCCCTTAATTAGAATACCGGGCTAAATGAAAACACAAATAAAACATTGATCGATCCATCTGAAGGCAAGTTAAGTCAAATATATATAAACTATTACGAAAGTGGACACAGTTCCGTTATATTGATAAAACATTCACAGTCCTTTTTTTAAATAAACGATGGAATTCTTTTACAGATGGATAGAAATAATATTATGAGGGACTTAGTAATTGGTAAATTTTGCTACATCATTCAGGGAATTAGTTCATTTCACAAGGACTAAGCAAAGAGAAAATATGATGAAGCCTTTCAATTATTGCATATATCCTTCTAAAGCATTGAGAGTTTTTATATACCGATCTAACCCTATGTTATTAGTTACCATGAACATTTGCAATATCTTGAAATAAATTGAAAGCATGCTATAATGAATTGAAAAAGCCTAATTTTGTGCTTTTGTCAAAACAATACCCATGGATCAATTCATTCGTAATTGTGACATAATGTGTATCTATATAAAGGCTAACTGCTGTGCGATTTTCAATGAAATGGACTGATAGGAAAAATTTGGATACCTCAAGACTTCTAACTTAAATCTAAAACCCTGGATAAAATCCTATAAAAACATGATTTATTAGTTAAAACTACAATCAACGGACTTTTAAAAATGTTTGTCACTGTAATAAACTAATTAGAAATTCTGATTTGATTATAACTCATATTGATCAAAGAGGTAATTTTTTTACGAACTTGAGGGACTTGATAATAGTGTTTGGAAATCTCTTCACATGACACTTTATCAAACAAAATTATAAATCAGAGAAGGAATAATAGCTGACATTTCTAGACAAGAAAATTAAAAAGATATTATTTATGATTAGTTATGAATATATGAATTACATATACTTATATAAAGTTTGATGAAATACTGATAAATGGAGGAAAATTTAATAAGATATGATTCAATAAAACACAAGTTTCAAACCAACAATTTTACTTCGGACATTATATAATCATTTAAAGTATAGTATATTCGGAGGAAAACATATCAGGGCGAATGGTCTTTCAGAGCAAAACATCTCCAGACTAAACGCGCATTCGAGGCGACACGTCCCGTTACCCAATAATTCATCCCAAGATACACCACTGGTATTAGTGTACTGGATTCCGCACTTGTGTATTTTGAGGTATAATCAATGACAACAAGCACTCGGACTTTGGACCTTGTGGATATGAGTCATGGAAAAGAATTGTGTGAAATATAATCTCCATCCAAAGTATAAGAAAGAACCTATGGCCCGAACAGGAATTCTAGTTTTTGGTGCAGTAAGACCTTGACCTTGAAGATATGACTTTGCTTCAATATCATGACAGACTCTTGGATCATAGAAAAAAATTATGAAAAATATTATATCCCTTCAATATGAAAGAAAGTAATGGCTCGGACAGGTAGACAAGGTGATTCTTTTATAACCCCCCCCCCCCCCAATAAAAATAAATAATAAATAAATAAATGAATAGAAATAGCAAAAAAAAAAAACTTATTTGCCAGTATAAATATACATATTGCAGTGATTGTTCACATGAATTGGAACTGACACCGCTAAAGTTAAAGCAAAAGACAATATAGTTCCTTTAAATGCTTTCTTAATTCCTTATGACTGCCCATTCTTCATTAAAATCCAGGTTTAATAATTGTGGCCTGCTAGGTTACCGTAGAATGTTTACGTTGCCTATGCAATTAACTAATGTTCATTTTCAATTAACTCCTTATCAGAGAAACGGCTTTATTTCCAGAAATGTGTAACAAGTGTTCGAAATTAAAACAAAAGTAAATTTTACCTTGTATATTTCCTAACTGAAAATGCATTTATCGTCTCTGTCAAAGTACATACTCCTGTTAAAAACTTACCAAATATTGAGGTGTCCGGTTTCGGAATCAATTATAACCTATATACAAAAAGGAAATAATTCATACCTATTCATGAATGTCCTCCTTTCTTATTCCTACTGCAACAGCTGCTCATATCTCGTAGTTCTTTCATTCTTGAATAGAAAAGTACCTGTCACTACGTTCGATATTGAAATTGATATTTTGCGAGAAAATAGTTTTCAGGCTTATATATGCAGCACTACAAAAGTTGTTCTCACTCTTTATGCTTACAACTACAACTGATGACTGCAATAAATGTAATGGATTATGGAGTGAAGACACGCGGGGTTGTCAATGTTATTTGGTTCGTCACCGATTTTTTTCAATGATATCTATAATACCTGAACAACGATATTGGCGATGTTCATGAAACAGATCACTTGGAAATTTTCCATGAAGTAAACAGATTTTTTTTTTAGACATCAGTATTCTGTATAATGACTTACTCTATCGTGTTATGATTTAAATTGCCCAGAAATGTCACCACTGTTTTTTTACTTCTTAGTCTTCCCTCTATTTCTGCAAATAAATGTGAATCTAGACACTAATACACCACTGACTGTATGGGCAAAGTGTTTTCCAATAAAACTATGAAGTATTAATCACAGTCGTACAATTTTGCACATTGTATATTTAAACATTTTTGCATAAATAATTTCTTCTTTGTTGAATCGAGTGCTCAAATCCATTTCGTGTCAGTAGTCTGTGAACATTCCACATTTTGTAAAATAAAGATGACTTGGTATTCTACCTCATTCTCGTATTTTTACTTGTAGAATCACGGTAACCCTCTCCACATCGCAGCATCAAATGGTCACAGTGATATAGTGAAGATACTTATCGATGCTAAGGCGGATGTTAATGTCAAAGGTTCGGTAAGTCAAATCAGGGTGTCCTACCAAAAAAAAAAAAAAAAATGAAGATTTTTGTTTATGTTTCATATCACCATTAGAAATACTGACCGTGAACAGGAGACGAATTATTTTCATATTACCGTCTTAGTTCTCACTCAGAATACATGTAATTTCATACTCTGGTAAAGAGATGTAATAAGTTTGAAGATCATCTCCCATAAATTAAAATTAGTGTTGGGATCTGAACTATTCCTTGCCACTTTTGTAGTAATGACAAATGCTCAATCACACTACGGTTGGATGCAGTCATAATCTTACATAAAGTGCACTTCGATATCATTTTATGACTGCATTTTAAGTTTATTTGGTGACAATATAGCACAATTGGAATCAAGTTTATTACTAAACTTGACTCCAGGTTTAATTCAAGTGCACTTTTACTTTCTATATTCAGGTACATATATACCGCTTTACTTCTCTTGATGTAACGAGACTGCACACGCCATTAAATCTTCAAGTATTTTCTTTTATTTAAACATTGACATGGAAACATCCTATCGTACATTCATCTCAAATAGCAGTGTATATAAGGAAAATGACAATTTCATTACGTGAAAGTCGTCATGGGATCGCTAAGATTAGACGTATCATGACGGAAACTGAAAAGTTCACATCATGAAATTGAAAAGTAATATTTTGTAACTCTTGAACATTTTACTGACCTAAATTTGTTTTCTGCTTCAGCAGAGAACTTTAAAATTTCAAATAACACAAATATGAAACTGAAGCCACCTCATTTTACCCTGTTTGCCTCGAAACCCAAATTAGAAGTCAGTGTATTGTTTGCTACGGGATACCCCTTTATTTCGACAAGTTATGTCTCTTCAGTGATGCTCGTAGCCGAATGATTGGAATTCTCAAAATAAATAGAAATATGAAGAGGAGTGTTGAAGCCGAAATAACTGAAAAGTGAACCAGAGAATCTATTTAAGGACAGAGCTAAGCATGAGGGAGATACTTCTTAGATTTAGAGTGTAATTTTAGGACTGCACCCAACTGTACTTTTCAGTCATATGACTCCCTGCCCTAACTGTCTCACAAGTGCTCAATGTGATATACGTTTTTCGTGCTTATTGCTGTTTTGGAAGTAGAAGACAAGTCTTGAACAGAGATTTCTATCTCTGCCATGTTTCTTTCAAACATATTAAAAAGTTAGGTTCATTTAATATTATTATGTCAATTTTCAGAAGAGTATGACATTGTCTGCCTTTTTGGGAGAGGCGTAATTCATTTTCACAACTTCAATCAAAATAATACATCTGCACATTATATATCCATTTCATATAACAGTTTCCTCGAAATTCCTATTTGTTTCGAAATTCTACAGATATATGTAGGTCTAAAACTTAACATACATTTTCTCGTTTTATGTTTTGTTAAAATTTACCGCATGACGCTTGTATTGAAAATGAAATACTTCCAGCACTTGGATTTGTTACCTATATAACAAAAGGCGTTTTCAGAGTTTTAATCTAAACCTCATTTTTCTCATTCAGGTATATTTTTTCCTAAAATTCGAATTCTGTTTTATATAATATCTATTATTCCTATGTACTCTCAACTTTAATAGCCTGTTCATTCTTTTATATTATATTGAAGATTACTTAAAATGAAATTATTTCTTTGCTTTATCAACCTATTTGTTGAATGGACGATGCATATAAGCTGAAATTCCACATGAAGTCATTAACTAATGTCTATAACCCCAAAACAACAACACTGACAGTGCTCATGACAAAGTACCACTTGGGTTTTTTTTAGGTGAATCGACAAAACTTTTTTTTAAACCAAAGCCATCAGTATTCTGCTATCTATGGCTTACTATGTCAATGTTATAATTTAAAATTTCACTTTAATTTAGCAGTCTGTTTCTACAACTTAATATTAATCTAAATACTTATTCACATCTGTATAGGTTAACTGTACTTCAGTGGAACTGTTGCATTTTTGATGAGGGCTGCTCCTTATGGCACTTGACATACCATTTGCGTACTTTACTCTGAATAAATACTTACCACTCGGAATGTTTGTTTGAAAAGAATTAATAAAGTTATTTTTCATAAAGCTGCGCCTTGTTTTAATGTCTTAATTGCTTTCTTATTTCCAGATGGGAAACATGGGATTCGGAGGAATATTAAAGGTATACAGGTTTTAACACTGATAAATCGATGAATATCTCTCTCTCTCTGTCTCTCTCTCTCTCTCTCTCTCTCTCTCACACACACACACACACCCAACTATACAGACACACACACAAAGGCAGGGATATGGACATAATAAGAATCTTAGATGACAACACAAAATATATTTTAGAAATATCAACGCGACACATGACGGTCGATCTAAGGTTAAATCAACATTCAGTTGCTATTTTGAAGTGGTAAATATAACTACTACTTTCCACTCAGAATAACAGCAATGACACAATGACAATCCAAAATCTTTGTTATCACAAAATATATAATTAACACTCCCTATAGATAAAAAACTTAACAGAAAGCTCCATTTGAGAAGTCATAAAACATGAGCTTTGGTATTATTATTGAATTTAAAGTATCAGTGATCTATCCATCTGAAGACGAGCTAAGAATTACCAGCAAAGGGGGATGACTTTCAGGATATTATCTTCTCTAAAACGGTTTAAACGAGGGTTGTCGTAGAGTTCCTATCGCCCCTTTAATCAGAATACAGGGCTAAATCAAAACACAAATAAAACAGTGATCGATCCGTCTGAAGGCAAGATAAGGTCACTGATATATAAAAAATTAGGAAATTGGACACAGTTCCGTTATATTGATAAAAGATTCACAGTTTTTTTGAAAAAAAAATAAACGATAGAATTTTTTTACAGAAGGATACAAATAATATTATGAGATACTTAGTAATTGGTAAATTTTGCTGTGTATATCTAGGGATTTAGTTCATTTCACAAGGACTAAGCAAAGAAATTTGATGTGGCTTTTGAATTATTGCATATATCCTTCGAAAATCACTGAGAAGTTTTATATACAGATCTAATTCGTTGTTATCAGTTACCATGAACATTTGTAATATCTTGAAATCAATTCATGCGAATTGATTATTATACAAATCACATCTGGACATTGGAGCATAGTGAGGGAAGGAGGAAAGGGGGGTCATTCAACTCTGAATATCTTAGTAACTCTAGGTCAAATTTTCTTTAAACTGTTACAGAAGAATGAATGCTGTTATATTGATAAAACATTCACAGTTTTGAAAAAAAAAATAAATGAGATGGATAGAAATAATCTTATGAGAGACTCGAACATATTTTTGTGAACTCAGAACGATTTCTTTAAGAGAGGGCAGATCATGGAGATTATAATAAGCTAAGAAATGCCAAATTGTCATGCGTACTGTACGTGCCAATGAATTCCCGGGGTAGCCCCGGAGCCCTATGCCGGCTCGAGAGGGACCGGTCACTCCCACACCCAGGCTTGGATGGAAGTCTTTATCACACATTGCCTCTGGATCCACCACTGGCACACTTTACACAGTTTTGATATTTATTTTCTCTCTTCACGGATCATCTTGATATGACTTTGGCAAGGACTTAGAAACAAAGTTTTGGTTTCAAAATCTCACATGCTATTCTTATGCCGGTGTTATATAGTAGTTTTCCCCTAAACCCCCCCCCCCCCGGAAATAAGGCTATATAGTACGTTTTTCCCCGAAAAAAAGGGCTATATAGCCATCCCCCCTCTTATAGCCATTTTTCACCGGGGGAAAACTACTATATTACTATATACGGGTTTTTTCTCCCCAATGTGAAATTCCGGATTTTCTTCCACACATACATGTAGGTAAATCGAGCTTGTTACCTTGTTAACAATCAATAGATTTCTGTTTAAAATAGAGATATCTCAACTTTTGATACGGAGATATATCAAATTAGTTTAAAGATATCTTATTTTCTTAAGTAGAAATGTCGTCAATTTTAATTCATTTTCCAAAATACAAATGCATATATTTAGAACAGATTTTTATCTACTAGAATTTTATTAAAGCTATCTTTATTTACTCCGAGAAATCTCTATATATACAAATGGAAAAAAGGAAAACAAGTTCGTTTTTATGCCCCCGGAATGAAATTCGGGTGCATCTAGTTTTTGGACTTGTCTGTGACTCTTACCCTGTGGCAAAAACCTTGACTAAATCGTGTGTACTAAGAGGTACTAGGCTTTGAAACTCCACATATAGTTTTCTTGTGATGAAACCTTTTATTTGGAACCATGATTTTTTAACTAGTGACTTTGCCCTTGGTGCTCTACGTTTTCAGAAACTTAAACATTGGCTGTATCTTTTGTACCAAAAGGAGGATGGGTTTTGAACTTCATATATAGATTACTTGTGATAAGATCTTTTATTTGGGACCATGCCTTTTGACCTAATGACCTTGTCCTTATAGTGTGACCTACTTTTCAAAAAACTTTAACCTTGAATATATATTCTATACAAAAGGGTGTAGAGCTTTGAAACTTAACAAGGACAAGGAAATCACATTCGTGTGTTCATAATTTACAACATCTGCAGCTAGACAAGCCTTGTCATAGATTGCAAATCGAAACACCTGGATGGAATTCCCTTCCGTTATTTTCATGTTTATCATGTACTCTGTACATGATGAGCGATATTGTGATATATATAATGCAACAGTCTTAATTTATTTAGAATGAAATGTTCAAGGAATTCTTGCTTATTCAATTCTTATATTTATCATTGGAACATTTTGGTTGATAAATTCCTATTTTACTTATGATGTTTTACGAAAAGTTACCTGGGATCGAATCTTGAGCCACAGCCTGACGTCAGGATTGACATCTATACGCAAGTAAACGACAATTTTTACAGTGAAATAATAGAAGAAAATAGCATACTATGGTAAATATATAAAAAGAAAGACTTGTAAATAAATAAAACAAAAAATAAATACACACCCACATATACATGCATAGGGTGTAAAGTGGGCACCTTGACGTTAGACGTGGGAAACGGACCCCTGGCTTTCTGAGGGTGTTAGAGATATTTCTAACTGAAAACTTAAAGTTAATGAACGGTTGATTAGCACTATCATTTTCAATAACGGAAATTACGAAGAATAAGATATTGAAATTCTACATTCAAACTGAATCCCTAGATATACACAGCAAAATGGACCTTCTCTCATACACCAGTGCAATTAAACACCAATTGATACACCGTTAAAACTGAACCCCTCTCATACACACGGCAAATAAAACACTTACTGATACACCATATTAACTGACCCCTCTCATTTCATACATCCGTCCATTTGAACACCAACTAATACAACGTTAAAACTGAACCCCTCTCATATACACGGTAAATACAACACTTAATGATACACCATGTTAACTGAACCCCTCTCATCTCATACACCAGTCTATTTGTACACCAACCGATACACGATTAAAACTCTACCCCTCTCATACACACGATAAATACAACACTTACTGATACACCATATTAATTGAACCCCCCTCATCTCATACACCTGTCCATTTGAACACCAACTGATACACCATTAAAACTGAACCCCTCTCATGCACAAGGTAAACTCAACACTTACTTACCATATATTAACTGGACCTCTCTCATCCTATACACCGTCCAAAAATACACCAGCGTACAAAGCTTGAACGTGTAATTATCAAATGAGGGGACGACAATTTGATTCTGAAGGCGGAGGGGGCTGGCACCTTTTAAAAATAAATATTATGACCCTGAATGTGCTGGAAATAAACAGAAATTCGCTTTTACGGAAACGAGAATAATAATCATGGATGCTAGCATGTACGTACATGTATACCAGATCATGCAAATATAAGGCTGAATGTTCTATACAAAACACGTTGAATTATTTCCGGCTCGCTTCGCTTGCAAGATTGCTTGTATTATATCAGAGACATAGACTACTTTCATTATCTTTTTTTAAGTAATCTATGTCTCTGGTTATACGTTTAGTAGCGTAAATTCATAACTTGCATTTCAGTAGAATTTATAACACTGGACAAATAGTGCTGTTCAATATGTTCGACAAAACTAGAATTGTTGCTTTAAAAAAATACATATATTTGCATGTCCATTTTGAGGGTCAAACAGAGAACAAGGGTTCTACCATTTGCTTTCTGAGAGATTTATTTTCAGGTTCTTGTTCGGAATATTGTCATTCGCGTCCAGTTGCCGCGAATTTGCACCTGGCATTAATGTTAGGCACATTGATATGTTAAAGTTAAAATGAGTGGCCAAAGGGGGTCTTAATTGAATTTGCCTCATCTCTCACCAGAGCACAAATGCAAAGTTCATGTTTAAATTGAATAATTTGCATTTCAAAATTTATGGTGGCCATATTTGTTGACAGTGTTTTATTGACATGATTTCATTCCTTTAAGTTTCATTCAAATCAGTGCAACAGGACATTCGTCAAATGATTTTAACACTTACATGTATATTCAAATGTAAAATAAAAACATAACAAAAGTATAACCAGCAAAAACGTGTATCTTCACTGCAATGTTATTGAACACTGCTTGTAGTTGGCCATAGGTCTTTAGTTTCTTTAAAACTTAAAAAAAAAAAAAACATGTGAAATTGTACAGGAACATCTTTGCTTAATATCTACCATCTTTTTTTCAAATTCAATCTAGAGGTAATGCAGACAAAATTAATTATGAAAAAAATCAATACTAGTATATTAAATGTATCAAAAATATCTATGAAATGCGAATATCTCCGATGACTCTTAGCCGCACTTCTAGTCAGTGTTTATTGCTTTACGTCATACCACGACTATTGCACGTATTTTGTGATGGCATCTCACCGATGCAAGTTACACAAATTTTGACCTTTGTAACTGACCCACCCGAAGCAGTGATGGTTCTTTTACGTTCCACGTTAACCGCGACACGGGGCATCGGTTTTTACTTTCTCATCCGAAGGACAGACACCGGCATGACCACAGCGGGGCTCGAAGCCACGACCTCTTAATCGTGAGACGAGCGCTCTACCAACAGAGCCACGCCGGGTGCTTCATACATTGAACACACAACAAATAGGCTGTATTAATCAAAGCGAAGAAAATCTTTTTGTGGATCGACAGGTTATGAGATTCATATATTTAGAAGTGGAAAATATAACCATAAAGATAATCAAGAGAACAATACCCAGACACAGACTATTTTAGGCCCAGCACCATATACAAGAACTTATAAATTATATCTAATGAACGAGAATGAAAATCAACCATGAAATGATTATTTGGATAAGTAAATATCAATGTCTTTTAAGTATTTTTTTGAACAGAACATTTTTATGAAATTATACACCTTGTTACAACAGAACATTGGATTAAGAATTAAAATATCTAATCTATACGTGTACATGTACAATAAGACTACGTGTTGGAGAAAATCATGCAAATAGATTTTGTAAATACATGTATTGTTAATAAATGTCAGTGATGACTGACTACTGATAGATAATTTCAGATACGACTAGTATATTCTTTTATCTTGACAGGCTTATATCTTAATTGGAAATAGTACTTAAGGACAGTGGCGGGAGTCAATTTTTTTTATCTCCGCGTTGAAGAGTTCCACCCCGTCCGTGTACGATAACCGGCAGAAGTTCCGTTTTGACTCCGTACTTTTTCTTTGCCTGCGGCAAAAGGCATAATAACACTTGAGTCAATCCCATTGTTAGTCAATCCCATTGTTAGTCACACTTCATTCCTCATATAAATCAGGATTCATAACCTGAGTAGAGTAGGTACTGAGCGTTGTGCTGGCAAGACTATATCATCAAGACAGATAACTCTTATTCATGGTTTACAGAATAAATGCAAGTGTCACTTTTCAAGTGCCAATTTCATAAAAGGTACAAGGCATAGGTCCCAAGTTCCTGTCTTTATTTAGAAATATGTATTTCAGAGATCTAGTATTTGAATTCTGAACAGAAAATATCTGCTAGAAAATTTTTTATTGTGAATTGTGTATTTCTGCCTATATGAGGCAATGAAAACATTCCATGTTCTGTCAAATCAGGAAGTTGGAAAATCTCAAAATGTTTATTGGTAGCCATATCAAAGGTTACAATGAAACTCAATAATGCTCAAGTTTAACACAGCACCTCAAAATTGATAGAAAGATATCTGAAAATTGAATAACTGGGATCTGTCCATAACGGTCCAGCCTATGTTGGTCGAGAAATAATATCCAAAATTGGAAGAAATGCATATGTGAAGATACCATAAGAACGGCGGTAATGGGCGGGCATTTCAGTTTTTTTTTTTTATTCGCGTAAGTTAAGTTGCAGCAGGTTATCCTGATACAATGATAATTTTCAAATTGTTTCAACGAGATAACAATGAGAGGTACCACAGGTAAATAAATAGTTATATAAAGGTAGCTGTACATTGTAGTTATTACCATAGTCAAATGAGATAGTTCTTATCATATTTTTCACTAACATTTTAATGTCTGCCACCCTTCATGGCTGCAACAGACTATACACATTAAATGGAGAATTATTTCTAATTGTGTAATCATTTCCCCTCTTTCGATACTAGTCACCATGGGACCCTTAGGTTTGAATCGTAATTTTAAGTAACAACCGACTTTACGGTTTAGTTGTATGTATGGTGCATATATCATAACTTCATAAGGGAGAGAGAATATACAAATGCATGAGCGAGAGCGGTTTCAAATAAATATGATATCATTGCACCCTTTATTCACCTCTATATGCACGAGTATTCATTTTATAAATAGAGTATAACAGATAACAAGAAGATGATCGAACAGAAACCGTTAGAAAAATAAATGTATACCTTTTTTCTCGTTGATAGCTTTTAAATGTTTGACGTCACTCACGGTACCAGCTGACTGCTCGCTGGTCAAGTAAAACCACAGGTGTGTCTTTTATGATTTTTCATTGTTGGTACACTTTAAAACTGAATCCCTCTCATACACACGGTAAATACAACACTTACTGATACACAATATTAAATTAACCCATCTCATCTCATAGCACCGACTGATACGCCTATACAACACTTACTGATAAACCAAATGAATCCCTTTTCAAACAACCATCCATTTTTAATACCAATTGAACGGAATTAATAAATTCCAGCCTATCATTTTTTCTTCACATGGAATTGTCCCCTTGACAAAAGGATGTACATGTAGATAGCAAAGTCTTTGTAAGTGATTCTTACCGAATTACATATATATATATACCTCTGTATAACGGTCACTTGCTCATAACGGCCACTCTCTTGCACTCCTTTTTCTATTTACTATACAAGGAACCTCTGTATAACGGTCCCTGCTCAACGCGGTCAGTGCTCACTATAATTTGTAACTTTCAATAAAGTTGGTATATAACGATCAGTCAGGCATGTAAATTTCAAACACCCCGAGCAATAAGTAATTCACCGTAATGGCTATCGGAGACGGTTAATTATTTGTTTTGATTAGACGATAAAGTGATTTCAAACAAGACTTCGTGATAATGAGCAGAACCTTAGATTTTCATACAATTTCCTAATTCCAAAGGTAATAACTCTGTCAGTAATTATTCAGCGGCACCTCAATTTTTCTTTATTTGTATCTTCTCCGACAAGAAGACGTTGCAGTGACTTCTAGTGGAACATATACGCAATGAGATATTGAGACAACACTCAAACCAAGAGGACCAACAAACAGTCCAAGCAAAAACACCATTGACACATGATTGGTTGATTTTTGTTTTACGTCACACCACGAATACTTCACGTATATGGTGACGGCATCTGCCTGATGCGGGGCATACAAATTTTGACCTTTGCAACGGACCTACCCGAAGCAGTGAGGGATCTTGAACGTGCCATGTATACCACGACACGGGGCCTCGGTTTTTACTGTCTCATCCGAAAGACAGGACACCGGCATGACCATAGCGGGACTCGAACCCCGGCCTCCCGATCAGGAGTCCTGCGCGATACCACTAGGCTACGCCGGCTTCCATTGACACATGAAAGGAAGAGATCAAGCTGCACCCGGTGCCGACTTTGGACGGTCATTTGCTATATTCATAACAATTGACCATTGAGACCTATAAAAATAATGAGCGGATACTAAATACTTTCTTTAATTTTCTAATTCCAAGGCAATAACTATGAATAATGATCCGACGGCAATCTAATTCGAACTAGACATATCTTCTCTTGATACATATGCATGCCTATTATCATTTGGATTCATCAATGTTGCAAAGATGAGCGTAAACTGCTGATGAACTGACAGTGGGAAAGCAATATCCCCTTCATTCAAAGAAGAATGAAGGCATAAAAATAAAATGAATAATCTCAACAAAAACCTCGCACAGCATTTTCATTGTACAACTAAACACATAAAAACCCCACTTTTTTGGTGTCAAGGTCATACAGTACAGCTAAATTCAAGAACAGGCCTTTTAATATCAAGGTCAAAGTCATTACCTGTGATCAGCTCCTTTCATAAAGGTCTTTTATCACGTGAATTTTTAAGACCGTTAGTAGTGTTTCCATAGGACATCTGCACTCAAAACAGACATCTTAATATCAGGTTAAAACCTGTGACTACTTTCTCAAGTAGGTCTACAACAATGTCAACTTTCAACCCAAAAATAGAATTATTATTTCCAGAGTACAGCTAAAAACAATAGCAGAGTTTTTAAAGTAAAGATCTAAACCAATCCCTTTTTGCATTAAGGCCCATCATTTTTTTAAGTTTCGAAGTTGAAATTCCTTGCTTTTGATCTTTACTAAACGGAAAAGTTTACCAAATTGTTGATGCTTACAGATGGTACAATTTCATGGACCGATTCTGCTTTGCAATCCGACTAAAAATCCTCTCCTTTGTCACATACATGTATATTGGTATAAACAATGCAATTTATCATTTTGATAGAGATCCAAAATTGCAGTCCTCAAACCATTTTTGTTAACCTTGTTAAGAATAAGTCTTTTGGGTGAATCATATCTAAATATTAATATTAAAGATGTGACATCAATCTGTGGAGAAAAGACCAAGTCCCAAGTTGACTCTGGATCCCATGACCTGAAATCAATTAAAACTTTCCTATCATCAAAAAGAAATAGTGTACAAAGTTTGGTAACAGTGTGAGGTAACTAGTACAGGAAACTAATAAGAATCTATGTGAAAAGTGACTACAATCTGAAGAAAAAAAAAAACGATTTAGCCCAAAGTTTTCTTCAATGTTTGACACAGTGACCCAAAATCAATGGAACCCTCCTCTCATCATAAAGAAGTAATGTACAAAGTTTGTTGGCAGTGTGAAGTAGTACAGGGAAGCATAAATGTTAAAAAAAGACTACAGGATAAACAGACAGAGTGACAGACGCCAGACAAAGTGATCTCTATGTGCCGTTATGCTTCGCAGGCAACACAAAAACAAATCAGAGAATAGAAGTGCAGTTAGTATCCATTTGAAATCCAACGACCAGTCCAAAAATTTTTGCAATCATAATATTTTGTCATTAAATTGTGCAAAGATATTGTCCTGTAGGAAAGACAGAGCTTCGAACAATTCAATTTATAGTTCCTTAGAATTTAATTTAAAGTATCTAAAAACACTGAAACACAGAAATCTGAACAAGATATATGATACCGTGATTGTATCTGACCAACAATATCATTGATGCATAATATGATGCAATGAACTCATTCCTTTAGCATAATATGAGTCAATATATCCATAATATCATTTTCTAACATTGCCATTGGTACATAATAATAATAACATGTAGATGATATCATCAATTTCATTAATTCATAATATGATGCTGTTTCTGATCAACAATATCATTAATGCATAATATAATACAGAAAAGTCAACCCTAACATACACTCTAATGTAAAATGTGATACAGTAAATTCAACCCTAAAATGCACTCTCGTTACTGCAAAACTCAACCCTTATATACACTCTCATTACTGCACAATTTAATACAGTAAATTCAACCCTAACATACACTCATATTACCGCAAATTAAACCCATACAATACACTTTCAATATTGTTACATATGATACAGTAAACTCAACTCTTATGTACACTCTCTTTACTGCACAATATGATACTATAACTTCAACCTTTATGTACACTCTCATTACTGCACAATATGATAGAGTAAATTCAACCCTTACATACACACACATTACTGCATAATATGATATGGTAAATCAAAACTAACGTACACTCTCATTATCATAAAATTTGATACAGTGAACTTACTCAACTCTTACAAACATTCTCATGACCGCACAATATGATACAGTAAACTCAAACCTTACGTACACTCTCACTACTTCACAATATGATATAGTAAACTCAACCATTACATACACTCTCACTACTGCACAATACCATAAGGTAAACTAAACCCTTACGTACACTCTCACTATTGCACAATACCATATGGTAAACTCAACCATTCCATACACTCTCACTACTGCACAATACCATACGGTAAACTCAACCCCTACATACACTCTCACTACTGCACAATACCATACGGTAAACTCATCCCTTACATACACTCCCACTACTGCACAATACCATACGGTAAACTCAAACCTTACATACACTCTCACTACTGCACAATATGATACATTAACCTCAACCGTTAAGTACACTGTCATTGCTGCATAATATGATACAGTAAATTCAAACCTTATGTACACTCTCACTACTGCACAATATCTTATGGTAAATTCAACCGTTACTTACACTCACCTTACTGCACAATACCATATGGTAAACTCAACCCTTACATACACTCTCACTACTACAAAATACCACAGGGTAAAGTCAAACCTTACACTCACAATAAAGCATAATATGGTACTGTAAACTCAACCCTTGCATACACACTCACTACTGCACAAAACCATAAGGTAAACTGAACCCTTACATAAACTCTCACTACTGCATCTGGTAAACGCAACCCTTACATACACTCTCACCACTGCACAATACCATATGGTAAACTCAACCCTTACATACACTCTCACTACTACTTAATACCATAGGGTAAACTCAACCCTTACATACACTCTCACTACTTCTTAATACCATAGGGTAAACTCAACCCTTATATACACTCTCACTACTGCTCAATCCAATATGGTAAAATACAACCTTACGTACACTCTCAATACTACACAATACCATAAGGTAAACTGAACCCCTACATACACTCTCACTACTTCACAATACCATAAGGTAAACTCAACACATACATACACTCCCACTATTGCACAATACCATACGGTGAACTCAAACCTTACATACACTCTCACTACTGCACAATATGATACTATAACTTCAACCTTTATGTACACTCTCATTACTGCACAATATGATAGAGTAAATTCAACCCTTACATACACACACATTACTGCATAATATGATATGGTAAATCAAAACTAACGTACACTCTCATTATCATAAAATTTGATACAGTGAACTTACTCAACTCTTACAAACATTCTCATGACCGCACAATATGATACAGTAAACTCAAACCTTACGTACACTCTCACTACTTCACAATATGATATAGTAAACTCAACCATTACATACACTCTCACTACTGCACAATACCATAAGGTAAACTAAACCCTTCCGTACACTCTCACTACTGCACAATACCATACGGTAAACTCAACCCCTACATACACTCTCACTACTGCACAATACCATACCGTAAACTCACCCCTTACATACACTCTCACTACTGCACAATACCATACGGTAAACTCAACCCTTACGTACACTCTCACTACTGCACAATACCATACGGTAAACTCAACCCTTACATACACTCCCACTACTGCACAATACCATACAGTAAACTCAAACCTTACATACACTCTCACTACTGCACAATATGATACATTGACCTCAACCGTTAAGTACACTGTCATTGCTGCATAATATGATACAGTAAATTCAAACCTTATGTACACTCTCACTGCTGCACAATATCTTATGGTAAATTCAACCGTTACTTACACTCACCTTACTGCACAATACCATATGGTAAACTCAACCCTTACATACACTCTCACTACTGCAAAATACCACAGGGTAAAGTCAAACCTTACACTCACATTAAAGCATAATATGGTACTGTAAACTCAACCCTTGCATACACACTCACTACTGCACAAAACCATAAGGTAAACTGAACCCTTACATACACTCTGACTACTGCATCTGGTAAACGCAACCCTTACATACACTCTCACCACTGCACAATACCATATGGTAAACTCAACCCTTACATACACTCTCACTACTGCACAATACCATACGGTAAACTCAACCCTTACATACACTCTCACTACTGCACAATATCATACGGTAAACTCAACCCTTACATACACTCTCACTACTGCACAATATCATACGGTAAACTCAACCCTTACATACACTCTCACTACTGCACAATATCATACGGTAAACTCAACCCTTACATACACTCTCACTACTACTTAATACCATAGGGTAAACTCAACCCTTACATACACTCTCACTACTACTTAATACCATAGGGTAAACTCAAGCCTTACATACACTCTCACTACTGCAAAATACCATAGGGTAAACTCAAACCTTACATACACTCTCATTAAAGCACGATATGATACTGAAAACTCAAACATTACATACACTCTCACTTCTGCAAAATACCATAGGGTAAACTCAACCCTTGCATACCCTCTCACTACTGCAGAATACCATACAGTAAATTCAACCCTTACGTACACTCCCACTACTGCACAATATTTTACGGTAAATTCAACTCTTACATACTCTCACTACTTCACAATACCATAAGGTAAACTCAACCCTTACATACACTCTCACTACTGCAAAATACCATAGGGTAAACTGAAACCTTACATACACTCTCATTAAAGCACAATATGATACTGTAAACTCAACCCTTACATACACTCTCACTACTGCACAATACTATAAGGTAAACTCAACCCTTATATACACTCTCTATACTGCACAATACCATAAAGTAAACTCAACTCTTACATACACTCCCACTACTGCACAATGCCATGTGGTAAACTCAACCCTTACATAAACTCTCACTACTGCTCAACACTATAAGGTAAACACAACACTTATATACACTCTCACTACCGCTTAATATCATACATTGAACTCAACCGTACACTCTCATTGCTGCATAATATGATACGGTAAACTCAAACCTTATGTACACTCACTACTGCACAAAACTTTATGGTAAACTCAATCCTTACATATACTCTCAATACTGCACAATACCATACAGTGAACTCAACCTTTACATACACTCTCACTACTGCACAATACGATACAGTAAATTCAACCCTTATACACACTCCCACTACCGCACAATATCTTATGGTAAAATCAACCCTTACATACACTCTCACTACTTCAAAATACGATAAGTTAAACTCAACCTTACATACACTCTCACTACAGCAAAATGCCATAGGGTAAACTGAAACCTTAGATACACTCTCATTAAAACAAAATATGACAATGTAAACTCAAACCTTACATACACTCTCACTTCTGCACAATACCATAAGGTAAACTGAACCCTTACATACACTCTTACTACTGCAAAATATCATATGGTAAACTCAACCCTTACATACATTCTCACTACTGCACAATACCATAGGGTAAAATGAAACCTTACATACACTCTCGTTAAAGCACAATATGATACTGTAAACTCAACCTTTACATACACTCTCACTACTGCACAATATCATATGGTAAACTCAACCCTTACATACACTCTCACTACTTCACAATACCATATGGTGAACTCAACCCTTGCATACACTCTCAGTACTGCACAATACCATACAGTGAATTCAACCCTTACATACACTCCCACTACTGCACAATATCTTACGTTAAATTCGTCCCTTACTTACACTCTCCTTATTGCACAATACCACAAGGAAATGTCAACCTTACATACATTCCCTCTACTGCACAATACCATAAGGTAAACTAAGCGCTTCCATACACTCCCACTACTGCACAATACCATATGGTAAATTCAACCCTTACATACACTCTTACTACTGCACAATATGATATGGTAAACACAACCCTTACATACACTCTCACTACGGCACAATGCCATATAGTAAATTCAACCCTTACATACACTCCCACTACTGCACAACACCATGTGGTAAACTCAACCCTTACATACATTCCCACTACTGCACAATACCATAAGGTAAACTACGCCCTTCCATGCACTCCCACTACTGCACAATACCATATGGTGAATTCAACCCTTACATACACTCTCACTACTGCAAAATATGATACATTGAACTCAACCGTTAAGTACACTCTCATTGCTGCATAATATGATACTGTAAACTCAAACCTTATGAACAGTACCATACGCTAAACTCAACCTTTACTTACACTCTCACAACTCCACAATACGAAACAGTAAATTCAACTCTTATATACACTCCCATCACTTACATACACTCTCATTAAAGCACAAAATGACACTGTAAAGTCAACCCTTACATACACTGTCATTACTGCACAATACCATAAGGTAAACTGAACCCCTACATACACTCTCACTACTGCACAATATAATATGGTAAACTCAACCCTTACATACACTCTCATTAAAACACATTATGATACTGTAAACTCAACCCTTACATACAGTCTCACTACTGCACAATACCATAGGGTAAACTCAACCCTTACATACACTCTCACTACTGCACGATACCGTGTGGTAAAATCAACCCTTACATACACTCTCCCTGCTGCAAAATAACATCAGGTAAACTCAACCCTTACATACACTCTCACTTCTGCACGATACCATATGGTAAAATCAACCCTTACATACACTCTCACTGCTGCAAAATAACATCAGGTAAACTCAAACCTTGCATACACTCTCATTAAAGCACAGTCTGATACTGTAAACTCAACCCTTACTTACACTCTCACTTCTGCACAATACCATAAGGTAAACTCAACCCTTATATCGACTATCTCTACTGCACAATATCATACAGTAAACTTAACCATTAACTACACTCTCACTACTGCACAATACCATATGGTAAACTCAACCCTTACATACACTCCCACTACTGCACAATACCATACAGTATATTCAACCCTTACAAACACTCTCACTACTGCAAAATACCTTGGGTAAAGTGAAACCTTACACTCTCAGTAAAGCACAATATGATACTGAAAACTCAACCCTTACATACACTCTCACTACTGCACAAAAAGATATGGTAAACTCAACCCTTACATACACTCTCACTACTGCATGATACCATATGGTAAAATCAACCCTTACATACACTCTCACTACTGCAAAATAACATCAGGTAAACTCAAACCTTACATACACTCTCACTACTGCACGATACCATAAGGTAAAATCAACCCTTACATACACTCTCACTACTGCAAAATACCATAAGGAATACTCAACCCTTACATACACTCTCACTACTTCACAATACCATAAGGTTAACTCAACACTTGCATAGACTCTCACTACTGCGTAATAGCATATAATAAACTTAACCCTTACATACACTCTCACTACTGCAAAATACCATAAGGTAAACTCAACCCTTACATAGTCTCACTACTTCACAATACCATAAGGTAAACTCAACACTTGCATACACTCTCACTACTGCTTAATACCATATGATAAACTTAACCCTTACATACACTATTACTACTGGAAAATATCATAGGGTAAACTCATCCCTTACATACACTCTCATTAAAAAACATTATGATAATGTAAACTCAACCCTTAGATACAGTCTCACTACTGCACAATACCATATGGTAAACTCAACCCTTACATACACTCTCACTACTGCACGGTACCGTATGGTAAAATCAACCTTTACATACACTCCCACTACTGCACAATACCATAAGGTAAAGTCAACACTTACATACACTCCCACTACTGCACAATACCATGTGTTGAACACAACCCTTGCATACACTCTTACTACTGCACAATACCATATGGTGAATTCAACCCCTGCATACACATTAACTACTGCACAATACCATACAGTAAATTCAACCCTTACATACACTCTCACTACTGCAAAATACAATATTGTGAACTCAACCCTTGCATACACTCTCTCTACTGCAGAATACCATATGGTAAACTCAACCTTTACATACACTCCCACTACTGCACAATACCATACCGTAAACTGAACCCTTACATACACTCTCACTACTGCACAATATCATATGGTAAACTCAACCCTTACATACACTCTCACTACTGCACAATACCATGTGTTGAACAAAACCCCTGCATACACTCTCACTACTGCACAATATCATATGGTAAACTCAACCCTTACATATACTCTCACTACTGCACAATACCATATGGTGAATTCAACCCCTGCATACACTCTCATTACTGCGCAATACCATACAGTATATTCAACCCTTACATACACTCTCACTACTGCAAAATACCATAGGGTAAAGTCAACACTTACATACACTCTCAGTAAAGCACAATAAGATACTATAAACTCAACCCTTACATACACTCTCACTACTGCACAATACCATCAGGTAAACTCAACCCTTACATAGTCTCACTACTTCACAATACCGTAAGGTAAACTCAACACTTGCATACACTCTTATTACTGCTTAATACCATATGTTAAACTTAACCCTTACTTACACTCTCACTACTGGAAAATACCATAGGGTAAACTGAAACGTTACATACACTCTCACAACTCTTTAATACCATATGGTAAACTCAAGCCTTACATACACTTTCACTACTGCAAAATACCATATCGTAAACTCAAACCTTACATACACTCTCATTAAAGCAAAATATGATGCTGTAAACATAACCCTTACAGACACTTTCATTTCTGCACAATACCATAAGGTAAACTCAACCCTTACATACACTATTTCTACTGCTCAATATGATACAGAAAATTCAACCTTTATATACACTCCCACTACTGCATAATATCTTACGTTAAATTCAACCATTACTTACACTCTCCTTCCTGCATAATACCATAAGGTAAACCCAACCCTTACATACACTCTCTCTACTGCACAATATGATACAGGAAATTCAACCGTTATATACACTCTCACTACTGCATAATATCTTACGTTAAATTCAACCATTACTTACACTCTCCTTCCTGCATAATACCATAATGTAAACTCAACCCTTACATACACTCTCACTACTTCACAATATCATATGGTAAACTCAACTCTTACATACACTCTCACTACTGCACCATATCATATAGTAAACTCAACCCTTACATACACTCTCACTACTGCACAATACCATAAGGTGAACTAAGCCCTTACATATACTCCCACTACTGCACAATACTATAAGGTAAACTCAACCCTTACATACACTCTCACTACTGCACAATACCATAAGGTGAACTGAGCCCTTACATATACTCCCACTACTGCACAATACTATAAGGTAAACTCTACCCTTACATACACTCTCACTACTGCACAATACCATAAGGTGAACTGAGCCCTTACAAATACTCCCACTACTGCACAATACTATAAGGTAAACTCAACCCTTACATACATTCTCACTACTGCACAATACCATAAGGTGAACTGAGCCCTTACATATACTCCCACTACTGCACAATACTATAAGGTAAACTCAACCCTTATAGACACTCCCGCTACTGCTGAATACCATATGATAAACTTAACCCTTACATACACTCTCACTACTTCACAATACCATATGGTGAACTCAACCCTTGCATACACTCTCAGTACTGCACAATACCATACAGTGAATTCAACCCTTACATACACTCCCACTACTGCACAATGCCATGTGGTAAACTCAACCCTTACATACACTCTCACTACTGCTCAACACTATAAGGTAAACTCAACACTTATATACACTCTCAATACCGCTTACTATCATACATTGAACTCAACCGTACACTCTCATTGCTGCATAATATGATACCGTAAAATCAAACCTTATGTACACTCACTACTGCACAAAACTTTATGGTAAACTCAATCCTTAGATATACTATCACTACTGCACAATACCATACAGTGAACTCAACCTTTACATACACTCTCACTACTGCACAATACGATACAGTAAATTCAACCCTTATACACACTCCCACTACTGCACAATATCTTATAGTAAATTCAACCCTTACTTACACTCTCCTTACTGCACAATACCATAAGGTAAACTCAACCCTTACATACACTCTTGCTACCGCTTAATACCATATAGTAAACTCAACCCTTACATACACTCTCACTACTGCAAAATAAAATAGGGTAAACTCAAGCCTTACAGACACTCTCATTAAAGCACAATATAATAATGTAAACTCAACCCTTACATACACTCTCACTTCTGCACAATATGATATAGTAAACTCAACCCTTACATACACTCTCACTACTGCACAATATCATATAGTAAACTGAACCCTTACATACACTCTCACTACTGAACAATACCATAGGGTGAAATCAACCCTTACATACACTCTCTCTACTGCACAATACCATAAGGTAAACTCCACCCTTACATACACTCTCACTACTTCTCAATACCATAAGTTAAACTGAGCACTTACATATACTCTCATCACTGCTTAATACCATATGGTAAACTTAACCCTTACATACACTCTCACTACTGGAAAATACCATAGGGTAAACTCAGACCTTACATACACTCTCATTAAAGCACAATATGATACTGTAAAGTCAACCCTTACATACAATCCCACTACTGCACAATACCATATGGTAAACTCAACCCTTACATACACTCTGACTAGTGCACAATACCATAAGGTAAACTCAACCCTTACATACACTCTCACTACTGCACAATACCATACGGTAAACGGAAGCCTTATATACACTCTCATTAATGCAAAATATGATACTGTAAACTCAACCCTTACGTACACTCTCATTAAAGCGCAATAGGGTACAGTAAACTAAACACTTACATACACTCTAAAGAATGCACAATATGATACGGTAAACTCAACCCTTGCATACACTCATGTTACTGCACAATGTGACACTCAACCCCAACAAACTTGACAAAACAAGCATTCTTTGTATTGTAGACGCAATACATATCCCCTGAAATTGGCAGCAGTTTTACTATGAAGGTTGTTATGCATTTTATCTATTAGATGGGGAAGCTTTACAATTCTTACTCCTTTCCCACATTCTTTGTGCTGCTCATCTGGGCCCAGAGGCTTTACATTTATTTTGATGTCTCCACAATTCTGTCCTCCAATATATATACAACCAAACAGAAGTAGCAAGGAACATACTGTTCTGTTTGCTTGCTTGTAGCTACTTGTCTGTACTTCAGAATTATCTCGCCCTTATTCGCCTCGAACACATTATAGTTATTCTTAAAGTCTCCTTCATTTACAAGTTGCGTCCACAATTCTGTCCTCTCCTTAGAGTCAGCTATGTTTGCCAGAATCTTTGCCACTTTTATCTCTAATGACTGACATAGCGTGCAGTGCCTAGATATTCTTGTATATGTCTTCTCACAGAACAAGCAGGCATGCTTCTTTCTTCAACAGTTCATTACTTTCACTTCTCCGTTAAAGAATGGGAATACATCAGATTCTGCCTTACTGTTGTCTGATGGCTCTATGAAGAATTCTTTATGAACCGAGCCTGAGTCGCTACCTGATTCAGGGACTGAAAACTGCTGTCACTATCATTCACCAATGGGCCGCTATTCTCTGAAATATGTTGAGAATCTTAAGATTATATTAAAACTTTGACATTGAATCTATGACATATTCTGGATCTTTTCCTTCGATATTTTAATGACAACATTTTTCATTAAAACCCCTTATAGATTGTCATATGTAGTGACTACATTAATCATCTTTACAAGACTGTTCATCTGATACATGAATGAATCAATCATTCTGAAATAATTAAATCTATTCCATAAATCATCCATATGAACCAAAACTACTCATTTAAAACTATTCCAACATGCAAGTCATCTGTGAAAAACAAGAATTATCAGATGATAAAATAGTCCATCAGTTAATGGTTTTTGACGGACAAAAACATCATCAATAAATTTCCTCCTCCCAAAAAGAAAAAAAGACTTCCTTTGTTGGTATTCTTCTAAGATGTCATATAAAATACCTCATATGGGGACCCATTCCCCTGTGTTTCCACTTTCTCAAGGGTGAAGTTAAGGCAATAAGGTTTCATTAGTTACTGTAAATGGGAAAGAGGAGAGTGTTTCTGGTGAGTGTTAATAAATCAATGTGTGAATATGGCAGACCAAGGGTTCAATATCCTAGGTGTGTATAAATCTGAGTTAACAACGCATTATAAAATTTGGGAGGGTCCATTTTCCTATGTGTTTCTAATGAGGTTTACTTTAATAACTGTAAACACTAATACAGCGAGTCAGGACCAAAATGCAATTGGGAAGGTGAGTACTGGATATTTAAAGGGTTACTTTTCCTTTGAATGAGTATGTCCACACGACAATATTCAAAGGTCCATTTTCCAGTGTGTCATGTATCTACTGTCTTCAGTCACTTGTATCTTTCAGACCGAGGGCATAAATACATTCATTAGTTTCTGAATACTTGCAATAGTCCCGTTCCAATGTGTAAGGACTACACAGCACAAAAGAAATATCTAGATCTGGCCTGACACCACGAATACCCCCTGTGGCAACAAAAGTTTGAAAACTGAAAATAATATGAAATTTACTAAGACCAAGGGCCATATCTCTGTCAAATATTGGTCATAATATAAAAATTCAAACTTGATCTTTATCTCATCAATATAAACCTGCAAATGAAAAATAGTAAAATAGCGGTATACATGTTTTAAAAACTCAAGAAAAATGTATATACTATGAAATTTACCAAATTAAAGAGCAGTAACTTTGTCAAATAATAGTCAAATAACAACAAAACTGGATCAGCAGCATATCGATATAAAGCTGCATACAAAACTTCAGTAAAATATCTGTAACCTTGTTGACAAAAAAGTCTAGAAAACTGAATGCATACAACAGAGGGACAGACAGATAGATGGGCATGCAGGAAGACTGGGTGATTCCAGTAACGTCCCTCCCCCACTTCTCCGCGAGGGGTAAAACAATCAGAATTTCAGTGGCTCAAGTATTGGAATGAAGTGCAGTTCAGTTTGAAAGCGGGGATTTCAATTGCTGATCTGACCCTCAGTCTCCTCCTCAATATCCATATGTTCTGCTTCCACTGGAATCTCTTCCTCCAATCTAATCCTACGCTTGGCTTTGCTGAAAAATGCATAAAAAATCCCAAAACTGTCTTGGTAATTGACAACCTTTGTCACAGCAACTTATTTTTTATCACAAATCAGTTTATTATAATAATGATCTAGCATGCACTCAATTATTGCCCTGATGCACCCTTGGGTTGATCTGGCAAAAATACAAAATACAAACACCTGCTCTATGTTCTTTATTCCTACCAAATTTCATTATATTCCATCTGGTTTGAACATACAAGTGGATATGGCACATAGTGTCTAAGGGTTCATTTTACAGAGTGTGTGTAAGTCTGAGATAATAATGCAATTTAGGAGAGTATAATTTCTTGTGTGTTTCCAATGGGGTTTACTTCAGTAAATGTAAACACTGAAACAGCGTATCAGGACTAAGATGCAATCGGAAGGGTGAACAATGGATGGTGAAAGGGTTACTTTTCCTTGGAATGAGTCTGTAGACACGTCACAATATTCAAGGGTTCATTTTCCAGAGTGTACATGTATCTATATGATGTCCATCAGTCTCTGAGGGCTTGCAATAGTCAAGTTCTTATGTGAAAGGACTAAACAGTATAACAAAACAAAAAAATCATATTTACAATAACTCTGACTGGAATCAAGTCCAGTTCAGTTTGAAAGCAGTGATTTTAACTGCTATAACATGTTAAATCTGAATTAAAATCAATCAAAAAAGAAAAGAATAGCAGAAATGTCTTTTTTACTTTGAAAATGACAATGTCCACAAATATATATCGAAAATGCGACAAAAATTTGATTTTGAAAGGGAAATTTATGTAATCTAAATCACAGGCTGTTAAATTGTCTACGGTCGACTGAACTCCCCTATAAAGAGTCCAAGGTCTATAGGGCATGTTTGTGTTTTGTGTAGAGCAATTGTACAAAGTTTCATTGTAAGAGAACTAAACATGATGAAAGTATTGGACTTGTGGTCCAGAAACCAAATTTTGAGCCTCTCACCCTCATGACCTTGACATTTTGACTCCACAATCAATTGGACTAATGGTGAATAAAAGTATAATGTTTCATTGCAACAACAATAAAAGTATTGGACTTTCGATCCAGAAACCATTTTCGGCAACCCTCCCCCCTCCAATGACTTTGACCATTAACTTCTGAATAATGAACAGGAAACATCTTTAACATGTTGAGTAAGAGTATGAAGTTTCAATGCAATAGCACTTGAAGTATTGTACTTATGGTCTAGTCAAGAAACAAATTCTTTGACCCCCCCCCCCCTCCCCAATGACCTTCATTTTATGACCCCATAATCAATAAGGACCATCTTTGACTGGTGATGAGTAGGTATATTACGTTACATGTAAGAGCCGAGTTTTGCAACTACATTTGTAGGCTTATAAGAAGTCTATGTCTGCATGTTGAATCAAGGTGTAGATCATACAGAATAAATGCCTCATATTTAAACAATACGTGTTGGCAATGAAATAAGTGATCCATTTATATTTGTCTGAATGTTTATGACTCTTTTTACATAAAATGTATCTAAGGGATTTCTGAATTTTATAATTGGATAAGCAGTCTAGGACATTCTGACAAGGTTGCAGCCCTCATTTATATTCATGATCTTTAAATTACATCACAACACAACACTATTGGTCGATCATATGAAATTTTCCTGATGAGTGGATGTACAGTATGCACCCCAGATACCATTATTCCAACCAATATATTTTCAACATCTAAAACACAAACATTTTGACTTGATATCATTTTTTAAACAATATGCAGTGAGCTCTTAGTTACCCCTTACCTACTATCTCATAAAAGCGCAATATGATACAGTAAGTCAACCCTATACTATAAGCAATCCATATTGAGTAGTTAATATCCGAGTTCAAGTTGTTGGATTTTTTACGCCTTGTAGATGTACATGTGTTACCTTTTGTCTGATTTTCATTAAGAGTAAAGCTGGCTTTGCCTAGTGGTATCGCGCCGGACTCCTGATCGGGAGGCCAGGGTTCGAGTCCAGCTCTGGTCATGCCGGTGATCTGTCTTTCGGATGAGATTGTACCGGTACTAAAATTCATAAACTTACGAGTATAGTACTTGTAAGTTAGACTTGCTCAAGTCTCTATGTTTAGAGTATATTTATTCATAATGTCCCTCATATGAATTTCTGCTCCTTGTCTATGTTTCACATTAACGTATTATAGGTAGCACAGAATAGCGAATAATTATTTAAAAAAAAACGTAACATGCATGGAGACTTGTCTACTTGTAAATCATTCATAGTGTGAATTTACGAGTGACGTCATATGTACAAAAGGACGTAGATGTAACTTAGGAGTTATTCAACTCGTATATCTACGAGTGCTATATAGTAGAACTCGTACTTTAGTCATTCTTATTTAAAATAATGGCGTATGACTACAGTTGTGATTTAGTAATACATAAATGTACTTTTCCGTAATGACGGACCACTCTTTTTGCTTCCTTTCTGCTGCCAATGTGTTTACAAATTGTTGTTAATAATTTAGTTTATTTTTTAGGTTTTCTAGGTTTATTATAAAGAATATTTTCAAAAGAAAATTGGTCCTACATCATACATGTAGATTATACTGTTACATACATGTAACACGTAAAAGAATAAAATACTTGAAATTTAAAATGTAGATCTGATTTGATATGTTTTATTTTCTTTCTGTTTTGTTTTACATGTGTAGGAAGGGGTCTTGTACATTATAACACTACCAGTAGATTGACAGATAAAAGAGGGAAGATTCTTTTTAATGGGAGTGTGTGTAAGGGTTGAGTTTACTGTATCAGATTGCGCAGTAATGAGAGGGTATGTAAGGGTTGATTAATGGGAGCGTACGTACGGAAAATACTTTTCAACTTTACCTATGAATTTTTGAGAAATAAACTGTACAGAATGTACTGAAAACGACGAAAAGGGTGGATAACTCTTGTCAAAACGATGAATTTCTTAACTTTTCATTCAAATTATTTCTCGTTATTTCTCAAAAAATCACACCAATGCAACAGGATGATACAGACTTTCTCATTTAGTTTATGAATGTAATGAAATTTTATAGCATTCATTACTTTAGGTTTTTAATGTGCTAGTATTTATTTGCAAATTGTCTGATTCTTATGAAAACCAGTACTTATAATGTCTTAAGTATTTTATGATGCTAAACAATTATGCACATGAAAATTGAGTGCGTTTTATTTTATAATACTCCTTACAGTAAGAGTTATCTTGTGATGTTTTATGTTTCTTGTCAGGCTTTTTATGCCATGTATAAAGCGCCATGCACATTATGCATACTGCACTGTGAGGTTCTTGTCAAAGGGAAACTACAGTCTTGGTATATACATGTAGGAAGTGTTTGATATCACCAATGGTACTTTTAAGTCATAAACTTTATTAGATTTAAATGTACTTACCAAAATGGTTTTCCTTTCCATGTTGCCCCAAATATGTATGTATCATCCATTTCCCAAGGACTTTGAAAAAGCATCAAAATCTACATGTATGATAAATTGTCTCTTCCGTCAAATTTAACGCAAGCTAAAACACCTCTCCTTTCGATTTATTATTTTGCACTTCAATTTTATCCACTCCTGCAGTGTCACTGTCCTGCATTTTTCGAAGTACTCGCCTTGACATATTCCTGTTTCAAACAATTGAAATGAAGTCAGTTAATGATCATGACGATAATCAATGTCTGCAGTTTCAGAGAATATATTTGTGGTCAGGATATTGATATATGTATAAAAGAAATGTATAGAATTTATTGAACGAAAGTACGTCTTATCCCCCCTTACCTACAGATGTCTGTGTAGAGATATTTTCGAAGTCTGAAATCTGGGTATTTGATAATGAGCATTCGTAACATTTGGGGTAAAGCATCGAACTTTATCATAGAGAACAATGCATATTCCGGAAGGAATTTGGTTAAAAGGAATAATAAAAAATTTTAATTATTTAAACAAGTAAATTTGAATACATGTATTACCAATTTCAAATCGTATTTAATAAGAAAAACCCTATAGAATTAATACAAAAGAAGTTAAAGTTGTATTAATGTTAAGAATAATCCTGACTTTAACCCCATGTCATGGCCAGACTCCTCGGGTATCTACGGGCTATGGGAAATCAATAAAAGGTTGCAAACATGCTGTTTTAGTCATATAGACACCAATTATCGCATACAACATATGTATTTAATTACAATACCATATATTTTATAGTGTATAAAACAGGTAGGCAACTAATTTCTATTGAAACGGTGGGCGCATACGGTGGTGAAGGTATGAGCCGACCGTTTCAATAGAAATTAGTAGGCAACAAATAGCAAGTACATCTATCGTACATATAATGCGCGTTAGCAAAGAATAATATCAAGAGCCCTGTCATTTAATAGTATAAATGACTTACTTTTACCCGAGTATTTTCACAGTTAACAATAACAGAGGAAATTCGCGAGTTAACTGTCAACCGTTCGTTATTGAATACAAAATCCAGGATAATATTTAACAGACATTTATAAGTTTGGATTTTTTCATCAAAGATATACCAAGAAAAATAATTAACTCACCTGTATGTCAATGGTATTGCAATCTCTAAAGTTTTTTTCAGCGGCTATTTATAAATAGCGGTAGAAATATTACAGATACGTAAATACGCGTGCGCAATAAAAATGTGTGTGAAATCACGATAAGATCATCTTCGAGATGGAAGAACTATACACATACACTTTTCAAAAAGATCCCGTAAAATGGACCCAATCTTTTTCTTGTTATTTTTGATATAAACAGGCATATTTTGACTTAAATCAGACCTTTAACAAAATAGACCCTTGGGCTCAGGGGTTCAGTGTTGTTCCATTTTGATTGTTTTCCATCTCAAGGTCACAAGTCTCGTCATATTCTGATTCTCTCTCTTCCATTTCAATTTTTGTTTGATGTATCATACTCCTATGTTTGGATTTCCAGTAAAATACTGTTTTCTTGGCACGATGCTTCCTCAATAACTCTGTTTCTCATTTATTCTGAAGATTCTCATTGTCATGTTTAAGTTTATCATTCTCATCTTGTAATTTCTTGTAATCTTCAACTACTTCATCTTGCTTGCTTAACCTTTGAGTTGCTTTTAATAAGTTTCTTTGACAGTTTCTTAGATTTTAAAGTTTTTCTTTAAAGACTCATCTCTTTTATTCACATTTTTGATGGAGTAGTGACCAAGTAACTTATTTCTTCTATCTACATTTTCTTCCAGTCTTTATACTTCATTGGCCAATTTATCAAGTTGTTTCTCTTTTTTCTCAACTTGATGTTGCAACATGTTATTGGTCTTTTCCAACTTCTACGGGTAGGTTTTGTTTAATTTTCCACATCTACACTCTTCTGGTTTGAATATGGCACTTCTTCAGACTCATATAAAAAGACTCACAATTATAATGAAAACATGGAATGGGAGGGATCTTAATTGCTGTTGGATTTTTGTCACTTGAATTTTTCACTTTCACATATTCCGCTGCTCCATAAGGAACAAAATCTTCATTCAAGAGTTCTTGCACATTTTTATATCCCTTCACTTTTTTCTTTATAGACAGTTTTGTCGTTCTTTCTACAAGTCGAGCAATCTGTTGTGAGGCTTTTGTTGTCTGCATCATTAAGTCCAAAGCAAAGGGTAATCAAGAATGTAACCAGAGACTGCAGATCATTAAACGTTTCCTTGTCTCAAGAAAAAGTCCATTCTTCGGAAATCTTAATGCTGTTGAGGAGGCTGTTTTATTTTTTTATCATAGAACTGGTCAGTTTTAGCTCTTCACAAAATGATCCAGGATAAATACTTCCCTCCATTGTGATTCAGCGTGACATATACTTGAAACTGAAAAATGAAAGAACAGATTTGTATTTTTTTGATACATATTATACACAATTAGTGAATTATGCTTTCATCATATTTTTAAATATACAGTACAGTCTGGGTGGAACTTTGAATGCCCACTGTCCACAGCGGGCAGTCCACCTGAAATTTCAGTCGGCATTAGGAGTGGACATTTTCCTGAGCTATCAAGCTGTCCACTTACCTGTATGTTAATTCTAACTGGCTCTTACAAGAATGTCCACTGTGTCCAGTGGACATTTTTAATGCCCACTCTAAAAATGCCCACTGTGACCAGTGGGCAAATTAAGTTCCACCTGGACTGTACTGTACAAGGCTATGTGTGTTAGATAAAAAAGTTAAGTTACACTGAATGAGACCGAAGGAAATAAAACAAGAAACTATTTGTTCCCACCTATATGTATCATATTCAAGTTAGTTGTACAAATTCAGTGAGATAATATGATTAAGTAATTTGGAGAATAATGTCTAGCAGTATTATGGTACTATCTATATTACTTGGAGATGATAAACATTTAAAATAGCTATATACTGATCTAGTTTCACAATTTGACTGCAAGCTACATATCTTATATTTATCTATGGTAAAACACTATATACTCAAACATTTTTCACTTAAATGGTTTTTTCATAAACTATTATAAACTTTACTCTGTAGGTAAAATTCCTCTACATTTACAGATTCCTCCTTAAAAATCCTAAGTCCAAGTTTAAAGTTTTCTCGGACCGGGATTCACCTAGGGGCATTAGCCCAGTACTACTCAACCCCCTTCCCAGTGGCATCCCATATTTATATCAAATCTTTTTTATAGAAAATAGTTATAAATATACACTTTTTACAATACAATTTACACACAAAAATCATCTTAAAATATGAATTTTTATGAAAAACAAAATACAGAAAATCAGAGTCTAATTACATTAATGTAGCTAATCATTAGATTAATTGTCAAGAAATAATCAAATTTTATCTAATTTTCACCCAAATAACAATTTCTTATTTTTGCCCGATTAGAGGCAATTCTGATGATCTGATGAAATTAAAGATGATTCTCATAAAATTTTATCGGGAATTACACTGTATTTGTTAGAATTGTTTGTATAACAATATTTAGTTTTGTAACACATATAATACGGCGAGTCGTCATGAGCGTTGATATTACTGCGATGTGTATTTTAACTCAAATTTCTAATTTTAACTTGCCATAAAAATTGTTCTAGATTTCACACAATATACAGATAAACTTCACCTGAAAGAGAATTTTATTGCCGTTCCGATGGTATACAACATTACGAATTCCGTCCCAAAATAAGTGTGTTATGAAGATTTAATCAGCATGTGGCATGGAATTTGCGTATTTTCCGATGCGGGGGCGGGGTAAACCGGGGTTGCTATAGTGGGGCTCATTAAAATCACATTCAAGCAGATTATAGAACTGAAAATACATGTAGAAGCCCTACTTGCTAGCTGCCACTGGCATTACCTGAAAAGATTTCATTAGTAGAGTTATGCATATCTAATATGAAGTCTACCTGTAATGGTTGAAATGTTATGGCCAAATTGGCAATTGAAGTTTTGTTACAAACAAACCTAACACCAGATGTTCCTCCTTCATTCAGAAGTGGGGCTCATAAAAATCACATTCAAGCAGATTATAGAACTGAAAATAAATGTAGAAGCCCCTACCTGCTAGCACATCACCGAAATTGGTGTCGCAGATGACCCGACTGTCGATGCCCCCTTCTCTCTGCAGTACTGCATCAGTCTGTAACATGACCATGGTCTTGCCGCCACTGGCATTACCTGAAAGGGTATCATTAGTAGAGTTATGCATATCTTATATGAAGTCTACCTGTAATGGTTGAAACGATATGGCCAAATTGACAATTGAAGTTTTGTCACAAACAAACCGAACACCAGATGTTCCTTCTTCATTGGGAAGTGGGGCTCATAAAAATCACATTCAATCAAATTATGAACATGTGTGACAGGAATCCCACTACATGTGTGACAGGAATCCCACTACATGTGTGCTAGCAGTCCCACTACATCAGACTTCTTGAAATTTTCCTCTCAGATTAGGATAATCAGCAAGTTTTATCAGACAAAACGATGAAACATACTGTAACCTCCTATCAGATCAAAAACATTTTTTATCTGAAAATCTGACTGTTTTCAAGGACTCTTCTACATGTGTGATAGAAATCCCACTATGTGTGTGACAGGAATCCCACTACATATGTATGACATTATCTTACTACATATGTGTTACAGGAATCCTTCTACACAGTGCTCCAACTTGCGACTAAATCAGTCGCATATGGGACTTAAAATTTGATTATGCAACCCAACTTGATAGAGACCCGCAAAATCGTGACCCAAGTGAACATATACAGACACAAGTTCTCATCTTTTTTTGCACTGATTTTTGAGAATTCGAAAAACACCTGCCAATCAGAAGCCATGACAGCCATATTTCTTAATAAATCAGCAAAAACTAGAGCTATCCCAACGAGACAAATACCCCCCCCCCCCATCCCCGCGGCAACAAAGTTGAAGGCAAAAACTTCTTAACCGGACAGACAGACGGACAGACAGACGGACAAGGTGATTCCTATATACCCCTCCAAAGCTTTTTGCGGGGGGCGGGGGTTATAAAAACCATTATGATCTTGGTTTAAGACCTTGAGTTCAAAATGCATTTGCTTCCGATATTAAAATTAAGGAAAAAAAAGGATGCCGACAAAATATTAACACGAAGCCGCTAAAGGCGGTATGGCCAGATTGCAAAGCATTACCAACGAGAGCAAACTTTAACGCAAAGGTTAACCAAAGTTACTATGTGACCTTGAAAAAGGTAAGTCAAGGTCAGGGTCACATGGAAAGGTTGCAGCCATGGAGATCTCATCAAAGTCTATTCACTTGCAAAGTATCGTGTCTGTATCTATAAACATGAGCGAGAGCAAACTTTAACGCAAAGGTTAACCAAATCAATCCATAAGCCGGAATTGCTTTGCAACTTTGGACTTGGCAATAGACCTTGAATACTTGCTTCATCCCACTACATGTGTGTTTTCTCTGCTTCAATAAGCATATGATTTAGACCAACATCTCACAAAATATGTGTATTTTCTACTTCAAATTGTCCTCAATTAGCATATGACTTTAGACCTACAGTACAGTCCAGGTGGAACTAAATTTGCCCAATGGTCACAGTGGGCATTTTTTGAGTGGGCATTAAAAATGGTCACTGGACACAGTGGACATTCTTGTAAGAGCCAGTTGGAATTAACACACAGGTAAGTGGACAGCTTGATAGCTCAGGTAAATGTCCACTCCTAATGCCGACTGAGATTTCAGGTGGACTGCCCACTGTGGACAGTTGGCATTCAAAGTTCAACTGGGACTGTACTGTATCCCTCACTATGCTCAAGTGAATACGTGTGGCCTGCAAAGCTTAAATTTGAACCTAAAAGCTGACCTGTGTTAATTTACTGACATAGTGATGGCTTTGACCTCAAAGCGAAAAGGATCCTTGCAGGTAACAGATGAACAAACAGGTGTAGCATTATCTAAAATGGGCTTTACCTCTCTTTGACGGGTCTTGGCTGTCATCAGCTTCCTCATCTTCTTGCTCAGACTCACTCTGGACTGATTCTTCCTGGTCTGCATTTTGCCTCCTCTCCTTCTCCACATCAAATGGATCATCATCCACATCACTTTCAGAATCAACTATGAATTCAACAAGAAGTCTATTAGTCTAGATCATGGCCTTCAAAAAATATGGTATGGCATGAAAGGTCTTGTCACAAGGAATGCACATGTGAAATAGGAAAGCCCTGCCTCTTGCAGTTAAGATGCTATGGCCAAAGTTAAGGTTTTTGAAAAGTAAGTCAATCTTCAAGGTCAAGGTCACGAGGCCAAAAATTATGGTAATGAGTGTAAGGTCTTGTCACAATAAACCCACATGCGAAATATGAAGGCCCTAACTATACCGGTTCATGAGTTATGGCCAAGATTAATGTTTTTTGTGCACACGCATGCCGACACCAGGAGTAAGACAATAGCTCTCCGGACATTTGTCCCGGCGAGCTAAAAAGGGTGATCGCGTGTCTGTGCTTGACCTGGCACGTTATCTTGTGTATGAAGTATGAAAGACCTGCCAATGGTCAAAAGTTATGATTCCGTTCCTGTTAAAACATACTCTCCAAGCCTTACTTGGCCCTGGTCAATTTTCATAATACATGTAGGAAGTGTCTGGTGGTGAAATTGGTACAGTACACATATGAATTTAAGTAAAGTCATATTATGAGAAAGATTTTTGTAAAAGCATGGCTTTGTTTATTATTTTTTGAGGTGCGTTACAGTTTTTGACCTTTAGCGTCAAGTAGGGAATGTACTTTGCATGCGGAAAGAGGCGTAAAACATATTTGGCATGTGGTCTTGACGGTTTCTTGAAAGTGAAATGTTGAATCCTTAAATAAGTTGTATATTATGTGGAATAGGAAATTACCTTCAGTTGAGGACTTTTTTTAATCTGGTGCTTTTTAGGCAATTTGACGTATTTGAGAGCAAAGTGCAGTAAGTCACTGTTAAGATTTTCTCTATACGTTACCGGAAACAATTAGCCTAGGGCTTTGATAAAGCTGTTATATCTTAGCATAAAATAAATAGGACACTATCTTTTTAATTTGATATGTACATAATTGTATAGGCATATTTAATCATTGGGATGCTAGCGACGCCATGTTTTGTGTACCCACCGTAAACTTGGAACGTAAAAAGTCAACAGGAACGGAACCTACTTTAATATTTAATCATTTTATATATGACTGATAAGCATCCGATATGCATGAATTCATCAGGGTCAAGTTATAACTCTGAAACTATACTAGTGTTCCACATAATGCATGTGACGTCAGCAAAAGCAAAGCTGACAGATGGACAGACAGACAGACGACGGACAAAGTGATCCCTAAGTGGCGCTTTGCTTAGCTTGCGCCACAAAAACTGCCATTACCATGATAACTATATATTTGCTTTTATAATTATTATGGCGATATTACATGCATTACTATCAATGTCAGTGGCTATAATGAGTAAAACTGGATCAGAAAGTTAGAATATATGACATGTACTTAATCATATTATTTATTATTAATGACACAATCTTGATACCCAAAGTAAAATTCTAATTTATAACTGTATGAAAATAATTACCATCTTTTTTCCATAGGATAATGCCATTCTAAACTTCTTTTCCCATTGTCTGATACTGCAAAGGTGTACAATAAAATGTAAAATCTAACCAGTCTACTAGATATTGCAGTGATTACAACCATCACAAAGGGACCCGGCAGGGTTACCATTTATTCTAACAAAGGTGGTTATTCAAGAATGAAATGGCTACAGTGTTCAACATTAACTGTCAAGACAGATGGCCCCAGTTGGATCATCTCAGGCATAACGCCCAAGTTAAATTTCAGAAGGTCTATATAATGTTATACCAATGAATTATAGAATTGCAGTGCTACAAAAGACTAAAAAGACTAATTAATATAAGTCTGAAAACAATAAGTCCCTGTACAAAACTGTGAGAAGTGAGGATTTTTCAGGAAGTCTATCATAATATTGGGTAAATAAATATAGAATGAGTGTGTCTAAATTTGTGTTTTGTGACGTGTATGCAACACAAAGCAGGTACATTTATCGTACATATAATGCGCGTCACAAAACACAAATTTAGACACTTATTCTTTATATATGCACCACCATTCATAACGAACAATCCATTTCGGGTCATGAAAACACCTATTTCTATATTTAGAAGCAGTGGGGTCGTTCGGTTATGGTTACAAGGCGGAACAGCCCACCCAGATTGATAAAATTAGAACATACACAAATAATCATTTTTCAATAATTAATTCGACTAAATTTATTTAAATTTATCTTAACAATGTGAAGAATAACGAATAATATATAAATGTTTAAATCTTAACACGATATTACTGCGTTGTCAAGGAACTACTTTTTCTGCAATAGTTTGTACGTGGTATGTAAGCAGCTGATTGTGGGACATTCAAAGCAGAAAATATGTCGAATATCTGCGCGCGATGTGACGTCAAGATTGTAATTATACAATGTAATTATACGGGTATGAATTACAATGGTGTTGAATGGGTTCATTTCAGCAAGTTACATTGATTGAGCATATATATATGATGATGGTCTGCAACTGAAGTTATTAAGTGCTTACTACCCTCCTTATTGTGCCTACACTGGCCAAATTCACACTTGAACATGATGTTTCCCTCTCATGTTTCCTCCGATAACGATAAAATGTCTTGGGAGTGGAGGTCAGGGAATCTTAACAGACACATTTTTATGTCGCCTGCACTTAGCAAAACGACTTATACTTGGGTTTTTTTTAAAGACTGTTTCTTAAAAGCCTGAACCTAACCTTAACACTTCACTGCCTCTACGAGATCATACTCATGGTCAGTGCACTGAGACAGGACCCGTTTTTAGCAAGGAGCTCACAACATTCCCAGCTATATGGGTAAACAGTAAGAAGGTGTATATATTCAAAGAGAAGAGACTTTCTCCGATCGATTGGTACCGGGTTTTATGTCAATGCGTGCAAAATTAATGGAGATAGCGAGATGGTGGTCAAATCTAATGTACAAGGCTTCCCTTTTACTATCCGACTGATTTATGGATTAGCTTGATTTGCTGAAATTGTTCATTTTTTGTTGGGAAATCCTCAATGTAAGGTCACCCCTGTGAGTGATGGAGGAGGAAGAAGAGCTGAACATTGTAACAATGATCACAGGTGGAACAAAACAAGATACATTTTGTAGCTAGGCATGCCCCAGTATGCCTATATGGCTATGCGCAGCGGCGCGAATTTCCCGACATTGATCATTGTCGGACAGAGAGATACAGTAATCGATCAGTTTGAAAGTCCGATCACGACATAATAAAGTATACAACTGCCTTAAAAATACCGGTTAAACACTCACTTCTCAAACAAGAGACAATTTTAACGGCGGCTTCGTCATGTTCTCTCGATCAAACATAAATTGTTTTACGCATGCACCAGTGGCGCGAAACCTGCAAAGTGTGTAACGTTCTAAAGTCGACCTCAAAACGAGTGTGACAAAAGTCGCATACACACCGGCATCCCAACTATAGCGCGTGTTGACTATTTTCTGAATGTATAACGGTAGAAAATCCGTTTTCGAGAGACTTCGATCCCACTACATGGATGTATGTAGTGGGTTGAAAAAATGTAGTGGGATCAAAGTTGTGTAATCACACTCGTGTAGTGGGATTCAGGTGTTTACAGACAGACAGACACACACACACACACACACACACACACACACACACACACACACACACACACACACACACACACACACACACACACACACACAGGGACATGGACATAATAAGCACCTTAGATGACTTCACAAAATATAGTTTAGAAATATCAACGCGACACACGACGGTCGATTTAAGGTTAAACACATTTATATATATACGAACGGTACAGAGGAGCCGAAAATAAGAGTTATGGTCTGGCTGATGATACGGGATCACACTGAATGTACATAATGAACAAGTTATTCCATCTGAAACATAAATTCCTTAAATGATATCTATAACCCCTACACAACATCACTGGCAGTGTACAAGAAAAACAAGCCTGCGTCCCACGTTTGAGATTTTTCTCAAGCTCAAATAATTTTGCTCAGCTGAGATTTGTGACAAAAAACGCGTCCCACGAAACAACTTTGAGCTCAACTAAGCTGAAAAGCTGAGCAAATTGTCATTGCTGTAAGCGGTCTTACCTATTTTCGTTTTCCGTGAAGATAAGTGCAGAAATAAAGTTTGGATATCATTTCCGTGCCTTTATTGTTTATTCACCAATGTTTCTTATTTAAAAAGTGATCATGACGTAACAAATTACGTCACAATCACGTTAAATTGCCTCATCGGAAAATGATCCACTCTGATATCTTTCAGTTGATTCCAGCCTTACCCTTACTGTAGGGCTAATTTACTTCGACTCTTTACACTTCGTTTCAAAACTATTTTGTAAGAGTCAAACTTATACAAAAATATAACACCCAAAGAAGGACTGACTACAGAATATGGACAGACGGACGATCCAAACAGATACTTTGTTTATATGACTGTGATAAGTCAAATTATCCCAAAGAAGAACTGACTATTAAATACAGAATATGGACAGACGGATGATCCAAATAAATACTTTCCCTCACTATAATGCTTTAGAAAGATCAGACGGAGAAGCAAAGTATCTAACGGTGATTTTATGCTTGGAAGTAATCAAAACGTAAGTAATCAGTATTCAATATCGGTGTTTGTTGACAAATTAAAACTCACAAATTACGTCACAACGACGTTAAGTTGCGTCACCGGAAATGTTTAATGAAAATAAGATTCACTCTGACATCCTTCTGTTGATTCCAGCCTTACTGTATGGCTAATTTACTTCGACTGTTTATACTTCGTTTTAAAACTGTTTTGTAATAGTAAAACTTCTGATGAAAGTAATAGGAGATGTACGCTCGGACGGACGGACGGCCACACACACGGACATGACAGGGACTATATGCTTCCCCGAATGTTTCCGGGGAGCATAAAGATATGACAATACAACACAGAAGGGCTGTCTACAGAATATGGACAGACGGACGATCCAAACAAATATGTTTATATGACTATGCTAAGTTAAATCGTTTCTGAACGGTGTTAATTAAGTTTATTTTTCATAAATCTGCGCCTTGTTTTGCTGTCTTATTGGCTTTCTTATTTCCATTCGGGCAGGGTTAGCAAGGAAACAAGATCAATGTTAAAGGCATGCAGGTTTAAAAATTATGACTCATTCAAGATTACGAAAAAAAAAAATATGAATCATTCAAGAACCGCTGTGCGGTTCACGTGATTTGTTTGTTTCTCACCCGAGTTCATTCCCCGTGAACCTAGAAAAAAGACAGTCATTCGTTAAGTAACATTATACACTGGCAAACAATTTCCATAATAGTTAAGCAGTTTAAAGAATATTTCCCCAAAACGAAAATGCAGTGTTGAACCATTCTTTTGCATTATGCCGGTGAGGCGTAGTGGATGAGGTGCTCAGCTAGTGACCCAATGATCCCAACCCTGGGCACACCAATATTTTGTCTTCCAGATGACAAAGTTAAAACCGGGGTTCGGTATCGTGTCTGTGCGGCGCGTAACATATCTGTCATTTCTTTTGGTGGGTCCGTTGCAAAGGTACATATTTCAATGCAGTGCATCAATAAGATGCCGTCGTCATATACTATACGATAAACCGTGGAGTCACGTAAAACAATAATCAATCCCTTTGGGTGGGTCCGTTACAAACGTAGTAATTTCTATGCATGCATCAATCCTTTGCAATTCACACCTTTCTCTAATAATGATAAAAGTTCAAAACACTATCTTTCAAATATTTCATTCCTTGTTCTAACTTTGTCTCCAGTACTCAAAGTATTATCCCTTTTTCGTGCAGGAATGCGCTGTTACATGCTATTTTTGCAATTACAGTGTAAGTCCAGAATATTTTGTCTGTTCTTCGTCAGCTTAAATCCAAACACATTAAACAAATAAATCAGCGTCATCTAATCTTAACGTCAAATTGCAAAAAAAAGGCTGATTCTGTCATTTTCTTTATAAGCGTCCTTTATTTTCACAACTTCCATCGAAATAATAAATCTGCATATTATACATCCATTTAGTTTAACGGTGTCTTCGAATGTTCTGGTAGTTTTTAAATTCTTCAAACATACGTATGTATTACAAATTTACATACAGTTTACCGTTCTTTGTTGTCTTCAAATCAACCATGTGACCATTGTAAAGAGAATGCAATACATTTCTTCGTTTAATGAAATATCGTCAGCACTTTACTGGCAGAAACTTGACTTATCTATTTCCACTTTGATATGATTTTCTAAATTGTTCAGTCGTTTTCCTCATCCAGCTTTGCTGATGAGTAGATTCCTTCCATCTGGATACTTCTGGCCCTTGGATTTGTTTACTGTAAGAGAGGGTGCTTTTTTTCAGATTTTCAATTACTTCTTTCAATATGCGGACAACATTTTGAAGTTGGAGATTAAAATATATTTCTTTCGTTAAATGAAATATCCGTCGGATTTTACTGGCAGAAATATCAACCTAATTTTTTACTCTGTTAAACTGTTGTTTAATCTGAATAAGAGTTGTACCTTATACATAGAAACATATTTGCCTAAATTATCTCTAATAATGTTAAAAGTTCAAAAACACGATTTTTAAATTATTCGATTCTTTGTTCTAACTTTGTCTCCAGTACTCAATTTGTTATCCTTTTTTCGTGCAGGAATGCGCAGTTAAATGCTACTTTTTGGAATTACAGTGTAAGTCCTGAAGAGATTTGTCTGTTCTTTGTCAGTTTTAATCCAAACACATTGAACAAATAAGTCAGCGTCATCTAAACTTAACGTCAAATTTTAAAAGAGGATGATATTGTCTTTTTCTTAATAGGCGTAGTTTATTTTCACAACTTCCATCGAAATAATAAATGTGCACATTATATATTCATTTAATTTAACGGTTTCCTCGAAAGTTTTTGAAATTCTACAAACATACGTGCGTCTTGCAACTTTACATACCATTTTTCGTTCTTTGTTGTTTTCAAATCAACCATGAGAATGAAATACATTCCTCCGTTAAATGAAATATCGTCAGCACTTTACTGGCAGAAACTTGACTTCTTTATTTCCGCTTTGATATGATTTTTCTAAATTGTTCATTCGTTTTCCTCATCCAGCTTCCCTGATGAGTAGACTCCATCGATCTGGATTCTTACGGCACTTGAATTTGTTTACTGTATGAAAAGGGGCGTTTTCAGATTTTTAATCAGCTCTTTCAATATGCGGACAATATATTGAAGTTGGAAATTAAAATATATTTCTTTCGTTAAATGAAATAACGGCAGGATTTTACCGGCAGAAATCTTAATCTTATTCTTCTTTTACTCTGTTAAACTGTTGTTTAATCTTAATAAGAGTTGCACCTTATGGCACTTTATACATAGAAACATAATTGCATAAATTATTTCTTTGTTGAATCATATACTCAACTCCATTTCGTGTCATTAGCTTGTGAACTTTGCAGAAATTTTATAATAGAAATGACGTGCTATTTTTTCACATTCCTGTCTTTTTCCTTGTAGGAAGGGAACACTCCACTCCACAATGCAGTATCCGAAGGTCACAGTGATATAGTGAAATTGCTTATCAATGCGAAGGCAGATGTCAATGCCAAAGGTTCGGTAGGTCAATTCAGTATGTCTTACAAAATACAAATGTAGGTTGTTTTTAATGTTCCTTATGATTATTTAAAATATTGACTTAAAAAAAAATAATTGTATTTACATCATGTACATATTCGTTCTGATTATTGACCTGTAACATCATACGTTGGCAAACAATTTCTATAATTGTAAGAAGTTAAAAGACTCTTTCCCCCAAAAAATGCAGAGTGTTGAAACGATGTGGCCTAGATGAGGTGATATTGTCTTTTTCTTAATAGGCGTAGTTTATTTTCACAACTTCCATCGAAATAATAAATGTGCACATTATATATTCATTTAATTTAACGGTTTCCTAGAAAGGTTTTGAAATTCTACAAACACACGTGCGTCTTGCAACTTTACATATCATTTTTCGTTCTTTGTTGTTTTCAAATCAACCATGAGAATGAAATACATTCCTCCGTTAAATGAAATATCGTCAACTCTTTACTGGCAGAAACTTGACTTCTCTATTTCCACTTTGATATGATTTTTCTAAATTGTTCATTCGTTTTCCTCATCCAGCTTCCCTGATGAGTAGATCCCATCGATCTGGATTCCTACCGCACTTGGATTTGTTTACTGTATGAATAGGGGCGTTTTCAGATTTTTAATCACTTCTTTCAATATGCGGACAATATATTGAAGTTGGAGATTAAAATATATTTCTTTCGTTAAATGAAATAACGGCAGGATTTTACCGGCAGAAATCTTAATCTTATTCTTCTTTTACTCTGTTAACCTGTTGTTTAATCTTAATAAGAGCTGCACCTTATGGCACTTTATACATAGAAACATAATTGCATAAATTATTTCTTCTTTGTTGAATCATATACTCAACTCCATTTCGTGACATTAGCTTGTGAACTTTGCAGAAATGTTATAATAGAAATGACGTGCTATTTTTCACATTCCTGTCTTTTTCCTTGTAGGAAGAGGACACTCCACTCCACAATGCAGTATCCGAAGGTCACAGTGATATAGTGAAATTGCTTATCAATGCGAAGGCAGATGTCAATGCCAAAGGTTCGGTAGGTCAATTCAGTATGTCTTACAAAATACAAATTTAGGTTGTTATTAATGTTCCATATGATTATTTAAAATATTGACTTAAAAAAAAATAATTGTATTTACATCATGTACATATTCGTTCTGATTATTGACCTGTAACATCATACGTTGGCAAACAATTTCTATAATTGTAAGAAGTTAAAAGACTCTTTCCCCCCAAAAAAGGCAGAGTGTTGAAACGATGTGGCCTAGCGATGAGGTGCTCAGTTGGTGACCTAGGGTTCCTGGGTTCGATTCCCGCCCTATGCAACCCAATGTTTTGTCTTTCGGAAGAGGCAGTACAACCGAAGTTTGGTGTTACGTATGTGAAGGGAAAGTATCTGTCACTGCTTTGGGTGGGTCCGTTGCAAGCGTAGAAATTTCTATGCATTTATCAATAATATGCCATCGCTATATACTTGTATTAACCGTGAAATCACGTAAAACAATAATCAATCAATCAATCCTTTGCAATTCACACCTTTCTCTAATAATGTTAAAAGTTCAAAAACACGATCTTTGAATTAATCGATTCTTTGTTCTAACTTATTCTCCAGTACCCAATTTGTTATCCTTTTTTCGTGCAGGAATGCGCAGGTAAATGCTATTTTTTGGAATTACAGTGTAAGTCCTGAAGAGATTTGTCTGTTCTTTGTCAGTTTTAATCCAAACACATTGAACAAATAAGTCAGCGCCATCTTAACTTAACGTCAAATTTCTAAAGAGGATGATGTTCTCTTTTTCTTAATAGGCGTAGTTTATTTTCACAACTTCCATCGAAATAATAAATGTGCACATTATATATTCATTTAATTTAACGGTTTCCTCGAAAGTTTTTGAAATTCTACAAACATACGTGCGTCTTGCAACTTTACATACCAGTTTTCGTTCTTTCTTGTCTTCAAACCATCCAAGAGAATGAAATACATTCCTCCGTTAAATGAAATATTCGTCAGCACTTTACTGGCAGAAACTTGACTTCTCTATTTTCACTTTGATATGATTTTTCTAAATTGTTCATTCGTTTTCCTCATCCAGCTCCGCTGATGAGTAGACTCCATCGATCTGGATTCTTACGGCACTTGGATTTGTTTACTGTATGAAAAGGGGCGTTTTCAGATTTTTAATCACTTCTTTCTATATGCGGACAATATATTGAAGTTGGAGATTAAAATATATTTCTTTCGTTAAATGAAATAACGGCAGGATTTTACCGGCAGAAATCTTAATCTTATTCTTCTTTTACTCTGTTAACCTGTTGTTTAATCTTAATAAGAGTTGCACCTTATGGCACTTTATACATAGAAACATAATTGCATAAATTATTTCTTCTTTGTTGAATCATATACTCAACTCCATTTCGTGACATTAGCTTGTGAACTTTGCAGAAATTTTATAATAAATATGACGTGCTATTTTTTTCACATTCCTGTCTTTTTCCTTGTAGGACGGGAACACTCCACTCCACAATGCAGTATCCGAAGGCCACAGTGATATAGTGAAATTGCTTATCAATGCGAAGGCAGATGTCAATGCCAAAGGTTCGGTAGGTCAATTCAGTATGTCTTACAAAATACAAATGTAGGTTGTTTTTAATGTTCCATATGATTATTTAAAATATTGACTTAAAAAAAATAATTGTATTTACATCATGTACATATTCGTTCTGATTATTGACCTGCAACATCATACGTTGGCAAACAATTTCTATAATTGTAAGAAGTTAAAAGACTCTTTCCCCCAAAAAATGCAGAGTGTTGAAACGACGTGGCCTAGATGAGGTGATATTGTCTTTTTCTTAATAGGCGTAGTTTATTTTCACAACTTCCATCGAAATAATAAATGTGCACATTATATATCCATTTAATTTAACGGTTTCCTCGACAGTTTTTGAAATTCTACAAACACACGTGCGTCTTGCAACTTTACATATCATTTTTCGTTCTTTGTTGTTTTCAAATCAACCATGAGAATGAAATACATTCCTCCGTTAAATGAAATATCGTCAGCACTTTACTGGCAGAAACTTGACTTCTCTATTTCCACTTTGATATGATTTTTCTAAATTGTTCATTCGTTTTCCTCATCCAGCTTCCCTGATGAGTAGATCCCATCGATCTGGATTCCTACCGCACTTGGATTTGTTTACTGTATGAATAGGGCGTTTTCAGATTTTTAATCACTTCTTTCAATATGCGGACAATATATTGAAGTTGGAGATTAAAATATATTTCTTTCGTTAAATGAAATAACGGCAGGATTTTACCGGCAGAAATCTTAATCTTATTCTTCTTTTACTCTGTTAACCTGTTGTTTAATCTTAATAAGAGTTGCACCTTATGGCACTTTATACATAGAAACATAATTGCATAAATTATTTCTTCTTTGTTGAATCATATACTCAACTCCATTTCGTGACATTAGCTTGTGAACTTTGCAGAAATTTTATAATAGAAATGACGTGCTATTTTTTTTCACATTCCTGTCTTTTTCCTTGTAGAACGGGAACACTCCACTCCACAATGCAGTATCCGAAGGCCACAGTGATATAGTGAAATTGCTTATCAATGCGAAGGCAGATGTCAATGCCAAAGGTTCGGTAGGTCAATTCAGTATGTCTTACAAAATACAAATTTAGGTTGTTATTAATGTTCCATATGATTATTTAAAATATTGACTTAAAAAAAAAAATAATTGTATGTACATCACCATGTACATATTCGTTCTGACTACTGACATTATACGTTGGCCAACATTTTTTATAATTGTCAGGAATTGTAACTATTGTAATTGTAACTATATTCTCCTTATATTTCTTTTTCGTTTTAGGATAAAAACACTCCTCTTCATGAGGCAGCTGCACGTGGTTACGATAGAATCATTAGAATTCTTCTATCATCTGCAGCCGATATCTCAATCAGAAACAAGGTAAATAATATAAATCCAAGTATCCTCTATATTCAAATAGCCTTCTTATAAATACTACGCTAATGTCAAGAGCAGTCAACAAAAAAATTGAATGAAGGATGTCATTAATTTACATGCTACAATCTGTAAACCACACAACGTTTCCTGGATTCATAAAGGAATGTGAGATTCAAACGCAATGACGGGTTGATTGCGCTTTGTGAGGGTAAATTCAGAGGCATTTAATACTACTCATTTAAGATCAATTGACAAGGTTATTATACGGATAATATGCTTCAATTTCAAACTGAGAACATTATGATTGCAGTGCATTATGATATAGTGTTGTATTGAAATTGGTGATAATTGTTTTGTTTATTCTGTTAATGTGTCAGAAAACCGTGTCCATAATGAGTTACACTAGAACTATAAATACATGTCTTTATAACACTATACGTGTCTTTCGAAAACTTGTTTTCCTTCAGTGATGCTCACGGAAGAAAATTAGAAAATCCAAAATATTTCCGACGAGATGTCCTCTCTATAAAAACGAAAGAAAATGACGTATATACCTTTTCTATAAGGTAGACATTATTTATTTCCGTCAAAGCAAACTTTGTGTTCTCTTATTTTTATTAAAATCGTATTAACTGTTTTATAGAATGGCAAGACAGCTGAAGAGTTTGGAAACCAGAAATCAAAACAAGTAAGTACTTTTTAAATCTCCACTGATATAACGTTGAACTTTAAATGTAATATATCATTCTGAAGCATTCTAAAAGAAAGCCTTTCACCGAAGGATTGTCTAAAAGTAACATTATTCCACTTACAAAGGGTAGGCAAAGTTTCTATCTGGGAAGTACCTATGTTTTGCTTATATTTTTTCAAATAGGACAAAATTTATAAATACCTCCCTGTGAAAAGCTCAGTAACATCTTTGTTCTTCAAGACTCAAGAATAAAAGAAAAGTTCACCCCTCACAATATCTGCGTTTTAAGTTTTCAACAAGGGAAACAACGCTTATACGGGCATTCATATTGTACAATCCCTAACATTGTACAATCCCTAATATTACAGTCACTAACATCAATACCGTTTAAGACAGATTTCACTATGACAGAACCATAATGCAAAGTATGATGTCTTATTTCGTTAATTGAGGCTTCCTATACATGTAATACCTAAAATCCAATCATTAGTGTAAAAGCGAAATCATAAAAACAAACCCAAGAAGAGGTGTCATTTAACTTTCTGGGTAACGAGAAATTGTATTATATTCAGACAATGGAAGATGCTAAATGACGATGTCGATACGATATATGGCAATGTATACATGAAAAAAGTGAAATATCAGAAAATTCAACCAAAATATAAGACACAAGACGTACAGAATGATATCAATTATATTGAAATAATTTTCATATACATATATTGTCAAATACATACACGTGTATTTTGATTTTCTTTTATACTTCAATCAACAGGTCTTTAGAGGTAAGTTTTATTCTATTCATACATAGATATAGATAAACAAATAGATAGATTAACAGGAAGAAAGAGGGAGTTATTTTGCATTCTTTTACTCATCAACCGACATTTACTTCAGTAGGGTTGATAAAGAATGATGTTAATCTTTTTCGCACACAAGTGATTTAGCAGGTTTGGATTTTTGTATACGGTAATCCGTAGATCCTTAACGTCAGTTCTGTGCCGAAGTAACAAAACACACCAGGCTTGCCTTTACACAAGATACTCGAGTATATAAAAATAACCCACTGAGTGCGAGTGAACAATGATTCCTCACATTTATGAGCTTTATTTTTATTGATAATTCAATTTGTTTTTTTTTTTCATTAAAAATAGTATTCTGTTATATGTTACTTTAATGATTTTATGTTTAGGGGCTTTCAAAGGTTTTTATGTTTTATAGGTTATACGACTGAAGGATGAGCATCGTAAATTGAATTATGTCAAACAACATTTCGTTTTTATGCAAAACTCTTGCTTTTTACCTTATTCATATAGTTGAACTATTCACTAATTTACTATAGTCTGATAGAATATAGGCATCATAATATCGTTAACGTTGTAACCGATTATCCGTCTGTATGTTCTGCCTTGATTACTGTATGATAGACCATGGTTGGAATGTTTAGGTGTGACTTTTCTCTTACATTTTATTTTCAGGGGGGAGGGGGGGGGGGCTCTGTGATTTAATCTTAACGTTCACTCCCGAGATTTGTTTTCATTATTTTTAATGATTCGTATAAAAAGTATGATATTTATCACAGCAAAACCGTTAAATATAGCACTGCAACAATTTAATGTTCTTTGTTTATATACTAACAGATATAAGTCTGTTCCCCTGGGCCCTTTAATATCATACAGTGAGGTGCAGTCCTAACATAACATTATGTTCACGCGTTAACGTGAAGTTTGCTTTCCTCGTGCGCTCAGGACTGCTGAGCACACGCGTTTGCGTTAACGCAGATTTCCACGTGAACTTAATTTCGAGAGCGTGAACGCGCTTCACTGCCGCGTGAACGTGCTTGCCAGCCACGTTCGCTTGCTTACAACTTATAACTTGTATTAACATGTTCATATAGAAGAATTTCAAGGAAAATAGATACATATATATATTGTGTATATAAATATTAAAACATATAAATAAAATATTTAGAATTAAATAAAACCCTTCCGAGTTAAGGGATATTTATAAAAACATTGAACAGAATTTCCTAACAATGACTTTAATTAAATTCTTACTTTAGGAAAAAATAATAATAACATTAATAATAATAATAATAATAATAATAATAATAATAATAATAATAATAATAATAATAATTATGAAATTAAAATCAATAAAGATAATAATAATGATGATAACTACTATATTCATAAATAAGAAAATAGCTTTATCAAAATTAATAATAATAAATACATAAATAAGAAACACGTGTAAATACATAAATTAGTTATAAATGAATCAACAAATAAGAAAGAGATACACAAATAAATTAATTAAAAATAAATAAATAAATGAAATTACAAAGTAATTATGCTAGTATAAACTGACGAAGTTTTTTTTTCATAAATACCTTATTGCATGTCTACGCGATAATTTCCTTTGCTATATTACATATATTATATATATTACATCCTTAATGCAGGGTGTCATTTTAAAATAACATTTAATACACGTTTTTACGGCAACATTCGCGGTAATTTAATTAGATCCATTTTATTTTCTCCGTCCGCTCTGCATAGAGAATTACAAATATAGACATGTGAACGTGCGACGGACCGAGCGCACGCGGGAATAAATCGCGTTAACGCGAATTCCCTCCCGCGTTAACGCAGGAAGCGCACACGCGTCCGGTCGAGCAGTCCTGGCACGTGTGCTAAATCAGTCCTCGCGACTGCTTTTCGCGTTAACGTGAATGTTATGTTAGGACTGCACCCATCTGTACATTATAACAGGACATTCCACAATACTTGCCAGGACATATACCATATGAAAGGATGATGATTTATAGTATATATTGTAAATTTGAATAAAAACCTGTTCAAGGTATTAACATATTTTTTTCTGAAAGCTTTCAGCTTAGATCCTGAATGTCTACAAACAACTGGTCATAGTGAACTTTTACATGCTGTCGCTGATAGGGTATCAAATTAATGAGTACATTCACGTGGGGTAAAGTTAAGATTAAAGGCAGAAGCCATTTTGAAACTTATAAAAGATCTTAAAGGAGGAACAGTCGAGTTGAAACCCCAGGAATGGTACGATAATAACAAGTAAAAAGTCTATGTTAAGGCTATCAACCTGGCAACTGCCCTCCTTAATGCAAAGTGTGATATGTCAATCCAGCAGTTTGAAAACAGATATTCTACGACAAAAAGCAAAGAAAGAAATAAGCGAGAAAGGATATCTTATATTGTATAGCACGGGCATGGTAAAAGATTCGACGAAATGGAACATTTCTACTCGACCTTGTTTATACACTGGCCAAGATGATGCAAATAAAATGTTTGTGCACGTAGTAAGAAGAATTAAACCAATATATCACCAAGTTTTTATATAATTTCACAGTCTTATGTTGTGTTTATTGTGCAATGATGTCAACGAGTATAGTAACGGGTAAATGTGAAACAAAATACGTCATACATCATGTTTTCATTTCGTTCTTTATTTATACTTTTCTCAAAGGAATCATACACTTATGTACCAGTTAATCTTATGTCACAGTATACTATGGCACGTCATTGTTCTACGACTAACTCCTCGTGAACATGTAAATCTTTATGTTATATACACACTACCCAAAGATGGGATTCAACGTCATTGAGTAATAAGCATCCATAGCTCACCACATGCAGTTGTACTGGTGACTTAGGTTAGACTGCATTTAATGTAGTTGTAGAGTGTAAACGGTAAAGCAGCTGTCAGAATCAGCGACTTTATATTGTTCTGCCACTTTTTATAAAGCATTGTCTACATTCATCATACCTCTGCAATGTTCAACTATAGAATTTGTCTTGTCAATGTCTCCAGTCAGCAATTTCTTACTTCTCCGGGACCCTATGTCCCGCCTCTGTGAGAATAAAGCCCATGTATGTTCAATGCTTGGTAATATAGTTATATATCATCAGCTATTATCGTTTCATCACTTTTAGTATGAATTATAGTATAGATATATATATATATATATAGATCTATATGAAAAACTGAAAATGTATGCATAACTAAGTTTAATGGTGTATGATTTAGAGATATCTCGTATCTATCTTCACTGCCCAAACTATGTCAGATTACGAGAATTCAAATTCGATATAATTCATGTTTTGCTTTATTGACTAGCTTTTATTCTGATATATAGAAATATCGCCCGCGTGAAACAATGAAGGTGAAGGATGGATGAAGTGGAAGAAGGAAGCTATAGAAATAGCACGACCCCTGTGGTGGTTCACATTACAATGGTACAGAAATGTCACATTTCTTCTCTCATTGATATTTTGCCGTACACGTATGCATTTAATGATTAACATTGGATAAATTAATCACGTTCATCGGTAAACAGTAGCTGAAATATGAGTGTCTTGAATCATCAATCTTGAGTATTTGTGCATCTGTCCGTCTTCGTGTCTCCGTGTTCGTCTGCATGTCTTTTTGTCTATCGGCCTATCTGTTTGTGTGCATCAAATGGGATGTAAACCATAGTATCACCCTGCATCCGTCAATAATATCATCAGCGTCAAAGCACACCCCCCCCCTTTTGCATACGGCAATAGTATCATAGTCGTCAAAGTTTATACGATGTCGTATATAACAAGCGTTTAAAAGAAGCTCATATCAATACAGGCAAAGAGCAGTAACATACACATATTTCTGAATCGGTTCTAAAGCCGACATCAGGGATTATGGGTTCAAAGTTCAATGGAGGGTTGTCAATTCTTTTTCTTTAAATGGCAAAGCATTCATGCGAAGACTAGTATCAATACTATATGTATAGAAAGTATAACTAATATGTATATGATAACAGAGGAGGATTCTCTTCTTTTTGTTTTGTGTTTTCAACCCCCACTCCCCCATACACATACACCACGATAATGTACCTTCCTTGTGAACTACCTGTGACACATCTTTGTCTGGGGAATGTCGCCAGGCAACAGAAGATTCTTACTCCTCCCGGATCCCAGGTTCCGCCTATGGTTGAAAATAGATCATGCATATTCACCGCTTGGTAATGTTATAAATATTACTGTGGTATCTCATCAGTTATTTTCGTTTCATCACTTTTAGTTTGAATATGTACCACGATCTAGTAAGAACAATTTAACCAAAAACTATTGAATGTGTGTTTCTATCCACATTTTAATGAAATATTTTGTTGGAGGAATTTCAGGTAAATGTCCGACTTATAATGATTCTCCGATTTAAAAGAAAAAGACTATATGATGTTAAAATTTATTGTAAGAATTTATACTATAACAACAACGGTATGACGAAACGAAACGCTATTTATCCACAGCAATATATTCCTTAGTTCTACTATCTGAAGAATTTGGATATTGAAATTTATGCATAAGGGTCCATTTATCTGTTATTATATACTTGGTAAAGAGACCAATGCATATATTTGTGTCATGTATGTATGTATGTATGTATGTATGTATGTATGTGTGTATAAAGACATCCGTCTTCATATATATGAACTACTTATCAATGGTATTGTATAGTTAGTATATAGACCAGTGCATTTAGTTTTTGACGAAGAACAAGCGATCTCTCTTGAAAAAAAAACAATTGGACAGACGACAAGCTATACCTACACCTCTGTGAATAAATTTACCTATATGTATAACTGCACTTGTTTTCGCTAAAATCCACGGCTTGCAGCTTGTCGGTACAATCGGCGGAATTGTTGAGTAAAGGAGATGCTTTGACTTGAACGGATATTATATTATTCGGGGGTGGGGGTGGAGGGTTGGTAAATACAGAAATTGGAACATGACAATTACATAAAATTCGTTATCGAAAGCAGTCGAAAATAAGAGGGTTTTTTTTACCAAGCGGTAGATAAAATTCCTCAATTTTATTCGACACATACGGGCATATAATTTTTTCAACACACTGGATCATTGTTTTCTTGTTTGCCCAGTGCTTTTGAAATGAGTTATTTGGAAATCGGAGGGGAATTACTGGAATTTTGGATGGCACTTATCAGTTTTCCCGCTATAAATGAGCATGGGAAGGAACACTCCATCCATTGACCCAGCGAAAGTACCTTCAAACAATATATAAACAATATATAAATATGTAAACAAACCAATAAATGGAATATGGACACATTAAAAAACTTTGATTACCATATGGTGTATTCATTCATGAGTTCATAATAGCCTGTTAGCTATCGACGAATGTGCGAATCCACTGACATAACGAAATCATGGGCTTTATCACTTAGGGTTTTAAATTTGTACATACCTGTAATTTGAATGTCGTCGATCCTCCGGATTTCTACTACCCCCCCCCCCCCACCCTAGACGTCCATGGAGTACAATTTTTCACAGTAACTTATTTTCGCGTGTTTAAATTACTCGCAAAAATAGCGAAAATTAATATCTCGCGAAAATTTATGGTTATACGGTATTAAATAAAATTTCTTTACACGATTGGGCCTTTAATATTATTGTTATCCTCTCATTCAGGAAGCAAAGTAATATTTATGAAAACAGGTGGTGGTCCTGGTGTGCTGTTAACGAATACTGAATCCTTACTTGGAAGCGTATACATGCAAAATACGAAAGTAACTAATGTCAAATGACTACTACTACCACTACTGTTCCTATTTTAATACTTCTGCTAGTTCAATACTACTAATTCTTTTACTAATACTACTAAAATAACTCCAACTACACTATGACTACTAGTACTTCTCCTACTGAGCTTCTTATTTCTAATATTTCTACTGCTATATCGATATTGCTAGTTCTACTAGTAATACTAACACTTCCACAGCCACGTCAATACTTCCATTATTGCTGCTGTTGATACAACTAGTATTACTACTACTTCTCTCAATCTTCCACCTACCCCTAATTGTATTTCAGTACTGATCCTATTTTTCTACTATTGGTACTTCTACCATAACTGATATCACTACTACTTATACAAGTTCTACCAATAGTACTACCATTACTACAACTACTTCCACTTCAATACTTGTATTACTACTACTATTGCTACAACTACTTTTACAACTACTACTACTCCCTCCAATGTTCTGCCAGTCCCAATTCTGCTTCAATGTTATGTCTATTACAACTTTTGCGACTATAACTACTACTAGAAATATTAGTATAGAATACACTTCAGCCTCGTCTACTCTTGCGGTTCCTATTTCTAATACATTTACTACGTCAAACTGCATGTTCTACTCCTTTTCCTTCTACAATTACTATTCCTACTACCACTTCTTTTACAACCTACTTGTACTAAAGCTCTTCCTCTTTGCTTTATTACCAGCACTAACTAATACTGCTACTACTTCTTTTACAACTTCTCCCTCCACTGCTATTACTGATGTTACTACTTCTACCCGGACAACTACTTTTACTCCTTCCACTAATACTAATACTTCCCATCCTACTGCAAATCATCTACTGCTACTACTATTACTTCTCCTGCTACAAATACTGCTGCACAAAAAAAAATCATTACCGGAATATATGAACATTAATCTGATCAACAAAAGTCACAATGTGATGCAGAAAACAATATCAGGCTTCAATTCATTGAAAAATATCTTAATATATTTAGATTGAGACATTTTGCGCAAATTTAATATGCTCTGATGAGTGTCCATTGGAACGTCGCTAATGGCGACAGTAAATTTCTACTGCTTATCATTCTGAGTCGCAGGGGGCGCTGAAATTCATCAGACCGAAAGAAAAAGATTGAAACATATTTACAAGGTAGCAAAAGACCCAGAAGAAGGGGTTCACCTTGAATTGGTGGGTGCACTAAAATCTGTTCAAGAATATATTCAGTTCAGTTCAGAGGATTTTTGTAGTACTAGACTAAGTTGTGTAGTAGAATTAGTAGTACTAGTAATAGAAGTAGTAATTAAGTAGAATTAGAAGTAGGAGCAAGATCAGTGGTAGTGTCAGCTGTGTTGTCGTCGTCAAAAATAGAAGCATAAAAGTGGCAGTAGTTGTAGTAGTAGAGGCTTTAGTAGTAGTAATAGTAGAGGTAAAGAAGTATTAAACCGTCAATATTAGTACTTGTTATAATGGTAGTAGTAGATCTACGGGTAGGAACTATTAGTACTAAAAAAATAATAGTAGTAGCAGTGGTAGTAATAGATGGTAGTGGAAAAGTAGTAGCAGTATTGCATTTCTATGCTTGACTACTACAACTGACATCTCATATAAGAAAGCAGTGAAGGAGGAAGTCATCGTATTAACAAGGTCATTGGGTCTGTTCCACTATCAGTGATGTAACCACATTTCACATTCCGTCGTAAAGAACCCTCGCCGCTTTAGATATTGCTATTTAAATATAAATTTAAAGATGCATTATTACTTTCTTTATTTCGGAATAGTCCGTTTCAAAATAGTTCATCGAGTTCAATGATATTTGGAATTTATGACCAAACATATTGTGTGTTAACATGTCTCCTTACATGATTCAGTACATACCTGAAAACGTCACAGTATCACGACGCAGTTCCAGAATGGACGGGGAGGATTTAAAGGGTAGCGATAGTTTGGTTGTAGATGTTTAAGAAAGGGGTAAGGAGGGAAGGCACACTTTCAAAAATTAAAAAGTTTTACTTGAAAAATGAATTAAAGTGCAAGCCCCCCCCCCCCCCCGCCTTAAAATGAGAACTAACGATTGGCTTGTTCCTCCTTTTATTAGTGTATTTACATTCAGGTATGACTTTCATCCATACAATAGTAATTGATAGATATCTATTACCTGAGAACTTTGTTATAATAATATGTCGTACTGCAGTTACGTTTTTATACGCATGCATTTAAAAATGTGGGCGTATTATGCTATACCGCTGTCATCTGTCCGATCGTCTTTGTCCGGGCTCCTTCTCCTTAACTAAAGGGGGAACAAAGCTTTTTGATGGTGTCATATGAAAGGGTATGGCTTGTAGTTGTGCATGTGGGTTTCAAAGTTGGGGTCAGGCCCCTGGGGTGGGGGAAAATGGGTGGAGTCGGAAAAGCTTGTCCGGCTTTCTCCTCCTTAATAAAGGGGGAACAAAACTTTTGATGGTGTCATATGAAAGGACGTGGGTTGTAGATGTGCATGCGGGTTTCAAAGTTGGGGTCAGGCCCCCTGGGGTGGGGGAAAATGGGCGGGGTTGGAAAAGCTTGTCCGGGCTTCTTCTCCTTAACTAAAGGGGGAACACAACGTTTGATGGTGTCATATTAAAGGATGTGGTTTGTAGTTGTGCATGTGGGTTTCAAAGTTGGGGTCAAGCCCCTGGGTGGGGAAAATGGGCGGGGTCGAAAAGCTTGTCCGCGCTTCTCCTTAACTAAAGGGAAAACAAAACTTTTGATGACGTCATATGAAAGGGTGTGGCTTGTAGTGCATGTAGGTTTCAAAGTTGGGGCCAGGCCCCGGGGCTGGAGGAAAATGGGCGGGATCGGAAAAGTCTGTCCGGGGTTCTACTCCATATCTATAGTGGGAACAAAACTTTTGATGTCATATGAAAGGATGTGGCTTGTACACCACATTAAAACATGATGAGGGCGTATCATTAATGTGTTAGTGGTGCCCTATTTTTTGTCCCGTGTAAATAATTAAAAATTTATGTTGGAACCACAAATTATTTACTTGATTTTATAATATAACTACAGGAAAGATATCTATTCTATATATTGAGATTTGACATCATTACGAATACATGGGTCAACCGGATCCATGACCCAGTAGACCATACTCTCAATTAAATTCTATTTGCAAAAGACAACGGTAACTAGTTTACAGTCGCTGTATGCGACATTTGATAAGGCTACTTCAAACGAAAACGTATGCATGATACGTGCATTTGGGTTTTTTTTATCAAAGTATATGTGTATCACTGTCAGTTATCTGAAAGGCCATTTCTCGTTTCATTTGGAAATTATTGTAGAGAATTTAAGGAAAATACAAGTTCGTTTTATTAGAAAAGAATAATGTAAACCTTAATTCCGTCGGATTTAAAAGATTTACTACAATATAATATATAATGTTTACAATTAAGAAGATAAGAGTTACCTTTCTTTGTATAATCATAATTGTGTATTTGATTTATAATGCCCCAACAAAACCTTATGGCCTTCTTTCCTAGGCGATGGTTCAAGTTTATCAATCCATGGGCCTAGCTGACTAACAGCAGACAATAAGGTACTATAAATCCTTTCTCTTAATACTCAGGGAGAAATAGTGGCATAAGAAAACGTATGAAATTCTCATTAATTTTCTAGCAAATATTTCTCTATCGCAATCTCTGTTATGCACTTAAACGTCATTCCGTTGAACTACGAAATTACCACAAAGGATCCAAGGAAATTATGTCCTCAATATGTTGAACCTGACAGGTGGCTTGTAAATGTTTGTGTTAATTATACTATAAACCACTTGTAAGATAAACAAAGAATGAATATGTTTGTTGACCACGTTACAATGTATGCAAGTCTCCCCCTCTACTCTCTCTCTCTCTCCACCTTTGAAATGATTTCAAAAAAGAATTTCTTACAGGTGTTCACCACTATAATTGAGCCAATAATTGACCAATATTTAATATTCTACTTACTGTAAAGGAATGCTGTACCTATGGGAAAAGGTTAAGAGATTTACAGAGGAGACTGATAAAAAGGAGATCGTTGTCATAGCTGAGCCTATGCGATGGTAACTATCACAATATCAATTATCACATTCCACCGTTCATGTATTTCTCTTTCAAGTTTTGCTCCAGCCCCTCGCCAATTTTAGAAATAGTTTCAGCTCAGAATTTTTTGCCTTGAAGGTATTTACACACAGAACTCTGATCATATCAACAACATCTTAACTGAATCATTATCTGTCCAATACTGAATATGCATCTTACTATAAAAGATTGATTGATTAATAATTGTTTTATATTTCACCCTGATTATTTCACGTGACGGCATCTGCCTGATGCATTGCCTAGAAATGTATTCCTTTGCGATCGACCCATCTTAAGCAATGCTTAAGGGGTCTTTTACGTACCACGCCAACCGTCACATAGGATCTCGGTTTTAATTGTGTCATCTGAAAGACAGCACACCTGTGCGTCCAGTGCGGGACTCAAATACAAAGCCGTGCACCTCATTCACTAGTCATAAACGTAAATGATTACTAAGGAAGAAGTTTGTCATACCCAAGCCCATATGCATATGATGGTTACTGTTACAATATTTTTACATACCTAAGTGTTTACTGTTCCATGCCAAGAGGGGATTCCTTAAACCTACCTGTGGAACTCGAAGCTGCAACTTTTCATTTAGTAAATAAATACCTTACATTACCCGTGTCATACAGGAGTTATGGATTATGGAATTTTAGTGATGGATCTAGGGAGGGGGGAACACCTTCTTTCGCAAAATATTTACAAGGCATATATGTTTGGAAACACTCGAATAAAACTCCACAATTGGCTTCTAAATAGACAGAGAATTTTAGCTTATGCTGATTCTCTTGAATTTTCGTGCCCCCCCCCCCCTCTTTTTTTTTCGGAGATCCTTGGTCCGCCACTGAATACGGGCATCACTTGCAATGTTGAATAACATCCCAGTATAAAAAAGAAGCATTGATTTCAGTCTGAAGCAAGGCAGAACTGAAACCTGGTCACGAATAGAGAAAGTAATAATGAACCTGCAATGGTGAAAGAAAATCTGCAAAAGTGTTGAAATTGTATTATTCTAATACATTTTTATTTCCACTTTCTCTCTTATTCTTTTTTCAATTTTCTCTCAAACCAAATCCTTCCTCCCCTCTGTCTTTCAATTAACCAATATGTATTAATTTACAGTTCCAAAGACTAATGCAAAACTCAATTCCGATACACAAAACATTTAGTTTCTTACATGACGAAGCAAAAAAGTGTTATGTTTCTTTCCCGTATAAAGGATTAGAACAAAGCATAATCCACATTATGTATTTGATATAATAATGCCCCATGCAGAAAGTGTGGTGGTCGATGTTGCTAAGCGGCGGATCGAGTTGACCAATGCACGGGCCGAGCTGACTGAAGACCAAGTATCACATACTTTAATTCCATTCCATCTTATACATAAAGTGAAAAGTTAACTGCTTTAATATGGCTTTATGTGACACGTTGTGAAGGTACTTGAAAATTAAATTGGGCTATCGCAGTCATTGTGATGTATTTAAAAATCACTTTCGTTGAACAGCGAAATGACCATAGAGGATCTCAGACAAATGCGTCCGCAATATGTTGATTCTGGCATATGGTTTTTAAATCTGTTTTGTTGATTTTACTAAACCTTAGATGTAAAATAAATTAACACGAGCCTTTACTGCAGTATTACACATAGATATGTCGTTCACATAAAGCACAACGGAATGAAAGTTAAGGAAGTAACACTGTAACTTTTGAAAATGTCTAAACTCATACATTGACATAAGTAGATGCTACTAAGTGTAAGTAGTATAATAGTATATAAAAGGTTTTAAATGATGCGGAAAATCTGTAAATGTGTGGAACTAATATCACTCTTATACATTTGTGTTTTACCCCTTTTCTCTCATTCTTTTTCAATTGTCTCCCAAATCTTCCTCCTCCTCCTCTGTCTCTTTTTTTTTTCTTTCTTTGCTCGTTTGCTGCTAGAAACATATATAACCTAACTCTTTTAATGCCACAATAGGATTGTAATAATAGAGAATGCTGGGTAACTGGATAATAATAATGGTCTTATTCCCCCCAAAAAATTAAGAATTAAATTCGGATTCATTTAAAAGATTTAGTAACGTAGAATAAATAGATTTCATGATGAAAGAGAGGACAAAGTACATCTGACCAGTCTGTATGATACAAATTACCAAAGACATGCACATAAAATACGATAATAGTCATATAAACACTGAAAATATTACAAAAAAAAAAAAAATTCAACTGTATATGGCAATAGGAGTTACTTTCTTTTGCCTTGTAAAGGATATAAATAAAGTGTAATCTACTTTATTGTATCCCTAAAGAAAATGTAATGATGGTAATTGTTAAGCGATGGTACAAGTCTATCACGAGTCCAGCACCTTATCCACTAGGCCACACCGGTTTGAATAATACATAAAGAGAAAAGAAATCAATGGGGTATTGAAGTGAAGGAAGGAAGCCACGGAATTAACACATTTCTTGTTTCATTCGGAGTGATGGTATCACATTTTACATTCCGCCGTACACAGCCCCCTTCACTTTATATATTGTTACTTGAGAATGAATTCAAAGATGCATTATTACTTTCATCTTTTGATCATAATCCGTTTCGAAATATGAGGTCATCGGGTCCAATGTTGTTTGGAATTTATCATGAAACATCTTACATGATTCAGTACATACTTATTATCGTCACAGTATCAGGACACATTTCCAGAAATGTAAAGGGATAAAAGGGGGATTATCGTTTTGACGTACTAATAGATTGAGGTGGGAAGTCAGACTTCTGAATTAGAGTTATGTAAAAGTGTTCCTTGAATAACGATTTAAACCAGAAGCCCACAATTAGGAGGATGAGGAGGCGTGTTGGTAAGAGTAGTGTTAGTAGGGGAAGGAATTAGAGAAAGAAAAGTGGAAGGAGTAGCAGTATTTGTTGCAGTACTATTATTATAAGCATTAAACTGGCAGCAGAAATAATAGTAGTAGTAGTTAATGTAGTGGTAGTTATACAGCTACGGGTAGTAAAATTATGAGTAGTAGTAGTAGAATAGTGTTAGTTGTATTGGTAGTAGTAGTAGAACTAGTAATATTGAAGCGACTGTTCAAGTATTATATGTAAGAACAAAAGGAGTAGTTCAGAAGGGACGAGGAGTATTGGTAATACTAGTGTAGTAGTCGTTGTTGTGAAAGTAGTAGAGGTACATGCACGGGCAGTAGTAGTAATAAGGTAGTGGTAGTAGGGTAGTAGTAATAACAACAGCATTTCTATGCCTAATAAGTAATACACCTCTATGTTTAATTTATAATGTCTTTTACAACTGACATCATTCTCATATAAACATTAGTACCCTAATGGAAAACTTAACAAAGCCACACATATCATTTCAACATGGTCAATAAAACGAAATTGACTTTAAAATGAAGAGAGAAATTATTGAGAAAAAAACCTGTAAATTATTAACATTATATTACTCTGCTACATTTGCTTTCCCCCTTTATCTCTCGTTCTTTCTCATTTTCCTCCCAAACCTCCTTCTCTCTTTCTCTCGTTGTTTTAAGGCATAATATTAAATTAATGTTTTAACGTCAATACAGGATTAAGATGGCGGCCAATGTTCTATATTTGAGGGCCCATTCTCTTACATAAAAGACTCTGTAGCTTGTTCAAACCCCCTTCGGATCACCTCGTCCTGTTTCATAAATTTACTATAGCGTATGAAAAAGGTTGAAGTAATGATGTTACTTCTCTCCAATTTCTTTGTCTCTCTGGTCTTTACTCATTTAATATACAATTCTAAACGAATAATGAACGAATTGGTGCCAATGCAAGAGTTACCTTTCATTGCCTTATAAAGAATAAAAGTAAAATGTAGTTTTATGGTGTCCCTGCAGAAACTGTAAAGGTCTTCCTTACTAAGCGAAGGACATACTTAACCCATTCATCAGCCGAGCTAACAAAGGATCACATGTTTTAATTCCATACTGTTTTTTTTTAGATAAAGGGAAATGATAACTTGTTTACTTTATTGTGCACCTGATGATGCTACTTCAAAAGAAAATGTACGCAAGACTCGTTCAATGTTTACTTTGCTTTTTACGTATTACAATCAGTTTTATACACTTATTAGTCACTTTCGTTGAAACGTTGAGCTATAATGAAAACTTTAAACCCAAACATTTTCAATGAAACTCGAAATATCAAAGAATGAAAAAAGTATCGACAGAAAGTAAGATTGAAACCATATTATCAAACCCCACCCTCTTTTGCATTCCTCAATGGTATCATCAGTGTCATAGTAACAACACCATCACCACCACCCTTTGCATATGTCAATGGTATCATCAGTGCCATAGTAGCAACCCCCCTCCCCATTGCATACGTCTGTGGTATCATCAGTGCCATAGTAACAACCCCGCCCCCATTGCATACGTCAATGGTATCATCAGTGTCATAGTAACAACCCCCCCCCCCCCCCCCTTTGCATACGTGAATGGTATCATCAGTGTCAAAGTAACAACCCCCGCCCCCTTCCGTCTTATGTCATATGTCAGTGGTATGTTGAACGTCGTAAGTTATCCGATATTATGTGATAACAAGATATGCAAAGAGCTCAGCTCATTTCAGACAAAGTATCCGAACAAGCATATTTACTAGTCTTATTTGAATAGGTTCCAAAGCGGAGATCAGGGATTATAGGTTCAGTGGAGAGTAGTAAAATTAAGATAAATCATTTGATGCCTTGTATCAATATTATAAATAGAAAATATCATCTGAAGGTATAGTACAGTTGGAGGGAGGCTTCGCGTAAGTTCGTGTTTTTGACGCCCCCGATCGGTCGTCTCAATATAAATATACCATCCTTGTTAACTTCCTGTGACATATATATCGGAGACAGATACGTACACTTGAATTAGTGTAAAAGAAACAAACATGTATTGGCACGGCAACGAAAGTAATTATAGAACATTTGTTTTGTCTGTACATCCTTACACAGAATTTGCACTAATATTAAAAGTAACATCGTATCGGTGATCCATACCCCATCAAAGTTTCGACATGATATGCAATGCAAGATTTTCTATTTCAATCTACTCATTTTCCTAAAAAGACCGAGATGATCCGAGGTGGGTCTAGAGCAGGAACTATGAAAGATTTCTATGACAACCTAAAATACTATGTCTGGACACTAAAGGTGCCTTTTATAACATGTGCTATTTGAACTTGATTTTGTGATAGAAGCATGAGGACAAATCGATAAACTCCCCCCCCCCCCTTTTTTTTTCCTTTTAAGTTTCGTCCAAATTAATAACGCTGTCCGTTACTAAATGTGAGAAGTGCATTTGTTGTAGCGTAAATAACGAGTGAACCAAAGAAAAATTAGGACACATTTTGTCGTAAGTCACACTCGGGCGTTTTGGAGCTACGAGTTTATCACCAGAACTGACGAGTTTTAATTCGCCGAACAATCGACGAATTGGTCTAATTTTGCGTGTTGACACAGTAGCGCGAGATTTGTACGATGATCTACATTTACACGTCTGTACGATTGCTGTATGGGGTTTTCTAGACAAACAAAGAGACATTTACCAAAACATACGGGTTTTATAGTAGATTTGGCAGTAGATGTACGAGACTACGAGACCTGTGCGACATGTGGCCGTTTGGGTATAAACTCTTGTAGTCCTTATCCATTTATCCAGTCTATGGTAGATATGGCATCGAAACTTTTAGCATATATCACATGGCCCTAAAGTAGGAAATTGGAGGGAATTGTAAGTTCAGCAACTGTCATAACACAAGTGGTTTTGTACTCATATATAACACTCCCAGTTCGTCCTTGGTAACAGCAATGGTATATAAAATTAAGCCTGATCAGCATGTATTATATAACATAGTACTGTATTTGATGACTGTCTGGTGTTTGCGGATTTCTCTAAAAGAAAAAACTTTCAACATGTTCTCTGACTGACTTTTTATCATTTTTATTTAATATTGACCATATTTTTGATTTACCAGAGGGGAGAGGCTATTGACCCTCTTCATCGTTTTCGATAATTTTTTTTGTGAATTATCTCGCTTCTCCTCCATACTTTCTCTAGAGCTCGGGATAGTGTGTAGGATAACTTTATTAAAAATGTTCTTTTTTCCCTCATCCTTTTATCAGGTACATTATGATGTTGGAAAGGTGATCAAGAGCCTAATAAAAGATACATGCAATATTTTGTAAAATATATGAGAAAAAGGTAGATAGTTATACGACATATTTGTATGACAAGGTTATTTTAAACGTTAACAGATACAATTCTCGTGCATTAGCTATGCAGAAGGGAGTATCTACTTAACGTGTAGGTATGCTACAGAGTTAAAAATGTGTTTACCTTCTAAACAGTCGGTTAATGCAAATTCACATTCAATACAGAACAAACCCTCAGAGTGCTATATAATGTTTGTTATCATACGGAAATAAGGGATACACACTGAAGAATACTGGTTGGGGGGGGGGGGGGCGAAACCATTTTAATGATATTTAATTTCACATTTTACCATACATTTTCTTTATACTTCGATTTATATATGCATTTAATGAGACTTTCACTCATTGAGATGAATATTGTAATCTTTAATCAGCTCACACATTTTGTTTTGTATTCGATAAAAGCACATGTACAAGGGTCGAGTCTTCAGAAATAACGGAATGAATAAAATAACATGAAATTTCACCCCTATTGCTGATACCATAAAATTAGGGAGAATGAGTAATTAGACTCTTTTCTTTTACAATCTAGAAAAGAGATCGAAGATGTTTAGTTATGAAATAATAGACGATTGGTGAGAGTCTTTTATTTCTGTTCTATTTCTTAATTAATTTATCATGCTTTCATTTTTCTCTGAATAATTGAATAAATCCAGATTCAGTAATGTCTACGGGTATATATACGTGGAATTACGTTATTTGACGTAATATGGTGTAATTTACAATATACGGTGAGTCGGTATTTACAATTGAATTTATGTTCCATAGAGACCTTTTCCATGTGTAACGTTGATACTATTCCGCTTTTCACTTTCTAAGATTTAGGGTTAGGGTTAGGCTATTCTTCTCCTACTCTTTAGAGCAGAAATGATTTCATGATGACCAATAAAACATTGCATCATCTGTTTTATTGGCCTTTGAGAATTGGTTACTAGTGAAATAAAGACCGGGAATACTGTCGACAAACTATCTTTCAAAATTGGATATGCAAATAATCAGCAAGACCAACTCTTTTTGTTATTGTTGCCGTGCCACGCTTGGACACACTATACAATTCTGCAATTGATTAAAAACGGGGTGAAAGTAAGCAATCAGATTCCAGCTCCTATAAAACATTTCTCTTCAAATATTCATCTTTCCACATGCTTTATGTTATTGGTTGAGGTCGGGAGGCTTCAGATCCGCCGCATTGAAACACACAGAACATTGAAAAAACCTACAACATCCGCCCCTTTGAGAAACTCGATGGATGATATGAAAAGGTTTAGTTATCGTCTCTATCATCATGAGTATGCGTGGTACCTGTTATTTTTAGAGTTTAAAAGCGCAAACCAGAATTGTTCGTGCAGTCGGTGAAGCGAGGAGGAGAGAAGGTTTTTTCCACTATTTTGCCTTATTATTTTTTGTTCATCTTGTGTGTTATCTGATAAGTGTTGGAGGGAAACGAATGGGGGTTGTATTCGATACAAAACTGCGTTGAATTGTTGACATTTTCGGAACTGTGTGATGCTGTTTTTAACAATATGACATTTAATAATACATTATTTAAAATGTTGGATGATATGCAGAGCTGAGACCTATTCCAGCCATCTCCACCACCGAACTTTGCACATATACCAAGTAATGTTTACTTTCCCCGGGCTTCTTATCTCACCCCCTTTTTTCTGAATTCACATATGCTCCTTAATAGATGTTCTTGGGTTGATTTTGTTTAGTGGTCTGAATTTTTATGATGTTTTACTGTTGAATTAGTATAATTTATCATTATAGTAATTTAAACTTTTTATAATAAGAAGCTTAGCTGAATTCACAAAAAGCATTGTAACACAAATATACACATATACCGTCACGGGCAGCAGAAATCTTCTTTCCTTTGTGTCAATACTATTCAAAAGACACATGAAACTAATTAGGAATTGCATACCATATCTTTTCTTTCTTGTTCGTTGCTTATCTGTTGTCACTGAAGAACTGTTCCTTCATCGATGCCACAGCTACATTAAAGCTTGGAACAGGTTATATTAATAATTTCAAACACAGAATTCGTATTTCGGCGATTTATGTCTCTTCTCCGCTGTTGGAGTCCGAAACCAGGAAATCCAATGTAATGAGCTCTGATAGTAGGCTCCGAGTATCCCGTGGACCTGCCAATAGTGTAAATGAACACCGTGCTTTATACCATATTAAGTGTACGATGTCTTTCGTTTATGAAAAGAACCTCATAACACCGTATAATAAAATATGGCTTGTTGGATTTGTATCGCTTGTTCAGTGTTGTTATCCACAGGCCCCAGCGTCGAGTTCCGCTGCCGGCTCGTTCATGTCATTCCTTTCATTATACAGGTCTACAGTTCTCTGCAATGCCTCCGGCAGATGTTCAATAACCTTGATGTGAAGTAAAACTAATATCAATCAAACGAAACGTAATTTTTACCCATTATCTTATGCTTTAGTGTCATTGATAATGATAAAGCCGGCGTGGCCTAGTGGTATCGCGCTGGACTCCTGATCGGAAGGCCGGTGTTCGAGTCCCGCTCTGGTCATGCCGGTGTCGATGAGACAGTAAAAACCGAGGCTGCGAGGTATGCATGGCACGTTATAGATCCCTCACTGCTTCGGGTAGGTCCGTTGCAAAGGTCAAAATTTGCACGCCCTGCATCAGGCAGACGCTTTCACCATATACGTGAAATATTCGTGGTGTGACGTGAAAAAAATCAATCAATCATCGGTAATGATATCCGGGTATTAGCTATACATCTGACAAAACTTCTCATAAGTGTTCTTCATAACACAGGATGTTGTCATGACGTAGACATAAAGTTATCTTTCACCTTTTTTAATGTCATAAAACGCCAGCACTTCTGGCGACACGCAATCACACTAGCCTATTCAGATGCCATATAAAGTTAATTTGGGCTAGTCACTATTTGCTTTTGTGTTATTAACAAATTTTATAGATATAAAAAAAAAAAAATACATAGAAAAAATATAAAATAAAAAGCACAGGACGCACCACGCCTAAATTCCATCAGGTACAGACGAATTCATGTTCAAATATTGTTTAATGAACAATTTCAGAGGACATTGACAACTTTAACCCTGTGATGGTTCTCAAGATAATGTCATTTAGTTTCGATATCCCCGGTACACATATCCTTGTCCGAAGTCACATAGAAAGGAAGCTTAATAGAAAAATAAAATGTATACTTCTTATTTACCCAATTTGTACGAAGATTTATCGTTCCTATAACTCGGGTACATATTAGAAATTACCACACTCTAAATATAGACATCGCCAGAGGAAGAATGTGTAAGATGACTGGTAGCTGTGTACATAATTTAATCTCAAGCTTCATAGTGTGAAGACCAGAAACGTGAGTAAAACATAGTTTTGCTTTTTATCAATTCACGTCAAATTTGTTGGATAGCTTTTTATGAATCTGAAGCCGATGTTGCCTAGTACGTAAAAGATCTCTAACTGCTTCGGTTGGTGAGTTGCAAAGATATAAATGTCCATGTAATGTATCAGGCAGATTCTGTGACCATATAAGTGAAATAACCATGGAGTGACGTAAAGCAATAGTCAACTAATCTATTCCCAAGTCAACATCTTGGATATTGGATTCCTTATCCAGAGGAGACGTTATTTTGATTGAGGATTCGATGTCTGTGTGAAGACGTTACTTAGGGGCTTGGTACTAATTTGTGCAACATTTTCTACTGGAGTTCAATTTTTCCCTTTTCTAATTTCAATTTTGGACTCTGATTCGTTAAAATAATATTTATTATTTTGATTTAATCCTTTCTTGCTTTTTGAAAACAATTTAAATATTTAAATCCAACGGAATGTGCACCTCTTTCTCCGAATTTTAAATGTATCAATGCACATTATTATAGCTACACAAAATGGCATTACATCATGTGATATAACAAATTACGCAATTTATCTAGGGCGTTACACAGAAGAAAAAAGCGATATTGAAAGCCTGATCCTCTGTGTTGTCGTTTCCAGTGGCGAATTAACAGCCCAACCCCTCCAAGTTTGTTTGCCACACATTTAAAAAGCTATATACATAAGGTTGAGAATATCAAAATACAATAAGATCTGGCACCGAAAGTGGAAAACAGGAATCTGACACTGGTTTCAGTGTGTAAGGAAGAGAGGGGTGTGGCAAGGGCATAACAGCATTGATCGATTGTAATGTTAAATTTGAGTTTTATCCAGCAGACTATTACAGATGATGAAGTCTGATGAGGATGGCATTTTCTATAGTACAAGTTATCTCTAACAAGCGCGGACTTGGTTTTTATCATAGAGCGGTTATATAACTTAATGTCTAAATCGTTTGATTGTGTACCATTTTCTAACTATAAGTGCATAGCCTGTAAGTGTGGTTTGCATATCTATATCAATGATTCTTTTTAAGCGTTGACATGGGTTTAAGGTAGAATAAAAATAAAATGCATATATTTTATTTTTTGATATATGCTAGATAACATGAAACACACTATACCACTATATAGTAGTTACTATGTAGAACATAAGTCCATCACATGCACACTCTGTTTCAGTATAGTAGTGATAAATATAGAACGCATGGAAGAACATATAGAACACTATTCCCTTAAATGTTCCCCACCAATATATCCCCTACCCCACTCCGAAGTAACCCTCCTGTAGAAAACCCAGTTTCACTATTGGACGTTATGCACTTTAATGCACCATAATAAGATTATGTGAAGAATACCTCGGGCAATATTTTTTTTTCCCTATCTTTTTAGCCCGTTTTGTTTCCCTCCTCTTGAGAGACAAGGTCCTTGTATAAAGCTTGTATGTTTAGTTGAAAATGATTTCCATTTGTACGCCACTACCACATCTTTGGCATCTACAACCGTGTAGAAATGAAGGAAAGTCACATCTGACTTTAAAAAATGGCACAAACAAGCAAAACAATAAAAGCAAACAATAATTCCTCTGTCTGCCCCTTTTAGAGTTGCAAAGTCCCCTTACTAATCAATGTATAGAACCCGTTTTATGATGTAAAAAAGGACCAAGTTGAAATGTGTATCGGATATTATAGTGAGCTGCAGATGACATTGGTATTAAAGGTAGTTACTGTAATTAATGGGAAATGTGTAAGAACTACAACTATTAGACTTATTTAATTTAGGTTCGTTGAAACACCATACAATAAATGATCTCATTTAAATACGTATCACACGTTAGTATTTGTTTTGTAAAGAATGTTCAGAGAACCACAAACTCAGTCCCAAGCGAGCATATATAATCTGTTGTTCATAATAATTGAATTAATTTACTTTATTCATTACAGTTAATATAGCAATATGATGAAAATGGTAAGAGAAAACATTGTATCCCCTGGATTAACACTGTATTTGATCCCACTACCTTCGCTTGCTCATATGGCTAGTTACGTTCACGTGACGATGAAGATGTCATTTAATTCTATCAAAAACAATACAGACTCGGGAAAATAATAGTAAGCAAATAAGATTTCCTAGGAAATTTGACGTCATAATTGTTTACGTCCAGATACCGTCTCGATCAATTATAATAGATCCCCGCTTGGATAAAATTAAAATCCACGGAAAGGTAGCATTGGTACAACTTCTTCTGGCCTCACATATTACGGAGATTAACGACTGAAAAAATCAACCGAGCTGTTTATGGATTATTATTATTGTATATATCTGGTGATTGGAGTCATGCAGCTGTGCAGTTTTTCTTTCAGCGACTTGTGTATGTAGATACGTACATTGTATAGAAAAAATGTGAACATTCTTATAGCACTTGAAGAGGTCGGTTATCTCCTGCTTCCATGTCGCGGTATAGCTGAACAATTGTTGAAAGCGACGTAAAACGCCAATCAACCAACGTACCAAATCTAAATGAACTAGACTGATCATGTATTACCACAGATTTATTAAGAAAGACAGGGCTGTATTGGAATTTGATATTTTTGTGTCATCGGTTCTGAATGCTTTTTATTTCTGGGGACTTTGTATCTAAAAAACAAATTGTGAACATTCTTATAGCAAAACCCCCAATAACCTCCTACTGTATCTACCAGTTGTATCAGAAACATGATAGTTAATATGTTGTGAAGTGACTGAAACCTTAACATCGTAACAAATATCTGACACAAATCTGGCTGATCTCAGTTGAAGCGGTCTCCATCATAATGATATTTTCCTTTTTCAACACTTCACTCTCCATTGCAGGCGTAATATGACTTACATCATTTTTAAAATTTCACACCACTTGGACAGGAGCATCCACATTTTCTCCCTATTCAGAAGTATAATTAAATAAGAATTTGGATTTCATCCATAAAATTAAAACAGAACAAAGCAAACAAAGAAACAAACAAACAAACAAAAAAAAATCAGATGTTGTCGAAACAGTATTTTAATTATCCATCTTCTTATTCATTTACATATTCAAATTTGTCGAAATATAACATTATTTTATTTTGAAGGGAGATTTTTGTTAGTTTTATAAGACCCCCCACCCCCCCAAAAAATCGCCTTTGTTATATAAATGTATGTGTACCTGGGGTTTAAGTTACAGGGGTAGGGGGTATCAGAATTGGCATGCACATTATTTAAATGGTTAATTTGTTTGTTTGTTTTAAGATATTATTGTTTATTCTATCTTCCTCTTTTCCAAATATTCTGCACTCCACTTTTACAGATTTATTTCCGCTACGAGATGAAACAATAAGGTACTTTCTCTGTAGACTTCCTGAAACACAACGGAGACAGAGTTATGTACTTTATATAGATGATAAGAAATTGACTTAAAAAATTACGGTTCCGTCTATATACCATTAAGACAAACATTTGAATAAGTTTTACATCTATTTGGTTTCAATTTAGAAAAAAAAGAGAATATTCATCTTTTTTAATATATGCAATACACACATTCGGGCTGCTTGTGTCAACTTTCTTTGAAATAATTTTTCCTTTGATAACAATGTATTTTAGCTTACGCTGCTTCCGTACTTCTCGCTCATGTTTATATGACAAGCAAACACATAGTACTTATCACTACAGTAATGATAACGAATGCAATAATGGTCATGTTTTAGGATACTAATACAGCACTTATCAACATTAATGTATAAAATACATATTTTAACTTTCTGAAGAAAAAAGGTATAAACAAATAATGAAACAAATACTGTTGTCAGCAGTTTAATTCTCAGCAATATAGGAAAATACAGTAGAACCCCATTTTTGTTTTCATAGGAAATCTCAACCTTTTCGTAGCTGTTTTAAAAGGAGCTTACCTTCAGGCACGGACCCCCCCCCCCCCTTGCGACACATACACACACACGCACACAAACGAATAACGAAACATGGAAATGATTATTATGTTATAAATATTCGTACTCCCGCTCTGGTCATGCCTGTGTCCTGTCTTTCGGATGAGACTATAAATCGAGGCCCCGTGTCGTGGTATGCATGGCAAGTTAAAGGTCCCTCACTGCTTCGGGTGGGTCCGTTGCAAAGGTCAAAATTTGTATGCCTCAGGCAGATGCCGTCACCATACACGTAAAATATTCGTGGTGTGACGTTAAACAAAAAGCAATCAATCTTAAAAAGAAAGTCACATGAAATATCGAAAAATTATTAAAATAAATCATTGGCTACAAAAAGTTCAATGTGGCTAATGAAAATTTGGTATAATTAGCCACATTGGCTAATTAAAATTTGATGTTACTGCTAACACAGCTTAGGATGGTGTGGGGTTTTGGGACTCTTTTTGCGGAAAGAAATGTCTTAAGGTCTTTTGTTGGCCATTCCCTTGTAATGATTTTAATGCTTGGTTTTGAGCTAACAAATGTGTTTGGTGCTTTTTAAATATTATCTCTTATTCCAAAATCGTACTGTCCAGGTTCTCAATTACAGATATCATTATACCCCCGAAAACAGTTTTGGGGATATAGGAATCACCCTGTCTGTCCACATTTATAACAACGTATTGTACCAGGAAGAAGTTATGGTTCGGACAAGAATTCTGTGTGCACTGTGACTTTGACCATGCAAATATGACCTTTGATCAAGGTCATCACACCTTTAGGTCAGGGGCAACTACTGTGTCAAATATAATCTCCCTGTCATGTACAGCAATTGTGTTAAATATTATCTTGTGTAATCAACTTTAGATATTATATATTATTCTTAGTGGAAAGAGTACACAAGACTGACTTGGACAAATAAAACGAAAATGACGGCGGAAAAATTTGTAATCTTATTGATATTTTATTATTCTGCTACATTTCTTTTTCCCCATTTGTCTCTTGTTATTGTTCATTTCCCTCTCAAAATTCCTATTCTCTATTTGTTTTAAACATAACATGAAATTATTGTTTTAACGTCAATACAGGATTGAGATGGCGACCAATGTTTTGTAGTTGAGCGCCCTTTCTTTTATATAAAAGCCTACCTAGCCTGTTAAAACCTTCGAATCAACTCACTCGTTTTCGTTAAGTTATCTCAAGTTTCTCTGTCTGTTCTTTTTCTCATTTAATAAGCAATTCTAGAAGAATAATGAAAAGGTAAATGCTAATACATATAAAAATGAAATTTTCATTGACGAAGAAATAAATATCAGTTACCTTTCTATGTCTTATAAAGGACTAAAATAAAGTTTAATCCATAATAACGTAATTGATTTTATGTTATCCTTAACGAAATCGAAATGGTCCTACTTACTTAGCAAGGGATCGAATTGGCCAGTTAGGTAGCTGAACTGACCAAGGGCCAAGTGTCAAATTTACTAGTTTACTGTCGCTTTATGTGGCACATGATGAGGCTACTTCGATAGAAAACGTAAGCATGGCTCGTTCATTTTTTGTTTTACATAACACAGTATTTGTTTATCGAGGTCAGTGTTATGCACGTGTCGGTGACTCTTCTTTGAACCTAAGATTTATGGCTTAGGATTTAGAGATATGTCACATCATGAGAATTCATATGTAATATGATTCATTTTTGTTTTATGGACCAGCCTTTGTTGTAATGTTATATAGAGATATCGCATACGTGAAAACATAGGATAAACGATTAACTAAATGAAGGTGAAGGATGGCTGAAGTGGAGGAAGGAAGCTATTGAAATAGCACGACCCCTGTGGTGGTTCACATTACAATGGTACAGAAATGTCACAATTCTTCTCTCCTTGATATTTTTCTATACATGTATGCATTTAATGATATACATTGGATAAAGTTAACACCATAATCTTGTTCATATGTTAACCGTAGCTGAAGTATGAGTGTTGTGGATCATCAATCATGTGTGTTTGTCTGTCTGTTTTCATGTCTCTGTGTTCGTACGCATGTCTTTGTTTGTATCGGCCTATCTGTTTGATTGTCTCTTTTGTGTTTGTTTGTCTGTGTGTGCTTTGAATGGGATTAAACCCATAGTATCACCCTGCATCCGTAAGTGATGTCATCAGTGTCTTATCATCCCCCTGCATACGTCAATAGCGTCATAATTTATACGATACCAGGCGTTAAACAGAAGCTCAGATGAATACACATGTACAGACAAAGTACCGTAACATAGACATTTTTCTGACTCCGTTCGAAAGCCAAGTTTATGGATTATGGGTTCAATGTGCAGTGGATAGTTACTAATTCCTTATCTCTACATGACAAAGTATTAATACCACAGATAGAAAGTATAACGTAAATGTATAAAACAACAAGAGAGGATTCTCTTTCTCGTTTTCTTTTTTTGTTCTTTTTTTTCAACCCCCCCCCCCCCTCGCACACACACACACACACACCTACACACACACACACACACACACACACACACACACACACACACACACACACACTACGATGAGATACCTTCCTTGTGAACTTCCTGTAACACATATATCTGGGACAGATACTTAAACTGTAATTAGTATAACAAACATACATTTACATACCGACGAATTTAATTGTAGAGCACTTCTATCAAAGACAACCATAATACTCACTGAAGTAATTTTGATTACTGAGCCTTAAACTAAGCAATGTATCAACCACGTATGCAATTCAAGCTTTTATATTTCAATCTGCATATTTTCCTCATAGGAACGGAAACTAGAACAGGAACTATGACAGATTTCTGTGACAACCTTATTGAACGAGGGGTGTAAAACACTATTTGGACACCGATAGTAGCCCTTTATAGCAAGTGCAAATTGAACTTGATTCTGTGATAGGAGCATGACGAAAAGTCAATGAAGTTTCCGAATGCTAAACCCCTCCCCCCTTCCCTTTAAACCTCTAGTTTCTTCCAATAAAGAACAGCGACCGTTACTATTATTAAGTCCTTATAGTACCTGAGTAAAAGAGTGAAATAATCAAGATTGTCAAATAGTGTTAATTCAAATTCAAAGTAGAAGATCACTCGATATCAAAATTTATAAAATCTATTATTCTTTTTTATATAAAGTTATGTTGTTCTAATGATTTTAAAAGATTCACGATCAAACCAATTGAATGAAAGATGACTGAAGGCGAATATGAAAATCAGTAAAAAATTCAGACCTTTCCCATTGATTCATTATAATATGATGATATAATGGTTCACATTTTGTGGTAAAGATATGTTAAGTATGCATTAAGAATTGACATTTATTCATTAAAGTCAAACTGTTACAACGTTCGTCCTTTAAGGACTCCTGTTACGAATTTGAATTTGGGCTTTAACTTCAATCGATTATCATTCTCTTAGTATTTCATATAGACTTATGTCACACTTTTACTGTGTGCATTTCCAAGCATGGTTTTGTGAACATCATAGTTACAATGTAGTGAGTCAAGTTTTCACCGTAAAAATGTTACCCTTAATAAAGACAAATTCCGAAACATAAAATTCAAGTATGGTAATAGAGAATTCACATTCAAAACAAAAGAAACCTTTAGAGCGATATTCAATGTAATGTTTGGTGTAAATATGAATATAAAGGGTAAACACAGAATACAGTGTAGGTCAAGGATGTCAAAATGGGAAGTGGGGATTGGCGTAATTGAAAATCCTTTGATGGTTTTCATGTTAATGATATTGCCGCATACACATGTCCTCCTCTATATACTTAGGTATATATTCATGCATTTCATGACACTATGTCGCTCAACATCATTAAATTTAATCTTGAATCATCGTATTCATTTAAAGATGTCTTCTAATATTTCCTGCCAGCATGTACATGTTTACGGTATCCTGGCGCGGATCCAGAAACTTTCATTTAAATTCTTTATGTGAAGGGGAATTGAAACCGCGGTATCCCTTATCACCAGACGTTTAAATTCCCTGGATCCTGGATTGAACCCGTTGCATTGTACCATGTCAACTGCATTAAGTTTTCCCATTGTTTAAACGCTAAACACACCAGACCAGAAATTCTGGATTTTTAAATCTGTTCGTAAGCCAATGTAAAGTATAATGGGTTCATTGCATTCATGTCTTTGTAAGAGGAAGTATATATTCACTGCCCTATTTCAATACTATACACAGAACACGTCACCAAGAGTGACGGTGTGAATTATCAGAGGATTCACGTATTTTGTGATGTCCTACAGTTCAGGTGTATATTTGTCGATAACTATTTTTATCAATATATTAAATACTAGAGTGATTATCTACTGTTCCTTGTGTTTTCTTTGCTTGTCAGTAATGATTTTAGAAACATTTGTAACGTATCAGGTGTTTTATTGCACGGTTATAATACTTAATGGAAAGAGGAAAAGAAACCTGGATTCAACCATGGTATCAAATGAACGTGTTGCACTATTCCAAGTTAAGCTTCTTACGTTCTTTTAAAACAAAACGCTCGAATTACCAGACCACAAAGATTTGGCTTGTTGATTCTGTTCGCAAGCCACAATAGAGGATTATGTGTTCAATGTCCAGCAGACACTAGTTATATTCCTGTCTTTGCAAGATGAACTATGCGCTCCCCTGTTTTAATACTATGCACGGAACAAATCACCTAGAATGTAGCAGTTGGCGAAAGTGAAGGTTTTTGTGATTTCCTACAGCTCCGCAGCATATTTACGTATAATTATCTATTTCAACACGTGCAATCCTACAGTAAGTTTTCTTTGTTTGCCATTGTAAACTTAAAAAGGTGTGCCCGTCCACATATTTCAACATACAGCAGTCTATAAAGAATGCAATTTTATTATGACGTTTCATGGAGCTGCTGGTGGATCCTTGGTCTCCTGTCCTTAGGATTAGTCCAAACTGAGGAAGACTTGGCACTTAAAAGATCGTTCATTGTTCCATTATGCATTATGCATTGCATTGCAAAATAATGATGCTTTTAACCATTATTTTGTTGTAAAGTAATACACAGATCATCATATTTCCTGGATTTTATTAATATTTGTATCCAGCCTTTATTTCAGCCTTGACCTTCACAAAACTCATAAATGTTACTCTAAATACAAGCAATTGATCGTGACGTAAACATAAAGATATGTGCCTCGTTTTCAATGACATGAAATTTGCATTCAAGTGCATAACATTTGTCGCGATACGAAGATATATACATGTATCATATTTATCGAAGTAGCCCATTCAGACGTTACATTCAATTAACTTGAACTAGTTTAGATTGACATTCACATTTAAATTTGATAAATAAAAGAGAAAACAGAAGACAGTCGTATGACAAATCACTAAGGACATGCACACACAAATGATGATAGTAAAATATACACGGAAAAAACGACATTACAAAAATATTCCATTGTGCTGCGGTTACGATACCGAATTAGGACGAATTGAAGTAACAAACAATCGGTGTGGTTATCCATTTTACAGGCGTCGTAAGAGCAGCACAATCAAAGGAAACAAAAGAAAACAAACACAAACAATCATAACAACATCAAACATACAACCCCCCCTAAAATCAATTAAATAAAAACAAGTAAAAAGGAGCAACCCCTCCCCCCCCCCCTTTCCAAAAAAAAAAATTAGACTGGAGGGCGAAAAAAACCCCAAAATCTTTAACAGTATATATATTTAGTAAGCTAGCACGTAAATGCACGTATCTACCATGTACCAGTGTTTAAGGTGCAGTTATGGAAGAAATCTTACAACTTGACATCCTGTGATGGTACTCATCAGGACGACATCTAGTTTCGCCATTTAATGTACACGTATCCTTGTCCGACATATAACAGACATGGGGCAGGTTTAAATCCTCTAAGGAAATGAATGAAATGAACTTTAATGTGAAATAGATAGATTAAAAATACCTTATGTGTACCAAGAGTTATCGTTCCTATAACTCGGGTAGATATTGAAAATTACCACAGTCTATTTATAGACATTTACGGAGAAAGGATGTTAATGTTCACGATCAATAAAACCTGTGTGCCTCTTCTGATATGGAAAATATAGTGTGGATACAGACCAGGAATGGGGTATCAAAGTGTGAGTACGATAAAGTTTTGATTTCTGTTCATTCCTGTCAACATTCCTCGCTGTTTAGATGAATCTGTTCCCAATTCAAAATGTATAATAACGGGTTCCGTGTGAAGAGAAGACTTGTCATTTCCCTGCCTTTAAAGAATGTATATTCGATGTCATTAGTACACTTTGAAGACGTTACGTAAAGGTTTGGTACAAATTTGGGCACCATTTTCTTAATGTTGGGGGAGGGGTGGCAACACATTGCTTTGAAATTCTCCTTCCATTTCCATCGCAACAATCTGTATAAAGAGGTAGATTTATGCCTTATCTAATATCAATTGTGGACATCTGATTCGTTAAAATACTTTTTATGATAAAGATCTAATCCCCTCTCACTTTTTTCCAACAATTTCAAAACAACATATTGTGAACCTCTTATTAATCTCAATTAGCATTGGTATAGCTACACAACATGGCATAGTATTATGAGATTTAACAAATCACGTGATATAATGTCATGTAATGTAGCTATTCCAATACACGAATTCAATGTTTTAAGGGGCATTATACCCAACACAAAATGGTTTGACATAAGATTCCTTTATGAAGCTAGTTCGTCACAATAGAATAATGTAAGTTTGAGTGCAGATTTCAGAAGAGATGAAATTGATATGAAAAAACGCCATTCACCACATATGTATTGTTACTCAATACATTACGAATAATAGTAGATAATATATTGATAGTCTGGTCCCTTTTGCTGTCGTTTCCAGTGGCGAATTAAGAGCCCAGCCCATTTTTTCGCCACAGATGTACAACGCATGTATTGATAAGGTTGAAAACATATCAGCTGAGAGGATATCATGAATCCACCACTCCTTGTAGTGCGTGGATATCATGAATTCGCCATTCGGTTTAGTGCGTGGAAATAATGAATCCACCACTCGCTTTAGTGGGTGGATATTATGAATCTGTAACCCGTTTTAGTGTGTGGATATCATGAATCCGCCACTCTTTTTACTGCGTGGATATCATGGATCCGCCACTCGGTTTAGTGCGTGGATATCATGGATCCGCTACTCGATTTAGTGTGTGGATATCATTGATCCGGCACTCGTATAAGCGAGTGGATATCATTAATCCGCCACTCGGTTTAGTGTGTGGATATCGTGGATCCGCTACTCGATTTAGTGTGTGAATATCATTGATCCGACACTCGTTTAAGTGCGTGGATATCATGGATCCACCACTCGTTTTAGTGCATGGATATCATTGATCAGCCACTCGTTTTTGTGCGGGGATATTATGAATCCGGCATTCATTTTAGTGCGTGGAAATTATGAATCCGCCACTTGTTTCCGTGCGTGGATATTATGAATAGGCCTCTCGTTTTGGTGCGTGGATATCATGGATCCTCCACTTGTTTTAGTGCGTTGATAAGAGATGGATGTAGCAAGGCCATAATAGCAATTGTCGAATGTAATGATAGATTTGAGTTTTATCCAACAAACAATAAGAAGATAATGAAAACTAAAGATGGTATTATCTATTGATATGCGGTCTTAAACTAAACGGACTTGAGTCATAACATTAAACAGTTTCGTTGAATTATAGTATCTATATGAACCCATTTGTAGCTCGGTGCATAAAAAAATTAGGATGGAGAGTTATGTCTAAATCCCGTAGCCGTAGTTTAGTACCATTTTACAACTATAATCGCATTATTTGCAGTCATATCATCGACCTTTATCTACAGTGCCATGCTTATGATGTAATCAAAAACACAAACATTCACATAATTCATACCTTTAAATAGCATGACATACATTGCGTTTGTCCTCAATGGGATTTAAAGTTGGCCGTCTGCACACTCCGTGCTTGTCTATTAGCATATTGAATGTTTTATTCATGCTTATTATCAATTTTACAACCATGCGTGTTACATAGAATGTGCTTGCATCTTATTTTGTACAAACTCATCTAGTTCAGCAATTAGAGTATTTTACATATTTATATATGAACATATGTTTAATAATACACTGGTAGTGTGATTTCCACCTTAAGGATTATTTATATATACTCACAATGAATGAAAACGCAACAATGAATTTGATGTGAATCAATTTTATCAGAAATATTTGCATCATGCAAATTCATTGTCAACTTAAGTTGGTTTTCAGAAATGAAAGTTTGTGTTTGGAATTGAATACTTGATTGTACAGTGTATAACAACAATGAGGATCACGAGAACTGTTGAAATCAGAATTCTAAAAATCAGTACCTACTGTGTCCTCCGACTGCTGCAATACGCGCACGGCATCTTCTGGGCATAGAACATATTAGACTTTGTTTTGGGAACAGCGGTATGTTCATCAATTCTGCCTGCTATGCTGCTTCTAGCTGCCGACATGTCTGTGGCTGTGGATGACGTTGTCTTACCGCCCTACCTATCAGGTCTCATACATACTCAATTGGACTCGGATCGTGTGAACACGCCAGCTAAAACATGTTGATGCCTTGTTGACGTAATAAGACACTCATTAAACTGGCAGTGAGACCTGCTGAAACTTAGTAACGTCACCATGAGCAACAAAGTACGGGACAATTTGCAAAGCACTCATCTAGTCGTCGCCATATACAGATCGCCCATCATTGTCCCTTAAATGAAAACGGGACTCATTCGATTCTGTCGCCTTATTGCCGTCAAATTATTGTCTCTAAACGGTCGTCTTGAGTGCAGTGGGCCGTTTCAAAAAGAATGATACGTACGATTTTTTACTTAGGTACAAAACATTCCTTTAGACTTTTTTTTGGTACGTACGTAAAATGTCGTACGTATGATTCTTTGTGAAACGGCCCACAGATCGATGCCGACGCTTCAGTTGACCCTGACAGACGTCCACCGACCATGTCTTGTATATTTTGTGCCGTTTGTGTCGCCTTTAAAAAGCAGTCATCGAGATGATACAATTGGATGAGACGGTCATGATTTGGCGACGTCATTTTAGCTCTGCTTGGGTTGGTTGGTTGATTGGTGTTTTACGTCGCTTTCAACAATTTTTCAGTTATATCGCGACATGGAAGCAGGAGGTAACCAACCTCTTAAACATAGTGGCGCAACCCGGGAATCGAACCCGGATCGTCGGCGCCGCAAGCCAAGCGCTTAACCACTACACCAAGCCTGCCCCACTCTGCTTGGGCATAGTCTGTCATTAGGTCAGCTTAGTGAAATTTGAGGAGGAACAATCTATCTGTCTAGCAATGTGTCGTGCAAGCAGGCCCGCAGAGGACATAAATCACGTTTTTAGAAATCGACATCTCGTATCCCACTAAATAGATTGCTGTTATCTGAATTATACACATGGGGATTTTGAAATCACGTTTTTTTTTTACATTTTAACAAGCTTTTGTTTTTACATTTGTAAATGCAGATGAAGTAGTTGTAATACGTGCAATACGTGTAAACATACTTTCAACATTAACACCTTTTTCCTCTCGTAAAGCGAACACCTATGTCGGGAGAGGCAGCAATCACAATACTTTTCTAGTACAAGTGTAATCGAAATATCACGGAAAACCCTAAAAAAGATTTATGGAAAAAAACATAACATATACATATGAATATAGATATGTCCGTATCATCTGCAACATTCAAACTATAAGACCTGTTTTGTTTCCCATATTTATCCAACGCTTAAAGGGGGAGCTATCTCCTTAGCTTGTAAACAGTGTTTTACGCTTAATAGGTAAACAATGTTTATTTTATTCGGATGAACTCGGCTATATTGTGTAAAGTTTGAATTTTTAGATCTACAATATGCGAAGTTCTAATATTACGACAAACAAATGCTGTAATCATTAATAATGATAATAATAATAATAATTAGTTAAATGTCATAGAAAAAATGCAAGAAATTCTGTCCAATTCGCCACTGTTCACCGACGGATTACACCAAAGCATTAAACAGCATATAGGAGTGTATACAACCGAGCAGTGTCGCGGTAATCGTCAGGTCAGCGGGCTCATGAGCTTTGCTTTTTCCAGTCAATTTTGTCAGTGCTTATCATGTTCGTCATGGGTTTCAATGTTTTGCAGGGTGGATTGCAGAGAGTGTCACTGAAAAAGAAACCCCGAGAATTTACTGCTCAGTAATATTTCTGTTGACATTTAAATTAGCTTGGTTCATAGAAAGCCTTCCATGTGAGAGAGATTAGATTACGGTCTGTTGTGAAAATGCAACGGACGAATGTACTTATCAGACCCTTTCGTTCATTCTGGATATTATGAAAGTGGACTATGGAAAAATACTTCCGCATATATGTTGACCGCCCAAACTATGCCAACTCGTGCAAAGTTTAATTGAAACAGTTTAAGATTTTAAAAGAACCATTATTTATTTAATTTATTATTTTATTATTATTATTTTATTTATCATTATAATAGAAATCAAAGATGACTGAAGTGTAGGAAATAAACCATTGAAAAATTACGGTCCCTGTTACAGTTTACATTATAAATATTTCCTGCTTTAATTTCCTTTTCTTTATACTTTGCTAAATAAGTATCGATGTAATGACAGCAATCATTTTCCTGGATAAAACTTCATTCGCATGACCTTAACATAACCTTTACCAAATAAGACTTTATGTTTAATATTTGAACTTCTTAAAGTTTTCTTAAAGACTGATACAAACACTTTGTTAATGTAAGAGTATCCAAACCGGGATTGAACTTTTTTTTCTTTAATTTTGTTTTTCTTTTTTCGGTTTTGGCTTAGTTTTACTTTGTCAGGATAGAAAGGGTTTGGGTTCTCCTTTGGCTGTAAAGAAATCGTTTAAGAGAAACTAACAGCTTTTATAATGATAACCTAATTGTACCCTGTATCTACCACTGTATCACTTGAACTCATTCTCTCCAAATCAGTGTACATTACAGTTCGCATTCAGACTGCATTTCCTCTTTGATCAAAAGTCAGATGCATGCACTCCAATTACATGTCGAGCTCGTAACAGTATGCTTATTTTTTCAACGCCATTGTGGTGTAATTATTAAACTTGGACCTAGGTTGTATATTTACCTCTCAAGCATGGTTTTTCTTTTTCTAAAATTGCATAAGTATTACCTGTATTGCATTACCTGTATCTGTGTGATACAGTAAGTAAGGCATAAGACTCCTGATTGAGAATGTAAAATACCAGGCTCGAATCCTGGATAAGACAGTAAAACTCAAAGTCCCATGCAACGTACAGGTGGCACATAAGTGATTCCCCCACTGCTTCGGTTGGTCCATTGCAGAGGTTTGAAATCATTTGCATTGATTCATACATACACCTCATGAGTGCTATAATATTTGAATCACGTAAAATAAGAATCTGTCAGATGTATTTTTCCTATTATAAATGGATCTAACTCTTTATCACATAGACGCTACCCGGAACATAATAATGACTGCCACATGCGAAAACAGTAATTATGAAAATACAACTGATTTGAAAATATTTGATTAAAGCTTTCATTGCCTAAATCATGGACCATCCGATCCCCTATGTCTAGTCTTAATTAAAAATGAAATCAACACAATCTCACAAATGAACCCATATTTGATCAATTCTTGCTATCTAGTGTCAAATTTCAAACTTTCATATTTATTTCTCTTTAAATATTATAATTGATCCATGTACGACAGAGAAAGATGTATACACATGAATAAAAATAACAGTGTGTTTGTATTTACGTGACAAGGAAATCATAGAAAAAAACGTCCTTATTATTTTGAACGTAATTAAGTATGGCGGTATTGAATGACATCAAATAAAATGAAATTTAAGTGTACAGATAAAATTTGCATTTATGGACAACATACAATTGTAGGCATGATGATTTAATTTTAAACAATTGATAAGACCTATGATATTTATGATACACTAAGTACATAGCATTTATCTTGATATATGTATCTGCAACACCCAGAATTCAATGTTGTCCTTTCTTTTCGAATAGATATGTACATACATATAAATTTTTGCATTGATAGTCAAATACTTGCATACTTTCTACATTAAATAAACATTCATTATCTTAAAAGACTGATATCATAAACTGAAAATAATAAATATAGTATATAATACGGCACAATAATCACTCGCATTCATGTAAGTTGCATTCATATTTATAGCCCACGTATCCTTCGATTAGGTCAGATGTGAAAGCATATGTGCGAATACCCTTTTTACACCTAAACCTAGAACAATTAGACAAGATTATGACAAAAGCAAAGATCATACTGAAATCATGTTTACAATTTCAGTAATTCTGCAACGAAGATTAGACGCAAAAGACTGTTTTTCTGAAAATCTTGCAACTGCTTTTTAAACAATCCTTTATATATAAAGTAATAGCAGAAGTAAATATCCCAGATCATCTAACTATTTAAATGTTTAGAAGGGTTTTTATGATTAGAAAAAATCAATTTTCGTTGCGCCTTAATGTTAATGCTGCTTAAAAAGAATTATAAGAGTAATTCGTACATTATCCTATGTAAAAGTAGTCGTTAATTGGACGAAGAAGCATTTTCCTCTTAAACTTTATACTACGTGTCTACAAATGCTATATATGAAACATGAATTCATTGGATTTATTTGGTAGCGGTAGGGGGCGGGGTGTTGATTTTCTGATGAATAGAAAGGGGAAGATGTGAAATCGATTGACCTCCTATTATTTACGTCACATTTTATAGCTGCTGTTTATCATTAATATTCTTTTATGATTTTAAAGGTTTTAGATATATGATTAATGAAAGAAGAAAAATTAATGCTGAAAATCGAGATACCCTATCACTGTAAGAGTAGCAGGTAAAAGACCCCTCACTTGTTCTGGTCATTTGCCAAGTTATAAATTCACGACATTGCAGCAGGAATTTCCGTCAAGCAAATCACGTCACCATGTACATGAAATCACCGGGAAGTGACGTATACCAATAATTAATCAATCAATTGAAAATAAATCCATGTAAATGTAACTATCACCATTTACAGAGTATGTGTACACCGAATTAACGTATACCAGTGACGTATAAAGCGACACAAGGAAATATTGTGATAAAATGGATTTTAAAATGGAAAAAAAAATGGGAGTTTTTTTCTGAAACAAATCATCAAAGACATGCACATAAATAATAACTATCAAATAGACAAAAAATATAAATTTGTACAGACAACGATTGAAACCTATTTACTTCTTGGTCACTTTCAGTCAATTCTCTTATTGGTAGAATTTCACAGCGAACCTTTATTTTGTGGTCTGAAATTTTGGACTTATATATATTTTAATCTCTTTATGATTTCCAATTTAAGTATGTCAATTAAATAGATATCATTTCCCTTGAAAATATCAACCCTTTTTTTTTTTTTTTTGGTTTTTGCTAGAACCATCGTATTGTAAAAATATGTATTAAAATTTCTAGTACAAACATCCGCATGTCACAGAATTCATGAACGAATTTTGTGTTTCATCCTTTGGTTGTACAATTTTCACCAGTAACTTTCTTAAATCTACATGCGTTGGCAAAAAATAAATAAATAAATAAAGTATTCAAATAAGTGGGGTCTTGTAAATTGTTTTCATTAATGATTTCAGCTTTTGTTTTTGATCGAGAGTCTTAGATTTCCACAGACTCAACTTTTTCCTTGTTTCAAGATATAGGTATGGCAACAGTTCCTGTATAAAACTATAGGATTTAGAGGTAAAACTTAAATGTGCACCAAGAATAGAGCCATATATTGAGAAGAAAAGGGAAAATTAAAATACAGTACACAAAACAAAATTGAGAAAAGACATACATAATTGTGCATGCATTTACAACTCAAAGGAACAATTCAGAAAAATAATTCTGTCCTCATCATAATTACAAATAATGTTATCAGATAAAGCTAGATTTTTTAGTACTTATAGTAGACACACACTTTATAAGATATCGACACTGTCATAGCTAGATTGTGACGACAGGGGTTCATGTTTATTAGTTGTATTCTCGTTGTGTCTACCTGATATTGCATGGACTGATGCAGTGGGTACTGTCCCTGACTGAACGATTGTGACAGACACTGGGTCCTCATATGAACAGCTATCTGACACTTCAGATTGAACTTCCTCTATTTCATTATACACGCTTTCTTCACGTCTATCAACATCAGAGTTAGCATGGTACTTGACAAAGTATTTATATTTTGTGTATTTCCTTGTCCTGAAACTATTTTCATTTAATACATGAGGAAAGGCTTGCTTATACAAAATATAAAAATTAAACTAAATTTTTCAGATACTGTCGAACAACTTTTGGAAATGATACTTACTTTCGTATGTAATATGTCGAAAAGATCAATGATCCACAAATCAACAGTACGAACATTCCCGCTAGTAAACCTTTAAAATATAATTTAATTAACAGTTTTATTAATAATATTACATAATATATTGCCCAGAAGTAACACTTTCACATCGGCTTGATTTACCATAAGCATATTTATAAGAATGAGTAAATTACCTTTATCTTAGAATGTACTATGAACACTTTATGATCAAATTCCAATAGTAGTTCTACACACATTTTTGTCTTGACTTAGAAGTCTATTGTATTATCTTGTTTAACCTATGATGGTCGTCACCTACTATTTCATTTCCTCTAAATTCAACGTGTCGTATGTTTCTTATAGTATATATGTTACTATATATGTTTAATTATAAAATGAATTACCTAAGACGAATTTCTGCCGGAAAAATGTGGATGAAGTAGATGAATTCTTCCACTCGATGAATTTTGTTACTAAATGTATATATAGATGAGGAAGAATTATGATTATAAAACACGATACCACGAAAATGCAAACCACGTTGCTTAAGTGTTGAGCGGCCAACTTTTTTGGTTATGGTTATAGGATTTGATTGAAAACGATACATAATCGTATTGCACACAGTATAAAATCCTGTATTTTGATTACTTGTTGGCATGCAGGTATGGTAAAAACCAACATGGTAACTCCTACGTGTTAACGAAAATACAAAACCGAGAATCATAAGACACAGAGCAAGATATCTTTCAGACATGTTGTTAGATTCGTGTTTTGGGCCATATTTGACACTTTATTTAGTTGTCTTTCAAGCCAAGCGCTTCATAAATTTACATTCCAGGGGTATATTATACCTTCTGCTTTCTCCTTTCCTGTACCATTGCTTGTGGTATAATCTACACCATTATGCGGGTCAAAGTTCGTTGAAAATGTAGGACTATGTTTGGTAGTAGAAAGTCTGAAATATTTTACAAAGGACATTATATCTAATTGTAATATTCAAACGCGGATATCTATTTTTACTGTCTCATAACCACAAAACAAGGCAACAAACTACTGTTAATCGCTTTTCTCCAAATTATTAAAAATATCTATCAATTAAATATATACTATTAGTTGTCGAGAAATATAATGTAACTGTTTCCTTTGTATATGGAATGAAACATGTGTCATGTAATATACATGAGTTTTGTCCCCATCTTAGGCACATAGCTATATATTCATATACCTTGGACTATTGTCTTCCTTTGAAAATCGTTTTTAATATTTATATGCGTGTCCAGTTAGGTACACAATTTTGAACACATAATCAGATTAACTGTAAAAGTGAAATGTGTTCTACAGTAACATTACCTATCCCCCCGCACTTTTCACTTTGTTAGAAGTGCAAATCATGTGATTTATTCAGTTCACGCACTTCCACATTGGTATATGGAATACATTTCAATTGCTTCTGTGTACGAACAAGTAACTGCTTCATGTCATTGAATTTTACAAAAAAAAAAAAAAAATTAGCGTTTAGGTTAAGTATCAAAGAAATGGAGTAGTTTCATTGTAATGGGCGTTTATAATATTCCATTTAGCTCTGTGTGTTTCCCCATTTCATTTTAATTATACTTTGGATAGCCTCTTTCTAGTTGAGCGTTATTTACGTTTTACATGTTTGTACTCCCAAATAAGGATACATCGTAATAGGATACATATTTATTACCTTTCTGTAGTTATCTTGGTTTCATGTATTTCTTCTTTGTAGCAACCATCGTCTATTATAAAGAGTAAAGTGTGTGTTTTACAGCGAAAATAATGAAAATGATTAATTTGAGCATATGAAACTGCATGTAAAACAAATATTGGGCATAAGACACGATAAATATAAATTCATGGATGTTTTGATATATTACATATAGTTATTTACTTACATTTGTACATTTGATAAGACAAGAATGTGACATTTTCTTTACGTGGACACTTTCCGTTGACTGAACACTTGACATACTGGATTTCAAAAATGTCACTACCGTGAATCTGTGGACATCCTTCTGAATTAGAAAAATAATCATTTGAATTTATGTACTTTTAAAAATAGAAATTTTATTAAAAATTGTTTTGAAATAGAAAAAAAGAAACAAATGATAATTCGTCCATTTACTTTTATGTTAGAAATTAAGCTGAATTAAATCACTGTATCTTTTCTACATTTAAGGAAAGAGGTGATTATGCTGTATAAAAAAAGTTTAAACCATGTATGTTCGGGGATTTTTACATGATCTCCTACGCAAACCCTAACTCTTCATGTTTTCCATTATGTAAACTAGCAATTAAATATATTTAATATTTTCTCAATCTTTGTATAGCACTGATTGATTTTGTAATACATGCAACGAAATGTGATTTCTCTTTTTAGGTAAAGTTGCAACCCATTAATAATTATAATAAGAATAAAACAACGCGTCTAGTGCTATATTCCAATTCAATATATATATATATATATATATATATAGCTATAATTCCGCGTAATAAAATCTTACTATCAACTTGGAAGGACAAAGGCATCATACAAAATTCAGCAAATGTGTCCCATGATGATTTCATACAATGATACACAAAACCGTTGTTTTCGTTACACAACTTCAGTGATTCTCTTTGATTCCAATGATTTAACTCCAACGGGCATGACGATACATTGGTCAGCTGTTTGATATTGTCGGCACTCACGTTTACATAAAAGTATACCAAAGCTCCATATATATATTTATTCATTATTTACGTGCTAGAAACCTTTTATCTTGATGTTTGACTTTGAATACAAAATCCGTTTTTCCTCGTTCACTCTGACAGTCTTCCTAAATTACACAACAATCCTTATGTTCTTATATATAAATTTTATACGATTACCAAATACGTTATTAGGTAATCACTCTAATCTTGTAGCGAACGCATCATTCGATCAATTTTATTGATGCGCCTTTATGAACCCTGGCTAGAAGGAAATAAATACGCATTTCCTTGTCTAATCATTTGTAAAGTATAGAAACAAAGCATATTTTACAAATCAGACGGAAAATATATTTCTACTTCAGCATGGATATTGTCAAATGTTTTGTTTCGTATTTTTATATGCAATAACTATACGTTATTTATGTCACTTTTGCATGTTTATATATATATGAAGCACAAACAGAATCAGTGAAACACATGGGAGTACTATGGACCTTGGATCTCCGAAGAAATACCTGTAGAAAATAAAGACAAATTAGATAAACATATAAAGCACAAACACACTACATTTAACAAGGCACCCTATATTTCACTTATATTCGTTCCCCGTCTGGGACTCGAAACCACGACCTATGGTACCGAATCACCTAGCTGTCATGCATCCGACCCTTTAACCGACCGAGCTACCCGAGCTCCACAAAAATTGAGCTTTAATAGCCAATCATTAGCTAATCCCATGCATGACAACACGGCCGCGGAAAGTGAATATAAGTGAAATATATGGTTTAAACTAGTTGTATATCTGTATAGCGTTTACTAGACATATGTGCATATTTTTCATTTTCATATATGCCACATGTTAAGGTTAGATCATGCATGTTCAAAGCATGCCTTGACCATACTACAAAAATCGTCAAACGATCGAGGATATGACTCAAATCCCATGGATGAGAATGTGTAACCGGTAACCATACATTTAGATCCTGGAAGGACGTAACAGACATTGCTAGATATGAGATTCCGATCCGATAATGATCGTCCGTAAATCTGCACACACACTTGGTATAGACGTATATATTCAGAATCACAGGGGGTCTTCCGGCTTCCTTATATCCCTTATATAAAAATATAACTTACTTATAACATTTCTTTTTAAACTAACATTCAATATAATCTATTGAAAAGAAATGAAATAAGAGTATAAAGAAATAAATAAAATAAAGAACTAGAAATTTTGCGCTAAAGACATGATAGATATGGCACACAACATATGATACCGTTATTTTGTGGTTTAAGGAAGACAACTCTTTTAATCAAATCGGTTAAACACATACACACAAAACAATACAAACGTATCCGATGGAATGTCACTGCGACCTTTAGGAACGACTTACCATGTTGAACAGTCATCGACCTCTTGAAACCAGAGGAGAGGCCAAGTGCTAAATATTTTTTTACGCCTTTTCACAGTAACATTACGTAATCGAGGGATAAAATGAACATACCTGAAAACATAGCGAGGAAACCCTCTTTGAAACATGCAAACATAGATAGTTGATTAGAGAAAAAAGTCATCTTTGTGTTCTGATGGACGTAAGATACCAACTTCAGAACAATGTTTTACGCACATACAATGCACGGGAATAAATTTGAGAATTGGTTAAATTGTATCCGAGGTAATTTATTTTCATGACTGTTAAAAGAAAAGCTTAACCAACTGCATTGTGCATTGTTACTTATTTATTTTTGTACAAGCTTATATTCTTATCTTTTATTAATTTTTCCGGTGATAATTGGCATGTTTTATGTTATTGGTGTCCCTTGACGGGGAATTGAGGCATTTTACTTTATTGGATATTTTTTCGACTTATGGGATACGAATTAATGTGCATTTCAATTATCGCCCTATTTATTGTCCCATTCCTTTATTATTCCAATCATAGTTTATAGAAGTAAATCGCTGTATCACCGTAATCTTATAGCAATCAATATCAAATGACGTAGATATCCATTTATCGGGTAAGGGGACGAATAATTGATTCTGACGGGGGGGGGGGGGGGGGGGGGGCACATTTTAGGAAAAATTTTTAACCTTGAAAATGCTTTAAATATGGAATCTGGATTTGACTACTGTTAAACTAAATATTCTGGATACTAGCCTGTACATATACCACATCATCCAAATATAAGCTGAATGTTCTATAGAAAACATGTAATTTTTTTCCGCCAGATCGCTCTCTATATTATAATGCGTAATAGTTAACTGTATAACTCATATTTCAACCGAAGTTATAGCATTGGATTAAATCGTGAAATTCAATATGTTCAACAAAACTTCACAGATTTGTTGCTTTAAAAATATATTTTTTTTGCATTTCCATTTTGAGAGGCAGGCAGGGAACAAGGACCCTACCATCTGCTTTCTGAGAGATTTTCTCTTTCACATTCTTGTTCAGAATTGAACGCCAATCGCCAATCCCTATCACCAACTTCCCCTCGTGTTGTCGGTCCCCCATTTATATGCCAGACACAACGATGCTTTAATGTTTAAACGATTGGCCCAGAGGGGTTTTAATTGTCTCATTTATCACCTGAGCATATATGCAAAGTTGATGTTAAGATTAATTTAAATTCAGTGCAACAGGACATTCGTCAAATGATTTTAACGCATTTATTCAAATGTAAAATAAACACAAGTCTATCTTTTAAAATGAGAAAAGAGTAAAACCAACAAAAATGTTTATCTTCACTTAGCACACATGATAACCAAAATGAAAGAGTCCTAAATGGGCCTGCATTGTTTACCTTAGACATAGAAAACATTGCATAATGATATTAAACAGTGATTGATGATGACCAAAGTCTAAAGTCTCTTTAAAAATTTAAGAGATGTAAAATTGTACATGAGGAACATCTCCCCTTAATATCTATCAAATTTAATCTAGAAGTAGTGAAGACAAAGCTGAAAAGCGAAAATTCAAAATATATCATAAAAAATATTATCATTCGGACAGAAAACAAAAGCAACAACACTTCTTCACACATCCTTCTATAGCATTCACAATAGCCGCTAGGGAATGTCAAAGACCGATAACTCCATTCACCGGAACTTGTGATATTTGACAATAGAATAAAAGTCATGCAGAAGACACATTTGAACATAACACCCCAATCATGTTCACATGTAAATATCGGCTTAAATAAGAAATACTGGGATATAAGGTGGCATCTGCAAGAATCAATGATGATGAAATTTGTATGTATGAATATCAATTTGACATGACAATGTTTAAAAACTATTAAAAAGATATAATAATCGGCCGTGCACGTTTGGGGAGGGTTGTCGAAAATATATATATTTTCTAATTCAATGGAAATGAAGAGGTGTTGGAAGCTATCGGAGATTTTGATGGTAACCTACTACAATAGCTTATATTTAGTTGATATGAAGTATGCACACGATTAAAAAGCTGAAGCGAGAAAATCGATCAAAATGCTCGCAAACTTATCGTTCTTTGTATATAGTTCGTTTCAAAAATAATTGTTTTTAGTTGCTTCAACTTTTACAACAGGTAATTCATCTCAGTAAAATGCATTATATATAGTCATATATTCTAAATATTCATGCAACGATATAATGTTTCGATACATTGCTTCTTAAAGAAGTATGCAGAGTAATTATTTCATAAGTAGTATCTATAATAAAGACTATACATTCTTTGTACTGGCGGGAGTCAGGATGATTTCAAAATGCGTCTCATAATTGATTATTGAATTACTCCCCTTTTATCACAAGTTTTTAAACAGGTCATGTTTTATATTCTTTTATTTTGGATGCACTTTGGAGTAGGAAAATCACGGTTGGTGCATAATAATTGCTATTTCAAATTTTAGTTGTGAATGCTTCCTTCTATAGTGATAAAATGAAATTCTCCCCTGGATACCAGAGACTGAGAGAGACTATACACTTCACTATAGAATCTAACAGTATTAAGACTTATACAATTAGAATAGTGTTTGCATGTTATTTGTAGAGTTTACCTTATATAAGAATGTGGTTTTTTTTAACAAAATATAATTATAGAAGTATGTGTGTCAATGACATACATTACTATGCAATTCTAACAATTATTTATTGGCGACAAAAAAGTAAAAGAAATTAATAATCTGACCCAGGATATTCAGGAAATAAATATTCTATTCTTCAAAGATCTGAATATAAATAATCTGACTCGACCAAATATGCCAGCCCCCTCCCTCAGAATCAAATGGTCGTCCCCTAATATATTTCCATAAATTCAGCAAAAAACAATGTGTAAAACTTTACATCACAACATAAAATAGATAGTTTTCACACAAAGTATTATGTTTTACTTGAAATGCTTATTTTTCAGAGACCTATGTCTGCATACAAATATATTGTAATAGCTGTCCTCTCTGTGACTCAAAGTTCGTTCTCAAGGAATCTGAACTGCACAAATCTAACAACATCATGTCCTCCTGCTGCCCAGTGGTTGGATAGAGCAAAGCTGTTCAACTGTCCTGGCAATAGAAGATACATATGCTTGATGGCACCAGGAAATGAATTACGAGAAGGATGCATATTCAATTACACAATAAGAACTGGAAAAAGTATGTAGATGTCATTATTTATATATTATTTATATTATTATAATAATATATTAGAATTATTATTTCTTAGTTTTTTTAATTCATTTTATTGTATCACATGTATTTAAAGGAGTGGGTGCGTTTTCTACTAAAATCCGCCCAATACGGAATTATAATTAAACTGTTTTGGATTCAAAAGATTTTCAGAACATTTTTCCAAAAACCTTTTGTAAAAGCATTCAAAAATAACATTTTTGTGGTCTTCTGAAGTCATGATAGTGCGCATTGCTTTTGACGTCATGACGTCGCGTCATCGCCGTTGGGCATGATTACGGCTCTAATGCAAAAGGCGCAAAATAACTCCAATAGAATAAACACACCCACATAGTGTATTACAAATTTAAAGTATCAGTATTTAATTATGTCAAAGGGAGTGAATAATTCTACCAACCCTTCTGCATATTTCATATGCGTCGCTAATGTTGGCAAATCTTTTTACATTTGGTTTGATATAAAGCCTTGTAAACGACACATTCAGCAAAGTACGTTATGGCAGCTCAGAAGATTCCATACTAATAATCATTAAGCCTGGTTGAATGCTTGATTGTAATTCTACGACTGATTCTTTGTTAGTAGGATACTATATGTATTCAAAGTTAAAGACTAATATACTGTTTTTTATCTACATCATGGAGGTGGACAACATTGGCAGTTAGTGATTCTTAACAACGTTTCAATCGTTAGTAACACGCAGATGGTTAGCGTTTATCCAAAATCGTATCAACGACATTCCAACCATAAGTCCGACACGCTTTTCGTTTGGTCATGACTGATTTACGTGACATTATGTTATAAATAAAATAATAGCAGACAATTGTGACAATTGTAAAATATTTACCAGCCATACTTCACTTATAGTAGTTCTCAATCTGATTAAAACCATATCTTTATTCCGCTTTTCTATTTGTCCTTTTGCAGATAAATATCTGGCAAAACTCCGTAATGGGTCATGTTCTGGTGAACCGAGAACGTTATTTCCCATAGCCAATCAATGACTCGGCTAGGCACGTGATAGTGACGCAATATGTAACAAACACTGTTCAAAACTACCTTGTGGGTCACGCACTCTGTGGATGTTAATTTCATTCCTACTAATTTGTAGCCGATCCACTGATTGGCTGAAAATCAGAGTTCACCAGAACATGACCCCTTACGGAGTTTCGCCTGATCTTTATCTGCACTACGACAAATAGAGAAGCGGAATAAAGATATGGTTTTAAACAGATCGAGTAGTTCTAAACATGTAGACATATGTGCAATCGCTGCATTCAATGTACAAGTAAAACATGCTACATCAAACGCTTTCCATGATTTTGTTTTGATAAAAGAATAATAACACAAGTCATAATAATGACATCAGGAAAACAATACATGTAATTTTTCGGTTAGAATCATCGGGAAACTTTCCAAGTACATTTTTACAACAGCAATCGAATATCCTAGAAGCATTGAATAGACATATACGTCGTATATTATAAAGATGTAAGTTAAACCCCGTCAGTAATGGACAGTAAGAAATAACAGGTAGTCAAACTATAAGGCATGCCTTAGGGAAAAAACTTTACGTTTTATCACTACTGTATGGTAAGATTGTCTATGTCAAATAATTGAAATGAACACTTTTCATTTGCAAATATAATATGAAAAATGTGACTCTTTGTTAAGTTTTTGCTATTTGCATTATTGATATTCTTTTTCAATAAATTTGTGACGTCGATAACAAGGTGTTCTATAATTCATTTTTTTCTGTTCCCTATTGGTATTTATCATATAGTTGTTTAAATTCCCTTATTCTGTATTTAACCTTGTCAAGTTAAAATCTGGATCTGAAGAATTTTTAGCTTACCTCTGTTTTGCTTAAATCTTCTCGATTTTGTATTTTTCATAACTGCAATACCATTGATTATTATTATTTATGTTTGTATTTTTGTAATTACAGTTGGGTGTCCATATACCAAACAATGTGATATTCGGACAAGTCAGCCAGTGTTAGTGTCACACGCTGATTTTCTTCCGTGTCCTCCAGATCTTGACGGATGTCCTCCACGCAATCATTCTGGCTATTCTATCTTGGAAATTTACAAATGTAAAAACTTTCCGTTTTGCTACCTGTAATACATGAAACATTTTATTGATTAACTATTGAATAGCTTTTAAAACGGTCAGAAGTAAGACTGCACAACTACTAACAAAGCATTGTCTAATGCATAAGCTTGCCCACAACATGAGACTTGTCTTTGATGAAGTTAATATCAATGTGTAAGCATGATAATACAAAGCTCATAGTAAAGCAGATATCAATAAGAAATCATTGTTTACCTAGTATTACCATATATTACATATCCCATATTTCAGATGCAAGATGTCAGGGAAGAAATACATCTGACGATAGGTAACAGTATTAAATAAATGAAGATGATTTTCATTTTACAGATATTATTTTGTAAATGGATTTTGGAACAGTATAAACTTTAATATTGTATGTAAAAATGATGTTTTTAAAAAAGCAACTTAGCAGTGTAAATATCAAGAAATTATAGGGTATTCAAAGTCGACAAACGGAAAAAGAGAGCAATCCAAATTAATATTCATTATGAAGCGTAGGGGAGTTGCTGAATAGAGAGAAAGAAAGCGAAAATACATTAGTATAATATCGTCTATCTTCGCCAGCGCCCGTTTTTTTTTTTTTTTTTTTTTTTTTTTTTAGTTCATTTGAAGTAGAAAAAACAATTACACTTCTTTTCTGATAAAGTATGCGTAGTACTTATTTTGCATCAAATTGATGAAAGAAATCGTTAAAGTGAACCTAGGCTGATTAAAAATCACATCAATTACGTAAGGCTAAGTAGGCAAATAAACAAGAGAAATACGAAATATTTTTCTTGGTATTACATATTGAAAACTTCTTTATTTATTCATATTCTTAGATAATAATTCATGACTTTATTTATTTATTCGCTATTCTTATAAATGTCATTTCTATTATAGGACGTATTATTATTATTATTATTATTATTATTATTATTATTATTATTATTATTAAAACTATTATTATTGTTGTTGTTGTTGTTATTATTAATATTATCTCTATTCTTTTCGTTGTTAATGCTGTGTTTATTATTTTTATATTTTTTATTATCCTTCTTACAGTTCTGTTTCTTCTGACAAAGTAACTGAAACTCCGACAACTATAGTACCTGATCAGATTTCTCTATATGAAAACTGGAAAATAAATACAATTTCTATAGCACTTGGGTTGCTTATTCTTTTCATCACATTTATTCTCGTGTTTAGAGAAAAATATAAAGGTAAGTATCCTGTTTTAGCTAATTATTTTATATCTTATTGTCGTGAATATTTCAATAAAACAAAAAGGAGAAGATTGTCTAATTACTGTTTATGCCACTCCATATTTTTCATTTTCACGCTCCTTACTTTATCAAGTTCACTGTGGTAGATTCTACAGCAGTTCATCTCAGGTTGACCTTTGACACGGACCAATCAGTGTCCGCTGCGCTATTTAAGCTTGTTTTTCAAAACATAGGAAAGCAGCTGTTGTAATATGTGTTTAGCTGTAATATAAATAGTCCCTGTCAGCAGTTATACCTACAAATTTATAAATTTTAAAAACATGGAACCCATAAATAAATACCCTATTGAATCTTATTATTTATATCGTTTGTACTTTTTTTCTGATTTTCTATTATCAGTTTCCAAGGAAAAGGATGTGCAACAACACACGTACTCTTCTAGTCCTGATGACAGCAAAAGTAGTCAGACACCGATCCTACCACATATGAGACAACAAACATCACAATCATTATATAAACCACATCTAGAGCCATCCTTTATAATCTCTGTAAGTTTATGTTTCAGTGTTAAAAGTTATTTCCTTCGTGTGTTCTTTTTCAGAAGTAAATGATTGTCATAAATCTGTTCTCAGCAGGCTGGAATGAACACACGTAAAATATACTAAGAACTAACTTATTTGTATTCAATTCATAAACATTTAACTCCTTGTCTTTCTTAGCGCTCCACAATATTTGTATTATTGATCTGACCCAAAACAGAAATTTTATAGTTTAGTCAAAGATAATATCTTGCAAGTCCACCTTCCAGGTTTATACAGACAGCAGTGCTCCTAGCCATACTATTGATCAAATTATGTAGCCCGTCATGGGTTATATTTTCCCAATATTTGACCTCCTCACTCTTCATTTCTTCAAGATCCCGTATTTCCTTTTGATTTATGTTATTCTTCAACGTTTCCCAAATATTTGCTATCCGACCTACTCACACAGGTAGCATACACCAGTATTTCACTAAGAGCCGAGGAAGAGTTCCCAGTCTGTGGACGTAGTCTCTGTCTCTGCCCTTATGTATTCTATTTATATTCCTTTAAGATAAGATAGAGACAAAAAGTTATATAATTTTTTTCTCAATAATTATATGGAATACTATATATACATGATAGTTATGATTATGTATAAATGAATGTAATAATTAAAATAAGATTAAAAATCCAAATTACGAAAGAATCAAACCAGTAGATATAGATAGTGATTTTCCAGAATCTTTTGCTTGGTATTCAAAGGCTTGTACAAAACGCTAACAACGCAGCTGTTTAAAGTTTGATATATAGATTTATTATGTAGTTGTACATTTGCTACAATGGGAGATATTATCACGAGTTATCCTACGTGACCTATAGGTCACGTACGACACGTACGATTTATTAATTTATTTAATTATATTTTTATTTTTTACTTCTTGGGGATCCTCGTTATTGCTTTGTATCCTACCTTTGAGAGAAAGTTATCTAGAAAGTTCGTCTCCATAGCAAATTTACATCTCAATAAATCTAAAGTTTAAACCGTGACTTATAATTAAGAATACACATCTTGTATATAAGATAACTGACAGTTCAAATTTGTTGGAGATACATAAACGATAACTAAATTAATCAGGATATTTTGGCAAACCCATCGTTGTATATTGTTTGACCATTTGAAACGACAAAGAACACAATTAGAAACCAATCTCATTCTTCTCATGTATTAATATTTATTTTTCAGTTATAAATGTTTCTACTTTCATGTACTTTCTTGTGGGTTGATAATGATTAAAAGTGAAGTTAACAGACCTGGACAGCAGCTTACTGATTTAGTCGACCCATGGCTCGCAGATGATACAATAAAGTTAGTTTGGAAATTTGCTGTTGGTAGAAGGATTCCTTCTTTATTCGTTATGATAATATTTGCTTAGTCATAGTGTTGCTGCTCCATTATGGTCTTTACAAAGGAGTGACTGTGCGTTGATGTAGTTTTCCATCAGCCTGTGTGTGATACTCTGTAAATCAGCTGATGATTCCATTCCTCAGATAACAACTACACTGCCTAACACATACACAGCCGAGTGTTATGGTGTCTATTGTAAAGAATCTACAGATTGTGCTTTCACTAAAATATTCGACTGACTGTCGATCGAAGTGATCATCAGTCAGTTGGTGTGGGTTATTGGTTCACGGGTGAAGTGATAATCATCAGTCAGTTGGTGTGGGTTACTGGTTCACGGGTGAAGTGACAATCATCAGGCAGTTGGTGTGGTTTACTGGTTCACTGGTGGAGTGTCAATCATCAGGCAGTTGGTGTGGTTTACTGGTTCACGGGTGAAGTGACGATCATCAGTTATTTGTTGTGGGTTACAGGTTCCTGGGGTGAAGTGACAGTCTTCAATCAGTTGGTGTGGGTTATAGGTTCAGGGGTGAAGTGACAGTCATCAGTCAGTTGGTGTGGGTTACTTGTTCACTGGTGGAGTGTCAATCATCAGTCAGTAGGTGTGGGTTACTGATACACGGGTGAAGTGATCATCAGTCAGTTGGTGGGGATTACTGGTTCATGGGTGAAGTGACAATCATCAGTCAGTTGGTGTGGGTTACTGGTTCACGGGTGAAGTGACAATCATCAGTCAGTTGTTGTGGGTTTCAGGTTCTGGGTTGAGGTGACAGTCATCAGTCAGTTGGTGTGGGTTACTTGTTCACTGGTAAAGTGACAATCATCAGTCAGTTTGTGTGGGTTACTTGTACACGGATGATGTGACCATCAGACAGTTGGTGTGAGTAACTTGTTCACGGGTGAAGGGACAATAATCAGTCAGTTGGTGTGGTTTACTGATTCACGGGTCTACATGTTAATTCGATATAAAAACAGAAAAATCACGGAACATGCAGTAAAAGATTTATAAACAATAGTCCATATGAAAGAGAAAACAGAAAAACTAATCTGAACAAGGTCTATGACACAAATCACCAAGGATATACACATAAACATATAAAGAACCCTAATCAACAGGTTATTTGAGGGATCAAAAAGAGATGAACATGAATATTGCAATGAAATATCAGTATCGAGTCAAAAATTAAATATCTCATTTGAATACAGCCTTTACAAAAAGCCTGTCAATGAGTTCTCACTGCCTTGTTAGTCAGTGCGTAACTGTTGTTTTTTTTTTCTCTGTACAAGTGAAGCATATTATTTTTATTTCATTGTACCATAAATCAACGATATCCGTTTTGTATGTGTTATGTTATCTGGTCAGCCGGGTCTGTATTTGAATTCATGAGTATATTTACTAAGTGCCTATACCCTTAATAATCCATATAGACAATAATTTACAACCAAGTGTAAATATTTTATCCCAATAAGATTATTGCATTATTTATATTTTATGCCCCATATTCCACTTTTGTAAAGATTTGGAAAGATATTTTCCCGTAAATCATTTGTATAGTCAGAGTACACCACATTTGGTATTATCACAGTTCGTATGATAAGAAAAATCCAGTTTTATGTCTTATTTATATACCTTTGTTCTTGCAGGAACAGGACTCTCAACTCTACCAGGCAGCATCAGATGGTGACATTGAAACAGTAAAGGAACTTATAGATGCTAAAGCTGATGTCAGTGCCAAGGCCTTTGTAAGTCAAATATGCATACCTTGAAATACGCAAATTGAGTGTACTTACACATCCCTCATATATATTAAATCAGAAAAAGAAACTTCTTATTCTATCTTCTCTCCTTTTACCGAACATCCGCTATAGAGTTTCTATCGTCATGTACGCCAGAGTAGATATCTAAAGGACAAGACTGCATAGGCTGCGGCTGATTTAGGGGAAATACTAGACTCTTAATGGTTGGTAATAACCTCAGTGTCGACCAGATGTAAACAGGGTCCTCTACATGACACATATGTTTTAAAAGTACATTTAACATGAACAGAAACACTTACTGAATCGATGAAAATACACAGCAATTGTTGGATTTCTGGTTTGTTTTGTTTTGTTTTGTTTTGTTTTTTTTTGTTTTTTTTTTTTGTTTTTTTTTTTTTTTTTTTTTTTTTGTTTTTTGTTTTTTTGTTTTTGTTTATTTTTTTTTTTTTTTTTTTTGTTTTTTGTTTGGGGGGGGGGGTGATTGTGTGTGTGCGTTGTTTTACTAATATTATTGTCATTATTACTTTTCATTGCTTTTTATTTATCTTACGGTAATAAATCTATACCTCTTTTCTTTGTTCTTTGTTTCTATTATGCTAGGCCTATATTATAGTTTCTAAGCATCCTTTCCAATGCCTGATCTGTTTATACCATTTAAGGTAATATAAACACTGATAGCACTCTTTTTCAACAATACTTTCCGCTTTGTAGTTTCAGGACACTCCACTCCACAAGGCTGCATCAAATGGTCACATTGATATAGTGAAGATACTTATCGATGCCAAGGCTGATATTAATGCCAATGACTTGGTAAGTCAAATAAATATTAATGAAGTCTGAAATTCATAACAGAGTATAAAACAAACACATTTACTATTTTTCAGTCATTGATAGATTATATCATTCAATATAACGTTAATAAACACATATATTGTGTACTTTACTTATACATCTTTTTACTATCTTGATAACGGTTTTTTCAGTACCGCAATGGCAGGTATGATCGCAATGCTTATCGGTAAATGGCAGATAACTGTTGAGTAATTGACCGCTGAAAAGGAATTCACATGGCATTCAACCATAAATGAAAGGGAAAATATTAAATTACTTATTTTATTATTAATTCTTTCGGTGCTGGTTTGCCTTGTTACATGATCCTTGGAAATAGGGTGTAATTTCTTAACAGATCTTGTCTCTATTTGTCATGTTGCATCCGAAACCTTTAAGTGAATTGTCAGTGTCACCAAAATGATTAGTGCCAAATATCAGAAGTGCATGACATTGACTGTCGACTTCGATTTGTATTTCGAAATGGCCTAATTCATATAATTCATATAAATAACTGTAAGATCTAAGATTTGTTTCGGGGTTGTTGTTTTCTTATTGGGTTTTTTTTTTTGGGGGGGGGGGATGTTTCTTTGTTTTGGTTTTTTGGGGGCGAGGGTTGTTTTTGTTGGGGTTTTTTTTTGGGGGGGGGTGTTTTGTTTGTTTGTTTTGTTTTTTGGGGGGGTTTTTTAGGGGATTTTTGTAAATTCTACAAAACTATCCTACGTGTATGTATGCAGCGTCTATTCTAATTGAATGTGTCAGATGTCTCCATGGTGACTTCTGCCACATAATTGAGCCAGTACCTCCTTTTAAAGAATCCAATTTTCCAAAAGGGAACATGGGTTTTAATTTCACATTCAGAATTTACCCCAAAAAATTCGCCTACGGTTTCTAAGGCCAAAAGCCAACCCACAATAAAACGCCTGTCTAGGTTCATTGGAATACTGAAAAATAAGTACTGTTTTCGTATATATTTCTTACGGTTCTAACTTTTGGTCAGACTGCTGACATGTATCGTCTCCCCTATGGTAAACATTTTGTATAATATTTAGAGGTCCAAATATCATTTTCTCGTACTGGTAAACTATGGAATAACTTTTGCAATTCCATCCTTTTGTAGTAATGACAAATATTGAATAACACTTAGCTTTCGATCCCTATATATTTTGTTCTAACTTTGTCAGCAGTACACACATTACACATTGGTACCGCGTTCCTTTCTATCCCTCTTCATATCTGCTTCTGTGTCCATTGCTTAATGATTGTAATTCCGTTCTATGTAATATCCTCAGCTCTTAAGTGGCAATAAACTTGACGTCCTTTTTGTCATTTCGATATTATTTTCTTATTTTAGGATTTGCATTTATTTTTGTATTACGTGTCTCTGCACAATTTCGACTTAAATGAAATGCAGTGTCATTCTGTCTATTATAATTATTTTGTTTTTGTCTTATCTTAGTTTGGGAAGGATCTCTCAGAAATGTATTGAGGATATGCAGCTTTATAACCATAACTCCATGACATGCCATATGATAACAATGTGATAGGTGCCATAATCTCCGTTAATCAGAATACAATGCTCAATAACACTACATAACGCTGTAGAGGGAATTCCAACTAAATACTTCTTATCACCAATGGAAATATTGACGATCAAACAGTGTTGGACATATCTAGATTACCATCCTAGCTCTCGGTCAGACTACCGACACGTAACATCATACTTTTGCAAACAATTAAGAAGTTTAAAGATCAGTCCCCCTCCCCGAAAAAAAAAAATTGTTGAACCATCCATCTGCAATTTATAACATTTTTGTAGAGATGATATACTGAAGGAAGAAAAAAAAAAGTTACAAATACTTAGTTTTTAATATATAAATGTTATGAAACCCCCCTCCCCCCCCCCCCCCCACCCCCCCCCCCCCCCCCCCCCAAATAACAACCACCCCGCAACTGATCAGAAATAAAGAGGAATATTTCACATCCCACTCCTACTATGTGCTCACAAGTTGGACTCGAACCCGAGACCCATCGGTTTCCGAATCATCGACTGTGTTACACCTATTTGGATAACATATAGCCGAAATTTAGTCAAGGAGGAAATGCAGATTGAATAGGAACAAAAACCATAAACCTGGATTTCTGACATGAAACATTTGGGGAAAGAATGGAAAGTTGTTACGATTAACGCTAATAGTCTTTCATGTCCCCTTCCTAAGGAATATTTAACAACGAAAAAAATATTGCCTTAAAAACTGTCAGTTTGAAAGTGAAATGCCCTTGAAGTTATTATTTAAATTTTCCAGTAATTTTACCAATGTTTTGTCAATTTCTGCAACTGCAATTGTCAATCTGCATACTGTTTTCGCTAATACTTTCTTCGTTGTTGAATTCAGTTTTAAACTCTTTTTAGGATCAATATATTAAGAAGCGGGTAGATTTTGTAAAATCAAAATAACGTGACATTCATTCTCATTCATAGCTCTCTCCTTGCAGGATAAAAACACGCCACTCCATATGGCAGCAGAAAACGGTCACATTGATGTAGTAAAGATACTTATCGATGCAGAGGCGAATGTCAATGCCATGGGCAAGGTAAGTGAAAAAAGAATGTCCTATATGATTGAAATGTAGTCTCATTTTTCCTAGAAATGCGAAGACGGTGTGGCCCAGTGGATAATGTGCTCCGAACGAAAGGTCCCGTGTTCGATTCCCGCCGTGGGTATACCAGTGTTCTTCTTTCGTATGAGAGTAAAAACCGAAGTTCACTTTTCCGTATAACTTGCAATTGTTTATCGCGCAAACGGGAGACGCTCACTCTTCCCGGGCATCTGGTTTTTTGTATTCTTCCCTTGATATGTAAATACACAACAGTATTATTGTTTTGTGCGTTTGCGTCTGTGTTTCATGGTTTGCTTATTTTTATTATCCCCCCCACCACCACTTTTGCTAATTTGAATGTATGGCCTTGTCCCTGGTGTACATGTAATTTTATTCTCTAAATCATAGTTTTTTGTTTTACACAGGACTTGATACAATAGGTCTATAATCAGACAAGGAAGTATTTGATTCTGTAAAAACTCATGATCCTCAAAGGAAAGCAAAAAGTAAAATCAATAAAGAAAACAAAACAAATCAAATTTACACCCCCTCCTAATTTCAATAGTTTCTGGGCAACTGAGTTAAATTTACATAAAAACAATTAAGTCATAATTTTTTTCCTCTGAATTATTGAATGGAAAAAACCATACATTGAACTGGAACTAAACATCGAAAGTTTGATCTTGCATAAATGAGAAAATGATGTCGCCGCTGGACGTTGAACCCCTGATCATTGGTCAAGACTTTCAAACAGATCAACCAAAACTAACTAGATAGTTATATTGTACTGTGTTTTAACAAATCTGTGCTTTCAAAGATAAATAAGATAAAAAGGCTTGATTCATCTATAAATCAAAGCGTTATTGATACAATTGTTGGATACAAGATAATATTACTGTATAGCTCCGTGTAATATTATTGTATAGCTCCATGGTGACTTCTGCCACATAACTGAGCCGGTAACTCATCTTTTTTTCTTTCTAGAAAGAACTGGTTAAATCAATAAGATTGTTGGTATTTTCAAAGGAAATAATATGTATCATTTACTGCATATTTAAATGTGAACTTCTATAATAAAATATACAGTTCGGTGCAGTCCGACCTTTACATTCAACAGCACTTGACAAGTGCACTTCAAGTTCAGGTTTTCGTCCTGAAAACCAGTCATAAGGTTTAGTCAAGTGCACTTGATATCAAGTTTACTTTAAAGTTATTCCGTCTACAAGTTTACTATCACGTGACACCAAGTTTACTTTTCACGTTTATATATTACAATTATCCAGTTTCGTATAACACCATACAAAGAATTGTCTTATTATGTACATGTGCATATTTTACATAAAAAATTGTTTTAATAGAAAAAATTAGTAAATATATATAAACACTTAAAAATTATACATTTTTGATTTCATGTTGAACATTCCGGCGGTATTTTATTGGAAAATGCGATACTTATAACTGCATCTGCATTTTTCTTCTAGTTATGAATTGCTATATGTTTTGGGAAATATTCCTTTCCCTATACATTGATATCCGAGACGACCTTACGATATGTCTTTCCATGTCAAACGTTTAACGTTTAATTAAAAGAAACAACTCCATTATTTAAAGGCGTGTGTTCCGTCCGGTTATATTAAATGAATCAAAGCGGTATATACATGTATATAGAAAGTAAACTAAACATTAAGTGCACTTGGAGTAAAACTTGCCATCAAGTTTAGTACTAAACTTGGAATCAAGCTTACTACTAAACTTGATTCCAAGTTTACTCTGTTGTCGCCAAGTAAACTTGAGAAGCAGTCATAAATTTAACTTGAAGTGCACTTTATGTAAGGTTAGGACTGCAGCTAACTGTATATGAGATCAAAATCTCAGACCATAAAATAAATGTTGGGCTTGAAAATCCGCTAATTAGAGAACTGACTGAAATTACCTGAAGATGTAAATAAATTTCAATCACTCAGAAGATGGTATTTTTGTGCAAATTCATTTTTCTGTATCTATTTGACTATTATCATTTTTATGTGCATATCTTTGGCGGTATATATCAATTAACAGATTTTTACACATTTTCAAATCCATTTTGTAACAATATTTTTCACAGACACCAGTCATACATCACAGTCAGAGTTCTGCCTTGATCAGTCTTTTCCGTTAAATAGGAACATTTATCAATACATTTCTCTCAAACCATGGTGATAATTATATTTACGTGCATTTGTTTTTAATCGATTGATTGATTATTGTTATACGTCAGTTCAGGATTATTTCGCGTACATGATTATACCTTTGCAACTGACCAGAAGTAAAGAGGGATATTTTACACGCCACTCCTACTATGTGCTCACAAGTAGGACTCGAACCCGAGACCCATCGGTTTCCGAATCATCGACTGTGTTACACCTATTTGGATAACATATAGCCGAAATTTAGTCAAGGAGGATATGCAGATTGAATAGGAACAAAAACCATAAACCTGGATTTCTGACATGAAAAATTTGGGGAAAGAATGAAAAGTTGTTATGATTAACGCTAATAGTCTTTTATGTCCCCTTCGTAAGGAATATTTAACAACGAAAAAATTATTGCCTTAAAACTGTCAGTTTGAAAGTGAAATGCCCTTGAAGTTATTATTTAAATTTACCAGTAATTTTACCAATGTTTTTCCAATTTCTGCAACTGCAATTGTCCATCTGCATACTGTTTTCGCTAATACTTTCTTCGTTGTTGAATTCAGTTTTAAACTCCTTTTAGGATCAATATATTAAGACGCGGGTAGATTTTGTAAAATCAAAATAACGTGACATTCATTCTCATTCATACCTCTCTCTTTGCAGGATAAAAACACGCCACTCCATATGGCAGCAGGAAACGGTCACATTGATGTAGTAAAGATACTTATCGAGGCAGAGGCGAATGTCAATGCCAAGGGCAAGGTAAGTGAAAAAAGAATGTCCTATATGATTGAAATGTAGTCTCATTTTTTTTTAGAAATGCGAAGACGGTGTGGCCCAGTGGATAATGTGCTCCGAACGAAAGGTCCCGTGTTCGATTCCCGCCGTGGGTATACCAGTGTTCTTCTTTCGTATGAGAGTAAAAACCGAAGTTCACTTTTCCGTATAACTTGCAATGGTTTATCGCGCAAACGGGAGACGCTCACTCTTCCCGGGCATCTGGTTTTTTGTATTCTTCCCTTGATATGTAAATACACAACAGTATTATTGTTTTGTGCGTTTGCGTCTGTGTTTCATGGTTTGCTTATTTTTATTATCCCCCCCCCCCCCACTTTTGCTAATTTGAATGTATGGCCTTGTCCCTGGTGTACATGTAATTTTATTCTCTAAATCATAGTTTTTTGTTTTACACAGGACTTGATACAATAGGTCTATAATCAGACAAGGAAGTATTTGATTCTGTAAAAACTCATGATCCTCAAAGGAAAGCAAAAAGTAAAATCAATAAAGAAAACAAAACAAATCAAATTTACACCCCCTCCTAATTTCAATAGTTCTGGGCAACTGAGTTAAATTTACATAAAACAATTAAGTCATATTTTTTTTTTCCTCTGAATTATTGAATGGAAAAAACCATACATTGAACTGGAACTAAACATCGAAAGTTTGATCTTGCATAAATGAGAAAATGATGTCGCCGCTGGACGTTGAACCCCTGATCATTGGTCAAGACTTTCAAACAGATCAACCAAAACTAACTAGATAGTTATATTGTACTGTGTTTTAACAAATCTGTGCTTTCAAAGATAAATAAGATAAAAAGGCTTGATTCATCTATAAATCAAAGCGTTATTGATACAATTGTTGGTTACAAGATAATATTACTGTATAGCTCCGTGTAATATTATTGTATAGCTCCATGGTGACTTCTGCCACATAACTGAGCCGGTAACTCATCTTTTTTTCTTTCTAGAAAGAACTGGTTAAATCAATAAGACTGTTGGTATTTTTCAAAGGAAATAATATGTATCATTTACTGCATATTTAAATGTGAACTTCTATAATAAAATATACAGTTCGGTGCAGTCCGACCTTTACATTCAACAGCACTTGACAAGTGCACTTCAAGTTCAGGTTTTCGTCCTGAAAACCAGTCATAAGGTTTAGTCAAGTGCACTTGATATCAAGTTTACTTTAAAGTTATTCCGTCTACAAGTTTACTATCACGTGACACCAAGTTTACTTTTCACGTTTATATATTACAATTATCCAGTTTCGTATAACACCATACAAAGAATTGTCTTATTATGTACATGTGCATATTTTTACATAAAAAATTGTTTTAATAGAAAAAATTAGTAAATATATATAAAACACTTAAAAATTATACATTTTTGATTTCATGTTGAACATTCCGGCGGTATTTTATTGGAAAATGCGATACTTATAACTGCATCTGCATTTTTCTTCTAGTTATGAATTGCTATATGTTTTGGGAAATATTCCTTTCCCTATACATTGATATCCGAGACGACCTTACGATATGTCTTTCCATGTCAAACGTTTAACGTTTAATTAAAAGAAACAACTCCATTATTTAAAGGCGTGTGTTCCGTCCGGTTATATTAAATGAATCAAAGCGGTATATACATGTATATAGAAAGTAAACTAAACATTAAGTGCACTTGGAGTAAACTTGCCATCAAGTTTAGTACTAAACTTGGAATCAAGCTTACTACTAAACTTGATTCCAAGTTTACTCTGTTGTCGCCAAGTAAACTTGAGAAGCAGTCATAAATTTAACTTGAAGTGCACTTTATGTAAGGTTAGGACTGCAGCTACTGTATATGAGATCAAAATCTCAGACCATAAAATAAATGTTGGGCTTGAAAATCCGCTAATTAGAGAACTGACTGGAAATTACCTGACGATGTAAATAAATTTCAATCACTCAGAAGATGGTATTTTTGTGCAAATTCATTTTTTCTGTATCTATTTGACTATTATCATTTTTATGTGCATATCTTTGGCGGTATATATCAATTAACAGATTTTTACACATTTTCAAATCCATTTTGTAACAATATTTTTCACAGACACCAGTCATACATCACAGTCAGAGTTCTGCCTTGATCAGTCTTTTCCGTTAAATAGGAACATTTATCAATACATTTCTCTCAAACCATGGTGATAATTATATTTACGCGTGCATTTGTTTTTAATCGATTGATTGATTATTGTTATAACGTCAGTTCAGGATTATTTCGCGTACATGATTATACCTTTGCAACTGACCAGAAGTAAAGAGGGATATTTTACATGCCACACTCCTACTATGTGCTCACAAGTAGGACTCGAACCCGAGACCCATCGGTTTCCGAATCATCGACTGTGTTACACCTATTTGGATAACATATAGCCGAAATTTAGTCAAGGAGGATATGCAGATTGAATAGGAACAAAAACCATAAACCTGGATTTCTGACATGAAAAATTTGGGGAAAGAATGAAAAGTTGTTATGATTAACGCTAATAGTCTTTTATGTCCCCTTCGTAAGGAATATTTAACAACGAAAAAATTATTGCCTTAAAACTGTCAGTTTGAAAGTGAAATGCCCTTGAAGTTATTATTTAAATTTACCAGTAATTTTTACCAATGTTTTTCCAATTTCTGCAACTGCAATTGTCCATCTGCATACTGTTTTTCGCTAATACTTTCTTCGTTGTTGAATTCAGTTTTTAAACTCCTTTTAGGATCAATATATTAAGACGCGGGTAGATTTTGTAAAATCAAAATAACGTGACATTCATTCTCATTCATACCTCTCTCTTTGCAGGATAAAAACACGCCACTCCATATGGCAGCAGGAAACGGTCACATTGATGTAGTAAAGATACTTATCGAGGCAGAGGCGAATGTCAATGCCAAGGGCAAGGTAAGTGAAAAAAGAATGTCCTATATGATTGAAATGTAGTCTCATTTTTTTTTAGAAATGCGAATACGTGTGGCCCAGTGGATAATGTGCTCCGAACGAAAGGTCCCGTGTTCGATTCCCGCCGTGGGTATACCAGTGTTCTTCTTTCGTATGAGAGTAAAAACCGAAGTTCACTTTTCCGTATAACTTGCAATGGTTTATCGCGCAAACGGGAGACGCTCACTCTTCCCGGGCATCTGGTTTTTTGTATTCTTCCCTTGATATGTAAATACACAACAGTATTATTGTTTTGTGCGTTTGCGTCTGTGTTTCATGGTTTGCTTATTTTTATTATCCCCCCCACCACCACTTTTGCTAATTTGAATGTATGGCCTTGGTCCCTGGTGTACATGTAATTTTATTCTCTAAATCATAGTTTTTTGTTTTACACAGGACTTGATACAATAGGTCTATAATCAGACAAGGAAGTATTTGATTCTGTAAAAACTCATGATCCTCAAAGGAAAGCAAAAAGTAAAATCAATAAAGAAAACAAAACAAATCAAATTTACACCCCCTCCTAATTTCAATAGTTCTGGGCAACTGAGTTAAATTTACATAAAACAATTAAGTCATAATTTTTTTCCTCTGAATTATTGAATGGAAAAAACCATACATTGAACTGGAACTAAACATCGAAAGTTTGATCTTGCATAAATGAGAAAATGATGTCGCCGCTGGACGTTGAACCCCTGATCATTGGTCAAGACTTTCAAACAGATCAACCAAAACTAACTAGATAGTTATATTGTACTGTGTTTTAACAAATCTGTGCTTTCAAAGATAAATAAGATAAAAAGGCTTGATTCATCTATAAATCAAAGCGTTATTGATACAATTGTTGGTTACAAGATAATATTACTGTATAGCTCCGTGTAATATTATTGTATAGCTCCATGGTGACTTCTGCCACATAACTGAGCCGGTAACTCATCTTTTTTTCTTTCTAGAAAGAACTGGTTAAATCAATAAGACTGTTGGTATTTTTCAAAGGAAATAATATGTATCATTTACTGCATATTTAAATGTGAACTTCTATAATAAAATATACAGTTCGGTGCAGTCCGACCTTTACATTCACAGCACTTGACAAGTGCACTTCAAGTTCAGGTTTTCGTCCCTGAAAACCAGTCATAAGGTTTAGTCAAGTGCACTTGATATCAAGTTTACTTTAAAGTTATTCCGTCTACAAGTTTACTATCACGTGACACCAAGTTTACTTTTCACGTTTATATATTACAATTATCCAGTTTCGTATAACACCATACAAAGAATTGTCTTATTATGTACATGTGCATATTTTACATAAAAAAACTGTTTTAATAGAAAAAATTAGTAAATATATATAAACACTTAAAAATTATACATTTTTGATTTCATGTTGAACATTCCGGCGGTATTTTATTGGAAAATGCGATACTTATAACTGCATCTGCATTTTTCTTCTAGTTATGAATTGCTATATGTTTTGGGAAATATTCCTTTCCCTTATATACATTGATATCCGAGACGACCTTACGATATGTGTTTCCATGTCAAACGTTTAACGTTTAATTAAAAGAAACAACTCCATTATTTAAAGGCATGTGTTCCGTCCGGTTATATTAAATGAATCAAAGCGGTATATACATGTATATAGAAAGTAAACTAAACATTAAGTGCACTTGGAGTAAACTTGCCATCAAGTTTAGTACTAAATTTGGAATCAAGCTTACTACTAAACTTGATTCCAAGTTTACTCTGTTGTCGCCGAGTAAACTTGAGAAGCAGTCATAAATTTAACTTGAAGTGCACTTTATGTAAGGTTAGGACTGCAGCTACTGTATATGAGATCAAAATCTCAGACCATAAAATAAATGTTGGGCTTGAAAATCCGCTAATTAGAGAACTGACTGAAATTACCTGAAGATGTAAATAAATTTCAATCACTCAGAAGATGGTATTTTTGTACAAATTCATTTTTCTGTATCTATTTGACTATTATCATTTTTATGTGCATATCTTTGGCGGTATATATCAATTAACAGATTTTTACACATTTTCAAATCCATTTTGTAACAATATTTTTCACAGACACCAGTCATACATCACAGTCAGAGTTTCTGCCTTGATCAGTCTTTTCCGTTAAATAGGAACATTTATCAATACATTTCTCTCGAACCATGGTGATAATTATATTTACGTGCATTTGTTTTTAATCGATTGATTGATTATTGTTATACGTCAGTTCAGGATTATTTCGCGTACATGATTATACCTTTGCAACTGACCAGAAGTAAAGAGGGATATTTTACATGCCACTCCTACTATGTGCTCACAAGTAGGACTCGAACCCGAGACCCATCGGTTTCCGAATCATCGACTGTGTTACACCTATTTGGATAACATATAGCCGAAATTTAGTCAAGAAGGATATGCAGATTGAATAGGAACAAAAACCATAAACCTGGATTTCTGACATGAAAAATTTGGGGAAAGAATGAAAAGTTGTTATGATTAACGCTAATAGTCTTTCATGTCCCCTTCCTAAGGAATATTTAACAACGAAAAAATTATTGCCTTAAAACTGTCAGTTTGAAAGTGAAATGCCCCTGAAGATCTTATTTAAATTTTCCAGTAATTTTACCAATGTTTTGTCAATTTCTGCAACTGCAATTGTCCATCTGCATACTGTTTTCGCTAATACTTTCTTCGTTGTTGAATTCAGTTTTAAACTCCTTTTAGGATAAATATATTAAGACGCGGGTAGATTTTGTAAAATCAAAATAACGTGACATTCATTCTCATTCATACCTCTCTCTTTGCAGGATAAAAACACGCCACTCCATATGGCAGCAGGAAACGGTCGCATTGATGTAGTAAAGATACTTATCGAGGCAGAGGCGAATGTCAATGCCAAGGGCAAGGTAAGTGAAAAAAGAATGTCCTATATGATTGAAATGTAGTCTCATTTTTCCTAGAAATGCGAAGACGGTGTGGCCCAGTGGATAATGTGCTCCGAACGAAAGGTCCCGTGTTCGATTCCCGCCGTGGGTATACCAGTGTTCTTCTTTCGTATGAGAGTAAAAACCGAAGTTCACTTTTCCGTATAACTTGCAATGGTTTATCGCGCAAACGGGAGACGCTCACTCTTCCCGGGCATCTGGTTTTTTGTATTCTTCCCTTGATATGTAAATACACAACAGTATTATTGTTTTGTGCGTTTGCGTCTGTGTTTCATGGTTTGCTTATTTTTATTATCCCCCTCCACTTTTGCTAATTTGAATGTATGGCCTTGTCCCTGGTGTACATGTAATTTTATTCTCTAAATCATAATTTTTTGTTTTACACAGGACTTGATACAATATGTTTATATTCAGACAAGGAAGTATTTGATTCTGTAAAAACTCATGACCCTCAAAGGAAAGCAAAAAGTAAAATCAATAAAGAAAACAAAACAACTCAAATTTACACCCCCTCTTAATTTCAATAGTTCTGGGCAACTGAGTTAAATTTACATAAAACAATTAAGTGATAATTTTTTTTTCTCTTTCCGCTGAATTATTGAACGGAAAAAACCATACATTGAAGTGGAACTAAACATCGAATGTTTGATCTTGCATAAGTGAGAAAATGATGTCGCCGCTGGACGTTGAACCCCTGATCATTGGTCAAGACTTTCAAACAGACCAACCAAAACTAACTAGATAGTTATATTGTACTGTGTTTTAACAAATCTGTACTTTCAAAGATAAATAAAATAAAAAGGCTTGATTCATCTATAAATCAAAGCGTTCTTGATACAATTGTTGGATACAAGATAATATTACTTTCTAGAAAGAACTGGTTAAATCAATAAGATTGTTGGTATTGTCAAAGGAAATAATATGTATCATTTAATGCATATTTAAATGTGAACTTCTATAATAAAATACACAGTTCGGTGCAGTCCTACCTTTACATTCAACAGCACTTGACAAGTGCACTTCAAGTTCAGGTTTTCGTCCTGAAAACCAGTCATAAGGTTTAGTCAAGTGCACTTGATATCAAGTTTACTTTAAAGTTATTCCGTCTACAAGTTTACTATCGCGTGACACCAAGTTTACTTTTTACGTTTATATATTACAATTATCCAGTTTCGTATAACACGATACAAAGAATTGTCTTATTATGTACATGTGCATATTTTACATAAAAAATTGTTTTAATAGAAAAAATTAGTAAATATATATAAACACTTAAAAATTATACATTTTTGATTTCATGTTGAACATTCCGGCGGCATTTTATTGGAAATTGCGATACTTATAACTGCATCTGCATTTTTCTTCTAGTTATGAATTGCTATATGTTTTGGGAAATATTCCTTTCCCTTATATACATTGATATCCGAGACGACCTTACGATATGTGTTTCCATGTCAAACGTTTAACGTTTAATTAAAAGAAACAACTCCATTATTTAAAGGCGTGTGTTCCGTTCGGTTATATTAAATGAATCAAAGCGGTATATACATGTATATAGAAAGTAAACTAAACATTAAGTGCACTTGGAGTAAACTTGCCATCAAGTTTAGTACTAAACTTGGAATCAAGCTTACTACTAAACTTCATTCCAAGTTTACTCTGTTGTCGCCGAGTAAACTTGAGAAGCAGTGATAAATTTAACTTAAAGTGCACTTTATGTAAGGTTAGGACTGCAGCTAACTGTATATGAGATCAAAATCTCAGACCATAAAATAAATGTTGGGCTTGAAAATCCGCTAATTAGAGAACTGACTGAAATTACCTGAAGATGTAAATAAATTTCAATCACTCAGAAGATGGTATTTTTGTACAAATTCATTTTTCTGTATCTATTTGACTATTATCATTTTTATGTGCATATCTTTGGCGGTATATATCAATTAACAGATTTTTACACATTTTCAAATCCATTTTGTAACAATATTTTTCACAGACACCAGTCATACATCACAGTCAGAGTTCTGCCTTGATCAGTCTTTTCCGTTAAATAGGAACATTTATCAATACATTTCTCTCGAACCATGGTGATAATTATATTTACGTGCATTTGTTTTTAATCGATTGATTGATTATTGTTATACGTCAGTTCAGGATTATTTCGCGTACATGATTATACCTTTGCAACTGACCAGAAGTAAAGAGGGATATTTTACATGCCACTCCTACTATGTGCTCACAAGTAGGACTCGAACCCGAGACCCATCGGTTTCCGAATCATCGACTGTGTTACACCTATTTGGATAACATATAGCCGAAATTTAGTCAAGGAGGAAATGCAGATTGAATAGGAACAAAAACCATAAACCTGGATTTCTGACATTAAAAAGTTGGGGAAAGAATGAAAAGTTGTTGTGATTAACGCTAATAGTCTTTCATGTCCCCTTCCTAAGGAATATTTAACAACGAAAAAAATATTGCCTTAAAACTGTCAGTTTGAAAGTGAAATGCCCCTGAAGTTATTATTTAAATTTGCCAGTAATTTTACCAATGTTTTGTCCATTTCTGCAACTGCAATTGTCAATCTGCATACTGTTTTCGCTAATACTTTCTTCGTTGTTGAATTCAGTTTTAAACTCTGTTTAGGTCCAATATATTAAGACGCGGGTAGATTTTGTAAAATCAAAATAACGTGACATTCATTCTCATTCATACCTCTCTCCTTGCAGGATAAACACACGCCACTCCATATGGCAGCAGGAAACGGTCACATTGATGTAGTAAAGATACTTATCGATGCAGAGGCGAATGTCAATGCCAAGGGCGAGGTAAGTGAAAAAAGAATGTCCTATATGATTGAAGTGTAGTCTCATTTTTCCTAGAAATGCGAAGACGGTGTGGCCCAGTGGATAATGTGCTCCGAACGAAAGGTCCCGTGTTCGATTCCCGCCGTGGGTAAACCAGTGTTCTTCTTTCGTATGAGAGTAAAAACCGAAGTTCACTTTTCCGTATAACTTGCAATTGTTTATCGCGCAAACGGGAGACGCTCACTCTTCCCGGGCATCTGGGTTTTTGTATTCTTCCCTTGATATGTAAATACACAACAGTATTATTGTTTTGTGCGTTTGCGTCTGTGTTTCATGGTTTGCTTATTTTTATTATCCCCCTCCACTTTTGCTAATTTGAATGTATGGCCTTGTCCCTGGTGTACATGTAATTTTATTCTCTAAATCATAGTTTTTTGTTTTACACAGGACTTGATACAATATGTTTATATTCAGACAAGGAAGTATTTGATTCTGTAAAAACTCATGATCCTCAAAGGAAAGCAAAAAGTAAAATCAATAAGGAAAACAAAACAAATCAAATTTACACCCCCTCCTAATTTCAATAGTTCTGGGCAACTGAGTTAAATTTACATAAAACAATTAAGTGATAATTTTTTTTCTCTTTCCGCTGAATTATTGAACGGAAAAAACCATACATTGAAGTGGAACTAAACATCGAATGTTTGATCTTGCATAAGTGAGAAAATGATGTCGCCGCTGGACGTTGAACCCCTGATCATTGGTCAAGACTTTCAAACAGACCAACCAAAACTAACTAGATAGTTATATTGTACTGTGTTTTAACAAATCTGTGCTTTCAAAGATAAATAAGATAAAAAGGCTTGATTCATCTATAAATCAAAGCGTTATTGATACAATTGTTGGATACAAGATAATATTACTTTCTAGAAAGAACTGGTTAAATCAATAAGATTGTTGGTATTTTCAAAGGAAATAATATGTATCATTTAATGCATATTTAAATGTGAACTTCTATAATAAAATATACAGTTCGGTGCAGTCCTACCTTTACATTCAACAGCACTTGACAAGTGCACTTCAAGTTCAGGTTTTCGTCCTGAAAACCAGTCATAAGGTTTAGTCAAGTGCACTTGATATCAAGTTTACTTTAAAGTTATTCCGTCTACAAGTTTACTATCACGTGACACCAAGTTTACTTTTCACGTTTATATATTACAATTATCTAGTTTCGTGTAACACGACACAAAGAATTTTCTTATTATGCACATGTGCATATTTTACATAAAAAATTGTTTTAATAGAAAAAATTAGTAAATATATATAAACACTTAAAAATTATACATTTTTGATTTCATGTTGAACATTCCGGCGGCATTTTATTGGAAATTGCGATACTTATAACTGCATCTGCATTTTTCTTCTAGTTATGAATTGCTATATGTTTTGGGAAATATTCCTTTCCCTTATATACATTGATATCCGAGACGACCTACGATATGTGTTTCCATGTCAAACGTTTAACGTTTAATTAAAAAGAAAAAAGAGGAGTTATTGGCTCAGTTATTTGGCAGAAGTCACCATAGAGCTATACAATACATGAATATAAATAATACACTAGAACATATATCACATTACAAAAATATTTGATTGTAGTGCAATTACGATACCGACTGAGGACGGTCATTTAATTTGACAAAAGCCAAACAAATGGTGTGGTTAACCGGTTTACGGGCCCACCTTCCCACTCACCGTAACAGCAGAACAATCAAAGGACATATATTTAACAATTTATAAATAATCCTCCATGTAAAGAACAAGGGTCAACAGGTATCGCATATTGAGAGGTCATAAAAATATAAACACGTAAGGTATTGTAAAATACATAATGGTATAAAAAATATATGCGACATCAACATGATAAACCGTGCTCTGCCAGTCTGAAAGCGAGCTAAGACCCTAGATCTGTAGGAGTCCCGACTAACAGTCAGAGGGGACGAGGTTCAGGACCATGTCTCCTCTGAAAGAGGTTTGGACAAGGCCCGTCATATAGTCCCCACCGCCCTGTTAGTCAGCGTGCAACGTTCAAGTAAAAGTCTGCATAAGGCTGTAGAGGGGCCAAATACAAGACCTATAGTCTTTTTGATGATCTCAATATCATATTGTCTATTTATAAGACGTTTGATTATTTTATTACATGATAAGATAACGTTATCGGAGCCTTTTACTTTCCTTAGTTTATATACGAGATCACCGTAAAAATAAGGATGGGAATTTCCATTGGATACATACTGTTGAAAAGAAATATTTCCAAATTTAGATAGAAGTTCTGAATAAGATCTGAAGAATTTGCCGAATGTTTTTCTTAGCTTGTGATATCTGTAACCCTGAGTTAAAAGTTTAGTAGTAATTTGTAAATTTCGTTTATGAAAGTCCAAAACATCGGTGCAGCCTCTAATAAATCGAACTAATTGAGATATATAGATACCATATGATGGGAGTCGACGGACATTGCCATCCAAGTAAGGGAAATTTACAATAGGAAATCCAAAATCCTCACGTTTATCATAAATATTAGTATATATTAGGTGGTTGATAATTTTGATGTTTAAATCTAAGAAAGGTGTAGATTTATCTCAAGTATTAGCTATATTCAATGTGAGCTCTGGTGGATCAATTTCTGATATAAATTGTTCGAATTCAGGGTTGTCGATAACCAAAATATCATACAGATATCTACAAGTATTATTGAATTTGTTTTGATTTTTGAAGATAAACCATAAAATCCCTCTCATAACAATAAAGAAATAAATCTGCTATCAGAGGCGCGCAGTTAGTACCCATAGGAATCCCAACTATTTGTTGATATATCTTGCCATCAAATTGCACAAAAATATTATTCATGAGAAAATCTAGTGCTTTACATAATTCCTTGCAAGTCCAGTATTTATATGAAGTATATTGTTTGTTGGAAAAGAATCCGGAGTTATTGGAAGTACATATGTACGTTTTAGATTCTCTGTGAAAACACCAATGTATAAGAGACAGCAACTTGCTTTTAATCAAATCATGAGGCAGAGATGTATAAAGTGTAGAAAAATCAAATGTAGAAATTTGAGTTGCTTTGAAATTTAGCGAAAGAAGTTTGTCTATAACTTCATGAGAATTTTTAATCGACCAAAAGTAATTGATGTTACTATTATGAAATGCGACATCACAATATTTGATAATATGATCTTTTATAGCAGTTAGAGCAGACGTAATATGCTTCGATAGTACCGTAGTAGAGCAGTGGCTAGAATTAGATATGAAACGTGATTTATATGGACTTTTATGTAGTTTTGGGAGCCAATATATGGTTGGTAGATCAGATTTATCAGTTTTAATTTTGAAGTCGGACATGGTCATGAGGTGATCGTGCAAGGTGCTGTCTTTTGAGGTAGGGCTTTCCACAAACGTATGAGTGGAGTTTAATTCGTTTTAAGTACTTCAATATAATATAGTTTTCAAACAACTATTATGTTATTACCTGCTTTATCAGCAGGAACAAAGACATATTTAGCATGTAAGTCAGCTATCTTCTTTTTAATAGAATTTGCCGTCAATGTATTAGGCTGTTGAAATAAATGCGGATTTTCCGTAAAGTTCTTAATACGGATATCGACAATTCTTAAAATCTCGTATTTCCAATCATTAAGAGCATGAACCTTTACCTGTTCTTTTTTACACCTACGTTTACAATATGTAGTTAAAGCATCTTCTATAACGTCACGGCATTTATTTAAATCTATCCTGGACGGTAACCTATATTTAGGTCCTTTTCCAAAAAGGGTGCGCAATTTCTTGTCCGAAATACAGTTTAGGTCACCAGTAATAACATGACCTGCCGGTTTATAAACATATTTAGATTTATCACAAGAACACGACGAAGGAATAGAGTCTGAAACATCAGGGTTAGATGTAACTTTATTATAATTTAGAATAAGATGTCTTATAGGCTTTTTGTACTGGCAACAAATAAGTGGAGGTTCTAAATTCTCAAAATATTGGGGGATTTGAGATGTGACTCTATGATCACGGAAAATATTAGAAATGTTAAGTAGATCGAAGCCTTTATTAATAAATTAAATTTTGAGAAATTGCTGCTTGGGTGGAAGAGACGGAATACGAGGAAAGAGTTTATTATATGAAAATAAAATAATCAAATTGAGTTTATATCAATCAGAATTGCGTAAACTTCGAAGATCAGCTTCGTCCAGGATAGATTTCAATTTATTTACCGGAATAGAGGATAGTGCATGCAACAGTTCATGACGGCCATTATTTTTTGCGATAAATAGAAGATCGTTTAATGACCTATTTAAACGATTACGTTTTCTGATGTTACGATTACGGCGACGACCATGTGACCTAGTTTTTCTAATAGTTTTATGTCTTAATGTAAAAATATTGATCTTATTCTGACGAGAAGAAATATTACCTTGTCGATATATTTGGTCGTTGAGACCGAGAGGATATGGGGTTTGTAGTTGTTTAATCCAGTAGAGCTCGGTTTCCAGAAGTCGTTTTTTAACACCTGATTTCGTATCACCTGGTAATTTAGAGATATTTTCTACTGGAGTTATTTTCACATTGTTAATATTATGTTGGTATTTATTAAAGTGGTTATAAAGAAAATTCTGGTATTTACGTCGTGAATTATTACGAATTTTATAGGAATGATTCCGAAAACGTTGTTTCAGAGTTTGAGAAGTTTCCCCGACATATTGAGCCCCACATCCTCTAGCTTCTCAAGTGATGACATATATAACATTGGCAGTATTTCAATCTATGTCTTTGTCTAATTTGGTGTTAAATGTATTTCCATTAACCGAAGATTCAATATTGGACTTGCAGCTTAAATGATGGCAAGTAAGACATTTCTTGGCGTTGCACGTATTAATCTTACAATACCCTCTGCGTATAGAATTGACAGCTCTGTAAGAATTTATAGGTGTGAATGTTTTTGAAAATGAGATAGAACGTTTAATAGGGAAACTACTTTTAAGTGGAGAAATATGAACTTTAGTGGTGCCGAATGATTTTCTACAAGAAATACCAGGTATATGAAGAGTGGACACAGAGGGCAATCTAAGTGGTGTGATTATAACTTTAGGAGATTTCTATTTTAATTTTATTATATTTGAAGCCATTTTAATGAAAAGGGGGGGGGGGGGGTAAAATTGTACAAACACAGGGGAAAGCTCCCACACAACCAAGTCAGTAACTATTGGGTGAATAATAACACTTGAAACACCCAGACAACAACTCCGTTATATAAAGGCGTCTGTTCCGTCCGGTTATATCAAATGAATCGAAGCGGTATATACATGTATATAGAAAGTAAACTAAACATTAAGTGCACTTGGAGTAAACTTGCCATCAAGTTTAGTACTAAACTTGGAATCAAGCTTACTACTAAACTTGATTCCAAGTTTACTCTGTTGTCGCCAAGTAAACTTGAGAAGCAGTCATAAATTTAACTTGAAGTGCACTTTATGTAAGGTTAGGACTGCAGCTAACTGTATATGAGATCAAAATCTCAGACCATAAAATAAATGTTGGGCTTGAAAATCCGCTAATTAGAGAACTGACTGAAATTACCTGAAAATGTAAATAAATTCAATCACCCAGAAGATGGTATTTTTGTACAAATTCATTTTTCTGTATCTATTTGACTATTATCATTTTTATGTGCATATCTTTGGCGGTATATATCAATTAACAGATTTTTACACATTTTCAAATCCATTTTGTAACAATATTTTTCACAGAAACCAGTCATATATCACAGTCAGAGTTCTGCCTTGATCACTCTTTTCCGTTAAATAGGAAAAGTTATCAATACATTTCTCTCAAACCATGGTGATAATTATATTTTCGTGCATTTCTTTTTAATCGATTGATTGATTATTGTTATACGTCAGTTCACGATTATTTCGCGTACATAATTATACCTTTGCAACTGACCAGAAGTAAAGAGGGATATTTTACATGCCACTCCTACTATGTGCTCACAAGGATTATCATGAAGGAGACATAAAGAACAGGAATTGAAATCAACCAAACTTTATGACAATTTGTATTTATGAAGAGTTTATATTTGAGATTGTAACATTTTTATTCAAAGTTTTTATGTTTTTAAAATAATGAATATAATACATATAGTAGATTAATATACAAAAATTAAGCTAAACTATGATAAATTAAAAGGTATGTGATATTTTCACATTTTTTAAAGAGTTATCCGCCCCTGATTTAGGTAAAAATGTTTTTGCTTATACAGAGCATATTTTTTGTCATACAAACTAAATTCCTTCAAATATCCTTATAAGTAACCATTTTAAATAAGTTTTTACATTATTATGAATCCTTGTATAAGTTTTTAGAAAAATGACCTTGGACATTTGGACTTCGTCATTCTCATCAAAGTAAAAAAAGCATTCTTCGTCAAGTTTAAGAGATTATATTTGAGATGATAAGACTTACAACCAATGTTTTTATCTTTTTTCGTAATACCTGTAGTACATAAAGTAGATTAATATAAATAAATCACAAATTGATGCATAACTGATTAAGTTATACACTCATAAAACTGCGAGGTTGTGCATTTTCATTTACTTGAAAAACGTGTGAAAATGCAATATTATCCATTTTCAAATCCTCATATCTTGTAAAGTACTCGAGATAAACCGGTGACATTTTAAGAGTTTGTTGACTATAAAACATGCTTTGTAACTTACGTATTCTTTGGTATATTGTGATACAAGTAAATTATTTATAGGTATCTAAAAAGTGTATTTCATGTGTTTTTAAGGAAAGAGTTTGGGCCTCCCTATAAACTTGGAATCAAGCTTGCTACTAAACTTCATTCCAAGTTTACTCTGTTGTCGCCGTGTAAACTTGAGAAGCAGTCATTAATTTAACTTGAAGTGCACTTTATGTAAGGTTAGGACTGCAGCTAACTGTAAATGAGATCAAAATCCCAGACCATAAAATAAATGGTGGGTTTGAAAATTAGAGAACTGACTGAAATTACATGAAAATGTAGATAAATTTCAATTACTCCGAAGATGGTATTTTTGTACAAATTCATTTTTCTGTATCTATTTGACTATTATCATTTTTATGTGCATGTATTTGGCGATATATATAAATAAACAGATTTTTACACATTTTAAATTCCATTTTGTAACTATATTTTTCACAGAAACCAGTCATATATCACAGTCTGAGTTCTGCCTTGATCAGTCTTTTCCGTTAAATAGGAAAATCTATCAATACAGTTCTCTCTGGTGATAATTATATTGACGTGCATATGTTTTCAATCGATTGATTGATTATTGTTATACGTTATTTCACGATTATTTCGCGTACATGATTATACCTATGCAACTGACCAGAAGTAAAGAGGAATATTTTACGTGCCACTCCTACTATGTGCTCACAAGTAGGACCCGAACCCGAGACCCATCGTTTTCCGAATCATCGACTGTCTCTACGCCTATTTGGATAACATATAGCCGATAAACCTGGATTTCTGACATGAAATAATTTGGGGAAAGAATGAAAAGTTGTTACGATTAACGCTAATAGTCTTTCATGTCCCCTTCGTAAGGAATATTTAACAACGAAAAAAACATTTTCTTAAAACTGTCAGTTTGAAAGTGAAATGCCCCTGAAGTCATTATTTAAATTTTCCAAAAATTTTACCTATGTTTTGTCCATTTCTGCAACTGCAATTGTCAACCTGCATACTGTTTTCGCTAATAATTTCTTCGTTGTTGAATCCAGTATTAAACTCCCTTTAGGATCAATATATTAAGACACGGGTAGATTTTGTAAAATCAAAATAACGTGAAATTCATTCTCATTCATAGCTCTCTCCTTACAGTATGAAAGCACTCCGCTCCATATGGCAGCAAGAAACGGTCACATTGATGTTGTAAAGATACTTATCGATGCAGAGACGAATGTCAATGCCAAGGGCACGGTAAGTGAATGAAGAATGTCCTACATGATGAAAATGTAGTCTCATTTATTCCTGGAAATGCGAAGACGGCGTTGCCCAGTGGATAATGTGCTCCGAACGAAAGGTCCGTGTTCGATTTCCGCCGTGGGTATACCAGTGTTCTTTCTTTCGCATGAGAGTAAAAAACCGAAGTCCCGTGTCAGGATAGGCGTGGCACGTAAAAAGGCAGTCAATGCTCCTGGTTGGTCTGTTACAAAGGTAGATATTTCTATGCAATGCATCAGGCAGTCGCCGTAGCCATATACGCGAATAATGTTGGAGTGACTTAAAGCAATACTCAATTAATCCCAGAAATATGTCATATTACCAGTGGTACTATTGATTATAAAACAGGAAAAAATTATATTTTTCTTACCGTTCCAATTTTCGGTCAGACTACTGACATGTATCGTCTCCCCTATGGTAAACAATTTGTATAACATTTAGAGGTTCAGATATCATTTTCTCGTGCTGTTGTAGTATTGAAAAAAAAAATTTTGCAATTTCATCCTTTTGTAATAATGACAAATATTGAATAACACTTAGCTTTCGATCCCTATACCACTTGATCTAACTTCGTCATCCTACACAAATTCATTACGTGTTCCTTTGTATCCCTCTTCATATCTGCTTGTGTGTCCATTGCATAAAGATTGAAATACAGTTCTTTCATTCTATGAAATATTCTCAGCTCTTAAGTGAAAATACACTAAGTCTTGACGTCCTTTTTGTCATTTCGAAATAATTTTCTTAATCTAGGATTTGCATTTATTTTTTTATTACGTGCCTCTGCACAACTTGGACTTAAATGGAATGCAGTACAATTCTGTCTATTTTAATTATTATTATTATTTTTTGTTTTGTCTTTTTGTTTTTGTTTGAAAAGGTTCTCTCAGAAATGTATGGAAGATATACAACTTTATAACCATAAGTCGATGGCATGCCATATGATAACAATGTGGTAGGTGATATAATCTTCGTTAATCAGAATACAGTGCTCAATAAAAAGATTACATAACGCTATAGAGGGAAATCAGACGGAATGCTTCCTATCACCAATGGAAATATTGACGATCAAACAGAAAAAAGCATAACGGTAACACTACCGACATGTAACATCATACTTTTGCAAACAATTAAGAAGTTTAAAGATCAACCCCCCCCCCCCCCCCCGAACAAAATTGTTGAACAATTCATCAGCAATTTCTAACCTTATGTAGAAATGACATACTGAAGGAAGAAAGACAAGTTACTACTATACAATTTTAATGTAATGTTATGAAAAACAAAATAAAAAAAGAAAAGAATAATAACAAGCAAACAAAAACCCCCAAAACAAAAATTACAAATAAGAGACACAATCCCACCTCCCAAACCCCCCCCCCCCCCAAAATGACATCACATGACATGACATTAGTCAATCAATTGGTTTGGTTAATCGGTTTACGGGCCAGTCTTCCCATTCACCGAAACAGCAGTATAATCAAAGGATACACTTTTAAATTCGCAATTTTTTCATTCAAATAAATGTGTATTGAAGACTTTATAAATGATAATTTTAATTTTAATATTTCTCTAATATACCTGTAATTGGCACTCGAAAACATGTGTTTTTCAGTACAGCTCGCATGAATACACCAGCAAAAGTGATGACTCTTCGTCATGTGCAATCACATGGTCAGCCCCAGGACAAATTCTATAATATCTTTAAACGTTGACTTCCGAATCAAGTTGCAACATTCTCAATATATCGAGGTATATCGCGGTAACTAGGTCTTTGGCGATCACTTGTCACCTGTGTGGCTAAATAATTGTCTAATGTCACATCAACTAGCTGTTTGACCCAGCAAATATCAACATTCATTTCGCACCTTTTGTCATCTTTCAAGATGTTAATTAACGATCGTAATAAACTAAACTGGGTATTCATAGAAATGATGGACAAGAACTTATTATCAGATTTCCTGTTTATAAGACATTGTGAAGGATTATCGCGAAGGGAAGGTAAAAGATTTGTGTGGGTATATGTAGTACAAAGCATGCCGCATGTAACGTCAAGCCATGGAGACAACCTTAAAAAGGTTGTTCCAATGACCTACATATATTACGGCATGCTTAGAAGACACCGGAAGTGATGTTATGATCTGAAATAGGTTGCACAGGACATCGCATCAAGCGAACGTCCATGTAGGAGCATATGTGATATATGTAGTAATTTTCGACTTCGACCGTACGGCATCTTCGCCTAGCTTTAAATAGAATTTATATTTGAGATAATAAAACTTATATCTCTTTATGTTTTTCGAGATGAATATAATACATATATTAGCTTAATATAAAAAATCAACTATATTGTGATAAATTTTAAAATATTGGACAGTCCCCCCCCCCTCCCCCAATCTTTTTCTAGGTCAAACGATTTTTTGCTTTTACAGAGTTTATTTTATGTCTTACAATCAAAACCTCCATTCATATATCCTTATAAGTAACAACTCCCATCAATATAATAAGTCTGCACATAAATAAACATTGATATAATGTTTCTCAAAATTTTACCAATTCTAGTTCTAATTTAATTTCAATTGCGATGTTGGTTTTATCGCCTTTTTTGCATATCTGTTATTTAACCATTGCATAGACACAGCAACAGATTTCTTTCGTTGTATGAAATATTGTTTTTAACTTTAACTTCGTTTTTATGTCACCTGCGAAGCATAGCGGAATTCGTCCGTCTGGCTGGTAGTCACACTTTCATGTTATTGGTTATTTCTTTGAAATTTTATAATGTAAGAAGACAAAACCTGCAAGGCTTAACGAACAAACAAAGAACTTTTTTAGTTTGTACCATTTTTGACCTTATGGGCTTGATCTCGGATTCTGGTCAGGAGTTATATGTATATATACATTGCATCAAATGATAAATTGATTTTTTATTGACCATAAATCACAAGCTTCCCTTAATCTTTCAGACGCTTATAGACTTAAAGGCGGGAGGAGAGAGGTTTATTTATTTTGTAGTCCTCTAACATATTTTTGATACTAGCATATTATTACATAAAACATTTAGGGGACGACCATTTGATTCGAAAGGTGGGCTGGTAAATTTGGTCGAGTCAGATTATTACCTTTCAGATCTTTGTAGGATAAAATATTTATGCAAATATTACTTTAATTGTATAGGTCTTGATACAACTAGTTTCTATGGTGAAGACTATAGCCCCTCTAAAAGTCATATAATATAATATATTTAAAATGAACAGAGTCACTGATTAGATTTTATAAAAACAGAGCTATCGATTGTTTGATTTCTGTTTCAATTTAGTATTATTTTAATTTATTTATTCAATTCTATTTATTTATTTATTATTATTTTTTTTTTTTTTGAGGGGGGGGGGGGGGGGGGGGGGAAGCGGGGGCTGTTTTCTTGTTTGTTTCTTATTTTAGAGTGTGCTTTTGTTTTATTATGATTATTACTCTTTCGTTGCTTGTTTATTTTATCGCAATAAATCTGTACATCTCTTCTTTGTTTCTAGTATGTCAGAACTTTATCATAGTTTCTAAGCATCTTTTTCCAATGCTTGATATATAAACACTAATTCATCCCTCTATAGCACTGTTTTTCAACAATATTTTCCGCATTGTAGTTTCAGGGCACTCCACTTCACAAGGCTGCATTAAATGGTCACACAGATATAGTCAAGATACTTATCGATGCTAATGCTGATGTCAATGGCACGGACTCGGTAAGTCAAATATGTATTAGTACAAGATACAAATTGTTTTTAAACTGTCCCATATCATCAGTGGAAATATTGATTATGAAACTAGAAAAACCACATTTATATTTACCGTTCTAGTTTTTGTCACACTACTGACATGTACCGCACTACTTTGATACATCATTCATTACTGGATAAATAACTTAGCGTTGGACGAACAATTATTTTGTAAGGGAGAAGATTCCTTTTCCATTTTTGTTCTGTAGATTTAAATCTAAAATTTAAAACTGAAATTTATAACAGAGTATATAAAGAAACCCAATAACTAATTTCAGTCATTCATAGATTATATCAGTGAATTAAATTTAAATAAACACAAATATTTTTTAAATACTATGCTTGTACGTCCTCTTACTCTCTCGATAACAGCTTTTTCAGTTCCTTAATAGCAGATACGATCGGGACGGTATCGGTAAAGGGCAGATAACTATTAAGTAATTGCCTGCTTGAAAGGCCCATAGTAAGAAGTTCTCATATCATTTGGATTGCGCTGTTAAATGATCGTTTGGAAATAGGGTGCAAATTTTTTAACAGAGTTGTCTCTACTTACTATTGTGGATCTGACATCATTTACGTAAATGGTCAATGTCACATAAATGATTAGTGTCAAATATTAGAAGCGCAAAACATTGACTGCCAATTTCGAAATATATATTAGATATAATTTTTTTTTCACAAAAACCATACGTATTTAGTTCCAATCCAGACGTTTACCCAATTGATTTGCCTACTTATTTACTAATTTCGCTACTCAGTATCTAAGCAGATGACTGTTTTTTTTTTTTTTTTTTCGTTTCCCCATCCAACTTTGCTGATGAATAGACCTCTCCCTCTATCACTTGGATTTCTTGACTTCAACTTCAGATTTATAACAAATCTTTAAAGATCTTTGATAATGTCTACAAGGTGTTGGAGAAACCGACACAGTGTGTATCCTTTGCTTTTAACAAAACATATCACTCTCAATTTCAGTCAAACAGTGTTTTTGAAATTTATATCAAATATAGAGCAGGTCTCCTCAGTCTTATTTTCGTTCTAATGGCTCCATAACATACCAGTATTAAAAATAAAAATCGGCTATGATATAGTCCTGAACCTTAATCCCTTCTGACTGTAAGTCGGATTTTACAGATCAGAGAAGTAAGCTCGTTATCACACAGTCAAAGCGTATGTGAGCTACGTTGATAGGCTATATATGTGTTTTTGATAGAATAGTTTAATTCCATTTTTTACACTTATTACTTCTCAAAGTAGCCGCAAGTATTGGCCCTAAATGAATGATAGGACCACAATTCCTTACGTTGCGTAAAGTTGCATTTTTGATAAACGGAATGGCCGGCACGATTCTACGCATTTCGGCATCAAATGGAGCAAATATCCAACATATTTAAACATAAAGCATACGATCGGCAGCGTTAACTTACCCCCGATCTGTCGTCTAAAAGCTCTACACACATTTTTTCCCAACCTGTTTTAAATTTGCCGGTTTCTGTGTCAGCCATTCGGTCTCGCGAGATCTCGTTAACAGAAACCTCACAAAAAGAGGCGGAGCTGACGAAAAACACCTGGTCAATGTTACTTTTATGCCATTTCTCTGTTTACATTTTATTCATCGGCTAGCTATTAATGAAGAAGAAAATTAAATTGAAATGGCCAGAAATGCGGTAACTAGCCGATAAATAAAAAGTAAACAGAGAAATGACATAAACATAACAATGACCACGTACCCATGACCACGTGTTTTTCGTCAGCTCCGCTAGCTATTAATCAAGAAGAAAATTAAATTGAAATGAACGGAAATGCGGTAACTAGCCGATAAATAAAATGTAAACAGAGAAATGACATAAAAATAACAATGACCACGTACCCATGACCACGTGTTTTTCGTCAGCTCCGCCTCTTTTTGTGAGGTTTCTGTTAACGAGATCTCGCGAGACCCAATGGCTGACACAGAAACCGGCAGATTTGAAACAGGTTGGGAAAAAATGTGTGTAGAGCCTTCAGACGACAGATCGGGGGTAAGTTAACGTTGCCGATCGTTTGCTTTATGTTTAAATATGTTGGATATTTGCTCCATTTGATGCCGAAATGCGTAGAATCGTACCGGCCATTCCGTTTATCAAAAATGCAACTTTACGCAACGTAAGGAATGGTGGTCCTATCATTCATTTAGGGCCACTACTTGCGGCTATTCTCAAAGTTATCTTGTTAGAACGAGAGAAAAACTACTGAGCTATGAATTATTTGATTCTAACGTGAAATTAACTCGTTCGAACGAAAAAATATATATCGTTCGTGCAAAACAAAAAATATATATTCAAACTAGAAAAAAATCTCCTTCGAACGACTGTTTAAAGGAGGTAAGGAAGGTAAACATGGAGACAATTTTGTAGAACAGAGCCATATCAGAAGATGCAATAAATAAGTTGAAAGATGGAAAAGGAAAAACACATATTTGTTCTAACATTTCATTTTATTGTTTTTATAGTTATATCATTGCACTTTGGACCTGTACGATCATAGGAAGTGACAATGTTAATATGAGTTGAGTACTGTGTGGATTAACGCAGATCTTATATTACGTTCAGGCCGTTCATCAGAACTGATAAAATTAAGTCTCCTGCACCTTTCCATAATCATGAAGGATTTCATATCACCTGTTTTGGCAGGAGCTCTTAGAAAGTCTTGTTACTTACTTGTTAACCATTGACCTCAAATAAAAAAAAATTAAACCAGTGAAAGGATTTAAGTTCTTAGAGTCGCCAAAGACCATAGTGTAGGGTAGTACTTCGCGTTGAGGTGGTGTGTGTGTTTGATTCACCAAGGTGCGTTGTGTTATGCGACAAAATTATAAGTCAGTAAGAAAGTTAATACTTTTAATAAAATCTCTACAGCAACATACAAGATAGCAAGTTGGCTTCGTGCGACGTGGAAAAGGGGGAGACCCGGCAGTTACGATGATCACAATGTTATGTTTCACAATATAGTTCTTTCAAGTTCTTTCTGAACCAAATAGATCTGAAGTCTATCAAGTATTCCCGAGGTCTGAATTCTATCAAGTATTTCCGAGGTCTGGATTCTATCAAGTATTTCCTCGGTCTGACTTAATTAAATTCCCCAATTGCTTTTATATATTGAAACACTATCCATTTCCTCAAGGAAATAGATTAGCCATAAATTGACCAGTCCAATTATAATAATTATACTAATTTACCACGTACCCCACGAAGCCATTAATTCACAAATCTATCAGACTTTAAGAGAAACAAGCAAGATAGACTAGCCATTAACTGACCAATTCAATTATGATAATTACAAGTCTTTAAGATAAACAAGCGTGAACTTTAGTGTCTTTTAATTGAGTCATTCACAGGAAATATCGTCCAAGATATAATGTTCCTTGGTGGATCCATCGGTGGTGTTTTTTAAAAACAATTTGTAGGTAGCGTGGTATTCCGCTACCTTACATTCCTCCCCATGTCACTAGAAAATATTCGAACACAATATTTTCTTAAAACAATCGATTATGTAACATGTTCTGTGTATTAGTCCAACGTTATTTTCCTTAAAGCATTATCCACGGCAATATCTCTCGGCATACGAATGTTCCAGGAAGTTCATACTGCAACAATGTAATAATAATGAATATGTACACGAAAATTAAGTTCAACATATCTCCCGTTAAATTTCTATTTACAATCTAGTCCAATGAAATCAAGGGTCGTCATCTCAACCTATTTCTCAGTACGTCGCACACCAATCTTCCGTTATATTACTATATACAATTTGATCCAATAGGGGCAAGGGTCGTCGTCTCAACCCATACCCTAATTCATTGTTGTCGGGCAAGGGACGTCGTCTCATCCCATACCCTCAAAGTTCTTTAGGCCATCTGAAGAATCGGATACACCCTCTCTTCAGTGTCTATCTTCTCAGTAACGGCTTGGTCCATTATTGGCGCAGTAGGCGTGGCAGTTGGTTCCTTAGCAACAATATTTTTCATCTCTTGCATATCATTAACATCATTTGATTCTATGCCTGACCTCCAAAATCGTCTGGCCATCTTACATGAAAAAATATTTTTCTTATATTTCTTATAGATAATTATCAAAACAATAAATCCTACAACTATAATTACAAAAATTCCCATATAATGCCATTTCGAAAGAGGCTTTTCTATCTTAACTTTTTTTTCAGATTTCTAATAGTATCAATAAATTTTTAATTGGTAAGTTTTAATATGATTTAATTCTTTAGGTATAACCCTAAATATTGTTTGAGGTTTGCTTACGTCATGAGAAAACGATGCTTTAATTTCAATAGCTATCGCATAAGAACCATCAGAAATAGATCCCGCGAGTAGTAATTAAACATCTAAATTCATGTTTTCACAACAATTGTTTTTATCATTGCTCTGGTATCTAGTGCACAATTCTTTGATAGCGTCGTGAGTGAAGTTTAACGACGAAGGAAGCTGACTCTGAATTTCTATTAATAGATTTCTTAAGTCGTCTGGGCTAATAATTGAAGGACTTAAATGATCCAAGCTTAGCATGTTAAACTGGAACGTTAATGTTCGACTGTTGAATTTTATTGTGTTTAAAACGTTTTCTCATTTGGGTATTTAGGATATATTGTTTACAATCAAACTATGAGGTGAATCTGTCTATCAATGCTCCACATCAGGTTGGGCAGCAATCGCAAAGAAATATTTGGTCGCACCCCATCCCAAGTAGAACATATATATTCACATGTACCTAGCTTAAACATTGAATTGCCACCTGAGGTAACCTATCTACCTAATTGGCTAAAGATTTCATTCATTCCGTTTTAACTTTTGTCCGAAATAGGAGATTATATAAATGTCATTAATTATAGGAAATTTGATTCGTTAGCGATCCTCAACCATATCAGTCTAACTCATCAAATCACTACAGATCATCAAGAGGTGATCTAAATACACCGGTTCAAGAAGTTTTCGTTTCAGCTTCTTTATTTGTTAATCGCAAATACCACATATGATGGGAACCGAGTTAATGCAATTTTCTATTAATTAAGTCATTTAATGTAATCAAGGAGTTAACCATCTCCTTCATGTGTCTGTTAACACATGCCACATTACTATGGACATTACTAAGCTTTAATTAATTTATCAAAAAGATCAATGACCTTCAATAGTACTTTATCGCGGCCTTTTGCGCGCTTTTCACATCTTTTTGGTGTTTTACTATTGACAACTTCATCTATAACCATTTCATCATCAGTAAATTCGGGGCCTGGTTGTTCAGGGTCCGATTCCTGTACTGATTCCGATTCAGTACAATCTTGGTTTAGTTGTCTCTTTTTTCTCTGCCTGAGTCTATTAGACAATTCCATTAAGGGTATGTCATCTACACTTGATGATGAATCCCTTCGGGTTCTGCACCTGTTTGCCATTTTGCTAAGTGGTATATTTTCATCAGACTCGTCAGAATGTGACTCAGATTTATCACATTCTTCAGGAGGTACTACATAATAAGTTCTCCTAAGCCTATCACCCATGTTATCTTTTGGTATTTCAATTGATCTATTTCAGCCAAACGTAATTGTTCAGCATGTGCTTCCGTTGTAGTGCCATCAAGTTGACTTTAAATTATAAAACTAACCGGAGACGTTTGTTCTATAATTCTATAATACGGTTTCCATCTGACATCAAATTTGTTTTTTTTTTTAGTATGATTTTTATAATAGACTGGGTCTCCTATTTGAAACTTCACTGATTTACTGTTTCTATCGGCATATTTAGCTTGAGCCCTTTTAGCTTTCTTTAAATTACGATGCACTTCTAAAAACGATTTGTGCTGTATTTGTAACGCAATTTGATGTTGATCGTCGCCGAAATATTTGCGTCGAGGTTTCAAAATACTGTCTAAGGGAAGAACCACGTCTCTATTGTAAAGTAGGAAAAAGGGAGAAAACTTGGTCGAATCACTGATGTTAAACCTTATAGCGGCTAAGGTTTGATTCAAGTATACGTCCCATACCGAATGTTCATCCTTCAGATATTTTGACATAACATCATGCAAGGTTCGGTGAAATCGTTCGACTTTAGCATTCCCTTGGGGATGGTAATACGATGTTGTCACGTGATGAATATTCAAAGCTTCCAAAGTCTCTCTGTCAGCTTTGTTTACATTTTCTGTACCATTGTCAGTAACCAACTGCAATAGTGAACCGTATCTGGGAAATATTTCATTAATGAGCAGCTGCGTAATGTTATCTGCAGGCAGACTTGTCTTTTACGGCAAACGCTTCTGGGTACCCGGAATACAAATCAACAAATGCGATTATGTATTTGTTTCCAGATAAGGAAGTGGGATAAGGTCCTGAGAGATCCAACCCAACTTTAGCCCAGGGGTATGGTGGAATGTCCGTTTCCATAAGAGGAGGTTTTATCTTTGTCAAATTTCTAGTCTAACACGTTACGCAAGACTGAATATATTCTAACAAACCTTGATAGAGTTTTGGCCAGTAATATTTACTTTTTATTTTATAAAAGGTGCGATCTACACCGAAATGACCTAACTCATCATGGTACTGTTTTATGACATTCATTCTCAAATGACTTGGTACATACAGTCTTAACGTGGGGTTGTCATTGATATCAGAGATATAATACAATATATCTTTCACCATCATATAGTGAGCTTGATTGACATTCGAAGCTTCACCATTTTTCAACTGATTTTTAAGTTTTAATATGTCCGAATCCTTCTCCTGTTCTTCAAGCATATTAAAACTTTCCAGATCATTCACATTCGGTAGTTTTAGTTCTTCATTCTGTACCTTGCAACTAGCATGGTCTCTAGGTTCGAATCTATTAGAGTTCAAAGCATTGACCTCTAGTGTGTTTCGGTGGATATCTGGTATATCACCAGTGTTTTCGTCCGACATATTGGCAGATTCTTGAGGACACCGTGATAACAAATCAGCACATGTGTTCTCACGACCAGCTATGTATTCAATTTTGCAATTATAAACCATTATATTCATTGCCCAGAGTTGAATCTTTTTATTTTCCATAGGGGCATCAAGAATATATTTAAGGGTCTTGTGGTCTGTTCTTATGACAAAACTACTATTGTGAAGGTAATGATCTAACTTCTGTAGCGCATAATGGATAGCATACCCCTCTTTTTCTATGGTAGACCAACGTGTTTGGGTATCACTAAGTTTGTGACTTAGGTAATAAATTGGTTTTTCATTTATTACGTTCGGAATTGCACCATCAATGTCATCACAGGGTTGCGTCAAACATGCAAGTGTCGCTTGCGTCCGTATATAACGTATAGAGCTTGTTTAAGTCCGGATATGATAAAAGGGGAACCACTGTGAGACTTTGCTTGAAATAGTCAAAAGCATTTTGACATTTTTCACACCACTGAAATCTTGCATATTTTTAAGTTAAAGCGATCAGTGGTTCAGCTATCTTTGAGAAATTAGGAATAAAGCGCCTGTAATAGCTGCACATACCTATGAAACTACGAATTTCTTTTACAGTTTTGGGAGAGGGCAAAGTTCGAATCGCCTCTACCTTTTGTGGGTCGGGCTTGACTCCGTCTTTGTTGATTTCAAATCCCAAATAAGTGGTTTCTTCTTTAAAGAAAGTACATTTCTTTAATTTCAACTTTAGGTCATGTTTTCTTAGCCTGTCAAAGACCTGTTGAATATGAACTAGATGTTCTTCATGAGATTCTGACCAAATAATGACGTCATCAATATAAGCAGTGCTGAATTCCTCACAACCTTCGAGAACTATGCTCATTAATTGTTGAAATACACCAGGGGCATTACATAATCCAAAAGGCATTTTGTTGAATTCAAACAACCCTTTATGACAAGCAAAAGCAGTTTTTTTGTTTGTCTTTTGGGTCCATGGCTACTTGCCAATAACCAGATTTCAAATCTAAAGTGGTGAAATATTTAGCTTTCCCTAATTGTGCGATTATGTCGTCTATCAACGGAAGGGAATAAGATGTAGTTTTAGTAATTTTATTCAATTTCCGAAAATCTATGCACATTCTAGTGGTTTTATCCTTTTTTGCAACTAAAACAATGGGAAAACTCCAAGGTGACTGAGAGCGTGAAATAATTTTTGCATCTAATATTTCATCAATCGCACTGTCTACTGTTTTCGTATGATGTAAGGGAATTCTATAGGGTCTAAGTTTTATTGGTTCATGGTCACCTGTGTCAATTGTCATTTTCACAGTTTCCGTTTGTCCTAACTCTGTATCTTTAGCTGCGAATAAGTCTTGATTGTTCACAAGTAATTGCCTAACACTTTCCAAGTGTTTGGGTTTGGTATCTTAATCTTTTAAATCTAGAGACGTTTTATTTGACAAAACTTCATTGATCGTTTTTGTTTTATCTGTAGCGGGTGTCTCTTTTTCGTCTATCGTGAGATTAGTTACTTTTCCTATGATGCAACCACGTTTTAAATAAATAGTTTTGCTTTAGATGGTTACTTAAAGCAGTGGGCACTATTTTATTTGATTTTACTATTGCATTATTAATTTCAAGACCAGGTTCATAATCCACATATCCTTTTTCTACTGCACTTATTTCAACAAACAAATTCAGTGTGATTCAACGGAGTTTTTATCCGTGCCGGAACAATGTTCATAGTGTTTGGTTTCACTTTTACACCTCTCTGTAATCTTACTAGGGCGTTTATCAAGCGGTACATAGGACCTTCCTATTTTCAAATATCCTAAGTCATAATAAAGTCTTACTCCATGAGTTGTTAGAAAATCTCTGCCTAAAATAATGTTTCTATTCATATCTGCTATTACATAAAATAGTTGATTTACTGTAGTCCCTCCTAATTTAATTTCTAATTCCACATAACCGTCTATTTCTAATTTTCCGCCATTTACAGATTGGAGATTAATAAACTTCTTTACCAAATTTGGGGGTCTACTTAACGATTGATAAATTCGTCTGTGTAACAAACTAACTTCAGCACCACTGTCAACTAATGCTCTAAATTTCTTTTTACCAATTTTCAAAAGGGACGAATTTGGACTACCAGCTAAATTTATTTTGTAAGACGGATAGTTTTCTGTTTTATTCTTAATTTTATTTTTGAAGTTTCTTTTATTTCTGACTGTACGTTTAAAACTCCCGGCGACGGTCCTGTTTCGGCGGGAGCATACTAGTTTTCCTGATTCGTAGACTTCTTTAGAGACCAACAATTCCTACGAATGTGACCTTTCTTTCTACAATGAAAACATTTCATGTCTGCATGTTTACCACGCCGAGCCTGGGGGTTTTGTCCTTCATTTGTCTTTTGTACATCGTTAATTTGTTTTAAGCGACAACGATTTGTAGTGTCGTTAGTTCGATTACAAATAGCACATCGCTTACGGGGCCTATAATGGTCAACTTCCATCGGCGTCTCACCATTCTCATGCAGAAAATTGTGTGAACTATAGGTGGAGCTACCTGTCCTAAGACTAACACGTTTCCGAAATGATAATTCAGTTACAGCAATAGAGATTGCTCTCTGAAAATTCTCGGGATTTTCCCGCATTACTTTGATCTTCAAGTAATCATAAGCCAACCCATCTATAAAGAAATTCACTAACTGTTTCTGAACTTCTGCTGTATTTAAATTATCAAAAGCTTGGTCTGCTAATTTTGACAATCTATGCGCGTACAGCGATACTTCTTCATCTCGTTTTTGCTTTACTCTTTGTAGTAAGGACAGCGCGTGCTGTCGATCCGATACGAGCGCGAACCTTATCGATAACTCTGCCTTATCTTGATTCCAGTTAAATCCGGGGTGATCATCGTATAATCGTTCAATAAAGTCGCTAACGGCATCGTTACTCGTTCTGTAAGCAATTTCTTTTGTCTCATCTTCTATTAAACCATTAATTTAGCACATTTCTCAATACTCTTAATCCATCTATCAAATTGATCTGGTTTTGTTCCGTCAAAAGATGGGACATCTAATTTTACCCCTTGTGTCGTTAAAATCCCACTTAATCTATCAACTTGCCTACCTAATCCTTGAAAAAGTAAAGGGACATCAATATTTTCAGCCATGACGATTTCAGAAAAGTAAAAATCAGACTTACCGACAGAGAATGATGGTTAAAATCCAAATCCAGTCTACGGCAACCAAATCACAAACATGTGTAGGGTAGTACTTCGCGTTGGGGTGGTGTGTGTGTTTGATTCACCAAGGTGCGTTGTGTTATGCGACAAAATTATAAGTCAGTAAGAAAGTTAATACTTTTAATAAAATCTCTACAGCAACATACAAGATAGCAAGTTGGCTTCGTGCGACGTGGAAAGGGGGAGACCCGGCAGTTACTATGATCACAATGTTATGTTTCACAATATAGTTCTTTCAAGTTCTTTCTGAACCAAATAGATCTGAAGTCTATCAAATATTTCCGAGGTCTGAATTCTATCAAGTATTTCCGAGATCTGAATTCTATCAAGTATTTCTGAGGTCTGACTTAATTAAACTCCCCAATTGCTTTTATATATTGAAACACTATCCATTTCCTCAAGGAAATAGATTAGCCATAAATTGACCAGTCCAATTATAATAATTATACTAATTTACCACGTACCCCACGAAGCCATTAATTCAAAAATCTATAAGACTTTAAGATAAACAAACAAGATAGACTAGCCATTAACTGACCAATTCAATTATGATAATTACAAGTCTTTAAGATAAACAAGCGTGAACTTTAGTGTCTTTTAATTGAGTCATTCACAGGAAATATCGTCCAAGATATAATGTTCCTTGGTGGATCCATCGGTGGTGTTTCTTAAAACAATTTGTAGGTAGCGTGGTATGCCGCTACCTTACAATAGTAATTGGAAGAAAGTGCAAATGTGAGCTGTACAGAGTAAGAGGTGTCCTTGATATATTACGTATGTGCCAGAAATCCTATTCTTCTTTATGTTCATTGTGTTGATTCTGTGCATTCAATTCTGTTAAGCTAAGTTCTCTGAATGAGACACACAAAAGACTTATCGTTTTATCATTATATTTAAATGTTAATATTTAGCGTTTCTGTTTTTACAAATATTAGCTTTGTTTAGCTGAATTTCATACGGTTATATTTTGGGTATACGTTTTTCAAACTCAGTGTTATCGATAACTAAGATGTAATCAAGATATCTATATGTATCATTGAATTTACCAATGCCTTTAGTTTTTTGAATAGAGTGCATAAACATCCAGTTAACGCACTTAGATGTAGTATCAGTAGTAAGCTAGGACTGGAACTTTTAAACTTTTAATTTCTTAGCAATAGGAATCATTATTTCGTAATGTGTGCTTTCACTTTTGACTTTATTGATTGATTGATTGATTGATTGATCACACCACGAATATTTCACGTATATGGTGACGACATTTCTCTTATTGTTCAAAAGTCATGGCCGTCTTACATTTCGACTTTATATTTCCTTGATACAAGAAAAAATTTCCGACTAGATGTAGAGTTTGGAGATAAAACAGCGTTAATTATTAATTATTGATGGAAAGTGCGCGATTCCCATCATAATGCCTATTCAGCTACCTTCTCATGATCGAAGAGTGACGTCATTTTATCTCAGCTAGTGGCTAGTGCGGATTATTTACTCTCTGCGTAAGTTTCATGATTGAAGTAACTCACAACGTCATATCGACGTAACGTACAGTACTAGTTTGACCATAATGTGATTTTGGCACTCTAAGTGTTAATGAGCTTCGCCATCCGTTATAATCCGCTAGTCGGCGCTTGTGTACTATGAGTCAGAAATGCCGTTGAACGTTAGCAACCTTATGACGTCATAAGAACGTTTCATTGTTCTTTACCTTATTTTTTTGGGAATAAGTATTATTTCCTCCCTTAATATTAGTACCGCAGCTAATTGGGGTGAAGTCCACTAAACGATCTCTAATAATTCTTTTACGTGATTTGTTTGTCTAATGGGGGCTCATGTCTCGAAACACACCGTCTGTCCTCAAGGGACTTTCTTTTCTTTTCTGACTTAACAACAAAACATCCTACATTTTACTTACGTGCGAAGCTACGTCTGCTATTAGGTTTTTATCATATTCGTACAAAGCTTTACTCACTCGATTTGAAGAGGTTACACAGATAATATGAATCGTCAAATCGTGCATTACAGTTTACGATTATGGTTCAGCGGATCATTGCCTACAAAGCATGATTATGGACAACTCGTCAAAACAGTTTTCAACTCCCTAAAAATTAAATTTGTAAATAAGGGGATTGTTGCTCTGCGTCTGAGAAGCATTTTGTAAAATTTCTCCTTATTTCAAACACCAGCAGTCGCCTTGCGTTTCCTACATCTATATGTCTACAGTTGTTTCCAAACTATTTTCACTGAACATAATTCGCAGTGCCCTGACGTAAAGTCTCTTAAAATATCCTGTTCTACATCTGACTTCATTTACCCTCCATTCCGTCATATGGTAACGGGTGACCTTAATATTGTCCGTAACAGGAATTGGTAGAGCCTTTGGAAATTATTATAGATGCATGAGAGAAGTATGCCAGATAATGGGCTAGAAAGAAGGATATGGAACTCGACACTGTCTCCTAATTGGGTGGATAAACATTTAAAAGAAGGATAGCACGTCTTAGTCAATCTGTTAATACTAGACACAAGTCGATTTTCACGACCCTGGTGTTACCAATGAACTCTTTGTCCTCCATTTTTAAAAATTTTATTATTGTTCCTATTGACAAAGCTGCTTACTATTTTACTTTCGTTTACAAAACATATTATTTCAAATTTATTTTTGGTAAAGGAAAAATCCAACACCTCGAAATCCAGTTTACACACTCAAAACTTTATCTGTTATTAAGACACTTGATAATCACAAATCTGTTCTTCGGTCATTCGGTATTCAGATTATTCTGAACTTGATTTACCGTACTGGACTTATTCCCAGAATGCACAAGATCCCTTACACACATAGTCAAAGGTGCTCCAAAAATCGCTATCCATACTTCAAACATACTATGAATTAAAATACTCCAGAAGCGGTATCAATCAGATGTGGATCCTGTAGGAATCTTAAGAACTTCTAGATAATCTCAAATCCCCCAATTTCAATCATGTTACCAGTATAAAATCTTTTAATGACACCACGTTCGACACTATCATTCATGATTAAAATCTCAAAAATAGACCAATGAAGAAAATACCAGACTACTTTCTTGACAAAAATGGATAGTGCAGATGCAAATATCTTGTTCTAGGACTGGAGGACACATGAGTCGTGAAAGAACACTCTCTTTCAGGCAAGAAGTATTCTGAAGACATCATCAAAATGCTGGAATTTCTTGTAGAGAATATTTTCGTGTTGTTTGGAGGAACAGTTTTTCAGCAAATTGTTGGTATTCCTTAAGGTACAAACTGCGCCCCACCTTTTTTTTTAAATTCTTTTATATTTATTCCAAGCTGTGTTTATTCAGTCCTTGCTCTAAACAGGAAGAAAGTAATTTGCAATTCAAACGATTTCCACATAAGGATCTTCACTCTCCTGAGTAGCAAGTCTCCTGCCTATGGCGTTTTTGTATCTCAACCTATAAGGTACGCCAAGGCATGTTCGAAATACAACGGTTTTAACTCAAGAGCTAAAGGCTGCTGACCGATGAGCTACTTGTTATGTTATGTTAGAGAACGCCTGAAATCGTTACTAGGAAAATTATACGTCGCTACGGTGTATTCGGACTTTCACCTAATTTCAAATGTTTCCATATAACTGTTGCAACGGGTTTATCGTGCAAACAGGAGACGCTCACTCTTCCCGGGCACATGGTTTAACTCCTGAAATGTTGTATACCCCGGGCTCGCAACAGTTTGCAAGGGATAATTCCATAATTGAGCCTCCCATCTGAGACTTCGGAAATGGAATACTGATCAGTACTCCGTTTTCTCTCTTGCCATGAAATTGCACGAGATACTATGCATCAAAAACGCCTAGGCTTTACACAACTCAGCGGACGTCCAATATTTATATGAAGTATATTGCTTGTTCGAAAAGAATCCTGATTTATCGGAAGTACAGGTATATGTTTTAGATTTTCTGTTACAACACCAATGTATGATATCCAACACCTGATTTGGATGAGATGTATATAAGGTATATAAGAAATTAAATGAAAAGATTTGAGTTGCTTCGAAATAATGTAAGAGGAGTTTTTATAACATCAGTTTTTATAGACCAAAGTAATTTATGTTACTGTTATGAAAAGCGAAATTACATAATATGTCTAAAAAGCACAGTGGTGAAGCAATGAATAGAATTTTTGTTTTGTAATTTAGGTAGCCTATACATGTTTGAAAGATCATATTTATCAAGGTTAATTTTGAAATCAGACATAATCATGTCATGGTTACGCAAGTTGTTTCTGTCAACGCAGGGGTTTCATCAGATGTTTTGGTAGAGTTTAATTCAGTGTGAAGCACATTGATATAATATAATTTTCATACAAGCATTGTATTATTGCCTGCTTTATCAACAAAGAGATATTTAGTATGTAAATCAGTCATTCACATTTTAATAGACTGAGCTGACAGTGCATTTCACTATTATATTGATAAAACATTCACAGTTGTTGAAAAAAAAAAGTAAATAAATGAGATGGATAGAAATAATCTTATGAGAGACTCGGTGATTGGTAAATTTTATTACATCATTAGTTCATTTCACAAGGACTATGCAAAGAATAAGTTTGATGAGGCCTTTTAATTATTGCATATATCCTTCAAAGGCATTGAGAGTTTTTACATACTGATCTAATCCCTTGCTATCAGTTACCATGAACATTTGTAATAATATCTTGAAGTCGATTCAAAGCATGCTAGAATGGATTGAAAAAGCCTCATTTTGTGCTGTTGTCAAAACAATACCCATGGATCAATTCATTCGTAACTGTGACATAATGTGTATCTATATAAAGGCTAACTGCTGTGCGATTTTCAATGAAATTGATTGATAGGAAAAACATGGATACCTGAAGGCTTCTAACTTAAATCTAAAACCCTGGATAAAATCCTATAAAAACATGATTTATGGGTTAAAACCACAGTCAACGGGCTTTCAAAAATATTTGTCACTGTAATAAACTAATTAGAAATTCTGATGTGATTATAACTCATACTGATCGGTAGCCCTTTTCACACAAATTCTTACGACAAATATTTCTCTTACGAAGAATCTTACGAACTCGTTCTGTTTCACAAAAATTCTTACGAACTTCGTAAGTCAAATATTGTTCGTAACGTTACGACTGATTAATACTACTCGTAAGTGTAAAATTTTTGTCGTAAGTTGAAAGTGACTGTGGAAATATATGCATGAAGTATAAACATTTTAAAGTTCCCGAAAGTCCAAGAGTACCTCTTACAGAAATTTAACTTTAGATGTATTTATTTTGCAACACGGACTTACATTTACATACGATGCGCTTGTAACATGTAGTGACGTCATGGAATCGCATGCAGTACTTGAAAATACGTCATCACATAACAGTTTCGGGATTGTAGCTTCACATGTGTCCACATCTATAAGGATGTATAAAGTCAAGCGGATCACGTAAACGAAAAAAAAAAAAAAAAAGAACCCCCCCCCCCTCTCTATCAGTCTTTCAATGTCTAAGACGACTAACACCCTCCTCATGTCCCCGTAAAATTGAATTAGCTAATTTTTGTAAGGCAGACTGTTTCCAGTGAAATATGGATGGTATTTATTGGCGTATTTAGAGAGGGAATTGCAAGGGTTGCAGCCCCCCTCCCCTTTTTAATCGGTAAAATTTTATAAAAAAATATCATTTTCGTACCATTTTAGCGCTGCAACCTCACCCCCCCCCCCCCTTTCCAAACCGAATAGTGCAAAACATTCGTCATGGGAAACTGCAACTGCCCATCCCCTTTCAAACATTTTCAGATCCACCAATGTATTTTACTATTTAATAATTGGAAGAATTAAAGAAGTAGTCCTAGAAGTCATTACATTGATTTACACCCGCCAACACTTAAAGAGGTAGATAGGGTGGCGTAGAATTTCCTCTAGCCAGTCTAGGCTGAAATCCACGCTATATAAACGTAGACTTTATGCCGCATGATGTCGATGAAAGGCAAAATAACACATTAGTTTGAAATTTAGTCTAGTCGGGTATTTACCCCAAACTAAGCATACGCCAGAAGTTCCGCCGTTTGATAAAAGTTGCTCCTGGGCCCTCTCGTGTATAATTGTTTACACATTCTATATAAATGATGATGTGAGTACATAATGAAAATAGAGAATAACATATAGCATTGGCCAATACATAGATCTAAATACATATAATATACATGTACACATAAAAAGTTCACATCTGAAGTTTAAAGGACGCATGCGCTAACTAGTTGCTAGGGAAGATTTGTCGCAAGTTTGTTCGTAAGAGGGACTTGATATTAGTGTTTGGAAATCTATTCACATGACACTTTATCAAACAAAATTATGAATCGGAGAAGGAATAATAGCTGACATTTTTAGACAACACAAAAAAGAAATTATTTCTAATTAGTCATGCATATATGAATTATATATACTTATACAAAGCTTGATGAAATACTGATAAATGGAGGAAAATTTGATAAGATATGATTCAATAAACCACAGTTTCAAACCAACATTTTTACTTCGGACATTATATAATACATTTCGGAGCAAAACATATCGGGACGAGTGGTCTTTCAGAGCGAAACATCTCCAGACTAAACGCGCATTCGGGGCGAAACATCCCGTTACCCAATAATTCGTCCCAAGATACATCAACGGTATAAGTGTACTGTATGTCGCACCTGTATATTTTGAGGAATAATAAATGACAACAAGCACTTGGACTTTGGACCTTGCGGATACGAGTCATGGATAAGAATTGTGTGAAATATATCTCCATCCAAAGTATAAGGAAGAACCTATGACCCGAACAGGAATTCTAGTTTTTGCTGCACTAAGTACTTGACCTTGAAGATATGACCTTGCTTCAATGTCATGGCACAATCTTGGTTCATAGAAAAACAATTATGAAAAATATTATATCCCTTCAATATAAAAGACAGTAATGGCCCGGACAGGTAGACAATGTGATTACTTTATAACTCCCCCATAAAATAGTAATGATAATAATAATAATAAATAAATAAAAAAAAAAAAAAAAATAGGAACCAAAAAAAAAAACCCCTTTGTTTGCCGGTATAAATATATATTGCAGTGATTTTTAACTTAAATAAATTAGAACTGACATTGCTAAAGTTAAAGCAAAAGACAATATAGTTCCTTTAAATGCTTTCTTAATTCCTTATGACTGTCCATTCTTCATTAAAATCCAGATTTAATACTTGTGTACTGCTAGGTTACCGTAGAATGTTTACTTTGCCTATACAATTAACTCATGTTCATTTTCAATTGACTGAATATGAGAGAAACAGCTTTTTTTTCCTGAAATGTGTAACAAGTGTTCGAAATTAAAACAAAAGTAAATTTTACCTTGTATATTTCCTAACTGAAAATGCATTTCTCGTCTCTGTCAAAGTACATACTCCTGTTAAAAACTTACCAAATATTGAGGCGTCCGATTTCAGAATCAATTATATAAGCATAACCTATATACATAAAGGAAATAAATCATACCTATTCATGAATGTCCTCCTTTCTTATTCCTACTGCAACAGCTGCTCATATCTCGTACCTCTTTCTTTCTTGAATAGAAAAGTACCTATCACTACTTCGATATTGAAATTGATATTACGCGAGAAAATAGTTGTAGGCTGATATATGCAGCACTTCAAAAGTTGTCATCACTCTTTATGCTTACAACTAAATCTGATGAATGCAATAAATGTAATGGATGAAGGAGTGAAGACCCGCGGGATTGTAAATGTTATTTGGTTCGTCAGTGAAATTTTTTCAATGATATATATAATACCTGAACAACGATACTGGCGATGTTCATGAAAAAGAGATCACTTGGAAATGTTCCATGAAGTAAACAGAATTTTTTTTATTAAACCAGACATCAGTGTTCTGTATAATGACTAACTCTATCGCGTTATAATTTAAATTTCCAAAAAATTTCACCACTGTTTTCTTACTCCCTCTATTTCTGCAAATAAATGTGAATCTAGACACTAATACACTGAGTGTATGGGCAAAGTGTTTTTCAATAAAACTTTTCAGTATTAATCACAGTCGTACAATTTTGCACATTGTATATTTATTTTTTTTTTTTTGCATGAATAATTTCTTCTTTGTTGAATTGAGTGTTCAAATCCATTTCGTGTCAGTAGTTTGTGAACTTTCCATAATTTGTAAAGTAATGATGACTTGGTATTCTACCTCATTCACGTCTTTTGTCTTGTAGGTTCAAAACACCCCTCTTCACGAGGCAGCATCAAATGGTCACAGTGATATAGTGAAGTTACTTATCGATGCTAAGGCGGATGTTAATGCCAAGGACTGGGTAAGTCAAATCAGGGTGTCCTACAAAAAATGAAGATTTTTGTTTATGTTCCATATTACCATTAGAAATACTGACCATGAACAGGAGATGAATTATTTTCATATTAAAGTGCACTTCGATATCATTTTATGACTGCATTTTAAGTTTACTTGGCGACAATATAGCACAATTGGAATCAAGTTTAGTACTAAACTTGACTCAGTTTACTTCAAGCTTATTCCTACTGCAACAGCTGCTCATATCTCGTAGCTCTTTCATTTTTGAATAGAAAAGTGCCTATCACTACTTTTGATATTGAAATTGATATTACGCGAGAAAATAGTTAGAGGCTTAGATATGCAGCACTTCAAAAGTTGTCATCACTCTTTATGCTGACAACTAAAACTGATAATTGCAATAAATGTATCACAGTCGTACAATTTTGCACATTGTATATTTAAACATTTTTGCATAAATAATTTCTTCTTTGTTGAATCGAGTGCTCAAATCCATTTCCTGTCAGTAGTGTGTGAACTTTCCACAATTTGTAAAATAACAATGACTTGGTATTCTACGTCATTCACGTCTTTTTCCTTGTAGGCTCACGATACCCCTCTTCACAAGGCAGCATCAAATGGTCACAGTGATATAGTGAAGTTACTTATCGATGCTAAGACTGATGTTAATTTCAAGGATACGGTAAGTCAAATCAGGATGTCCTTCCAAAAAAAAAAAATGAAGTTTGTTGTTTATGTTTCATATCACCATTAGAAATACTGACCATGAACAGGAGACGAATTATTTTCATATTACCGTCCTAGTTCTCCGTCAAAATACATGTAATTTCATACTGCTGTAAACAAATGTAAGGAGTATAAAGATCATCTCACCTAATTTAGAATTAATTTTGGGATCTGAACTATTCTTTTGCAATTCACATCCATTTGTAGTAATGACAAATGCTCCATCCCACTACGACTGGATGCTGTCCTAATCTTACATAAAGTACACTTCGAAATCATTTTATGACTGCATTTTAAGTTTTCTTGGCGACAATATATCACACATGAAATCAAGTTTAGTACTAAACTTGACTCAGTTTACTTCAAGTGCACTTTATGAATATTTCACTTTCTATATGCATATAGATATGACCTAAATTTCTTTTCTTCTTCAGCAGAATACTTTAACTTATCAAATAACACAAATATGTAAATGAAGCCACTTCACTTTTCCCCTGTTTGCCTCGAAACCCAAAATAGAAGTCAGTCTATTGTTTGCTACGGAATATCCCAGCATTGGAACATCTATACATCCTGTCGAAGTTAAACCACAAAATGCAAAACTTATGAGAAGCTGCCGTATAACAAAAGAAATTACTATAATAACTCATAACAAAAAGAAGAAAAACGTGTACAGTGTAATACGAAACTGCATAATTTTAGTTACTGAAAGTGAAAAGTAAACATGGTGTCACTTGACAGTAAATTTAAATACAGAATTACTTTAAAGTAAACTTGACATGAAGTGCACTTGACTCCCTTCTGACTGGTTTTCAGGACAAGAAAGAAAAAAAAACCAAAAACAAAAACAAAAACAAGAAAAAAACCCCAAAAAACAAAAACAAAAAAATAACAAAATTAAATAAATTAAAAATAAACAAAAGTTGCATTGTACTTGAATGTAAGTTTAGGACTGCACCCAACTGTACTTTTCAGTTATATGATTCCTTGCTCTAACTTTCTCACAAGTGCTCAATATGCTATACTTTTTTGTGATTAATGCTGTATTGAAAGTAGAATACAAGTCCTGAACAGAAATTTCTGTTTCTGCCATATTTCATTCAAACATAATAAAAAGTAAGGTTCATTTAAAATTATAATGTCAATTTTCAGAAGAGCATGACATTGTCTGTCTTTTCGGAGAGGCGTAGTTCATTTTCACAACTTCAATCAAAATAATACATCTGGACATTACATATCCAGTTCATTTAACAGTTTCCTCGAACTTTCCATTTGTTTTGAAATTCTATAGATATATGTAGGTCTAATAACATACATTTTCTCGTTCTATGTTTTGTTAAAATTTACCGCATGATCATTGTATTGAAATGAAATACATTTTTCTCTAAAGGAAATATCGTCAGCACTTTACTGGCAGACACTTATCTTTTTACCTTTGATATGATTTCCCTAAATTTTTAATTCGTTTTCCCCATTCAACTGGACTGATCAGTAGACCTCATACATCTGCATACTTCCAAGTCTTGGATTTGTTAACTATATCAGAAAAAGCGTTTTTAGAGTTTTAATCTCAACCTCATGTTTCTCACTCAGGTATATTTTTTCCTAAAATTGGATTTCTGTTTTGTATAATAGCTATTATTCCTATGTACTCTCAACTTTAGCAGCCTGTTGATTTTTTTTTACATTATAATGAAGATTACTGAAAATGAAATTCTTTCTTTGTTTTATCCACCTATTTGGTGAATGGACGATACATATAAGCTAAAATTCCACATGAATAAGTAACGTCTATAGCCCCAAAACAACAACACTGACAGTGCTCATGAAAAATATGCCACTTGGGTTTTTTGAAATGAATCGATTAGTGTCAAATATTAGAAGCGCAAGACATTGACTGCCAATTTCGAAATATATATTGGATATAGTTCCCATTTAGTTCCAATCCATAATTTACCTCGAATGAGCCATACGTATTTAGTTCCAATCCAGACGTTAACCCAATTGATTTGCCTACTTATTTACTAAATTCGCTACTTAGTATCTAAGCAGATGGCTGTTTTTTCGTTTCCCCATCCAACGTTACTAATGAATAGACCTCTCCCTGTATCACTTGGATTTCTTGACTTCAACTTCAGATTTATAACAAATCTCTAAAGATCTTTGATGATGTCTACAAGGTGCTGGAGAAACCGACACAGTGTGTATCCTTTGCTTTTAATAAAAGATATCACTCTCAATGTCAGTCAAACAGAGTTTTTGAAGTTTGTATAATATATATAATATATATTTTCGTTCTAATGGCTCCATAACATACCAGTCTTAACAAAAAAATCGGATATGATATAGTCCTGAACCTTAATCCCTTCTGACTGTAAGTCGGATTTTACAGATCAGAGAAGTAAGCTCGTTATCACACAGTCAAAGCATATGTGAGCTACGTTGATAGGCTATCTATATGTTTTGGATAAACTATTTTAATTCCATTTATGTTAATACCAGTGCTGTAAAATTCAGCGCCTATCTTTTTTTTTTTTTTTTTTTTTTTTTTTGTCTTTTTTATGACTCAGCCTGTGAAGTTATTTTTAAAATATCCAGTGGTTTTACCCATGTTTAGTCTATTTCTGCAACTTTAATGTCAATCTACTACTTCTTCACCATTCACCATATGAAAGAAACCGTATTCCAATTATATTACTGCATTATTTATGAAAGCTGCTCAAAATTGTACATGGTATGTTAGACTGAAACAGGCCAAAAAGCTATTTTATTGCTAGTGGATTTTTGTTCTGAGAACCAAACGTTAAAAAATTCGATTTTGAGAATTTCCAAAATCAGACATACCTTGAGCTTAAGGTGATACTCAATTAATAACTTAATTGATTTTCACTATATATATTTATTTTCATCGTTAATTTCCAAAGCAATAGCATCCTTGAACATTTTTCTTCATCTTGCATGTTGTGTGGTAGTGTACTTTAGTATGTCTAGGTATGTCTGGTTTTCGAAATTCTCAAATTTGTTACCGTTCGGTTCTAAGGCCAAAATTCAACCAACAATAAAACAGGTTTTGGCTTGTCTCGGTATATTGGTATACTTAAATATCTTTTTGTTGAACTGAGTCTTTAAATCGTTTTCGCATCAGTAGATTGAGAAAATTGTAGAATTTATAAAATCGAAATCACATGGTGTTCTTTCTTCTCGTAGAATGAGAAAACTCCTCTCTGGAATGCAGCATCAAATGGTCACATTGATATAGTAAAACTGCTTATCGATGCTAAGGCGGATGTCAATGCCCAGACTACGGTAGGTGAAGAAAGAATGCCCTACATGACAGAAATTAAGTGTTATTTTTCTCCAAGAAATGTGTAATATTACCAGAAGTACTATTGTACGTAGCCGTTTATGTGCCATAATAAAGAAGAAAAGAAATATGTTTCATCAAGTTCGAAAAAGAAAATCTCGTTCGAATGAGAAACTATTTCGTCTAAGCTATAAATTATTTACTTCTAACGTGACTCGAACGAAAAACTATCTCGTTCGCGTGCGCAAAAATAAATATTCAAACTAGAAAACAATCTCTTTCGAACGACTATTTAAAAGGGGTAAGGAAGGTAAACATGGAGACAAGTTTATGGAATACAGCCATATCAGAAGATTCAATAAATAAGTTGAAAGATGAAAAGGTAAAACACATATTTGTTCTAACATTTCATTTTACTTTTTTTTATAGTTATATCATTGCACTTCGGACTTGTACGATCATAGGAAGTGACAATGCAAATATGAGATGTGTACTGTGTGGATTAACACAGATCTTATATTACGTTATGGCCGTTCATCAGAACTGATAAAATTAAGTCTCCTGCACCTTTCCATAATCATGAAGCATTTCATATCACCTGTTTCGGCAGGAGCTCTTAGAAAGTCTTGTTACTTGCGATATTCATTGACCTCAAGCAAAAAAAAAAAAAAAAAAAAAAAATTAAAACCAGTGAAAGGATTTAAGTTCTTAGAGGCGCCAAAGACCATAGTAATTGGAAGAAAGTACAAGTATTCTTTGAATTTGTGTAGATAAACATGTATATCACACCTCATTGATATTCATTTGATGTGTAATGAGTCATTTGCCAAAGACACTGAAAGTAAATACTGGGCAAAATGTTGAGCTAGTCGTTAGCTATACAGAGTAAGAGGTGTCCTTTATATATTACGTATGTGCCAGAAATCCTGTTCTTTATGTTCATTGTGTTGATTCTGTGCATTCAATTCTGTTAAGCTCAGTTCTCTGAATGAGACACACAAAAGACTTATCGTTTTATCATTATATATATACATATATATACTGGCACAATATAACGTAACAAAAATTGTCACATGACAAAATAGCTCAATGGTGTGGCATTGTCCGAGGAAGAAAGTCCGAGACACACATCAAGAGATGACCAGAAGAAAGATCTGTTCACAATGAATCTTAATGTGAAATCCCTATCCCTCTTGAATATTTCAAATGAAAACTCCAGGTTAAAGTTTTGAAAGTAAGTCAAAGTCAAAAGTCAAGGTCACAAGTCCAAATCATGGTATCAGATGAAGCTTTAGTCAAATATGACTGTCAATAGGACGTTGCTTTTTCTGTTCTGTTCTGTTTTTATTTATTTATTTGATTTTATTTAGTTATATAATGTACATGTATACAGCGTCTATTCTCATGAAAATGTGTCAGATGTCTTATATCTCTTCTTGATTATATTTGTCCAAGGAGGGACATACGTATTTAGTTTCAATCTAGAATTTACCCCGAATGATTTGCCTATTTATTTACTCAGTTCTCTACTCATTATCTAAGCAAACACTTGTTTATTTGTTTTCCCCATTCCACTGGGCAGGTGGACATTCTATTACTTGGATTTCATACTTTCAAGAATCATAAATGCTGGATTCCCCACTGATATAAGTACCAAAATTAACTAGAGAGGATGAAAACCAAATCTTTTAAATTCAAATAAGCTCTCAGTGTTATCTCCTTTACTTAAAGAAAAACAAAATTCTTCCTTTAATATGAATAGTTTATCACTCCCCCCCCCCGCCCCCCCCCCCCCCCCCCCCCCCCACCACCACCTTCCTTTTGTATCCGTAGATTTATCTGCAATCAAATTGTAAGTCTGAAGTTGGAAACAGGGGTCAATGTGAACCAAGTCATAAAATTACGTCTTATTTTATCACTCAATATATAATTCTTGGTATCTATTACATTGAAATGTGGATATCTGTACAAAATTATATACATGTAAGTGGTCTAGTATGCCACATCAGATCCAGGTTTGAATTTCGTTGACCCCGGTCGCGTGACCCATGATTTGGTTGACCTATCTACTGTCCCCACGACCTTTCTATTGACCCCAAGACATTGAACTCTACCGTGTTCCTTATCGTGACCATAAATGGGAATTCCCTGGTCTATTTTAAGAGGATACCAAATGAAACTCTGGTTTGGTGACATTACATTAAGATCAAGCGGAATATGGAATCAGTCAACCCTCCCCCCCCCCTCTTTTTTAATCACATTTGTTATGTCTCGTGACCAGTGAATCGTAGCTTTCTCCATTAGTTCATTGTTAATGTCATTCATCATTGTAAGTCAACATAATAGCTCTGACGTTACCGGTGACTGATATTCAATAAGACATTTTGGTCGGTTTATAGGAAATGACAACAAAAGTTATAACAGATTTCATTATTTGTTGTATACACCTTCACCAATATACACAAATAATGTCTATAAAATACATATAGGAATACAATACGAAGCATTGCATGGGTATCATTCAGTGTCACTTTCGATTTTATAGTCACTTCCTTATTTGTCTTCGTATAGAGAATCAAAATCCATTTTATGCTCTTTGATTACAAGAGCGCAAGCCTTTTCTGTGTCCATGAATTCACCTTCAATTAAGTCGTCAGTCTCTTGTTTGATTTTACGATGGAGTTTACTAGCATCCAAGTGATATATATATATATATAATATATATATATATATAATATATATATATATATATATATATATATATATATATATATATACTATATATATATATATATATATATATATATATTATATATATATATATATATATATATATATATATATATATATATATATATATATATATATATATATATATATTCATCAGGAAGCTTCGGTATTCTTTCATAAACAACGATCTATCGCTAGCATAAGTTCACTGGTTTCCTCCTTCGCATCTTGTTGGGATAAATTTGTGTTCTCGTCCATTAACTGATTGATTTTCTTCTCGTACTGGGAACTTTGTTCACCATCGCTCTCTTCTTCGTCATTCATCGGACAACTGTGTTTTACATGTTTCTGGAGATCACAATCAGTAGCAAAGACGATTCCACAGTCAACACACAATGGTGTTTTATCTAATTTGGGGCTTTCCTATTTCAATAGACGATTTTCCATATAAAATAGGACGGGTCATGTATGGAGCTGTATATGATTCGGGGTTTTCATATCTCGAACGGTGATTAAAATGATACATGTGATATGGGACAACCCTATCTAACATACCTTGGTGTGTCCGTCCTGCTGGCTGTGATATGTTCTCCGTATGGGAATCACACGCCCTCAAACGAGAAATGGAAATCTTCTTGTGAATCCGGTCTTTTATAGGTACGGTAGACGTATTTCTGTAGTCCTTTGGATTCCGGAGGAATATGTTTTAAATTTACGAGTAAATAAACAAATTGTCTGTCCACACCTTGTCAATACGTCTTTGTGTTACACGGATACATTTGTTTGGTTGATCTGTAGCTGGTCTCTGGGTTTTTTTTAATAGAACGAGATATTGGCTGTTCAAATTCATCATCTATTTTCTTTTCCTTTGTTGAATATATTTTGCATCAAGCACACCACGATAAGATTATGATGTTGTGCTCTTTCTGTGAAAAGTTCACAGACCTCTCGACTTCAGACGCATTCCTTTGAATATCGTCCATGACCAGTAAATTGTTTTCTGCTTGGTCTATGAAATCTTCACCTTGAACCCATCAAGGATCGCAATAATGTTCTGATGACGTCATACATTCGTTGCCATCTCTCATATCGATATAATGCTTGTTGGAGGATGATCAATCAACACTTCATTTAGCGTCAATAGTTCTTTAAAATCGTTGGCCCGGCCACTATCATGGTGAACCGATGTTGAAACTTTAAAAAGTTCTCCGACATTGTCACTCGCGGTTGTATTGAATAATGTGTTTGTGGTGGTGGTAGATTATGTAGTGGTGGATAGGGTGACTGCGTCCATGGGCCTCTCGCAAATGTCTTTTCATCGAACCTGGACTATAAAAAAAAAACCTCTTGCAGCACACAGGACACGATGAGGACACGATGTTGACAGCATGACGTCATTTTCACTAATGACGATTGATGTAATATGCAGCTCTTTTATTTGTTTTATATCCTCTCTGATATATTTAGTTTCCGAAAAGAGCCTACAGAACGTGACATAACAGAAATTCCCAAACATGTATGACGTAACGGGACAGGAAGCCGCATTGATTTGATATATATATATATGTGTCGCACGGCCTCGGTTAAAAATATGATTTTTGCACTCAATGACCCAACCCCACTCCCATGTTTCGAAAAAAGGGGGAGGGGTTGACTCTTTAACTATTCTGCTTCCCCTATATGTAATGTCACCAAACCGGACTTGCATTCGGTAGCATCTGAAAATAGACCCGGGAATTTCCCTTTATGGTCATGGGAAGGACCACGGTAGAGATCAAGGGTAAGTAAAGAGGTCATGGGTTCAGTAGAAAGGTAGTGGGGTCAGTACAAAGGTCAACCAAAGGCCATGGGTCAAGTGACTGGGGTCAACACTGACGTCACGACTAGAAGTCACGTGTTTTTTTTAAATACTGGTCTCTTATTGGTCGAAAGTTCATGGTGCAGGAAATTCAAACCTAGATCTGAGGTGGCATACCAGATTATTAATGTATGAGGAGTCAGAGAAAACTCGTTTAAAATAGGACAGCGTTAATCAATAAGCTTCAAAATTACTGTAAACTATGTGAAATCGTTAAATGTTTAATTCATATAAATACCAATAATTATCAAATCGAATGGAAAAATCATTGATGGCTAGTGTCAACCTACTAGGACACGCTGTGAAAAAAATGTATATATTATGAATGACAGAATTAAACCAAAATATTGATAAATAAAACTTTGTTAATACAATGTACGGGGTAATTTGATACTAGCAAATTATTCCATAAAACATTTAGCTCGCGACAATTTAATTCTAAAGGGGGGCTGGGGGCTGGCAAATTTGGTCGAGTCAGATTATTTACTTTCAGATCTTTGTAGGATAAAATATTTATGCAAACACTACTTTAATTGTATAGGTCTTTATAATACTAGTTTCTATAGTGAAGTCTACAATCTCTCTAAAGTTTTCTTGTTTCTTTCTTATTTTAGAGTGTGTTTTTGTTTAATTATCATTATTACTTTTTCATTGCTTGTTTATTTTATCGCAATAAATCTGTACATCTCTTCTTTGTTTCTAGTATGTCAGATCTTTATCATAGTTTCTAAGCATCTTTTTTTTCCAGTGCTTGATATATAAACACTAATTCATCACTCTATAGCACTGTTTTTCAACAATATTTTCCGCATTGTTGTTTCAGGACACTCCACTTCACCAGGCTGCATCAAATGGTCACACAGATATAGTCAAGATACTTATCGATGCTAATGCTGATGTCTATCCCACGAACTGGGTAAGTCAAATATGTACAAGACACAAATTGTTTTTAAACTGTCCATATCACCAGTGGAAATATTGATCATGTAACTAAAAATCACATTTATATTTACCGTTCTTTTTTGTTTTGTTTTGTTTTATTTTTTTTTTTTTATTTTTTTTTTTTTTTTTTTTTTTTTTTTTTGTTTGTTTGTTTGTTTTTTTTTTTTTTTTTTTTTTTTTTTGGGGTTTTTTTTTTTTTTTTTTTGGGGGGGGGGTTGTTTTTCTTTTTCTCACACTACTGTGATGTACTTCACTACTTTGATACATCATTCATTACCGAATAAATAACTTAGCGTTGGATGACTAATTATTTTGTAAGGGAGAAGATTCCTTCTCCATTTCTGTTTTTGGGATTTAATTTAGATTTAAAACTGAAATCCATAAAACATAAAAGTATTTACATTGAACCATGTTAGCAAATTAAAAAGTGAAAACATAAAAATGATTTTTATAAAGAATGATGCAGATGCCCCCAAAACTCCAATTTTTGTAAGAAATAAGGAGCATCTCAGGAGGGCAAATTACACAGACCTGTTACCATGGCAACCGTAACAAACAGCAACCAAATGAATATATTTTTTTTTACCTACGCATGTAACTTAAATACCCAAAACAGTTTGATGTCCTTCTGAGACTATGCGTGCCACACCCTCTATATAACATGGTTAATGTTTACAGAGAATCAGTGTTAACAACGAAAAAAATATTGCCTTAAAACTTGAAAGTGAAATGCCCCTAAAATTATTATTTAAATTTTCCAGTAATTTTACCAATGATTTGTCCATTCATAGCTCCTTCCAGCGTGAAAGACTCCACTCCATATGGCAGCAGGAAACGGTCACATTGATGTAGTAACAATATTTATCGATGGAGAGGCGATAGTCAATGCCAAGGCCAATTTAAGTGAATAAAGAATGTCCTACATTGTAGAAATGTAGTCTCATTTTTTCCTAGAAATGCGAAGACGGCGTGGCCCAGTGGATAATGTGCTCCTAACGAAAGGTCCCGTGTTCAATTCCCGTCGTGGGTATACCAGTGTTCTTTCTTTCGTATGAGAGTAAAAACCGAAGTCCCGTGTCAGGGTAGGCGTGGCACGTAAAAAGGAACTCAATGCTCCTGGTTGGTCTGAAACAAAGGTAAATATTTCTATGCAATGCATCAGGCAGATGCCGTAGCCGTATACGCGAAATAATGGTGGAGTGACGTAAAGCAATACTCAATCACTCCTAGAAATATGCCATATTACCAGTGGTACTATTCATTATAAAACAGGAAAAAATTATATTTTTCTTACCGTCCCAGTTTTTGGTCAGACTACTGACATGTATCGTTTCCCCTATGGTAAACATTTTGTATAATATTTAGAGCTTTAAATATCATTTTCTCGTACTGGTAAAGTATTGAATAATTTTTGCAATTCCATCCTTTTGTAGTAATGACAAATGATGAATAACACTTAGCTTTCGATCCCTATACATTTTGTTCTAACTTTGTTAGCAGTACACACATTGGTAACGTGTTCCTTTCTATCCCTCTCCATATCTGCTTGTGTGTCCATTGCATAAAAATTGAAATGTAGCTCTTTCATTCTATGAAATATTCTCAGCTGTTAAGTGGAAATAAACTTAACGCCCTTTTTGTCATTCAATATTTCTTTCTCATTTTACGATTTGCTTTTATTTTATTTATTTATTTATTATTTTTTTTTTTTTTTTGTTACGTGTCTCTGCACAACTTGGACTTAAATGAAATGCAGTACCATTCTGTCTATTATAATTATTTTGTTTTTGTCTTTTGTTTTTTGTTTTTTGGTTTTTTTTTTTTTTTTTTTGGTTTCAAAAGGTTCTCTCAGAAATGTATTGAAGATATACAACTTTATAACCATAACTCGATGACATGCCATATGATAACAATGTGATAGGTGATATACTCTCTGTTAGAATACAATGCTTAATAAAAAGATTACATAAGGCTGTAGAGCGAATTTCAACTGAATGATCCGTATCACCAATGGAATATTGAAGATCAAACAGAAAAAGAATATAGGTCACACTGCCGACACGTAACATCATACTTTTGCAAACAATTAATAAGTTTAAAGACCATCCCCCCTCCACGTAAAAAAAAAATTGTTGAACCATCCATCTGTAGACTTTTTGTACTTTTTGTAGAGATGACATACTGAAGGAAAAAAAAGTTACAAATATATATTTTTTAATAAAATCTTATGAAAAACCCAAATAACAACCCCCCCCCCCCAAAAAAAAAAACAAAAAAAAAACAATAATACAACCTCCCCCCACCCCCCGAAAACCAAACAAACAAAAACTCCAATACAACATACCAACCTCCCAGATGGGTGCAGTCCTAACATAACATACACGTTAACGCGAAAAGCGGTCGCGAGGACTGCTCTAGCACACGTGCTAGGACTGCTCGACCGGACGCGCGTGCGCTCCTCGCGTTAACGCGGTAGGGAATTCGCGTTAACGTGATTTATTCCCGCGTGCGCTCGGTCCAGTCGCACGTACATGTACACATGTCTATATTTGTAATTCTCTGTGCAGTACGGATGGAGAAAATAAAATGGATCTAATTGAATTACCGCGAATGTCGCCATAAAAACGTGTATTAAATGAAATGTTAAAATGACACCCTGCATTAAGGATTTCATATGTAATATAACAAAGGAAATTATCGCGTAGACATGCAATAAGGTAATTATGAAAAAAACGTCGTCAGTTTATACTAGCATGATTACTTTCTAATTTCATTTATTTATTTATTTTTAATTAGTTTATTTATGTATATATTTCTTATTTGTTTATTCATTTATAACTAGTTAATTGTTGTATTTACATGTATTTCTTATTTATGTATTTATTATTATTATTTTTAATTAAGCTATTTTCTATAATATATGAATAGAATAATTATAATCGTTATTATTATCTTTTTAATAATTTATATTTCATTATTATTAGTATTATTATTATTATTATTATTATTATTATTATTATTATTATTATTTTCCTAAAATAAGAATAAATTTCATTAAAGTCAATGTTCGGAAATTGCGTTAAATATTTCTGAAATTCATCCCTCAACTGGGAAGGGTTTTATTTATTTCTAAATATTTTACTTACACATTAATAAGTTTTTAAATTTAAATATACAATGTATACATCGATTCTCCTTCAAATACTTCTATGTGAACATGTTGATACAAGTTTTAAGTTGTAAGCAAGCGAATGTGGCTGTCAAGCACGTTCACGCGGCAATCAAGCGCGTTAACGCAGCAGTCAAGCGCATTCACGCGGTCTCGAAATTAAGTTCACATGGAAATCTGCGTTAACGCAAACGCGTGTGCCCAGTAGTCCTGAGCGCACGAGGAAAGCAAACTTCACGTTAACGCGACGTTAACATAATGTTATGTTAGGACTGCACCCCACTGTAGGTCACACTGCCGACACGTAACATCATACTTTTGCAAACAAATAATAAGTTTAAAGACCATCCCCCCCTCCACAAAAAAAAAAAAAATTGTTGAACCATCCATCTGTAGACTTTTTGTACTTTTTGTAGAGATGACATACTGAAGGAAAAAAAAAGTTACAAATATATATTTTTTAATAAAATCTTATGAAAAACCCAAATAACAACCCCCCCCCCCAAAAAAAAAAAAAAAAAAAAAAACAATAATACAACCTCCCCCCACCCCCCAAAAACCAAACAAACAAAAAATCCAATACAACATACCAACCCCCCCCCTCCCCACCAAAGACATTACAAAATTATTAGAATATTTGATAAGATATTAGTCAATCAATTGGTTTGGTTAATCGGTTTACGGAACCATCTTCCCATTCCGCGCAACAGAAGAATAATCAAAAGACACACATTTTAAAGTATAGATATTGTTCTTCCGTGGAGAGATCAAGGATTTACATGTGAAGCCGTTTTCATTCAGTCCTTGATGTCAACAGGAAGAAAGGATCTTGCATGTCAGACGATTTCCACATAACGATGTTCACTTTCCTGTGTAGCAACATTCCTTTCTCTCCTGTCTATGGCGTTTTTTATCTCAGCTTATAAAGTGCGCTAAGGCATATTCGAAATATAACGGTTTTGTCGCAAGGGCTAAACGCTAACCGATAAGCTATTTTTTCAGGGTTATGTAAGAGAACGCCTGAAATCGCCACTGAGGTATTTCTACGGTCTCTATGGTGATCTCATTAGAAAATATGAGGCCTCGCTTTGCAGAATGATTTCTGACGTTTTGGCGTGCGACTGTTTTGACAAATTCTGTTATGACGCCACATTCCTTATTTTCCTTTGTGCATTGGACTTTCACCGAATTTCACTTTTCCGTATATAACTTGCAATGGTTTATCGCGCAAACGGGAGACGCTCACTCTTCCCGGTCATCTGGTTTTTTGTATTCTTCCCTTGATATGTAAATACACAACAGTATTATTGTTTTGTGCCCCCTCACTTTTTCTAATTTAAATGCATGGCCTTGTCCCTGGTGTACATGTAATTCTATTCTCTAAATCATATTTTTTGTTTTACACAGGACTTGATACAATAGCTCTATATTCAGACAAGGAAGCATTTGATTCTGTAACACGATAGAAATAATTGTCTTATTATGTACATGTGCATATTTTACATAAAAATTGTTTAATAGAAAAATATAGTAAATATATATAAACACTTAAAAGTTATACATTTTTGATTTCATGTTGAACATTCGGGCGGTATTTTATTGGAAATTTCGATACTTAAAAAACTGCATCTGCATTTTCTTCTAGTTATGAATTGTTATAGTCATATGATTTGGGAAATGTTACTTTCCCTTATATACATTGATATCCGAGACGACCTTACGATATGTCTTTCCATGTCTAACGTTTAATTATAAGAAACAACTCCATGATTTAAAGGCGTGTGTTCCGTCCGGTTATATCAAATGAATCGAAGCGGTATATACATGTATATAGAAAGTAAACTAAACACTAAGTGCACTTGGAGTAAACTTGCCATCAAGTTTAGTACTAAATTTGGAATCAAGCTTACTACTAAACTTGATTCCAAGTTTACTCTTTTGTCGCCAAATAAACTTGAAATGCAGTCATAAATTCAACTTGAAGTGCACTTTATGTAAGGTTAGGACTGCAGCTAACTGTATATGAGATCAAACTCTCAGACTATAAAATAAATGTTGAGCTTGAATATCCGCTAATTAGAGAACTGACTGAAATTACCTGAAAATGTAAATAAATTTCAATTACTCAGAAATTGGTATTTTTGTACAAATACATTTTTCTGTGTCTATTTGACTATTATCAGTTTTATGTGCATCTCTTTGGCGATATATATCAATAAACAGAATTTTACACATTTTAAAATCCATTTTGTAACAATATTTTTTTCACAGAAAGCAGTCATATATCACAGTCAGAGTTCTGCCTTGATCAGTCTTTTCCGTTAAACAGGAAAATTTATCAATACATTTCTCTCGGACAATGGTGATAATTATATTTACGTGCATTTCTTTTCAATCGATTGATTGATTATTGTTATACATCATTTCACGATTATTTCGCGTACATGATTTTACCTATGCAACTGATCAGAAGTAATGAGGAATATTTTACGTGCCACTCCTACTATGTGCTCACAAGTAGGACTCGAACCCGAGACCCATCGGTTTCCGAATCATCGACTGTCCTTACGCCTATTTGGATAACATATAGCCGAAATTTAGTCAAGGAGGAAATGCAGATTGAATAGGAACAAAAATGATAAAACCTGGATTTCTGACATGACAAATTTGGGGAAAGAATGAAAAGTTGTTACGATTAACGTCAATAGCCTTTCATGTCCCTTTCGTAAGGAATATTTAACAAGAAAAAAATATTTTCTTAAAACTGTCAGTTTGAAAGTGAAATGCCCCTGAAGTTTTTTTTTTAAATTTGCCAGTGATTTTACCAATGTTTTGTCCATTTCTGCAACTGCAATTGTCAATCTTCATACTGTTTTCGCTAATAATTTCTTCGTTGTTGAATCCAGTTTTAAACTCCCTTTAGGATCAATATTTTAAGACACGGGTAGATTTGGTAAAATCAAAATAAGGTGACATTCATTCTGATTCATACCTGTCTCCTTGCAGGATAATAACACTCCACTCCATATGGCAGCACGAAACGGTCACATTGATGTAGTAAAGATACTTATCGATGCAGAGGCGAATGTCAATGCCAAGGGCAAGGTAAGTGAATAAAGAATGTCCTACATGATTGAAATGTAGTCTCAGTTTTTCCTAGAAATGCGAACACGGCGTGGCCCAATGGATAATGTGCTCCGAACAAAAGGTCTCGTGTTCGATTCCCGCCGTGGGTATACCAGTGTTCTTTCTTTCGTATGAGAGTAAAACCTGAAGTCCCGTGTCAGGGTAGGCGTGGCACGTAAAAAGACATTCAATGCTCCTGGTTGGTCTGTTACAAAGGTAAATATTTCTATGCAATGCATCAGGCAGATGCCGTAGCCGTATACGCGAAATAATGGTGGAGTGACGTAAAGCAATACTCAATCACTCTTAGAAATGTGTCATATTACCAGTGGTATTATTGATTATAAAACAGGAAAAAAATTATATTTTTCTTACCGTTCTAATTTTTGGTCAGACTACTGACATGTATCGTCTCCTCTATGGTAAACATTTTGTAAAATATTTAGAGCTTCAAATATCATGTTCTCGTACTGGTAAAGTATTGAATAATTTTTGCAATTCCACCCTTTTATAGTGATGACAAATATTGAATAACACTTAGCTTTCGATCCCTATACATTTTGTTCTAATTTTGTTAGCAGTACACACATTGGTAACATGTTCCTTTCTATCTCTCTCCATATCTGCTTGTGTGTCCATTGCATAAAAATTGAAATGTGGCTCTTTCATTCTATGAAATATTCTCAGCTTTTCAGTGGAAATAAACTTAACGCCCTTTTTGTCATTTTCATATTTCTTTCTTATTTTACGATTTGCTTTTCTTTTTTGTTACATGTCTCTGCACAACTTCGACTTAAATGAAATGCGGTACCGTTCTGTCTATTATAATTATTTTGTTTTTGTCTTTTGTTTTTTTGTTTTTTTGTTTTTTTTTTTTTTTCGTTTTTTTTTATTGGTTTGAAAAGGTTCTCTCAGAAATGTATTGAAGATATACAACTTTATAACCATAACTCGATGACATGCCATATGATAACAATGTGATAGGTGATATAATCTCCGTTAGTCAGAATACAATGCTTAATAAAAAGATTACATAACGCTGTAGAGGGAATTCCAACTGAATGATCCGTATCACCAATGGAATATTGACGATCAAACAGAAAAAAGCATATAGGTCACACTACCGACACGTAACATCATACGTTTGCAAACAATTAAGACGTTTAAAGGCCGTCCCCCCTCCCCGAAAAAAAAAAAATTGTTGAACCATCCATCTGTAGACTTTTTGTACTTTTTGTAGAGATGACATACTGAAGGAAGAAAAAAAAGTTACAAATATATATTTTTTAATATAATGTTATGAAAAAAACCCAAATAGCACCCCCCTCCAAAAAAAAAAAAATAATACAACCTCCCCCCCATCCCCCAAAAACCAAACAAACAAACAATCCGATAAAACACACCAACCACCCCTCCCCACCAAAGACATCACAAAATTATTAGAATATTTGATAAGATATTAGTCAATCAATTGGTTTGGTTAACCAGTTTACGGAACCATCTTCCCATTCCCCGCAACAGAAGAATAATCAAAAGACACACATTTTAAAGTATAAATATTCCGTGGAGAGATCAAGGATTCACATGTGAAGCCGATTTCATTCAGTCCTTGCTGTCAACAGGAAGAAAGGATCTTGCATGTCAGACGATTTCCACATAAAGATGTTCACTTTCCTGTGTAGCAACATTCCTTTCTCTCCTGTCTATGGCGTTTTTTATCTCAGCTTATAAAGTGCGCTAAGGCATATTCGAAATATAACGGTTTTGTCGCAAGGGCTAAACGCTGACCGATAAGCTATTTTTTCAGGGTTATGTAAGAGAACGCCTGAAATCGCCACTGAGGTATTTCTACGGTCTCTATGGTGATCTCATAAGAAAATATGAGGCCTCGCTTTGCAGAATGATTCCTGACGTTTTGGCGTGCGACTGTTTGACAAATTCTGTTATGACGCCACATTCCTTATTTTCCTTTGTGCATTGGACTTTCACCGAATTTCAGTTTTCCGTATAACTTCGAATGGTTTATCGAGCAAACGGGAGACGCTCACTCTTCCCGGGCATCTGGTTTTTTGTATTCTTCCCTTGATATGTAAATACACAACAGTATTATTGTTTTGTGCCCCCTCACTTTTTCTAATTTAAATATATGGCCTTGTCCCTGGTGTACATGTAATTCTATTCTCTAAATCATATTTTTTGTTTTACACAGGACTTGATACAATAGCTCTATATTCAGACAAGGAAACATTTGATTCTGTAACACGATAGAAATAATTGTCTTATTATGTACATGTGCATATTTTACATAAAAATTCGTTTTAATAGAAAAATATAGTAAATATATATAAACACTTAAAAATTATACATTTTTGATTTCATGTTGAACATTCGGGCGGTATTTTATTGGAAATTTCGATACTTAAAAAACTGCATCTGTATTTTCTTCTAGTTATGAATTGTTATAGTCATATGTTTTGGGAAATGTTCCTTTCCCTTATATACATTGATATCCGAGACGACCTTACGATATCTTTTCCATGTCAAACGTTTAATTATAAGAAACAACTCCATGATTTAAAGGCGTGTGTTCCGTCCGGTTATATCAAATAAATCGAAGCGGTATATACATGTATATAGAAAGTAAACTAAACACTAAGTGCACTTGGAGTAAACTTGCCATCAAGTTTAGTACTAAATTTGGAATCAAGCTTACTACTAAACTTGATTCCAAGTTTACTCTTTTGTCGCCAAATAAACTTGAAATGCAGTCATAAATTCAACTTGAAGTGCACTTTATGTAAGGTTAGGACTGCAGCTAACTGTATATGAGATCAAACTCTCAGACTATAAAATAAATGTTGAGCTTGAATATCCGCTAATTAGAGAACTGACTGAAATTACCTGAAAATGTAAATAAATTTCAATTACTCAGAAATTGGTATTTTTGTACAAATACATTTTTCTGTGTCTATTTGACTATTATCAGTTTTATGTGCATCTCTTTGGCGATATATATCAATAAACAGAATTTTACACATTTTAAAATCCATTTTGTAACAATATTTTTTTCACAGAAAGCAGTCATATATCACAGTCAGAGTCTGCCTTGATCAGTCTTTTCCGTTAAACAGGAAAATTTATCAATACATTTCTCTCGGACAATGGTGATAATTATATTTACGTGCATTTCTTTTCAATCGATTGATTGATTATTGTTATACGTCATTTCACGATTATTTCGCGTACATGATTTTACCTATGCAACTGATCAGAAGTAATGAGGAATATTTTACGTGCCACTCCTACTATGTGCTCACAAGTAGGACTCGAACCCGAGACCCATCGGTTTCCGAATCATCGACTGTCTTACGCCTATTTGGATAACATATAGCCGAAATTTAGTCAAGGAGGAAATGCAGATTGAATAGGAACAAAAATGATAAACCTGGATTTCTGACATGACAAATTTGGGGAAAGAATGAAAAGTTGTTACGATTAACGTCAATAGCCTTTCATGTCCCTTTCGTAAGGAATATTTAACAAGAAAAAAATATTTTCTTAAAACTGTCAGTTTGAAAGTGAAATGCCCCTGAAGTTTTTTTTTTAAAGTTGCCAGTGATTTTACCAATGTTTTGTCCATTTCTGCAACTGCAATTGTCAATCTTCATACTGTTTTCGCTAATAATTTCTTCGTTGTTGAATCCAGTTTTAAACTCCCTTTAGGATCAATATTTTAAGACACGGGTAGATTTGGTAAAATCAAAATAACGTGACATTCATTCTTATTCATACCTCTCCCCTTGCAGGATTATAACAATCCACTCCATATGGCAGCAGGAAACGGTCACATTGATGTAGTAAAGATACTTATCGATGCAGAGGCGAATGTCAATGCCAAGGGCAAGGTAAGTGAATAAAGAATGTCCTACATGATTGAAATGTAGTCTCAGTTTTTCCTAGAAATGCGAACACGGCGAACACGCCCAATGGATAATGTGCTCCGAACGAAAGGTCTCGTGTTCGATTCCCGCCGTGGGTATACCAGTGTTCTTTCTTTCGTATGAGAGTAAAAACCGAAGTCCCGTGTCAGGATAGGCGTGGCACGTAAAAAGGCACTTAGTGCTCCTGGTGGGTCTGTTACAAAGGTAAATATTTCTTTGCAATGCATCAGGCAGATGCCGTAGCCGTTTACGCGAAATAATGGTGGAGTGACGTAAAGCAATACTCAATCACTCCTAGAAATATGTCATATTACCAGTGGTGCTATTCATTATAAAACAGGAAATTATATTTTTCTTACCGTTCTAATTTTTGGTCAGACTACTGACATGTATCGTCTCCCCTATGGTAAACATTTTGTAAAATATTTAGAGCTTCAAATATCATTTTCTCGTACTGGTAAAGTAATGAATAATTTTTGCAATTCCACCCTTTTATAGTGATGACAAATATTGAATAACACTTAGCTTTCGATCCCTATACATTTTGTTCTAACTTTGTTAGCAGTACTCACATTGGTAACGTGTTCCTTGCTATCCCTCTCCATATCTGCTTGTGTGTCCATTGCATAAAAATTGAAATGTAGCTCTTTCATTCTATGAGATATTCTCAGCTTCTAAGTGAAAATAAACTTAAAGCCCTTTTTGTCATTTCGATATTTCTTTCTTATTTTACGATTTGCTTTTATTTTTTGTTACGTGTCTTTGCACAACTTGGACTTAAATGAAATGCAGTGCCATTCTGTCTATCATAATTATTTTGTCTTTGTCTTATCTTTGTTTGGAAAGGTTCTCTCAGAAATGTATTGAAGATATATAATCTTTATAACCATAACTAGATGGCATGCCATATGATCACAATGCGATAGGTGATATAATCTCCGTTAATCATAATACAGTGCTCAGTAAAAAGATTGCATAACGCTGTAGAGGGAATTCTAACTGAATGTTCCATATCACCAATGGAAATATTGACGATCAAACAGAAAAAAGCATATCTAGATTACCGTCCTAGCTCTTGGTCAGACTACCGACACGTAACATCATACTCTTGCAAACAATTAAGAAGTTTAAAGATCACCACCCCCCCCCCCCCCCCCCCGAAAAAAAGAAATGTTGAACAATTCATCTGCACTTTCGAACCTTTTGTAGAAATGGAATACTGAAGCAAGAAAGAAAAGTTACTAATATACAGTTTTTAATGCAATGTTATGTAAAACAAAATAAAAAAAGAAAAGAATAACAACAAACAAACAAAAAACCCCAAAAACAAAACAGAGAAATAAAACACACAACCCTCCCCCCCCCCCCGCCCCCAAAAAAAATTGACATCACAAAATTATTCGATATGACATAAGTAAATCAATTGGTATGGTTAATCCGTTTACGGGCCAATCTTCCCATTCACCGCAACAGCGGTATAATCAAAGAATACACCTTTATATTCGTAATTTTTTTCAGTCAAATAAATGTGGATTAAAGGCTTTATAAATGATAATTTTAATTTTAATATTCCCCCAATATATCTGTAATTGGCACTCGAAAACATGTTTTTCAGTACGACTCGCATGGATACACCAGCCAATTTCAATTTCGTTGCATGAAATATTGTTTTAACTTTAACTTCATTTTAATGTCACCTGCGAAACATAGCGGAATTCGTCTGTCTGGCTGGTAGTCACACTTTTATGTTATTGGTACTTCTTTAAATTTTTTATAAGGTAAGAAGACAAAACCTGCAAGGCTTAACGAACAAACAAAGAACGTTTTTAGTTTGTACCATTCTTCACCTTATGGCCTTGATCTTGGATATTGGTCAGGAGTTATAGTTATATATACATTGCATCAAATCATAAATAAATTGATTTTTATTGACCATAAATCACAAGTTTCCCTTAATCTTTCAGACGCTTATAGAGTGGGATTTACTTATTTTGTTGTCCTCTAACATATATTTGATACTAGCATATTATTCGATAAAACATTTAGGGGACGACCATTTGATTCTAAAGGGGGCTAGGGGCTGGTAAATTTGGTCAAGTCAGATTATTTACTTTCAGATCTTTGTAGGATAAAATATTTATGCAAACATTACTTTAATTGTATAGGTTTTTATACTACTAGTTTCTATGGTCTATAGTCTCTCTAAAGGACATAAAATATAATATATTTAAAATGAACATAGACACTGACTGGATTTTATAAAAACAGAGCTATTGATTGTTAGATTTCTGTTTTATTTTAATTTAATTTTTATATATTTATTCAATTTTCAATTTTATTTATTTACTTTTTTTTTCGGAGGGGGCGGGACTGTTTTCTTGTTCGTTTCTTATTTTAGAGTGTGCTTTTGTTTTATTATGATTATTACTTTTTCGTTGCTTGTTTATTTTATCGCAATAAATCTGTACATCTCTTCTTTGTTTCTAGTATGTCAGATCTTTATCATAGTTTCTAAGCATCTTTTTCCAATGCTTGATCTATAAACACTAATTCATCACACTATAGCACTCTTTTTCAACAATATTTTCCTCATTATAGTTTCGGGACACTCCACTTCACCAGGTTGCATCAAATGGTCACACAGATATAGTAAAGATACTTATCGATGCTAATGCTGTTGTCAATGCCACGAGATCGGTAAGTCAAATATGTATTAGTACAAAATAAAATTGTTTTTAAACTGTCCCATACCACCAGTGGAAATATTGATTATGAATCTAGAAAAACTACATTTATATTTACCGTTCTAGTTTTTGTCACACTACTGACATGTACCGCACTACTTTGATACATCATTCATTACTGAATAAATAACTTAGCGTTGGGCGAACAATTATTTTGTAAGGGAGAAGATTCCTTTTCCATTTTTGTTCTGTAGATTAAATCTAAAATTTAAAACTGAAATTGATAACAGAGTATATAAAGAAACCCAGTAACTAATTTCAGGCATTCATAGATTATATCAGTGAATTAAATTTTAAAAAACACAAATATTTTTAACTACTATGCTTGTACGTCCTCTTTCTCTCTCGATAACAGTTTTTTCAGTTCCTTAATAGCGGACGGTATCGGTAAAGGGCAGATAACTATTAAGTTATTGCCTGCTTGAAAGGACTATAGTAAGAAGTTCTCATATCATTTGGATTGCGCTGTTAAATGATCTTTTGGAAATAGGATGCAAATTTTTGAACAGAGTTGTCTCTACTTACTATTGTGGATCTGACATCATTTACGTAAATGGTCAGTGTCACATAAATGATTAGTGTCAAATATTAGAAGCGCATGACATTGACTGCCAATTTCGAAATATATATTGGATATAATTTTTTTCACAAAAGCCATACGTTTTTAGTTCCAATCCAGACGTTAACCCAATTGATTTGCCTACTTATTTACTAAATTCGCTACTCAGTATCTAAACAGATGACTGTTTTTTTCGTTTCCCCATCAAACGTTACTGATGAATAGACCTCTCCCTGTATCACTTGGATTTCTTGACTTCAACTTCAGATTTATAACAAATCTTTTAAGATCTTTGATAATGTCTACAAGGTGTTGGAGAAACCGAAACAGTGTGTATCCTTTGCTTTTAACACTACATATCACTCTCGATTTCAGTCAAACAGTGTTTTTGAAGTTTATATCAAATATAGAGCAAGTCTCCTCAGTCTTATTTTCGTTCTAATGGCTCCATAACATACCAGTGTTAAAAATAATCAAAGGACTCAGAAGTCCTTAGAATCGGCTTTGCTGATTTTAAGTATGTAATCATTTTACCATTTTAGTGGCGGATTCAGGATTAAGGAAACTGGGGGGGGGGGGGGGGGGGGGGGGGGGGGGGGGGGGGGGGGGGTCTTTATACCATCGTCATTATACCTATGTACAAAATGCTAATAAAATTTGCTCTCTTCATACTATCTTACGGCAAAGAGTTCCCAATTGCTTGTATCCGAAATGAACGTGCAATCGACAACTTCATGGCAACAGGTTTTACTGCATTGTTGTCATGAGTCGAAGCCGAGCCAAGGAACGACATTCCTTCAAGTGGGACATTAAATAGCCATCTAATTCATGATTCTCATAATGTTTTAACATCATTTATATTTAGAAACATCCAACATTTACTAAAATATTTATAATGCATTTTCATTATCAGAGGAAATGCGGGAAGATCGATCTTTAAATTTGTCATATATGTGAAAAAGAACTAAAGTTCCAGAACATGTTGGGGAAAACTTTAATTGAAATATCTCGATAAAAACAAGCGATACAAGATCAAGACAAATGCTTTGTCTGGAGAATTACACAATCGAGTACATTCGACGGTGTCGGTGGTAAACACATCGTAAAGTAGTCACAACTATATATTATTACGCGAAATTTAAAAACATTATTGCAACTCCTTTTTCGAGTTATTGAAACTAGTTTATGTTTAGCTTAAATTAACTGAGCTAAAGGTACATTGTGCTGATCAAGAATTTTTAAGACAACATCAGTAATTTTTCGGCACTTTATTTTTCAGCGGCGTAGTAAGCTCTATATCGGTAGTGAAAGTTATAACCCCTGAAAAGAAAATGATTGCAATGAGTGCCGCTTCACCGAAGCCGACTCAAATATCGGATATGATATAGTCCTGAACCTTAATCTCTTCTGACTGTAAGTCGGATTTTACAGATCAGATAAGTAAGTTCGTTATCACACGGTCAAAGCGTATGTGAGCTACGTTGATAGGCTGTCTATATGTTTTTGATAAAATAGTTTAATTCCATTTTTTACACTTATTACTTCTCAAAGTTATCTTGTTCGAACGAGAGAAAAAAATCTCGTTCGAATGAGAAACTATTTCGTCTGAGCTATGAATTACTTGATTCTAACGTGAAATTAACTCATTCGAACGAAAAACTATATCGTTCGTGCAAAACAAAAAAAAAAAAAAACAAAAAAAAAACATATATTCAAACTAGAAAAAAAAAATCTCGTTCGAACGACTATTTAAAAGAAGTGAGGAAGGTAAACATGGAGACAATTTTATGGAACAGAGCCATATCAGAAGATGCAATAAATAAGTTGAAAGATGAAAAGGTAAAACACATATTTGTTCTAACATTTCATTTTCCTTTTTTTTTTTTTATAGTTATATCATTGCACTTCGGACTTGTACGATCATAGGAAGTGACAATGCGAAGATGAGTTGAGTACTGTGTGGTTTAACGCAGGTCCGACATTACGTTCAGGCCGTTCATCAGAACTGATAAAATTAAGTCTCCTGCACCTTTCCATAATCATGAAGTATTTCATATCACCTGTTTCGGCAGGCTTGTTACTTGCGATATTCATTGACCTCAAATAAAAAAAAATTAAACCAGTGAAAGGATTTAAGTTCTTAGAGTCGCCAAAGACCATAGTAATTGGAAGGAAGTACAAATGTTCTTTGAATTTGTGAAGACATACATGTATATCATACCTCATTGATATTCAATTGATGTGTAATGAGTCATTTGCCAAAGACACTGAAAGTAAATACTGCTGGGCAAAATGTTGAGCTAGTCGTGAGCTGTACAGAGTAAGAGGTGTCCTTGATATATTACGTATGTGCCAGAAATCCTATTCTTCTTTATGTTCATTGTGTTGATTCTGTGCATATATATATATATATAAATATATATATATATATAATATATATATATATAATATATATATATATATATATATAATATATATAATATATATATATATATATATATATATATATATATATATATATAAATTTACTGGCACATTATAACATAACAAAAATTGTCACACGACAAAATAGCTCAATGGTGTGGCATTGTCCGAGGAAAACATGTGTCAAGTCCGAGACACACATCAAGAGATGACCAGAAGAAAGATCCGCTCACAATGAATCTTAATGTGAAATCCTTTTCCCTCTTGAATATGTCAAATGAAAATTCCAGGTTAAAGTAAGTCAAAGTCAAAAGTCAAGGTCACAAGTCAAAATCATGGTATCAGATGAAGCTTGAGTCAAATATGACTTTCAATGGTTTAATTCCATTTTTTACACTTATACTTCTCAAAGTTATCTTGTTCGAACGAGAGAAAAAATCTCGTTCGAATGAGAAACTATTTCTTCTGAGCTATGAATTACTTGATTCTAACGTGAAATTAACTCGTTCGAACGAAAAACTATATCGTTCGTGCAAAACAAAGAAAAAAAAAACATATATTCAAACTAGAAAAAAAAATCTCGTTCGAACGACTATTTAAAAGAAGTGAGGAAGGTAAACATGGAGACAATTTTATGGAACAGAGCCATATCAGAAGATGCAATAAATAAGTTGAAAGATGAAAAGGTAAAACACATATTTGTTCTAACATTTCATTTTCCTTTTTTTTTTTTATAGTTATATCATTGCACTTTGGACTTGTACGATCATAGGAAGTGACAATGCGAAGATGAGTTGAGTACTGTATGGATTAACGCAGATCTTATATTACGTTCAGGCTGTTCATCAGAACTGATAAAATTAAGTCTCCTGCACCTTTCCATAATCATGAAGGATTTCATATCACCTGTTTCGGCAGGCTTGTTACTTGCGATATTCATTGACCTCAAGGAAAAAAAATTTTAAAACCAGCGAAAGAACTTAAGTTCTTAGATTCGCCAAAGACCATAGTAATTGAAAGGAAGTACAAATGTTCTTTGAATTTCTGAAGACATACATGTATATCATACCTCATTGATATTCAATTGATGTGTAATGAGTCATTTGCCAAAGACACTGAAAGTAAATACTGGGCAAAATGTTGAGCTAGTCGTTAGCTGTACAGAGTAAGAGGTGTCCTTGATATATTACGTATGTGCCAGAAATCCTGTTCTTCTTTATGTTTATTGTGTTGATTCTGTGCATATATATATATATATATATATATATATATAAATATATATATATATATATATATAAATATATATATATATATATATATATATATATATACTGGCACATTATAACATAACAAAAATTGTCACACGACAAAATAGTTCAATGGTGTGGCATTGTCCGAGGAAAACATGTGTCAAGTCCGAGACACACATCAAGAGATGACCAGAAGAAAGATCCGCTCACAATGAATCTTAATGTGAAATCCCTATCCCTCTTGAATATATCAAATGAAAATTCCAGGTTAAAGTAAGTCTAAGTCAAAAGTCAAGGTCACAAGTCAAAATCATGGTATCAGATGAAGCTTTAGTCAAATATGACTTTCAATAGGATGTTGCCTTTTCTGTTCTGTTGTGTTTTTATTTATTTATTTTATTTTATTTAGTTATATAATGTACATGTATGCAGCGTCTATTCTTATGGAAATGTGTCAGATGTCTTATATCTGTTCTTGGTTATAATTGTCCAAGGAGGGACATACGTATTTAGTTTCAATCTAGAATTTACCCCGAATGATTTGCCTATTTATTTTCTCAATTCTCTACTCATTATCTAAGCAAACACTTGTTTATTTGTTTCACCCATTCCACTGGGCAGGTGGACATTCTATTACTTGGATTTCTTACTTTCAAGAAGAAAGGTATTTTAAGATTTATAATAAATCTTTAAACTCTACAAGGTGTTGGAGAAATGGTATACCAGTACGAAAACATTTTCAGATATGATATAGTCCTGCACCTGTCCCTTCTGACTGTTTTGATATAAAATGTCATTTCCAAAATACTATTCGTGGTTTTATTCGTATTAAATATGAAAGTTATGTAACACAATGCTTTTCTCTCTTTCTCTTCCTTTTTTATGACCCAGTCCTTGACGACATTTAAATTTTCCAGTAAGTTTACAAATGCTTAATCTATTTCTGCAACTTTAATGTCAATCTTAATACTAATTCACCTTTCACGATTTAAAATAGATTGTATTCCAATTATAATACTGCATTATTAATAACAGTTGCTCAAAATCACACTTGGTACACTTGCTAGATCGAGGCAGACCACAATCGTTTTTAAATTGCTGGTGGGATTTTTGGTCTGACACACCAATGTTCCAAACCTTAGGAACGTTTACCATTTCCAAAGCCAGACTTATCTTGGCCCTAAGGTGATATTCAATTAATATCTTAATTTTACCTATTTTAACTTGACTGTATATGCCCATTTCCATCGTAAATTCCCTAGGAAATAACGTCCATGTTCATTATTCTTCATCTTGCATGCTGTTTGGTAGTGTACTGTCACTTTCTGTTGCAAACAAAAATTACAATAAACAGCATGAAAACTGAAGGAAAGTGGTCATGGATGCTATGAAAAATTCATTAATTAGTGAATATACGATGGAAGTAAGCAAATATAGTCATGATTGATTGAATCTTACCTTAATGTTCCTGGAAAGTCTGATTTTCATAATCGCAAAAAGTTTTGGAACGTTCGTTTCTAAGGCCAAAACCAACCAATAATAAAACAAGGGTTTTTGGTCTGTCTCGGTTTATGGGCATGCATTAAAAGGGCGCTGCCCTCATAGATAACATCTCTTTTGTTAAAAAGGATGACGTGGTATTCTTTCTCCGTCATACCTCACTCTTTGTAGTATCAGGATTCCCATTCTACACGACAGCAGCCAAAGGTCACATTAATATAGTAAAGATACCTGTCGATGTTAATGCGAATGTCAATGCCACGCGTAGGGTAGGTAAAATAAATATACCTTAGCTGATAGAAATTAAGTGTTTTTTTATCCTAAAATGTGAAGCCGATTTGGGCCAGTTGATCAAGTGCTGGACTTATGATCCAAAGGTCTCTGGTTCGATTCCCGCTTTGGGCACACATGCGTTCTATCTTTTGGACGAGACAATGAAAACCGATGTCCAATGTTATGGTAGGCACGGCACGTAAAAGATCCCTCAGTGCATCAAGCACATGACGTCATCACATACATACAGGGATATTTGAAGGGATTTTGATTGTATGACAAAAAAATAAGTTCTGTGGGAAAGAAAACTTTTTTACCTAAATCAGGCGCGAATAACTCTTTTTAAAATATATGACAAAATATCAACTACCTGTTTATTTGTCACAGTTTAGCGTAATTCTTCTATATTAATCTACTATATGTATTATAGTCATTATAAAGAAACAAGAATTTTTATTTTAAGTGTTACTATCTCAAACATAAACTTTATATAAATAAAAAAAAATCGTAAAGTTTGGTTGATGTCACTGCAGTAGCAGCTAACCACTTCTAGACAAATAATAAGATACGCAGCAGGCTAAAGTTTACGTGTTTATTCCCTGATGTAATGTGGTAAAAAGCTGAAAAATACAGAAAGCACTTCTGTAACACAAATTATCAATAGAATCATACAAAAGTGAAAATAAACATAATATTTCACCTGATTTATACAATAATTCAAGTATCAACTTGTTAAAACAATATAACCTTGAAATAATTGAAAATCACACAATTTCTAAGACAGACAGACTGACTGTGTGTACGGACGGACGTACACTTACTAAAAACAACTCTTAAGTTTTCTATCAACTGCCCAAAATCATAATAAAATATCATGTACTTAATCAAATATATAGATCACACATACATAAATTGACAATTCAAAATTCTGGCACTCCAATAATTCACTAAACAATGCATATTTTCAACATCCAAAATTAGTATTTCTCATACTTTCGTTTTATAACCAATTCTATTTTTAACCACACAATCTCAACAATAGATCTAACTGAATTAGGCTTAACAATACAAATGCATAGTTGACAAATTACAATAATTCAAAGAATTGTATACAAAACATTATTAAATGATTTAAATAACTTGCATTGTGGTTTAACCAAGAGAAAAATTGGAGTAAAAACTGTCAAAACTTAAGTTCGGCTTACAGCCATAGCGAAGGAAGCCCGGACACAAAAGAGAAAACCAAAATCGGATTTCATAATCCGGAACACGACACTCCCCGTCTTATATCCGAAGGAGATAACTCTAACACATAAAATCAAATTTACAATGATAAAAAGTATTCAAACATATAATCTCTAACTTGCTTAGCTTAAACAAATCAAATAACCTCTATCAAGTAAATCAATGTGCATTTTCATAAATTCACAATGTGAACACAAAAAGGTAATCATTATAGCATGATAACCACTAAAGTCCGACCAGATTTCCAACGTAGCCATTTCAAAACATCAATAAACAGTTCAAAGAATCAATAATCAATACAATCAATTTTCAAATAATAAAATCATTTCTGATACTGGTCTGGTATAAACAGTTTGTTTTCCATCATGAACAGTACGAACAGTTGCTTTGCGTACAAGACCATCACTACTTTTAATAGCATCAACGACAACTGCGAGAGGCCAAAGGTTCCTGTGAACAGCCTTGTCCCGGAGTAACACCACATCACCTTGTTCAAGATTTCGCACTGGCTCGCACCACTTTTGTCTCTTCTGTAAGTTGTCCAAATAAGCTGTTCGCCACTGCTTCCAGAAGATATCAGAAAGGATTTGCACTTGTTTCCACTGAGCCGTGTACGTCTTTCAAGGTCAAATGTTCGGACACACGAGCGACATCACCTTGTTTCCCAGTCAATAAAATGTTAGGCGACAATATCATCGGACTGTTTGGGTCAGACTCTACAGCAGTGATTGGACGTGAGTTGAGGACTGCAGTCACTTCAGTCATAAGAGTAACTAGAACCTCATGTGTCAGGTCTATAGTCCCTACTTTTAGTAGCATGGAATCTAAGATTCTACGGGCAGATCCTATGGCTCTTTCCCATACTCCACCCATATGGGACGCATGCGGAGCATCGAACAACCACCTAGCACCATTGTCCTGCAAGTACGACTGAAGACCTTTATCTTCTACATTGACAGCATGAACCCTCAGATGATCTATTGCACCGATGAAGTTACTTCCTCGATCAGATCTGAACAGTTGAACTGGACCGCGCAATGCAATGAACCTTCGTAGAGCATTGATGAAACAAGAAGTGGACATGTCTTCCAACACTTCCACATGTACTGCCCTCGACGCAAGACAGCTAAACAACACTGCCCATCTCTTACTCTGCGCTGAAACACCACGAGTCCGTCTGGTAACTACAGACCATGGTCCAAAAACATCCACGCCTACACTGCTAAATGGTGGACCTGTAGTGAGTCTGTCCAAGGGAAGATCTGCCATTTTCTGTTCCTGGGGTTGTCCTCTCAGCCTCCTACACACAATGCACTGAAATGAGTCGTTTCGCGCCAATAATCCAAAAACCTTCTGAGCGCAGCACACCTTCTGTAATAGTACGTCCTTGATGTGAACCCTTCAATGAATGATAGTGCCTAATGATTACGGTAGCTAAATGTCCCTTCGGTAATATCACTGGGTTAAGCGATGCTAAGCCTACCATATCCTTCATCTAGTTAAGCCGTCCACCAACTCTCATGATGTCATCACTGTCTAGATAACTGTCTTTGGGTAGCTTACTCCCTTTTTTTCAGTGCTTCGAGTTCCTTAGAGAACGCTTCCTGTTGCACCGGACGGAAAATAAGGTTCTCGGTGGCCTTCTTAAATGTGGGCGAGATTACGGCCCGACATCCATAATGCCATCCTGAGCAGTCATTTGAAGAGTAGAATGAACTGGCAATGTGACGTAGCATGGATATAATATTAACTAGGTTCGACCAAGAAGAAAACACTGAAAATCTGTCCACCATAGACGCAAAATGAGGAACAACCTCTGCCTTGAGCACCGTTGCAGTATGTCTAATCTCCTTGTCTTCATCCGGATTAACAAGCGGAAAGTTCTCGTCACTATTCCCGGCAATCTCACATAGATACCGTGGTCCTTCCAACGGTCAAGCTTCTCCCTGCTATAGTCTCTGGTGGGGCTGTCAGCAGGATTAAGTTCACTCGTCACATATTTCCACTGAGTCGAAGATGAAACTGCCAATATACGAGAGACCCTGTTGCTAACATAAGTATAAAATCTCCTCGTCCGGTTCGCAATATATCCGAGAACTACCCTGCTGTCTGTGTAGTAATAAATGGAAGATGGTGCAACTTTGAGGTGATCAGATACGAACTCTCCAATTTCTGTTGCAAGCACTGCACCTCAGAGGCACACTGTGTCCGAATGGGGGAGCAAGTTTTGCCTTTCCCATGATGAATCCTAACTGGTCATCCATCTTGACGTATGCAACAGCAGCGATAGCTTTTCTGACGCATCAGAAAAGACAAGTATCCGAGGATCTTGAAGTAGACTTAGAGACGAATTTAGGTACATTCTTGGTATTTGCACAGTTCTAAGATCTTCAAGAGAATGCACCCAACTGGTCCAACGATCGCGAAAAAGATCTGAAATAGGTTCATCCCAATCAAAAGCTTGAGGCATATTTCACGCAATAAGCTTTTCCAGCGATGGTTATCGGTGCAAGCATGCCGATTGGATCAAAGATACTATTGACTTTGGACAGAATGCCTCTACGGGTAAAGGTCACTTCATTCTCAGGCACAGTAAATATAAATGAGTCTGATTTAAGGTCCCATGACAGACCTAAACTATGCTGGACAAGAGTTTTGTCATCAATCGATAAACTAGAGATGTCTTTCCCGATTTCCTCGGGAGGGAAGGCAGCCATAACACTCTGGTCATTCGAAACAATTTTATGCAAACGTATACCACCGTCTGTCAGTGGCACTGTACGAATTCTTTTCACAATATCGATAGCAGCGTCTGCAGTAGGTCTCGAAACCAAAGCATCGTCAACATAAAACTCATTGTTCACAAATTCGACAACATCAGGGTCTGCATTCTGGACAGCGCGTCGTAAGCCATACGTGGCAACAGCTGGTGATGGCCGATTGCCAAGCACATGAACGGTCATTCTGAACTCTACCATAGGTCGATTTGGGTCATTATTCTCGTACCAATAGAAACGCAAATAATCCCGATGTTTCTTGTCAACATGAAACTGGTAGAACATAAGTTGGATATCGGCAGCTATCGCATACTGATCTCGGCGAAAACGTAATAAGATGCCTAGCAAACTGTTTGTTAAATTAGATCCCGAGAGTAAAGAGTCATTCAACGAACATCCTTGGTACACAATAGACGAATCAAAAACCCCGCGAATCTTCTCTGATTTCTTAGGGTGCACTACTCCAAAGATTGGAATGTACCAAGCTTCATGTCCATCCTTAATCGGTTCTGCTCTTTCAGCGGCTCCATTCTTAAATATTTCATCCATGAAATCGAGCATTTTGCGCAACTTTTCAGAGTTTCGCTTCAGACTCGCATCAAGACTGAGTGCACGATTGTAAACCTGAGTACGGTTATCTGGTAAGTACTGTCTTGGGTTCTTAAATGGTAGCGGAGCAGTCCATTTACCATCTTTGCCTTTTCTGAACCCCTTATCCATAAGTGTCGCAAATTCACGATCCTCAACTGATGTTCCAGTTTTGTTGTCATTGCGATCAGTGTAGAACACATTATCTCCTTTGAACGATAAGTCTGTTGGAGTTTGCGTCTTAACTACTTTAACGTGTAAACTATTATCGCACGGCTCAAAAATAGTTCCCCTGCCATTCTCCATCACGTTAGTTTTCAAAACGTTAAACTCTTTCCGCCTGTGTCGACCATCAAGGCATACTTCTCCTATGATGCGCTAACGGCGATCCCGGAGGGCCAATAATCTGATCATGAATGTGATGCACGTCAATTACATCTCTACCAAGAAGTAGCTGAATGTCAATGTCAGTACGCAAGGGATGTAACTCGTGAGCGATAGGCTTGAGATGATCATGTGCATTAGCAGCCTCTGGGGTCGGAATCTCGGCGGTATTGTTCGTATTCTGTCACACTCGATAACAGGTGGTAAATTATAAACAAAGGTTCCATCCATAGACTGAATAACAAGGTCCTTAACAGTCCGGCCTGATAACTCTGATTCTCCAGAACACGATTTTAAACGGTAAGTGACGAGCTCACTATCGACTCTCAGCTTGTCTGTAAGTTCGGATCGAGCCAGAGTTTGATCACTTTGATCATCAATGATTGCGTACACTGTAACTGCAGACTCCAGGTGTCCGTTCGGATAAACATTTAGAGGCACGATTTTTGCACATGAGCGTCCTTTAAACGTTGAGCCACATATAGTTGTACACAGCTGAGTAGTAGTTCGCTCCCCGCCATGCGCTTGTGTATCTTCAGAAGATTGTTGTCGGCCATTTTTCGACGGTAGGTACAAATGCATTGCTGTTGCATGTAAGTCACTATCACAAACTGTACAGTTTGAGAACATCTTACAATCCTCAGCCTTATGGTCACATGATGCGCAACACTTAAAACATATTTTGTGTTTATGTATAAATGCACGCCGACTGTCTAGTCTCCATCTCCTGAACTTGTGACAAGCATTAAGTGAATGGTTCATGTTATATAACGGGCACTTTTTAGCAGGATCCATTTCACTGACTGGTGATGACTTGCTATCCGATTCGTTTGAAACTTGAGTCTTTTTTGCGAAAACCGGTTTGTTGTTGTTATGCGAATTCTGCACACGCTCATAGACAAAATTCGGGTCATTACACATTGTCGCCATCTCGGTAACGAACGATAAGAAGAACGAAAATGGTGGAAACGCAACATCTTTGTGTTGCTGCTTATAACCGAAAGCACGTGACGTCCACTTATCCTGAATCCTTCTTGGTAGTTTAGCAACAATAGGAGATGCCCCTTTTGCAGAGTCATAATAAGATAATAGGACCTTAAATTTGTTATCTGATTTCAAGGCCTGCACCTCACTAAGTGTGTCGCACAGTTTATAAAGCGCTTTAGTGTCGTTTTCTCTAAGTGGCTTAAACTCATCGAGTTTCCTTCGGACGGATGCCTCGACTAGGGACGGAGCACCATACCTCTCTTCTAATCTATCCCAAATCTTACGACGTCCTTCCAATGGGTTGTGTGTGTAGCACGCTCTGATATTACGGGCTTCTATGCAAGAACTTGGACCCAGCCACTTGATCAAAAGGTCCATTTCCTCTTGAGAGTTAATACAAAGTTCACGAACCACCCTCACGAAGCTAGTCTTCCATGCTAGATTATGTTCCGGTTTGTCGTCAAACTGGTCGCATTTCGTGATCAAGTCCTTCTTAAACCAGAATCTTGCAAATTCAGAAAATTTCCCATGTGAGTTTTCATTCTGGTGAGATGCATTTTGAGTTGAGTCTCTTTGAGCATAAATTGTAGTAGATGGAGGGGGTGCCACTGTTGTATCAACTTGATGTACCGGCACGTTATTGTCATTCACTACAAAATGATGTGGCTGACTGATATGACTAAGAGGCTGAGCAAACATAGCATTCGGATAAAACGCTGGTGCATTAGGATTCATTGATATGTTTGACCTAGTAGTCTTCAAATAAATTGTAGAAGACGGAGGGGCTGCCACTGTTGTATCACCTTGATGTACCGGCACGTTATTGTCATTCACTACAGAATGATATGGCTGACTGATATGACTAAGAGGCTGAGCAAACACAGCATTCGGATAAAACGCTGGTGCATTAGGATTCATTGATATGTTTGAACTAGTAGTCTTCAAATAATTTTCAACGCCTTCCTCTGGATGCACAGAATTCTTATCGACATCTGACGCGGACTCTTCGACAGCGGCCAATTCGGCTTCACAAACTGCTAAGTCTTTAAACGCGTTCAGTTCTTGCATTTCAGCGTCTAACACAGCTTGACTACGCTTTATCTCAGTCTCTTTCTTTATAAAACGGACTTTTGCCCTAGCGGCCTCTACTTTAATTTTCTTATCAAGAATAGTGTCATAAGAAGCAGATGAAGTGTGAGAACTAGAACGAGAGCGTTTTGTACTGGACGACTTGACACTTTTATCACATTGAGCACCTTTGAGTTTTTTAATTAAATGTTTAATTGTACTTTTTATTGTTTGTACGCGCTGTGAACAGTCCATCATCCTCTCGGAATGTTTTGACTGCATATCCGCACTTTCTTTTGTGTTGGTTCGTGATAAGAAGTTGAGAAAGTCATTACTCAAAACACTGTACTCATCGAAATCTGTTGCAATCTCACTGTCTATTTTGCTTAATTCCGGCAGAGCATATGAGTTTATATCTTTTGATAAACGAATATTTATTTCTTTTTCAACAGAAGAAAGTTTACGAACGTGTTTATCGCACATGTCTTTAAAGTTCTGTTCACCCTTTCTGTGTGTTTAATTATCCGCTTCCCTGGATCCACACCAATGTCAGAACCTTTAGCGGCAGGAACCTCCTCCGACTTGTCAATGTCCTTCTTGTTGTCTGTGTTCGTCTCCGACATCTTGAAATTAGTCAATCAGAATCTTTTTACTGTCATATCCGCACTTCAAGTATTAACTTGATAAAACAATATAACCTTGAAATAATTGAAAATCACACAATTTCTAAGACAGACAGACTGACTGTGGGTACGGACACACAGTCATAACTTACATTGTGGTTTAACCAAGAGAAAAATTGGAGTAAAAACTGTCAAAACTAAAGTTCGGCTTATAGCCATAGCGAAGGAAGCCCGGACACAAAAGAGAAAACCAAAATCGGATTTCATAATCCGGAACACGACAGTTGATTTTAAATCCGTTTCTTTAACGTCTCCCTCATGATAATCCTTCACAATGTCTTATAAACAGGATACCTGCTAGTTCAAACAGCCGGTTGAGGTGATATTACGTATTTATTGACTGCTGACAGGTAATCGCCCTAGTCTACGTTACCCCGATATACACTAGATGTATTGCAAATTGATTAGCAAGTCAACTATTAAAGAGACTATAGAATTCGTCTTGGGACTGACCATCTGAATGCATATGACACATGTTTTCGAGTGCCATTTACATGTATATCGGGGGAATTTTAAAATTAAAATTACTTTTATCAAGTCTTTAATACATAGTTATTTCGATGAAATAAGGAATTACGTATTTAAAACCTTTAAATTTTCGTGAATCTTAGGTCACACGTTTCGTAGTACCTGAACATAACTTGTTCTCTCCTTGTTATACATAAAGCGTCGGATTTATAGGGGGCGCTCTTCCTTTTTTTCCACAAGTATGAGTAAATCCTCAGATTTTGCACCTTAAATGGCGGGGTATTTTTGCTAACATTTTACTTTCACATGTACTCCCCCCACCGCTTCATAAATTCTGGATTCACCACTGATAATAAGTACCCCAAAATTAACTAGAGAGGATGAAAACCCAAGTCTTTATAAATTAAAATAAGCTCTCAGTTTTATATCCTTTACTTAAATAAAAAAAATTCTTCCTTTAACATTAATTGTTTATCACTCCCCCCCCCCCCCCCCTCACCTTCCTTTCGCATCTGTAGATTTATCTGCAATCAAAATGTAAGTCTGAAGTTGGAAACAGGGGTCAATCAAGTCATAAAATTACGTCTTATTTTATCGCCCAATATATAATTCTTGGTATTTATTACATTGAAATGTGTATATCTGTACAAAATTATATACATGTAAGGGGTCTAGTATGCCACCTCAGATCCAGGTTTGAATTTCGTTGACCCCGGTCGCGTGACCCATGACTTTTGGTTAACCTCTCTACTGTCCCCACGACCTTTCTATTGACCCCAAGACATTGAACTCTACCGTGGTCCTTACCGTGACCATAAAGGGGAATTCCCCGGTCTATTTTTCAGAGGATACCAAATGAAATTCTGGTTTGGTGACATTACATTACGATCAAGCGGGATATGGAATCAGTCAACCCTCCCCCTCCCCCCCCCCCCTCCCCGCTTTACCTTCCTTTCGCATCTGTAGATTTATCTGCAATCAAAATGTAAGTCTGAAGTTGGAAACAGGGGTCAATCAAGTCATAAAATTACGTCTTATTTTATCGCCCAATATATAATTCTTGGTATTTATTACATTGAAATGTGTATATCTGTACAAAATTATATACATGTAAGGGGTCTAGTATGCCAACCCTCAAGAATCCAGGTTTTGAATTTCGTTGACACCCGGTCGCGTGACCCATGACTTTTGGTTAACCTCTCTAACTGTCTCCCCACGATCTTTTCTAATTGACCCCCCCAAGACATTGAACTCTACCGTGGGTCCTTTACCAGTGGACCATAAAGGGGAAATTCCCTGGTCCTAATTTTTCAGAGGATAACAAATGAAACTCTGGTTTGGTGACATTACATTAAGATCAAGCGGAATATGGAATCCAGTCAACCCCCCAACCTCTTTTTTTTAATCACATTTTTTTTTTATTTTTTTGGTTATGTCCTCGTGACCAGTGAATTCGTAGCTGTCTCCATTAGTTCAATTGTTAATGTCATTCATCATTGTAAGTCCAACATAAATAGCTCTGACGTTAACCGGTGACTGATATTCAATAAGACATTTTTGGTCGGTTTTATAGGAAATGACACCAAAAGAAATAACAGATTTTCATTATTTTGTTGTTTTTTTACACCTTCACCAAATATACACAAATAATTAATCTATAAAATACATATAAGGAATACAAATACGAAGCATTGCATGGATATCATTCAGTGGTCACTTTCGAATTTATAGTCACTTCCTTATTTTTTTTGTCCTTCGTATAGAGAATCAAAATACATTTTTATGCTCTTTGATTACAAGAGTGCAAAGCCTTTTCTGTGTCCCAATAGAATATCCGCTTGAATTACGTCGTCAATCTCTTTGTTTGATTTTAACGATGGAGTTTACTTAGCATCCAAGTTGATATATATATGATATAACTATATATATATATATATAATATATAAAATATATATATATAATATATAATATATATATATATATATATATTAGATATATAATTACATATAATATATATATATATTTTTTATATAAATATATATATATATATATATATACTATATATATATATATATATAAATACACAACGAACTGGTCTTTCCCGCTAGCATAAGTTCACATGGTTTTCCGGAGTAATTTTCTTTTAAATTTATGAGTATAATAACCAAATTGTCTGTCCACATGCTTTGTCAATACGTCCTTTGTGTTTTCACCGATACATTTGTTGTTTGGGCTGATCTGTAGCTGGTCTCTGGGTTTTTCTTGTTTTAATAGAACGAGATATTGTCTGTTGAAACTCATCATCCTATTTTCTTTTCCTTTTGTTGAATAATATTTTGCATCAAGCAAGCCACGATAGAGATTACGGATGTGTGTGCTCTTTCTGTGAAAAAGTTCACAGACCTCATCGATCTTCCAGACGCATTCCTTTGAATATCGTCCCCATGACCAGTAAATTGCTTTCCTGCTTGGTCTATGAACATCTTCACCTTGAACCCATCAAAGGGTCGCAATAATGTTTCTGATGACGTCATAAACCATTGGATTGCCCATCATCTGTCTATATCGATATAATGCTTGTTGGAGGATGATCAACTCAATAATTCATTTAGCGTCAACAGTATCTTTAAAATCGTTGGCCCGGCCACTAAACATTGAGTGAACCGATGTTGAAACTTTAAAAAGATTTCCTGCCGACATGTCAACTCGCGGTTTGTACTTGAATAATGTGTTTGTGGTGGTGGTAGATTATATAGTGGTGGTGGTGGTGGATGGGGTTGACTGCGTCCAAGAGCCACTCGCAAATGTCTTTTCATCGCTCCTGGACTATAGAAATACTCTTGCAGCACACAGGACACGATGTTGACAGCATGACATCCTTTTCACTAATGACGATTGATGTAATATGCAGCACTTTTATATGTTTTGTATCCTCTCTAATATATTTAGTTTCCGAAAAGAGCCCACAGAACGTGACATAACAGAAATTCCCAAACATGTATGACGTAACGGGACAGGAAGCTCCAATCAGCATTTGATGGGCAGAATTCTTATATATATTTATATAATATATGTTGCACGGCCTCGGTTAGAATATGATTTTTGCACTCAATGACCCAATCCCACTCCACATGTTTCAAAAAAAAAGGGGGGGGGGTGACTCTTTCACTATTCCGCTTCCCCTATATGTAATGTCATCAAACCAGATTTTCATTCGGTAGCATCTAAAAATAAACCCGGGAATTTCCCTTTATGGTAATGGGAAGGACCACGGTAGAGATCAAGGGTAAGTAAAGAGGTCATGGGTTCAGTAGAAAGGTAGTGGGGTCAGTACAAAGGTCAACCAAAGGCCATGGATCAAGTGACTGGGGTCAACGCTGACGTCACGACCAGAAGTCACGTGATTTTTTAAATACCGGCCTCTTATTGGTCGAAAGTTCATGGTGCAGGAAATTCAAACCTGGGTCTGAGGTGGCATAGCAGATTATTCATGTACGAGGAAGACGCCGAGTCAGAGAAAACTCGTTTAAAATAGTACAGTGTTAATCAATAAGCTTCAAAATTACTATAAACTATGTGAAATCGCTAAATGTTTAAATCATATAAATACCAATAATTATCAAATCGAATGTAAAAATCATTGATGGCTAGTGTCAACCTACTAGGACACGCTGTGAAAAAAATGTATGTATTATGAATGACAGAATTAAACCAAAATATTGATAAATAAAACTGTGTTAATACAATGTACGGGGTATTTTGATACTAGCATATTTTTCCATAAAACATTTAGGGGGCGAGCATTTAATTCTAAAGGGGGGCTGGGAGCTGGCAAATTTGGTCGAGTCAGATTATTTACTTTCAGATCTTTGTAGGATAAAATATTTATGCAAACACTACTTTAATTGTATAGGTCTTTATAATACTAGTTTCTATAGTGAAAGTCTAACAATTCTCTCTATAAGGTTATAAAATATATTATAATTTAAATGAACAGAGAAACTGATTAGATTTTTATGAAAAACAGAAGCTATTGATTGTTTGATTTCGTTGTTTCAATTTTAGTTTTAATTTAATTTTATTTATTTCTATTTTATTTACTTTAATTTTTTTTCGGCGGGGGGGGGGGGGGCAGTTTTTCCTTGTTTCTTTTCTTATGATTATTACTTTTTTTCATTGCGTGCTTATTTTATATCGCAGTAAATCTGTACATCCTCTTCCTTTGTTTCTAGGTGTGTCAGATCTTTTATCATATTTTCTAAGCATCTTTTTATTATTCCCCCCAATGCTTTGATCTATAAACACTAAATACAACAACTCTATATAGCATTCCTTTTTCAAAAATATTTTTCCGCCATTGGTAGTTTTTATGAGACTCCCACTCTATCCACCATGGCTTTTGTAAACATTAAATTGGTCCACCACAGATATAAGTCCAAGTTAGTCAAGATACTTATCGATGCTAAATTGCTAATGTCAATGCCACGGACTTCGGTAAGTCCAAATATTGCACAAAGATACAAATTCGATATTACACTATATCGTTCGTTTCGATGCAAAATACAAAAAAACATATATTCAATACGTAGAAAAAAAAAAAAAATCCTCCTTCGAACGACTATTTAAAAGAGGTGAAGCAGGTAAACATCGGAGACAATTTTAATTGGAACAGAGCCAGCCATAATCAGAAGATGCAACTAAAAATAATTGAAAGATGAAAAGGTAAAAACACATATTTGTTGCTAAAACATTTTTTCATTTTACTGTTTTTAATAGTTAATCTCGGTTTGTCACTCATATTCGGACTTTGTACGATCATAGGAAGTGACAATGCGAAGATGAGTTGAGTACTGTGTGTGTGATTTAAAAATGCAGATCTTATATTACGTCAGGAGCATGCGGCCGTGCATTCAGAACTGATAAAATTTAAGTCATCCCTTGCCCCCTTTCCATAGATCATGAAGTATTTCCAATATCACCTGTTTCCGGCAGGAGCTCTAAAAGAAAGTCCTTTGTTACTTGCAATATTCATTTGACCTCAAGCAGCAAAAAAATTAAAACTAGTGAAAAACTTTAAGTTTCTTAGGAAGCCGCCCAAAAAAAGACCATAGTAATTGAAAGAAAAGTACAAAGTATTCTTTGAATTTGTGTAGATAAACATGTAATATATCCACAACACAAACCTCATTGATATTCAATTGATGTCTAATTGAGTTGCGGAGGGGGGTGTGGGAAGACTGGGATGGGAGGACTCAATTATGTCCCTAATGATCATTTTTGCCAAAGACACTGAAAAGTAAAATAACTGCTGGCAAAAAGATGAGCTAGTCGTGAGCTGTTCAAGAGTACAGGTGTTCCATTGAATATCTATTTACGACTATGTGCCAGAAATCCTATTCTTCTTTATGTCCATTGTGTTGATTCTGTGCATTTAATTCTGTGAAGCTACGTTCTCTGAATGAGACACACAAAAGACTTATCGTTTTATCATTATATTTAAATATATACATGTTGTATAATATATATAAATAAAAAATATAGATAAATATATATATATATATTATATATATACTATATATATTATATATATATATATATATATATATAAAATATAGTATATATAATATACTATATATATATATATATATATATATATATATATTATATATATAATATATATATATATACTATATATATAAGATATATATATATATAATATAATATATATATATATATATTAGTATTTAACTGGCACAATATAACGTAACGAAAATTGTCACACCACAAAAATTATCCCTCAATGGTGTGGCATTGGTCCGAGGAAGACATGTGCTGTCAAGTCCAGAGACCACACATCAAGAAGATGACCAGCAATGAAACATCTGTTCACAAATGAATCTGAATTATGAAATTCCCTATCCCCTTGAATCTGATGTTCCAAATGAATAACCTCGAGGTTAAAGTATTTGGAAAAGTAATTGTCAAAGTCAAAAAGTCAAGGTCCACAAGTCAAAATTCATGGTATCGAGATGAAGCTTTAGGATTATGTCAAATATGACTTTCAATAGGACGTTGCCTTTTCTGTTCTGTTCTGTTTTTTATTATATTTTATTTATTTTATTTTTTATTAAGTTTATGTAAATGTACATGTATGAGTGCAGCGTCTATTCTCATGGAAAATGTGTCAGATGTCTTATATCTCTTCTTGATTATAATTGTCCAAGGATAGGTGGGACATACGTAATTTAGTTTTCAATCTAGAATTTAACACGAATGATTTGCCTATTTATTTATTCCAAACTTCTCTACTCCATTATCTACAGCAAACACATTGTTTATTTTGTTTTCCCTCCCCTCTCTTCCCCATTCCACTTGGTAGGTGGTACATTCTATTAACTTGGATTTCCTATTCCCTACTTTCAAGAATCATAAATTGCTGGCTTCCCCACTGATATAAGTACCAAAAATTAACTAGTAGAGGATGAAAAAATATCAAAATAGTTCCTTTAATAGATGAATAGTTTATCACCTCCTTATTCACTGACTATCCTCCCCACACCCCCCACTCTCTTCACACCCCCCACCCACCCCCCCCCCCCCCATCCCCCCCCCCCCCCCCCCCCCCCTTTCTGTTTTTTATTTTTCCTTCCTTTTCGCATTTGTAGATTTATCTGCAATCAAAATGTAAGTCTGAAGTTTGGAAACAGGGGTCAATGTGAATCCAAGTCATAATATTACGTCTTATTTTATCGCCTCAATATATAATTTCCTTGGTATTATATTACATTGAAATGTGTATATCTGTACAAAATTATATACATGTAAGGGGTCTAGTATGCCATCTCAGATCCAGGTTTTAATTTCGTTGACCCCGGTCGCGTGACCCATGATTTGGTAGACCTCTCTACTGTCCCCACGACCTTTCTATTGACCCCAAGACATTGAACTCTACCGTGGTCCGTATCGTGACCATAAAGGGGAATTCCCTGGTCTATTTTAAGAGGATACCAAATGAAACACCTGGTTTGGTGATATTACATTAAGATCAAGCGGAATATGGAATCAGTCACCCCCCCCCCCCCCTCTCTTTTTTTAATACTAATATCACAATTTGTATATGTCTCCGTGACCAGCTTGAATCGTAGCTTTCCACCATTAGTTCATCTGTTAATGTCATTCAATCATTGTAAGTTCAACATAATAGCTCTGACGTTTACCGGTGACTGGATATTCAATAAGACATTTTGGTCGGTTTATTTAGGAAATGAACAACAAAAGAAATAACAGATTTTCATTATTTGTTGATCACTACACACACCCAAACCAAACCAACAACTAACCCTTTCACCAATATACACAAATAATGTCTATAAAATACATATAGGCAAATAACAATACGAAAGCATTGCATGGGTAAATCATTCAGTTGGTCCACACTTTTCGATTTTTAATAGTCACTTCCTTATTTGTCTTCGTATAGAGAATCAAAATCCATTTTAAGCTCTTCTTTGCATTACAAGAGCGCAAGCCTTTTCTGTGTCCATAGAATTCACCTTCAATTAAAGTCGTCCAGTCTCATTTGGTTTGATTTTAACGATGGAGGTTTACTAGCCATCCAAGTGATATATATATATATATATTATATAATATATAGATATATATATATATATATATTATATATATATATATGATATATATATATAATATATATATGATATATATATAATATATATATAATATATATATAAATATATATATATATATATATATATATATATATATATATATATATATATATATATATAGATAGTCACTTATATACGACTTATATATATATATATATATATATATATATATATATATATATATATATGTAGATATATATTATATATATATATATATATATATATATATATATATATATATATATATATATATATATATATAGATATATATATATATATATTATATATATATATATATATATATATATATATATATATATATATTCATCAGAAAGCTTCGGTATACTTTCATAAACAACGATCTGTCGCTAGCATAAGTTCCTTGGTTTCCTCCTTCGCATCTTGTTGGGATAAATTTGTGTTCTCGTCCATTAACTGATTGATTTTCTTCTCGTACTGGGAACTTTGTTCACCATCGCTCTCTTCTTCGTCATTCATCGTACAACTGTGTTTTATATGTTTCTGGAGATCATAATCAGTAGCAAAGACGATTCCACAGTCAACACACAATGGTGTTTTATCTAATTGGGGGCTTTCCTATTTCAATAGACGATTTTCCATTTAAAATGGGACGGGTCATGTATGGAGCTGTATATGATTCGGGGTTTTCATATCTCGAACGGTGATTAAAATGATCCATGTGATATGGGACAAATCTATCTAACATATCTTGGTGTGTCCGTCCTGCTGGCTGTGATATGTTCTCCGTATGGGAATCACACGCCCTCAAACGAGAAATGGAAATCTTCTTGTGAATCCGGTCTTTTATAGGTAAGGAAGACTTTCGTTTGTTGTCCTTTGGATTCCGGAGGAATATGCTTTAAATTTACGAGTAAATAACCAAATTGTCTGTCCACAGCTTGTCAATACGTCTTTGTGTTTCACCGATACATTTGTTTGGCTGATCTGTAGCTGGTTTCTGGGTTGTTTGAAAATTTAAAATCGTTGGCCCGGCCACTATCATTGTGAACCGATGTTGAAACTTTAAAAAGTTCTCCGACATTGTCACTCGCGGTTGTATTTAATAATGTGTTTGTGGTGGTGGTAGATTATGTAGTGGTGGTGGTGGTGGATGGTGTTGACTGCGTCCATATGCCACTCGCAAATGTCTTTTCATCGAACCCGGACTATAAAAATACTCTTGCAGCACACAGGACACGATGTTGACAGCATGCATCCTTTTCACTAATGACGGTTGATGTAATATGCAGCTCTTTTATATGTTTCGTATCCTCTCCAATATTTGTTTTATATCCTCTCTGATATATTTAGTTTCCGAAGAGCCCACAGAACGTGACATAACAGAAATACCCAAACATGTATGACGTAACGGGATAGGAAGCCCCAATCAACATTTGATGGGAAGAATTCTTTGATATATATATATATATATATATATAAATATATATATATATATATATATATATATATATATATATATATATAAGCACAGGTAAGCGATCACGATACTAAAACAATAAAAAATTGCCAAATTTTCGAAGCAATCTGCTTCTTCTTCAGGACACACACAAACAAACACTAACATAAACAAATATAAAGATATTAGATAGCGTATAGAGAAACGCTCAATAAGTAGCGAATTGAAGAAACCAGTTTTTGTTAGACTAGGGCTTTGTATATATTTTCTATCTTTCTTTTCGTGTCTTTATATTTATGTAAGTGTTTGTTTGTGTGTGTCCTGAAGAAGAAGCAGATTACTTCGAAAATTTTTGGCAATGATTTAATTGTTTTAGTATCGTTATCGCTTACCTGTGCTTTTATATTGACCCCTTTTTCTCGAGCCGTTTGCATTAACATTAATTGAGGTTGATCCGATACTTATGAATAGTGAATGTTGTTACAATTTTCTTTTTTGTGCTTATATATATATATATATATATATATATATATATAATATATATATATATATAATATATATATAAATATATATATATATATATATATATATATATATATATATATATATATATATATATATATATATATATATATATATATATATATATATATATATATATATATATATATATATATATATATATATATATATATATATATATATATATATATATATATATATATATATATATATATATATATATATATATATATATATACATATACATATATATGTCGCACGGCCACGGTTAAAAATATGATTTTTGAAATCAATGACCCAACTCCACTCCACATGTTTCGAAAAAAAAGGGGGGGGGACGGTTGACTCTTACACTATTCCGCTTCCTCTATATGTAATATCACCAAACCGGAGTTTCATTCGGTAGCATCTAAAAATAGACCCGGGAATTTCCCTTTATGGTCATGGGAAAGACCACGGTAGAGATCAAGAGTAAGTTAAAGAGGTCATGGCTTCAGTAGAAAGGTAGTGGGGTCAGTACAAAGGTCAATCAAAATGCCATGGGTCAAGTGACTGGGGTCAACGCTGACGTCACGACCAGAAGTTACGTGATTCTTTAAATACCGGCCTCTTATTGATCGAAAGTTCATGGTGCAGGAAATTCAAACCTGGATCTGAGGTGGCATAGCAGATTATTCATGTACTAGGAAGTCGCCGAGTCAGAGAAAACTCGTTTAAAATAGTACAGTGTTAATCAATAAGCTTCAAAATTACTATAAACTATGTGAAATCGCTAAATGTTTAAATCATATAAATACCAATAATTATCAAATCGAATGTAAAAATCATTGATGGTTAGTGTTAACCTACTAGGACACGCTGTGAAAAAAATTGTATGTTTTATTAATGACAGAATTAAACCAAAATATTGATAAATAAAACTTTGTTAATACAATGTGCGGGGTAATTTGATACTAGCAAATTATTCCATAAAACATTTAGGGGGCGACCATTTAATTCTAAAGGGGGGCTGGGGGCTGGCAAATTTGGTCGAGTCAGACTATTTACTTTCAGATCTTTGTAGGATAAAATATTTATGCAAACACTACTTTAATTGTATAGGTCTTTATAATACTAGTTTCTATAGTGAAGTCTACAATCTCTCTAAAGGTTATAAAATATAGTATATTTAAATGAACAGAGAAACTGATTAGATTTTATGAAACAGAGCTATTGATTTTTTTATTTTTGTTTCAATTTAGTTTTAATTTTATTTATTTATTCTATTTATTTGGGGGGGGGGGCAGTTTTCTTGTTTCTTTCTTATCTTAGAGTGTGCTTTTGTTTAATTATCATTATTACTTTTTCATTGCTTGTTTATTTTATCGCAATAAATCTGTACATCTCTTCTTTGTTTCTAGTATGTCAGATCTTTATCATAGTTTCTAAGCATCTTTTTCTAATGCTTGATATATAAACACTAATTCATCACTCTATAGCACTGTTTTTCAACAATATTTTCCACATTGTAGTTACAGGCTACTCCACTTCACAAGGCTGCATCAAAGAGTCACACAGGTATAGTCAAGATACTTATCGATGCTAATGCTGACGTCAATGCCACGGAGTGGGTAAGTCAAATATGTAGAAGATACAAATTGTTTTCAAACTGTCCCATATCACCAGTGGAAATATTGATCATGAAACTAAAAATCACATTTATATTTACCGTTCTTTTCTGTTTTGTTTTGTTTTACTTTTTGTGTGTGTGTGTGTGTGTGTGTTTCTTTTTTTTTTTTTTTTCTTCTTCTTTTTCTCACACTACTGTGATGTACTGCACTCCTTTAATACATCATTCATTACCGAATAAATAACTTAGCGTTTTGTGATTAATTATCTTGTAAGGGAGAAGATTCCTTCTCCATTTCTGTTTTTGGGATTTAATTTAAATTTAAAACTGAAATCCATAAAACATAAAAGTATTTACATTGAACCATGTTAGCAAAATAAAAAGTTAAAACATAAAAATGATTTTTATAAAGAATGATGCAGATGCCTCCAAAACTCCAATTTTTGTAAGATATAAGGAACATCTCAGGAGGGCAAATTACACAGACCTGTTACCATGGCAACCGTAACAAACAGCAACCAAATGAATATAGATTTTTTTATCTACTCATGTAACTTAAATACCCAAAACAGTTTGATGTCCTTCTGAGACTATGCGTGCCACACCCTCTATATTACATGGTTGATGTTTACAGAGAATCAGTGTTAACAACGAAAAAAATATTGCCTTAAAACTTGAAAGTGAAATGCCCCTGAAGTTATCATTTAAATTTTCCAGTAATTTTACCAATGTTTTGTTCATTTCTGCAACTGCAATTTTCAATCTGCATACCGTTTCCTCTAATAATTTCTTCGTTGTTGAATCCAGTATTAAACTCCCTTTAGGATCAATATATTATGACACGTGTAGATTTTGTAAAATCAAAATAACGTAAAATTCATTCTCATTCATACCTCTCTCCTTACAGTGTCAAAAAACTCCACTCCATATGGCAGCAAAAAAGGGTCACATAGATGTAGTAAAGAAACTTATCGATGCAGAGGCGAATGTCAATGCCAAGCGCATTGTAAGTGAATAAAGAATGTCCTACATGATAGAAATGTAGTCTAATTTTTTTCCTAGAAATGCGAAGACGACGTGGCCCAGTGGATAATGTGCTCCGAACGAAAGGTCCCGTGTTCGATTCCCGCCTTATACCAGTGTTCTTTCTTTCGTATGAGAGTAAAAACCGAAGTCCCGTGTCAGGGTAGGCGTGGCACGTAAAAAGGCATTCAGTGCTCCCGGTTGGTCTGTTACAAAGGTAAATATTTTTATGCAATGCATCAGGCAGATGCCGTAACCATATACGCTAAATAATGGTGGAGTGACTTAAAGCAATACTCAATCAATCCTAGAAATATGTCATATTACCAGTGGTACTATTGATTATAAAACAGGAAAAAATTACATTCTTCTTACCGTTCCAGTTTTTGGTCAGACTACTGACATGTATCGTCTCCCCTATAGTAAACGTTTTGTATAATATGTAGAGGTTCAAATATCATTTTCTCGTACTGGTAAAGTATTGAATAATTTTTGCAATTCCATCCTTTTGTAGTAATGACAAATATTCCATGTCCCCTTTGTAAGGAATATTAACAACGAAAAATAAAATATTCTCTTAAAACTGTCAGTTTGAAAGTGAAATGCCCCTGAAGTTATTATTTAAATTTTCCAGTAATTTTACCAATGATTTCTCCATTTCTGCAACTGCAATTGTCAATCTGCATACTGTTTTCGCTAATAATTTCTTCGTTGTTGAATCCAGTTTTCAACTCCCTTTAGGATCAATATATTAAGACACGGGTAGATTTTGTAAAATCAAAATAGCGTGACCTTCATTTTCATTCATACCTCTCTCCTTGCAGTATGATTACACTCCACTCCATAATGCAGCACTAATGGGTCATATTGATGTAGTAAAGATACTTATCGATGCAGAGGCGAATGTCAATGCCAAGGGCACGGTAAGTGAATGAAGAATGTCCTACATTGTAGAAATGTAGTCTCATTTTTTCCTAGAAATGCGAAGACGGCGTGGCCCAGTGGATAATGTGCTCCTAACGAAAGGTCCCGTGTTCAATTTCCGTCGTGGGTATACAAGTGTTCTTTCTTTCGTATGAGAGTAAAACCCGAAGTCCCGTGTCAGGATAGGCGTGTCACGTAAAAAGGCACTCAATGCTCCTGGTTGGTCTGAAACAAAGGTAAATATTTCTATGCAATGCATCAGGCAGATGCCGTAGCCATATACGCGAAATAATGGTGGAGTGACGTAAAGCAATACTCAATCACTCCTAGAAATGTGTCATATTACCAGTGGTATTATTCATTATAAAACAGGAAATTATATTTTTCTTACCGTGCTAATTTTTGGTCACACTACTGACATGTATCCTGTCCCCTATGGTAAACATTTTGTATAATATTTAGAGGTTCAAATATCATTTTCACGTACTGGTAAAGTATTGAATAATTTTTGCAATTCCATCCTTTTATAGTGATGACAAATGTTGAATAACACTTAGCTTTCGATCCCTATACATTTTGTTCTAACTTTGTCAGCAGTACACACATTGGTAACGTGTTCCTTTCTATCTCTCTCCATATCTGCTTGTGTGACCATTGCATAAAAATTGAAATGTAGCTCTTTCATTCTATGAAAAATTCTCAGCTTTTAAGTGGAAATAAACTTAACGCCCTTTTTGTGATTTCGATATTTCTTTCTTATTTTATGATTTGCTTTTATTTTTTTGTTACGTGTCTCTGCACAACTTGGACTTAAATGAAATGCAGTGCCGTTCTATCCATTATAATTATTTTGTCTTTGTCTTATCTTTGTTTGGAAAGGTTCTCTCAGAAATGTATCGAAGATATACAACTTTATAACCCTAACTCGATGACATGCCATATGATAACAATGTGGTAGGTGATATAATCTCCGTTAATCAGAATACAATGCTCAGTAAAAAGATTACATAACGCTGTAAAGGGAATTCCAACTGAATGATCCGTATCATCAATGGAATATTGAAGATCAAACAGAAAAAAGCATATCTAGATTAGTGTCCTAGTTCTCCGTCAGACTACCGACACGTAACATCATACTTTTGCAAACAAATAAGAAGTTTAAAGATCAACCCCCCCCCCCTCCCCCTCCCCCAAATAATAATAATTGTTGAACAATCCATCTGCAATTTCTAACCTTTTGTAGAAATGGCATACTGAAGGAAGAAAGAAAAGTTACTAATATACAGTTTTTAATGTAAATAAAACAAATAAAAGAATAATAAACAAACAAATACCTAAAAAAAAAACAGAGAAATAAAAGACACAACCCCCACCCACCCACCACCCCCCGAAAAAAACAAAGACACAAAATTATTCGATATGGCATTAGTCAATCAATTGGTTTGGTTAATCGGTTTACGGACCAATCTTCCCATTCACCGCAACAGCGGTGTAATCAAAGGATACACCTTTGAATTCGTAATTTTTTCATTCAAATAAATGTGTATTGAAGACTTTATAATATAAGTTTAATTTTATTATTCCCCCAATATACCTGTAATTGGCACTCGAAAACATGTGTTTTTCAGTACAACTCGCATGAATACACCAGCAAAAGTAATGACTCTTCGTCATGTGCAATCACATGGTCAGTCCCAGGACGAATTCTATAATATCTTTAAACGTTGACTTCCGAATCAAGTTGCAACATTCTCAATATATCGGGGTAACTACGTCTTTGGCGATCACCTGTCACCTGTGTGGCTAAATAATTGTGTAATATCACATCAACTGGTTGTTTGACCCAGCAAATATTAACCTTCATTTCGCACCTTTTGTCATCTTTCAAGACATTAATTAGCAATCGTAATAAACTAAACTGGGTATTCATAAAAATAGAGGACGAGAACTTATTAGCAGATTTCCTGTTTATAAGACATTGTGAAGGATTATCGCGAAGGGAACGTAAAAGATTTATGTAGATATATGTAATACAAAGCATGCCGTATGTAACGTCAAGCCATGGAGACAACCCTAAAACGGTTGTTCCAATGTCGTACATATATTACGGCATGCTTAGAAGACACCGAAAGTGAAGTTATGATCTGAAATAGGTTGCACGGGACGTCGCACCCAGCGGACGTCCATGTAGGTGCATATGTGATATATGTAGTAAATTTCGACTTCGACCGTACGGCATCTTCGCTTAACTTTAAAAAGAGTTTATATTTGAGATAATAAAACTTATCTATCAAAGTCTTTATATTTTTCGACATGAACATTATACAAATATTAGCTTATTATAAAAAATCAACTATATTGTGATAAATTTAAAGATATTTGACAGTCCTCCCCATCTTTTTCTAGGTCAAACGATGTTTGCTTTTACAGAGTTTCTTTTATGTCATACAATCAAAAACTGCCTTCATATATCCTTATCAATAACATCTCCCATCAATATAATAAGTCTGCACATAAATAAACATTGATATTAAGTTTCTCAAAATTTTTATTACTTTCGCAATTCTAGTTCTAATGTAATTTCAATTGCGATGTTGGTTTATTCGCCTTTGTTTTGTTTTTGTTTTTTTTTTGTTTTGTTTTTTTTGTTTTTGTTTTTGTTTTTGTTTTTTGTTTTTTTTTTTTGCATATCTGTTGTGTGACCATTGCATAGAGACAGCAACAGATTTCTTGCGTTGTATGAAATATTGTTTTTAACTTTAATTTAATCTTTATGTCACCTGCGAAGCATAGCGGAATTCGTCCGTCTGGCTGGTAGTCACACTTTCATGTTATTGGTTATTTCTTTGAAATTTTATAAGGTAAAAAGACAAAATTTGCAAGGCTTAATGGGCAAAGAAGGAACTTTTTTTTTTACTTTGTACCATTTTTGACTTTATGGCCTTGATCTTGGATTTTGGTCAGGAGTTATAGTTATATATACATTGCATCAAATCAAAAATAAATTGATTTTTATTGACCATAAATCACAAGCTTTCCTTAATCCTTCAGACGCTTATAGACTTAAAGGCGGGAGGAGTGGGATTTACTTATTTTGTTGTCCTCTAACATATTTTTGATACTAGCACATTATAGAGTTGAGTACTTACATTTCGACTTTATATTTCCTTGATACAAGAAAAAAATTCCGGCTAGATGTATAGTTTTGGAGATAAAACAGCGTTAATTTGTAAAATGAGTATTGATGGACACTGCGCGATTCCCATCATAATGCCTATTCAGCTAGCTTCTCATCGAAGAGTGACGTCATTTTATCTCAGCTAGTGGCTAGTGAGGATTATTGTGACGCCATTATTTACTCTCTGCGTAAGTGTCATCATTGAAGTTAAACTTACAGTACTAGTTTGACCATGATGTGATTTTGGCACTCTAAGTGTTAATGAGCTTCGCCATCCGTTATCATCCGCTAGGCGGCGCTAGTGTACTATGAGTCAGAAACGACGTTGAACGTTAGCAACCTTATGACGTCATAAGAACGTTTCATTGTTCTTTATCTCATTTTTGTGGGAATAAGTTTTATTTCCTCCTTTAACATTAGTACCGCAGTTAATTGGGGCGAAATCCACTAAACGCTCTCTAATAACTCTTTTACGTGATTTGTTTGTCTCATGTGTCTAATGGGGGCTCATGTCTCGAAAAACACCGTCTGTCCTCAAGGGACTTTCATCTTTTTTCTGACTTAACAACAAAACAGCCTACATTTTACTTGCGTGCGAAGCTACGTCTGCTATTAGGCACATGTAAGTTTATTCGGAAATCTACGCATAATTGTACGTTACGATGTTTAGTAAAACGCAAATTACCCGTAAGTCACGTTTACGTCTACGTCTATGTTTGGGCTTACGACTTTTAGTAAAACTCGATCAAGGTTTTTATCATATTCGTACGAAGCTTTACTCATTCGATTTGAAGAGGTTACACAGATAATATGAATCGTGAAATCGTGCATTGCAGTTTACGATTATGGTTCAGCGGAACATTGCCTACAAGGCATTATCATGAACAACTCGTCAAAAAAAATTTCAACTCCCTAAAAATTAAATTTGTAAATGAGTGGATTGATGTTCTGCGTCTGAGAAACATTTTGTACAACGCGTCTGTCAAGGATAAACTTTTCCTTATTTCAAACACCAGCAGTCGCCTTGCGTTTCCTACATCTATATGTCTACAGTTGTTTCCATACTATTTTCACTGAACACAATTCGCAGTGCCTTGACGTAAAGTCTCTTAAAATATCCTGTTCTACGTCTGACTTCATTTACCCTCCATTCCGTCATATGGTAACGGGTGACCTTAATATTGTCCGTAACAGGAATGGGTAGAGACTTTTGAAATTATTATAGATGCATGAGAGGAGTATGCCAGATACTGGGCCAGAAAGGAGGATATGGAACTCGACACTGTCTCCTAATGGGTGGATTAATATTTAAAAGAAGGATAGGACGTCTTAATCAGTCTGTTAATACTAGACACAAGTCGATTTTCACGACCCTGGTGTTACCAATGGACTCTATGTCCTCCATGAAAATTTCATCATTGTTCCTATTGACTAAGCTGCTTACAATTTTACCTTCGTTTACAAAACATATTATTTCCAATTTATTTTTGGTAGAGGAAAAATTCATACCCGGAAATCCAATTTACACACTCCAAACTTTATCTGTTCGTAAGACACTTGATTATCACAAATCTGTTCTTCGGTATTCAGATTATTCTGAACTTGATTTACCGTACTCGAGTTATTCCCAGAATGCACGAGATCCCTTACATACAGTCAGAAGTGCTCCAAAACTCGCTATCCATATTTCAAACATACTGTGAATTTAAATACTCCAGAAGCGGTATCAATCAGGTGTGGATCCTGTAAAAATCTTAAGTACTTTTAGAAAATCTGAAATCCCCCAATTTCAATCATGTTACCAGTATAAAATATTTTGATTACACTACGTTCGACACTATCATTTCACATGCTTCCATAAAACTGTTGCAACGGGTTTATCTTGCAAACAGAAGACGCTCACTCATCCGGGGCAGCTGGTTTCACCCTGAACAGTTTACCCCGGGCTTGCAACAGTTTGTAAGGTATAAGTCCATAATTTATCCTCCCATTTAAGACTTTGGCAATAGAAAACTGATCGATATTCCTTGTTCACTCTTGCCATGAAATTACACAAGATATTATCCATCAAAAACTCTTACGGGGACGTCCAGTAATTATATGAAGCATATTGCTTGTTCGAAAAGAATCCGGAATTATCGGAAGTACAGAGATATGTTTTAGATTTTCTGTTACAAAAGAAAAAAGAGGAGTTACCGGCTCAGTTATGTGGCAGAAGTCACCATGGAGCTATACAACACCAATGTATGATATCCAACACTTATTAATCAAATGATTTGGAAGAAAAGTATGTGAGGCATATAAGAAGATTTGAGTAGCTTGGAAACCATTTAAAAGGAGTTTTTCTATAACATCAGTGTTTTATAGACCAAAATAATTTACGTTACTGTTTTGAGAAGCGGAATTACATAAAATGTCCAAATAGTGCAGTGGTGGAGAAATGAATAGAGTCGGAAATAAAACGTAATTTATATATTTTTTAAGAATGTTTTTGTAATTTAGGTAGCCTATACATGTTTGAAAGATCATATTTATCAAGATTCATTTTGAAATCAAACATAATCAAGCCATGGTTATGCAAGGTGTTGTCTTTCAACACAGGGGTTTCATCATATGTTTTGGTAGAGTTGAATTTAGTCTGAAACACATTTATAATATAGTTTTCAAAGAAGCATTGTATTGTTTCCTGCTTTATCAGCAGGTACAAAGACATATTTAGTATGTAATTCAGCTATTCACTTTTTAAAAGACTGAGATGACAGCGTATTTGGCTATTTGAATAAATGAGGATATTCCGGATGTCGGTAAATTTTAGAATTTCATATTTCCAATCATTAAGAGCAAGCAGTTTTTCTTTTTCCTTTCCTTATGGTTTCTCTTCAAAAATCAAAACGTTTTGACCTCATTGACAAATTCAATAATACTTGCAGATATCTGGATGACATTTTGGTTATCGACAACCCTGAATTCGAACAATTTATATCAGAAAAGTATCCACAAGAGCTCACATTGAATAAAGCTAATACTTGAGATTAATCTACACCTTTCTTAGATTTAAACATCAAAATTATCAACCACCTAATATATACTAATATTTATCATAAACTTGAGGATTTTGGATTTCCTATTGTAAATTTCTCTTACTTGGATGGCGATGTCCCTCGACTCCCATCACATGGTATCTATATATCTCAATTAGTTCGATTTGTCAGAGGCTGCACCGATGTTTTGGACTTTCATAAACGAAATTTACAAATTACTACTAAAGTTTTAACTCAGGGTTACAGATATCACAAGCTAAGAAAAACATTCGGCAAATTCTTCACATCTTATTCAGAACTTCTATCTAAATTTGGAAACATTTCTTTTCAACAGTATGTATCCAATGGAATTTCCCATCCTTATTTTTACGGTGATCTCGTATATAAACTAAAGAAAGTAAAAGGCTCCGATAACGTTATTTTATTATGTAATAAAATAATCAAACGTCTTATAAATAGACAATATGATATTGAGATCATCAAAAAGACTATAGGTCTTATATTTGGCCCCTCTACAGCCTTATGCAGACTTTTACTTGAACGTTGCACGCTGACTAACAGGGCGGTGGGGACTATATGACGGGCCTTGTCCAAACCTCTTTCAGAGGACACGTGGTCCTGAACCTCGTCCCCTCTGACTGTTAGTCGGGACTCCTACAGATCTAGGGTTTTAGCTCGCTTTCAGACTGGCAGAACACGGTTTATCATGTTGATGTCGCATATATTTTTATACCATTATGTATTTTACAACACCTTACGTGTTTATATTTTTATGACCTCTCAATATGCGATACCTGTTGACCCTTGTTTTTTACATGGAGGATTATTTATAAATTTTTAAAGGTACGTCCTTTGATCGTTCTGCTGTTACGGTGAGTGGGAAGGTGGGCCCGTAAACCGGTTAACCACACCATTTGTTTGGCTTTTGTCAAATTAGATGACCGTCCTAAGTCGGTATCATAATTGCACTACAATCAAATATTTTTGTAATGTGATACATGTTCTAATATATTATTTATATTCATGTATTGTATAGCTCTATGGTGACTTCTGCCACATAACTGAGCCAGTAACTCCTCTTTTTTCTTTTACACCAAGGTTTACAGTGTGTCTGTAACGCCTCTTCTATTACATCACGGCATGTATTAAAATGTCTCTTGACGGTAATCTATACTTATGTTCTACTTACTTCCGACCAGAAAACATTTTTGGATTTAAATATTAAAACTGTTAACAACAATATTCATACCAACATATATGATAAACGTGACGACTTTGGATTTCCTATTGCAAATTTCCCTTATCTAGATGGTGATGTCCCCAGTCTCCCATAATATGGTATATATATCATCTGGTTCGGTTCGCTAGAGCCTGCACTAATGTTTTGGATTTTCACGCAAAAAAATTCTCATATTACTTTTAACCTCTTACGCAGGGTTATAGATATCATAAACTTCTAAGAAATTTCGGTCAGTTTAAAGATCTTATTCAGACATTTTATCTAAATTTGGAAATAAGACTGTTCAACAATATGTATCCAGCGGAATATCCAATCCCAATTTCTATAGTGGTCTAGTGTACAAACTAAGTAGGGTCAAAGGTTCAGATAATTTCATATCGGCGGGTTCTAGAATTATTAAACGCCTTCGACATCGACAGTATAACCCCGAGATCATCGCTGAGACCATAGTTCTTGTATTCGATCACTTTACCACCCAATGCAGACTTTTACTTGAGCGTCGCACGCTGACTAAAGGAGGGCGGAAGGTACTCTATGACGGGCCTTTTCAGAGGAGACAAGGTCCTTTAGTCGGAACTCCTATTGATCTAGGATCTGAGCTCGGCTTACAGACGGTTTACTTATGTTCATGTTATTTTTGATAGCAACATATTATTCTATAAACTTTTCGTGTGTAATGAAATTTTTATTACCTATCTTTTTGAGAAACTTGTTGATCCTTGTTCTCTATATGGAGGATTATTTTATAAAGTTTTTAATGTGTTTCCTTTGTTTGTGCTTCTTTTGCGGTGAGTGGTAAGGTGGGCGCCCCTAAACCGGTTAACTACACCAGTTGAATTAAGTTTGTTACTGCAATTGACCGTCGGAAGTCGGTATCCTAACCGCAGCACAATCGAATATTTCTGTAATGTTGTTTTTCAGCGTATATTATGCTATTATCATGTTTTGTGTGCATGTTCTTGGTGATTTTTGTCATACAGCATTGTCAAATGTATTCAGTTGTCTCTCTCATCAAAAAAAGTGAACATTTTATCGGAAATACAATTTAGGTCACCAGTAATGATATGATCTGACGGTTTATGTATATCTTTGGAATTATTACAAGTACACACAGATGAAATAGAGTTTAGAACATTATTTTAAGTTGTAACTACATTGCAAACTGAAATAAGATGTGTGATAAGTTTCTAGTACTAATAACAGATAAGTGGGTGTTCAAGATTCTCATATCATTGCAAAATTGTAGATGTGACTCTATGATCACGGAACATATTCTAAACTATAAGTAAATCTAAACTTTTACTCATAAATGTTAACTTAAGTAATTGATGGTTAAGTGGCAGCGACGGAATACGTGAAAAAAAGTTAGTTATATGAAAAGGAAATAATGGCCTAAACTTCTAAGATCAGCTGTGTCCAGGATATGTGTCAGTTTAGTAACCGCAATAGATGATAGTACTTGTAACGATTCGTGAGGGCCATTGTTATTGCCTTATGCAGAAGATCGTTCAATGACCTATGTTATTACTTGTTTTATTTATTTTATTTTATTTCAGCGATTGCCGTGTGACCTATGTTTTTCTTTTCGCATATCTGTTCTCAATGAAACATATTGACATTTTTATCATTAGAAGAAAGATATCCTTTTTGATATATATGGTCATTGAGACCAAGGGGGTGTTGTATCTGTAACTGCTTAATCCAATAAAAATTGGCTTCCAATAGTCGCTTCGTAACATCAGATTTAGTTTCTTCTTGTAGTTTAGTAATACTTTCGACTGAAGTAAGTTACATACTGTAAATACTGTGCTTATATTTAATGTAAAGTTGCTATAAAGAAATTTGTTGTATTTCCGTCGGGAAGTATGTCCGATTTTGTAAGAATGACTACCAAAACGATGAATAGCGTTTCCGATTTTTTTTCCGACATATTTCTTCCTTCGCAAGTAATAATATAAATGAGATTCGGTGAATTGCCTTCAATTGGTTTTGTTTAATTACCTTTATCTTTTAATCCCTTGACTTTAATTTCTAACACTGACAGAGGAACTCACAGTGGTATGTCATTATATTTTCGTGCAAGAATGCACTGTCAAATGCTCTTTTTGGAAATACGGTGTAAGCCCTGAACAAAGTTCTCTTTGTCATGTTGGATCCGAACACATTGAATTAAATGGTGCCACTTGAGTTTCAAATATCAAAAGTGCGTGATATTGTCTGCCGATTTCAAAGAGGTTTCGTAGTAAAGTTTAGGCACTCCACGACGTCATTGACATTATAATCTACTGAATACCGCATAATGAATTAAGTAAATATTATTTCTGGAAAAACGGTTAAAATTCAAACAGTTGAACAAGTCTAAACACTTTTAGCTATCTAAATTTTATCCCTAGCTGTATATATCTTATATGTAGTGATCATGTGATTGCTATATATAACATGTGTATTATTAACAAGAAACTTTCAAAAAATGCGAGGGTATATTGCTCAATTTGTTAAACAAATTTTGTTGTAAATGTAATGAAAACAAATTTTTCAACAAAGCGCCTGAATTCTTATTGCTGATAAGAGTATAAAAGATCAAGATTTCTTTTAAAAATGGAATAATCCATAAACACCACTCAGCTTCGTATAATCGACTCAACTCTTTGTATAAATACCAAACGGGAACTGAATTTCACTTACTTGTGTTTCAAAGTTTGAACGAGATACATCTTTTTGGTAATGATCATAAGATAGTAAGATAAGGTTTTCTTTTTATGAAAGCAAGGTAGTAACCTCATAAAGAAAACATTGTTAAGGTAGCTGTACTTAAAGTAAAGGGTGGTTTGCCATTTTGGCAAGCCATAGTTGTTTAGTGTGTTGTACATATAGAGGACAGCACTGGCAGTCATTCAAGGTTTATATTTTACATTTAACGGTAAATTTATAAATCATTGTTAACCATCTTTATACATTGTAATTGATTCAATTTTCTTCTTCATTTATCTGTATATATTGACTCGTAGAATTTTGTTTATTTATCTATATTCATTTTCCATTTATCCTCAGCAAGGAAACAAAGGCTTACCCACTTCAAGTATAGTTACTTGTCATACCGTTCAGGCTACACGTTACATGAACAATAAATGGAAGCCTATCAATAATATTTATCGCTGTGCCCAACTTCTAATACGCGTAATTGTATATAAATAATGAGATGGAATTGCTGAATGGTGTAATTTTACAAGAAGTGGTTTAATTAAACTGAAATTATGTTGATATTTTAACATCTAAAAGTTAGGCCCAGAGAGACGCATTTCAAATAGATTTAGAATAGTCTTTATGTGAAATTACACGACAAATGGAGTTGAGGAAAAGGTTGCACTACAGCATTTTTCTTGGCAAGTTGATTGTTGCAGTTTATCCTCTTCATATAATGCTTGGAACCATTGAACAATGACATCATGTTATGTTTTGACGGGTTTTCCGTAACATTAATTAATTGTGTATTACCTTAACACAGCTGCGTAGTTCTATTTCACAACTCCCATCAAAATAATAAGTCAGCACATGAATAAACATTAATATAACGGTTACTCGAAATTTTTACTTGTTTCAAAATTCTACAAATATATGTTTCTCCTAGAAGTTCAGTTGCTTTGTACGCTTTTTTTTTTTTGCACATATGCTATGTGACCATTGAATAGAGGCTGCAACACATTTCTTTCGCTGTATGAAATATTGTCTTGACTTTAACTTCATTCGTGTCACCTGTGAAGGATAGCGGCATATAGGTATCACATTGTTCGAAATCCGTCCGTCAGTCTGTTCGGTAGTCACACTTTCATGTTATTGATAAATCGTAGAACAAATTTATACGGTAAGTTGACAAAACTTGCAAAAAAGACCTATTAGTTGGATTTTGGTCACGAGTTATAGTTATATCTACATTGCAATAAGTGATTAATTCCCGTGACTAATGTTTTGCAGAATTGAAGTATCTGTCCCTCATGTTTTGATAAAATGTGTAAAAGTAATATTAATACATGGACCCTCAACACCACGTATTTCGATCAGGGGGACATACAAAGTTAATACCACAAACAAATTTTTGTCTTGTATACACATTCAAACATTATCTAATAAAGTTTAGGATGTTGTTTACGAGTTGATTATTATACATATCACATCTGGACATTGGAGCATGGGGAGGGAAGGAGGAAAGAGGGTCATTCAACTCTGAATATCTTAGTAACCCTAGGTCAAATTTTCTTTAAACTGATACAGAAAAATTAAATGAGATGGATAGAAATAATGGACATATGCGCATTACGACATTTTATGTGTCTTCAATGATGCCCGTAGCCGAATGATTGGAATATATAGAAATATGAAGAGGAGTGTAGAAGCTAAAATGACCGAAAAGTGAACCAAAGAATCTATCTAAGGGCAGAGCTATGCATGAGGAAGATACTCCTTAGATGTAGAGTGTAACGTTAGGACTGCACCCAACTATACTTTTCAGTCATATGACTTTGTTTTAACTTTCTCACAAGTGAGTGCTCAATGTGTTATCCTTTTTCCCCCTGATTAATGCTGGTTTGGAAGTAGAAGACAAGTCCTGAACAGAGATTTTTGTCTCTGCCATGTTTCATAAAGTTTTCTGGACAGACGGACAAACAAGGTGATTCCTTTATTAACACCCCCCCCCCCAAATCCATTGTGAGCATACATGTAGGGTGCAGCTATCATTTTCTAAATAAAAAATTTTATCTATAAGCTTTTATTGTAAACTTTCGCATATATCTCCGACAGCTTCCAACACGGCTTTCCTCAAATACAATTCGTAAAAGAAAAATTCTAGACGGATTTTTAATATTGGTAAACATTGCCGATTATTACAGTCAGAATAACTTTATAAGCATTGTCATGCTAAATAAATATTACTATATAAAACTATAACTATCTAAGAGTTCTCCAATGTCACTTTACATATCAAACTTTCTTATTTGTGTTAATATTTACCTTCGACTGTGTCTGGGGTGCAACACAGAAAATGGTCGTAAATGCTATGTAGCTCCAATGTGGAAAATATCACAACTTCCGGTTGATTGAGTTATCGTTCTTTGAAATTCCCTAGCGGCTATTGGGAATGCTACTTGATATCTTTAAAGTAATTCGGTCTTCAAGTTTACTATCAAGTGACACCAAGTTTACTTTTCACGTTTGTTTATTTCAATTATCCAGTTTCGTATAACATGATAGAAATAATTATGTTATCATGTACAATTGCATATTTTACATAGAAAAATGTTTTAATAGAAAAATATAGTAAGTGCACATGTATATCGAAAGAAAACTAAACATGAAGTGCACTTGGAGTAAACTTGGAATCAAGTTTAGTACTAAACTTGGAATCAAGTTTAGTACTAAACTTGGAATCAAGAAGTTCAGTACTAAATTTGGAATCAAGTTTACTGCTAAACTTGATTCCAAGTTTACTCTGTTATCGCCAAGTAAACTTGAAAAGCAGTCATAAAGTTACATGTAACTTGATGTGCGCTTAACGTAAGGTTAGGACTGCACCTAACTGTATCTACAAGGTGTTGGAGAAGCTGACACAGTTTGCGTGCTTTACTTTGGACAAAATCATATCGCTCAATTTCGGTTGAGTTTCTAAAGTTAGTATAGAACAGTGCACTTTTCTGCGATCTATTTTCGTTCGGATGCATCCATAACATACCAGTATGAAAACCTCCTTTCTACAGATATTATATAGTCCTGAACTCATTCCCTTCTGATCGGAAGTCGGATTCTTACAGATCAGATAAATAAGCTCGCTTTAAGTAAGTCAAAGGTCTATCACTTCTTTTTTTTTTTATTAATTTTGAATTCCATAATACTAATCCTATAGTTATTTGTATTGCTTCTCAACTTTGAAGTTATATAAAAAGCAGCCCCCTTCCCCGTCTTATACTGGATAGGAAAAGTTTACCAATTTATTGAAAATAATGTCGATAATTAATGTTTTTTTTTACCGCTGGACAACACTGAGGGCATTTTTTTTTTATTGAAAAAAAGATTTTTAATTCTTTTCCTAGACCTACATGGAAAAAAAAACTTCCCTTGAACCAAAGAAATCAGTACTCTACAGTATGAATGAACTATATTACAATTATATTATTACATTATTGAAAACAGTAGCTCAAAATGACACTTGGTATGCATGGAAGCGTATTTATCTCGTACATAATTTCTCTTTTGTTGAATGAAGAAGTTAACACCTTTTTGGCATCAAGGTGGATGTCAATGCCAAGGGGAAGGTAGATTAAATAAGTATGTCCTGCATGATGGAAATGAAGTGTTATCTTTTATTAGAAATGTGTCATGTTATCAATAGTACTATTAATAATAAAACAGAGAAAAGAATCATATTTTTATCACCCTATTTTTCGATCAAACTACTGACATATAGCATCAATCTAATGAAAACATTTTGTATAATATTTAGGTGTTCAAAGGTTATTTTCTCCGAAATAAGTGGCACAGTATTAAATAAATACTTTGCAATTCCCATCACTACTAGCCCGAATAACCTATCAGAATCCCGTTTTCCTCTGATTAATTCTGCAAAACCCAGAAAAATTCTGAAGTCTGCCTGAAAAACACTGAAAAACTCTAATGTCCCTGATAAACACTGAAAATGTTTTTTCATTTTTCTTTTACCCTTTCCAGAAGTACATGGAAAAACTTTCCTTGAACCAAAGAAATCACACTCTGTTTTTTCTCCTTTATTTTTCTTTTATTCTTTTACCCATTATGTGAAATTATTATCTAAAGTTTGCACTAATTTTACCAATCTGTAGTCCATTTCTGCAACCTTTATACGAATCTTAATTCACCATTTACAGTATGAATGATCTCTGTTGCAATTATATTACTGTATTATTGATAACAGTACACTCTGATAAATTCTGCAAAACCCAGAAAAACTCTGAAGTCTGCCTGAAAACACTGGGAAACTCTATTGGCCCTGATAAACACTGAAAAAAAAATTTTTTTTTTCATTGTTTTCCTTTTCCCAGAAGTACATCGAAAAAGCTTTCCTTGAACCAAAGAAATTAGTACTCTGTTTTTGTTGTTGTTTTCCATTATGTGAAGTTTTTATCTAAAGTTTGCAGTAATTTTACCAATGTGTAGTTCATTTCTGCTACTTATATATGAATCTTATTAGTAATTCACCATTTACAGTATGAATGATCTCTGTTGCAATTATATTACTGCATTATTGATAACAGTAGCTCAAACTGACACTTGGTATGCATGGAAGCGTATTTATCGATTGTTGAATCGAGTACCTAACACCTTTTGGCATCAATAGGCTGAGAAAGCTGTAGAATTTGTAAAATCGAAATGGCATGGTATTCTTTCTCATTCTTACTTCTCACCTTGTAGGACCAGGATACTCCACTACACAGGGCAGCATCAAATGGTCATATTAATACAGTAGGGATGCTTATCGATGCTAACACGGATGTCAATGCCATTGACAAGGTAGATAAACTAAGTATGTCCTACATGATAGAAATTAAGTGTTATCTTTCATTAGAAATATGTCTTGTTATAAATAGTACTATAAATAATAAAACAGAGAAAGATTCATATTTTTTATCATCCTAGCTTTCGGTCGAACTACTGACATGTAGCATCATTCTAATGTACACATATTATATAAAATTTAGGTGTTCAAAGATTATTTTATCGGAAATAACTGGCAAAGTATTAAATAATTTCTTTGCAGTTCCCATCGCTACTGGGCCGAACCCACCCCCCCCCCCCCCCCCCCCCACGAATCCCTTTTTTCCTCTGATAAACTCTGCAAAACCCTGAAAAACACTGAAGTTTGCCTGAAAAACACTAAAAACTTCTGTGCAATATTATAAGGGGTCTAGATTCAGGACCATTTCAACAAGACCGTCATTTAATCCCAACCGCCCTGTTAGTCACTGTGCAAGGCTCAAGTAGATGTCTGTTAGGGGATGTAGAGGGACTTGTAGTCTTTCTAATTTTCTCCGGTTCATATTGTCTATGTCAAATGCAAGCAAAATTGGGGGGGGGGGTTATATAGGAATCACCCTGTCTGTCTGTCCGTCTCCTTACCTAACCTTGCCCGGACAATAACTTCTCAGCTTGTACACAGATTGCAGTAATAATTCATAGGATTGTCGCTAAGAATCCAAGGGCATGACCTTAAAAAGAGATCATAGGTCAAAGTCACAGTAGACACAATTGCTATAACCTTGTTATACCTGTTCTATTGATGCATCATTGGAGGGCAATGTGTTGTGAACTTTGACCTCAGTGATGGTAAAACCTTGTTTATCTCAAAAATAGTTCAGATTCTCACCCCTAAAGTATATTTTTTGTGATTCCTCATGGCAAGACTCGTTGTATACATGTAGCATAAGTTTGGGATCCTCAGGATCATCTCCACAACCTTCATTTCAGGAAACTGGTTCAGATCTCCATCCCTAAACCACATATTTTCTTATTCTTCATCACAAAGCAAATGTGGATACATCATGGGAAGGGGATGTGTCATGTACCAAATAACTTTAACCTTGACCTTGGTTTTGAACCTCTTTGATAGTAAAACCTGTGCTACTTCGTGTTCGCAGCATAACTTTTGATCCATATCACCTAGGTTTATCAAACTTTACATGTGGATGCATCATGGGAAGTGGATGTGTCATGTATTGAAAATAGGTCACTGTGAACTTGACTCTGACCTTAGACCTTTATAAAAATAAACAGCACCCAGGATTATTATACCTGCTCTAAGGATCCCTTATGGGTTATCATAAAGGGATGAATTATTGCATGTCCCACTTTGTTGCCGCGGGGGTGAGGTGTCCCGTAAGAACAGCTCTAGTTTCTTTTCGGACCCGACGAAATAATCTTATCGGACCCTTTGACCCTCCTAAATTTGTATGCAGGGTCATCGTAGAAATGGGAATAGGAATTCGATTGGATTTATATCGTTGAAAAGTATTTTTTCCTAATTTAGATAAAAGTTTTGATTACGGTCTTCAGAATTTTGCCACATGTTTTACCTAAGTTTGTGATATCTGTAGCCCTGAGATATATAGATGCCATATGATTGGGGTCTAGGAACATCACCATCCGCATAAGGAAAATTTACAAAAGGAAATCCAAAATGGTCACGTTTTTCTTAAATATTAGTATGAACTTTTTTTGTAAACTATCTAAATGTGTATACCTACGTAAAGCGTTTCTGTATCACAAATATTAGCCTTGTTTAATTGAAATTCGTGTGGTGATATTTTAGGTATAATTTTTTCAAACTCATGATTTTCGATAAGTAAGATGGAATTAAGATATCTAGTTGTATCGTTGAATTATCCATCATTAGAAGGAAAAGGCGTCTTAGTCATTGTGCTTACAGTAGAAACATGTCAATCTATGCGACCCTGATGTTGCAAATGAACTCTTTGACCTCCATGAAAATTTCATCATTGTTCATGTTGACAAAGCGGCCAATAATCGCTGGATCTTCTAGGTGCTCCATCAAATCACTATCCATAATGTTTACTAAAATATTGACCAGCATCAGACAGGATCTTCAAACATACTCAAACAATATACTCTAGAAGCGGTGTCAATCAGATGTGGACCCTCAATAATTCTAAGGAACCTTTAGACAATCTGAAATCCACCAATTTCAATCATGTTACCAGTACAATTTTTTTTATTTCTCCACACTATCATTTGATTAAAAGCTCAAAAATATACCAATGAAGATATTACGAGAGTCATTTCTTGACAAAAGTGGAAATTGCAGGTACAAACATCTTGTTCTAGGACTGGAGGACAAATAATTCGTAATGGAACACTCTCATTCAGACAAAAAGTGTACTGGCTACATTGAATTTCTGGTAGACAATATTTTCCTGTTGTTTGAAGGAACAGTTTTTAAGCAAATCGTTGGCATCCCTTTGGGTACCAAGTTGGTGCTCTCCCTTGTTTCTGACACTGTGTTATATTTATACGAACCCTGTTTCTTGAGACCCTGCTCTCAACAGGAAGAACGTACCTTGCAAGTAAAACGATAATGATCTTCACTTTCCTGAGTAGCAACATTCCTTTCTCTCCTGTCGATCCTATTATGACGTCACTTTCACCATTTATGTACATTTCTGTGTGCATAGGGACTTCATTTGAATTTGAATGTTTCTATATAACTGGAGCTACGGGTGTATCGTGCAAACAGGAGACGCTCAGTCTTCCCGGGCACCTGGTTTCACCCTAAAATGTTGTATTAACGAGGCTCGCAACGGTTTATACGGTATAATTTCATAATTTAGTCTCCCCTTTAAGATTTCGACACCGGAAAATTGATCGGTACTTCGTTTTTTCTCTTGCCATCAAATTACACGATATTATCCATCAAAAACTCTATGGTTTTAGATAACTCAGGGGAAAATTATGTAAAAGGAGCTTTTCTATAACTTAACATCAGTGTTTTTTACAGACCAAGTACAGATGGGTGCGATCCTAACATAACATGCACGTTAACGCAAAAAGCGGTCACGAGGACCATATATACAATGCATATATCGATTCTCCTTCAAAACCTTCTATATGAACATGTTAATACAAGTTTTAAGTTGTACGCAAGCGAACGTGGCTGTTAAACACGTTCACGCGGCAGTCAAGCGCGTTAACGCGGCGGTCAAGCGCGTTCACGCGGTCTCGAAATTAAGTTCACGTGGAAATCTGCGTTAACGCAAACGCGTGTGCTCAGCAGTCCTGAGCGCACGAGGAAAGCAAACTTCACGTTAACGCGACGTTAACATAATGTTATGTTAGGACTGCACCTCACTGTAATTTATGTTACTATTATGAAAAGCGACATTACATAATATGTCTAGAAAGTGCATCGGTGAGGCAGTGAATAGAATTAGATATAAAACGTGATTTATGAAATTTTTATGTAATTTAGAGAGCTAGTACATGTTTGAAAGATCATATCTATATCAAGGTTAAGTTTGAAATCAGATATAATCATGCCGTGGTTATGCAAGGTGCAGAATGCATTAATATAATATAGATTTCAAGCAAGTATTGTATTATTGCCTGCTTTATCAGGAGGTACAAAATAGTATGTAAATCAGCCATTCACTTTTTAATAGACGAAGCTGACAGTGTATTTGGCTATTTGAATAAATAAGGATTTTCCGTAAAGTTGTTAATACGGATTTCGCTAAAGTTTAGGATCTCACATTTCCAATCATTAAGAGCATGGAGGTTTTCTTTTTCTATTTTACGCCGACGTTTACAGTATGTTTGTAACGCTTCTTCTAATACACTACAACATTTATTGAAATCTCTCTTGGACGGTAACCTATACTCATCACCAGTAATGATATGCACTGCAACCCCCCCCCCCCCAACAAGTTTCCGTTTGCGGAAACAAGAAGAGTCCGCCAGGTTTAAGGTGGCGGAAACTTGCTGGAAATGTCCCAGTTACTGCGGGATTCCGCAAGGTTTCCGTATGAAAACCTTGCGGAAACTTGCTGAAACATGGTGTTTCCGAAACAGAAACCGGTGGAAACTTCCAGTAACTGGGACATTTCCAGCAAGTTTCCGCCATCGGAAACTGGCGGAAACCGGGACATTTAAGGAAATGTACATGAATGAAACCAGCTGAACTCAGAACATATCCTCCATATAAACTGGAAAATTACATTTTTTCTATAACCAGCTGGAGACCAAAGGAGGTTTCCGCTACGGAAACTGGAGGAAACCTGCTGAAACCAGGACATTTTGTAATAAATGAAATATCTAATTATATAGCATAGATGTCAAGAGATGTTGTTTCCCCGGAAGTAATGGTAGAAATCAACCTCTTGCAATTCAATAAAAACTGACAGCTAATTTTGTATCTTGAAATCTAATATATATACTGTATAGGCCATCACATTTTCAGAGACAAAAAAAATACACAAACAAAAGAAATACAATAATAATTCATAATTGTTTAATAGTATTCAGTATATGTTCAAACTTGAACATACAACATTTACAAAGTAACTGACAAACCAAACTTTTTGAATTCCTGTGTTTTGAAAATGTTTACAGTGTTTCATTTTGCCACTTTAAGATTAAACAAAACCAGTGAAAATGAATGGAAATAATGTTCTGTCCTTGTAATCAAACTATCTGAGTTTTCACAAATATGTGTTCCTGTAAGAATTTGAAACTTGTGACGTTGTGCACATTGAGAATTGCATTCTTTAATGTCCTCTCAAGGACATTCTGTCACTGATATTCTGTCATCTTAATCCTGCTTCTGAAACAAGAGACATAAATTAAAAACTACACATACATGTACATAAGAGACTAAATCAGAAATTTAACTAGGAACTACATGTCTATATAATTAGGTGCTTTAACAGAACAATTCTGAATAAGCTTCCCTAAACAATACACCAAATGCTACAATTTTATTTTTTAATTCCATGCATGCACATGCCATGCATAGATCTACCTCAAATGTCAACAAATCTACATAGATTCCAGTGGCAAAATATAACAGTACTTGCAATCATGCATAACACGGACAAATCCTTTTACTAAATTTAGTAGAAAACTGACAGTCTTTAGAGGCCCAATGGATGCCTGTCGTCATGACCTTGACCTTGAATTTCAATGGAAATCAATGTATCAATGGAAAGGTTTTGTCACAAGGAACGCAGATGCTAAATACTAAAGCCCTACTTCTAGTAATTCAATAGTTACAGTCAGTATTAAAGTTTTTCAAATGCAGGTCAAAGGTCAATGTCAAGGCCACATAATTTTGGTATCAAAAGAAAGGTCTTGTCATACGGAACACACATGCCAAATATGAAAGCCCTACTTCTTACGATTACACAGTTATGGTCAATGTTAAAGTTTTTCAAATGCAGGTCAAAGGTCGATGTCAAGGCCACATGATCAAAAATCTTGGTACCTACTGAAAGGTCTTGTCATAAGGAACATACATGCAAAATATGATTGATTGATTGATTGATTTTTGTTTTACGTCACACAATACATATTTTTACGTATATGGTGACGGCATCTGTCTGATGCGGGGCATACAAATATTGACCTTTGCAACAGACCCTGCCGAAGGAGTGAGGGGTCGTTATCGTGCCATGCATACCACAACATGGAGCCTCGGTTTTTAATGTCTCATCCGAAAGACAGAACACCGGCATGACCAGAGCGGGACTCGAACCCTGGCCTCCCGATCAGGAGTCCAACGCGATACCACTAGGCCACGCCGGCTTTGCAAAATATGAAAGCTCTACCTGTGACAGCGTATGAGATGAGGCCAATGTTAAAGTTTAGTTGACAGACGGACAGACAGAGTGATTACTATAGTATAGGGTACTCACTTATGAAGCGGGGCCTTAATAAAGAAAATATAAGAGAAAGTGAATCGTTAATTGATAGATGTATAATGGGAAATAAATAATCTTACGGAAAGGTTTGTTGCATATGTCTAAATTTCTGTGTAAATTAAAGAAGACTTAAGAATCAAGCAAACAAAACTACAGTACAATAAATATATTGTTTATTGTTTAATAAACAAAGACCTTAATTAACTTCCCTTGGTATATATTGACAAGGAGAGAAGGACCGAGGGATTTAAACCCAGAACTGACTGAAGTCACAGGTCATAGAAGCAATAACCCTTGCCCCATCTATGTATAATATGCTATTAGCATATGTTTTAGTATATTATACAGAGAGGGCACAAGGTCAAGCTTGCATCTATAGCTACGACCTGTGAAGTAATTGAGAGGGAGGCTATGTGAATTACATGTATTTCCATCACATACATGTAGCTTTATTTTAGACCATTCACCCAAAAAGGCCTCAATGTATTAATGTTAACAGTGGGATAGAGAAGTATGATAATCAAACCCTCAATCACTACTTAAAAGTAAATAATAATACTTGAAACAATGTAAAAGTCTCTAAACTTCCATCTTACTTTTATTAGCATCTCTGCATTTCACATGCTGAATTTGATTTCTTCCTCTATTTCTTCTTCACAAGATCATCTTATATATTGTGATTTTGTGAGATTTTTTCTGCATCTGCAATTGAGCAATAATTCATTCTGACAGCAATAAAATTTTATAAATCATAATTACTATATAGTCACACTGAGGCTTAATTATGAATTGTGCTGAAAACATTATAGTATGTTTATTTAAAGTAGACTTCCAAACACAATCAGTAGCCCCTATTTCTAGTATATATTTAATATAATAATGGTGACAGGGGCTAGCTATCAAGCACGCTTGGTCTCTAAGAATAAAAATAGCAGCTTTATGAAGAAGCTAGGAGAAGCTATAATTCTCGATCTGAATATTAATCAATTTTCTTTTCTTTTTTTAATTATTCAATACTTTTATTTAATGTTGATTTTATATATATATATATATATATATATATATATATATATAAACATGTAGTATTTTTAAAACATGATTATCAGAAAATACTGATACTCTTTTTTAAACAATCATTGATAATAATGATCAATACAATATCCATTCATGGATTCAACTTCAAGAATTCACTTGACAGTGAAAGGCATATGTTGCTTTTTAGGGTCACTGCCTGAAAAAAGAAGGAGCACCCCTTATATCTGCCACTAGAAGAGGTGCCTATACAGTACATTATTACATATATCAACATTTTTATATAAAAAATACTACATTATGTTTATGCACACAGTATATACATCTACATGTCGAAGGATATAGGGGCAGGCGTGGTGTAGTGGTTAAGCGCTTGGATTGCGGCGCCGACGATCCGGGTTCGATTCCCGGATTGCGCCACTATATTTGAGAGGTTGGTAACCTCCTGCTTCCATGTCGCGATATAACTGAAATATTGTTGAAAGCGACGTAAAACACCAATCAACCAACCAACCAATCGAAGGTGATGAATGAAGTAATTAACCTTAATTTAACACCACCTCCCCCTCCCCCCCCCCCCCACCCCCATTACCCCTATACTTTATTTTTAATTAATAAATCCTATATGGTAGGATATAACATTTCAAGTTAAACATCAACTGTTTCGTACATACACGCAACATTTCATGTCTTTATCAATGAAACCACGTTGTAGCTGTATGTACACTTACTGTACTGCATCATGTATGCATGTATGATGTACGCGTCACCCTGATCAGATCGGGATCTCTCGATCATGAATTAAAACTCAATGGACTGTAAATTAGTTGATGAATAGATTATGAATTTGGATATACATGTACATACCTTGCGTATTTAACTTTAAATACAGATCTTCTGTAAAGGACTTCTAGATGATTGGAAAAAACCTTCTTCTCGAGAGCTTCTGTCATGTTTGTTTTGATTTCGATACGCGGGAGAGCTGTGTGATTTGAGCATTCTGATTGGTCAATTTAAATATTTTTAAAAAATCCATAAATTTATATTCTAATTTTAAGATTACTATAATAACTATCTTTGTTAGAGTTGTCTCAGGATTGTCGCAGGAATCTATGCTGAAAAAATACAGTTATATCTGTACTTCTTTTTTTCGTCTGCATTTCCTCTGACTAATAAAAAAGGGGGAAAAGGCGGGGGGGGGGGGGGGGGGCGGTATTTTATTGGTTCAGATCCGTGTTTGGTTTGATTTATACAACGGCTTATAAACAACTTGCTTATAAGTCTTCGTTTATATTAAAGAAAATCCGGCCCATTACAACGAAATTATCTTTAACCACATCAAAATCCATACAGTGTCAGTTCAGTGGCTTTCCATCTATCATTTCAAATGTTTTTGCAGAGACATCTTTTTGTGAATTCAGAAGATTTCTTTAAGAGAGGTCAGATCATGGAGATTATAATAAGCTAAGAAATGCCAAATTGTCACGCGTACAGTACGTGCCAATGATTCTCCGGGGTAACCTATGCTGGCCCACTCCCGCACTCCAGGCTTAGATGGGAGTCTGCATCCTTGTCACACATGCCTCTGGGTCCGCCACTGGCACACTTTACATAGTTTTGATATTTATTGTCCCTCTTCACGGATTATATCTTGATATCACTTTGGCAAGGACTTAGAAACAAAGTTTTGGTTTCAAAATCTCATATGCTATTCTTATGCCGGCGCAGGACTTTATTAATTAGTAGCATATGGGAAAAAACCCCACACAAACATTTCCCCCGTTTCCCCATTCTCGGCTAAAAAGTACTGAACAACTTCGTGTGCCCCTGTATATGCAGGGAATTCGCTTCGAATTTCACATATATTTGAAATGAAATGTTAGCCTAGTCATTCAATATTCAGTAGCATGATATAAATGTACATATATAATATGAATATACTGTGTAATGTCATAATGTATATAACATATACCTGGTAACGGTAAAGTTTATTGAAGAACAATAGACCAGATAGAAAGGTGTGAAAAGATGGGCGCAAGGATGGAGCGTAAGGAAGTTACTCAAATTGCAAATTGTTAAATATGCAGGAAATGAAATTGATCCTTTTTTTCTGATACATTTTTACAAATTCCACACACATCAATGTTTAAAACTTAATTGATCAAAAGTTTTACCAAGGAATTGATTTTGCAAAACACGCTCCATATTTCAATACAATCGTGGCACCCCCCCCCCCCTTTTGTCAGGTAATCGAGGCTTTCTGTGAAGCTTTTCATATTTTTACAAACATGTACTCTATTTTTCATTGTATCTTGGTATGTTTAGTCTCAGTGGTAACCGAGATTAATTTTTTTTGGCCTTTTCTCACATGGGATTACCTAAATCTCTCTCTCCGAGGCTCTCTCTCTCTCTCTCTCTCTCTCTCTCTCTCTCTCTGAGCAGTGAATGCCACTGCCTCCGTACAGTTAATATGCTGTTACAGAATTTTGGAAGTCCTTGATATTAATAAGTAACACTACAATAAAAGATTTTATCTTTATTTTCAAGATGCAAGTTGTGCAGAGAATTTTATATATAATTTATTTCAGTAGATGTTCGATACATCCATCAATGAGCAAGTAGGGAAAAATGCTCCCGCCTCGCTTTCCTATCGCCCTAATCCCTTGTTCATATCTATATACATGTATGTATAATATACATTCTTGGGGAACGGGTGTTTGTATATAGTTATACTTTTAATCACAGTGCTTTCAGCTCGTTGCCCCACCCCTCCTCAATTTTACCAATATATATTGGTATAATGAGGGGGGGGGGGGGGGGGCAACGAGCCGAAAGCTCTGTGCTTTTAATATACAGTAAGTACTGTCTACCAGGTATTGACGTGAGTTGACTTGGATCGAAATAAAAATCAGTCGAAATGAACATGTAAACAGTGAGATGTTGAACTAGGAGTACATTTTTATTAAACAGTATTAAACATTAGTGTAACAATAATATACACATTATTCTGACTTTTGAAGAAATATGTATGGGTAAATTTTGTTTGTTCATACTTTGAAGTTCAATTTGAATTTTCTCTGTCTATAGTCTGTTGGCACCACTACAGTACAGTACATGTATCAATTAGGCCTGTATAAATTAATGGCTTTGATACTAAACCTAGTTACAAAAATGGCCTTTGTAATCAATATTATGTTTAGTTTAAGTTCTTGGTTATCTTTATCAATATTACAATTAGGTTGCTCATCTAACTTGATTGATTTAGTATCATCATGTACCAAATCTAAGAGTAAGATACATATATATATTTAAATTTGAAACAAAGATATAGTTTTGAAATAGATATACTGTATCCCATGTAAAGTCTAATTATGGGAAATGTCAATATATTTAAAGAAGAACCTGTGAAGTATAATTATACATGTATTTCTATAGCTTTCTAGCAACATATGTATTGATTTGCCTTATTTATTATGACTTATCCATGAATGCATTTCAGTCATTTGCAGATAAGCTAATTTAAACCATTTTCTTTTAGATGAGAAATTGGTTAATTTATTTACTTAGACAGTGGAGTATATTCTGAATGTGATATTTAGGTGTTTAAGTAATATACAGAGAAGAGCATTTACATGAAAATGCCTTTAAATGAGATAACAATTTTCAGATTATATGAGAAATGATTTTATCAAAATAGTATAGGATTATATATACCCTTATGAACCAGTCTACCTCTAGTAAAACTTGATTATCATATATCTCATTTAACTTGAACAAACAAAACCAGAATGCATATTGTAGACTTTTGGGTTTAGAGAGAATTTTAAAAGATATACTTTCTATCAGCTTTATGTCTTTACATTTAATAAAAAATTGACAGTCATGATGTAATCCGTTAAACTTTATTATTAAGCTTTATGACATTTCACTTCTCTCAGCATTTGTAAAAAGAACATACATATTATTGAAATGATTACAAAATAAAAGTTGAATCTTAATTGACATAAAGTTTCTGTAGAACTCAGGTTGTTAAGTTTGGAATATTAGTTTCCATTATGTTTTCGCCTTGCGGAAACCTGAAGAAACTTTTGTGAGAAGTTTCGATTATGCTGAAAAATTGACTGTAAGTTTCCGCCAAGCTTCTATAAAACTGAAACATGCGGAAACTTAACATGCAAGTTTCCGCAGGTTTCCGTTACAGAAACCTTCCGGAAACTTGATGTCCAAGTGTACTCTCAGCAATATGAAGAAGACCATACACATATTATTGAAGTGATTGAAAAAAAAAGTTGAATCTTGACATAAATTTTCTGTAGAACTTTTGACTTTAAGTTTCTGCAAAACTGAAACCTGCAGAAACTTCACATGCAAGTTTCCATTGCGGAAACATTGCGGAAACTTGATGTCCCAGTTTCCGCAAGGTTTCCGGAGTTGCGGAAACTTGGGGATTTTTGCAGTGATGACCTGCCGGTTTATATACATATTTTGAATTATTACATGAACACAACGATGTAATAGAGTTTAGAACATTAGGTTTAGATGTAACTACATTGTAAATTGAAATGAGATTTCTGATAGGTTTGTTGTACTGGTAACAGATAAGTGGAGGTTCAAGGTTCTTAAAATATTGCGGAAGTTTAGATGTGGCTCTAAGATCACTTGTAAACTATAAGTAAAACTAAACCTTTATTGATAAATGTTAACTTAAGAAATTGATGCTTAGGCGGTAGTGCCGTAATACGATGAAAAAGCTCGTTATATGAAAATGAGATAATTATACTAAGTCTAAATCAATCAAAATTGCCTAAACTTCCAAGATCAGCTTCGTACAGGACAGGTATCAGTTTAGTTACCGGAATAGATGATAGTACTTGTAATAATTTGTGACTGCCATTGCGTTTGCCATACGTAGAAATCGTCCAATGCTCTATGTAATCAATTTTTTTGGGGGGGAGGGGGGGGGGGTGCTATTACAACGATTGGCATGTGACCTATGTTTTTAGTTTCTCATATTTGCTTTGAAAGAAAAAGATTAATATCGGTATCATTAGAAGAAATATTTCCTTTTTGATATATATGGTTATTGAGACCAAGGGTGTATGGTGTTTGTAAATGCTTAATCGGATAAAGTTGGGCGTCCAATAGTCGTTTTGTAACATCAAATTTCGTTTCTCTTGGTAATCTAGTAATATTTTCGACTAGAGTTTTATATGGTACATACTATGTTTATATTTGAGAAAGTGGCTATGAAGAAAATTTTTATTTTCGTCGGGAGTTATGTCGGATTTTGTAAAAATGACCACCAAAACAATTAATAGCGTTTCCGATTTTTTTTTTTCGACATACTTCTTCCTTTGCAAGAAATAACATAAATGGGATTCCATGAATTACCGTCAATTGGTTTTGTTTAATTACCCTATCTTTTAATCCCTTGACTTTAATTTCTAACACTGACAGAGGAACTTACGGTGGTATGTCATTATATTTTCGTGCAAGAATGCACTAGTAAATGCTCTTTTTGAAAATACGGGGTAAGCCCTGAACAAAGTTCTCTTTGTCATGTTGGATCCGAACACATTGAATTAAATGGTGTCACTTGAGTTTCAAATTTCAGAAGTGCGTGATATTGTCTGCCGATTTCAAAGGGGCTTAGTTCTATTTCACAACTCCCACCAAAATAATAAGTTAAGTCAGCGCATGAATAAACATTGATTTAACGGTTACTCGTAATTTTTATTTGTTCCGAAATTCTACAAATATGGTTTCTCCTAGAAGTTCAGGTGCGATGTTTCTTCGTTCGATTTTTTGCACATATATTATGTGATCATTGCACAAAGACTGCAACATATTTCTTTCTCTGTATGAAATATTTTCTTGATTTTAACTTCATTTCGTGTCACCTGAGAGGCGTAGCGGCATATAGGGATCACTTTTTCCGGAATCCGTCCGTCAGTCGGTCCGGTAGTCACACTTTCATTTTGTTATCTTATTGTGCTGCTTTTTCGGTGAGTGGAGAGGCGGGCGCCTAATTAAGTGACGTATGTTATTTTACTTGACAGTACTAAGTCTTTATCGTAACGTCAGTACAATCAAATATTTTGCAATATCTTTTTCTGTATTTATTTTACTATTATCATGCCTTATGTGTATATCATTGGAGATCTGTGCCGTACAGCGTAGTCACATACCGTCTGTCTTCATTTCTAGAACTGAAAAGAATCTATTCAAGAATTCCACCAGTTATATATATTTTTCCTAAAATCAACATGTACTGTTATATCACATAAAAGCTGTCAATCCTCAACTGAGACAGATACACACCCACCCACCTACCCACACACACACATAAATGCAGGGCGTGGAAATGAAACAAGAATAATATCCCAAGAAAATAGGTAGAACAGTTCAACGCGACTGATAGTTCACAGTCCAGATCACAAGATAATGTCACCTTAATATGGTCAGAAGTACACATAGCATAAGTGGATCTAGAAATTCTTGAAAGGGAGGAGTGGGGGAGGATGATGCAATATTCGGTAACTAATGTTTAACAGAATTCGGTCCGGAAAGAAAGTTACAGCCATAAAATGGACGAAAACTGGACTTTTTGATTTTGAAAAAAAACTTTTCAAACCTTGGAACTCTCCCCTTAAATCCACCATTGCATACCAAACGTGTATCTTTTATAATTCATAAGTAATGGGCAAGGGAAAAGTTATTTTTGACGTTAAAATCAAGGTCACAAGGTCATTGAATTTGGTGTCATTTGAAAGGGCTTCATTAGTGGAGTACACCTCCAGATTGAAGTATCTGTCCCTTATGTTTTGGTAAAATGTGTAAAAGTAATATACATGGACCCCCAACACCACGTAATTCGATCCAGGGGACATACAAAGTTAATACGATACACAAATTGTTGTCTTGTATAGACATTCAAACATTCTCTAAAAAGTTTTAGGATGTTGTTTACGAATTGATTATTATACTTATTACATCTGGGCATTGGAGCATAGAGAGGGAAAGAGGTCATTCAACTCTGAATATCTTAGTAACCCTAGGTCAAATTTTCTTTAAACTGATTCAGAAGAATGCTGTTATATTGATAAAACATTCACATTTTTGAAAAAAAGGTAATGAGATGGGTAAAAATAATCTTATGAGAGACTCGGTAATTGGTAAATTTTATTACATCATTCAGGGAGTTACTTCATTTCACAAGGAATATGCAAAGAATAAGTTTGATGAGGCTTTATAATTCTTGCATATATTCCTCAAAAGCATTGAGAGTTTTTATATACTAATCTAACCCTTTGCTATCAGTTACCATGAACATTTGTAATAATATCTTGAAATCAATTCAAAGCATGCTAGAATGGATTGAAAAAGCCTCATATTGTGCTGTTGTCAAAACACTACCCATGGATCAATTCATTCGTAACTGTGACATAATGTGTATCTATATAAAGGATAACTACTGTGCGATCTTCAATGAAATTGATTGGGTACCTCGAGGCTTCTAACTTAAATCTAAAACCCTAGATAAAATCCTATAAAAACATGATTTATTAGTTAAAATTACAGTCAACAGGCTTTAAAACAATATTTGTCACTGTAATAAACTAATTAGAAATTCTGATGTGATTATAACTCATATTGATCAGTAGCCCTTTTCACAAAAATTCTTACGACAAATATTTCTCTTACGAAGAATCTTACGAACTCGTTCCGTTTCACAAAAATTCTTACGAACTTCGTAAGTCAAATATTGTTCGTAACTTTTCGACTGATCAATACCACTCGTAAGTATGAAATTTTTGTCGTAAGTTGAAAGTGACTGTGGAAATATATGCATGAAATATAAACATTTAAAGTTCTCGAACGTCCAAGAGTACCTCTTACAGAAATTTAACTTTAGATGCATTTATTTTGCAACACGCACTTACATTTACACACGATGCGCTTGTAACATGTAGTGACGTCATGGAATCGCATGCAGTACTTGAAAATACGTCATCATATAACAGAGTTTCGGGATTGTAACTTCACATGTGTCCACATCTATAAGGATGTATAAAGTCAAGCGGATCACGTAAACGAAAAAAAGACCCCCCCCCCCTTTTCTATCAGTCTTTTAATGTCTAAGACGATTAGCACCCTCCTCATGTCCCTGTAAAATTGAATTAGCTAATTTTTGTAAGGCAGACTGTTTCCGGTGAAATATGGATGGTATTTATTGGCATATTTAGAGAGAGTTGCAAGGGTTGCAGCCCCCCCCCCCTCCCCTTTTGATCTGTAAAATTTTATCGAAAAATGTCTTTTGCGTACCATATTAGCGCTGCAAGCTCCTCCCCCCTTTCCAGACCGAATAGTGCAAAACATTCGTCATGGAAAACTGCAACCCCCCCCATCCCCTTTCAAACAATTCTAGATCCACCAATGTATCTTACTATTTACTAATTGGAAGAATTAAAGAAGAAGTCCTAGAAGTCATTACATTGATTTACACCCGCCAACACTTAGAGAGGTAGATAGGATGGCGTAGAATTTCCTCCAGCCAGTCTAGGCTGAAATCTACGCTATATAAACGTAGACTTTACGCCGCATGATGTCGATGAAAGGCAACATAACACGTTAGTTTGAAATTCAGTCTAGTCGGGTATTTACCCCAAATTAAGCATACGCCAGAAGTTCCGCCGTTTGATTAAACTGGCTCTTGGGCGCATCCGGGGCGAAACGTCGCGTTACCCAATAATTCGTCCCAAGATACCGGTATAAGTGTACTGAATGCCGCACTTGTATATTTTGAGGAATAATAAATGACAACAAGCACTCGGACTTTGGACCTTGTGGATACGAGTCATGGATAAGAATTATGTGAAATATAATCTCCATCCAAAGTATGAGGAAGAACCTATGGCCCGAACAGGAATTCTAGTTTTTGGTGCACTAAGAACTTGACCTTGAAGATATGACTTGGCTTCAATGTCATGACACACTCTTGGATCATAGAAAAACAAGTATGAAAAATATTATATCCCTTCAATATAAAAGACAGTAATGGCCCGGACAGGTAGACAATGTGATTACTTTATAACTCCCCCCTCCCATAAAATAATAATAATAATAATAAATAAATAAATAAATAAATTAAAAAATAGGAATCAAAAAAAAAACCCTTTGTTATACCCCGGTATAAATATATATTGCAGTGATTATTCACATACAAAATTAGAATTGACACTGCTAAAGTTAAAGCAAAAGACAATATCGTTCCTTTAAATGCTGTCTTACTTTCTTATGACTGTCCATTCTTCATTAAAATCCAGGTTTAATACTTGTGTACTGCTAGGTTACCGTAGAATGTTTACTTTGCCTATACAATTAACTAATGTTCATTTTCAATTGACTCAATATGAGAGAAACAGCTTTTTTTTCCTGAAATGTGTAACAAGTGTTCGAAATTAAAACAAAAGTCAATTTTACCTTGTATATTTCCTAACTGAAAATGCATTTCTCGTCTCTGTCAAAGTACATACTCCTGTTAAAAACTTACCAAATATTCCGTATTTTGAGGGGTCCGATTTCAGAATCAATTATATAAGCATAACCTATAAATACAAAGGAAATAAATCATACCTATTTATCAATGTCCTCCTTTCTTATTCCTACTACAACAGCTGCTCATATCTCGTAGCTCTTTCATTCTTGAATAGAAAAGTACTATCATTACTTTCGATATTGAAATTGATATGACGTGAGAAAATAGTTGGAGGCTGATATATGCAGCACTTCAAAAGTTGCCATTACTCTTAATGCTTACAACTAAATCTGATGATTGCAATAAATGTAATGGATTAAGGAGCGAAGACACGCGGGGTTGTCAATGTTATTTCATATTGGTTCGTCAGCGAATTTATTCAATGATATCTATAATACCTGAACAACGATACTGGCGATGTTCATGAAAAAAGAGATCACTTGGAAATTTCCCATGAAGTAAATAGAATGTCTTTTTATTAAACCAAAGACATCAGTGTTCTGTATAATGATTTACTCTATCGTGTTATAATTTAAATTTCCCAGAAATTTCACCACTGTTTTCTTACTTGTTAGTTTTCCCTCTATTTTTGCAAATAAATGTGAATCTATACACTAATACACCACTGAGTGTATGGGCAAACTGTTTTCCAATAAAACTTTGCAGTATTAATCACAGTCGTACAATTTTGCACATTGTATATATAAATATTCTTGTTTGTTTGTTTGTTTGTTTGGGGTTTTTTTTTTTTTTTTTTTTGGCATAAATAATTTCTTCTTTGTTGAATCGAGTGCTCCAATCCATTTCGTGTCAGTAGTTTGTGAACTTTCCACAATTTGTAAAATAAAGATGACTTGGTAAATGTATTCTACCTCATTCACGTCTTTTTCCTTGTAGGGCCAGAAAACTCCTCTTCACAGGGCAGCATCAAATGGTCACAGTAATATAGTTAAGATACTTATCGATGCTAAGGCGGATGTTAATGTCAAGAATTCCGTAAGTCAAATCAGGGTGTCCTACAAAAAAATGAAGAATACATGTAATTTCATAATGCTGTAAACAAATGTAAGGAGTATAAAGATCATCTCCCCTAAATTAAAATTATTGTTGGGATCTCAACTCTCCCTTTGCAATTCACATCCATTTGTAGTAATGGCAAATAGTCAATCACACTACTGTTGGATGCAGTCCTAATCTTACATAAAGTGCATTTCGATATCATTTTATGACTGCATTTTAAGTTTACTTGGCGACAATATAGCACACTTGGAATCAAGTTTAGTACTAAACTTGACTCAGTTTATTTCAAGTGCACTTTATGTATAATATTTTATTATAATAATATTTCACTTTCTATATGCATATAGATGTATACCGCTTTACTTCACTTGATGCAACGAGACTGCACACGTCATTATATTTTCAAGTACTTTCTTTTATTTAAACATTTGGCATAAAAAGACATATTACAAAATCATCTCAGAAATCAGTGTATATAAGGAAAATGAATATTTTATTACGTGAAAGTCGTCACGCGATCGCTGAGATTAGACGTATCTTGACGGAAACTGAAAAGTTCCCATCATGAAATTGCCAAGTAATATAATGTAACTCTTGAACATTGTACTGACGTAAATTTCTTTTCGTCTTCAGCAGAATATTTTAACATATCAAACAACACAAATATGTAACTGAAGCCACCTCATTTTACCCTGTTTGCCTCGAAACCCAAAATAGAAGTCAGTGTATTGTTTGCTACGGAATACCCCAGCATAGGAACATCTATACACCCTGTCGAAATTAAACCACAGAATGCAGAACTTACGAGAAGCTGCCTTATAACATAGTAATTCATAACAAAAAGAAGAAAAAAGTATATAGTGTTTTACGAAACTGCATAATTTTTAAATACTGAAAGTGAAAAGTAAACATGGTGTGGTGGTATGACGTGACAGTAAACTTGGCTACCCTTATGAGTGGTTTTCAGGACAAAAAGAAAGAACAAAATTGAAACAAACAAATAATAATATTATTAATAATAATAATAATAATTGCATTGTACTTGAATGCAATAAATATAGAAGATATATACATTTTAATTTTGTGCACCATATGCGCATTTCGACAAGTTATGTCTCTTCAGTGATGCTCGTAGCCGAGTGATTGGAATTCTGAAAATATATAGAAATATGAAGAGGAGTATTGAAGCTAAAATGACCGAAAAGTGGACCAAAAATATGTCTAAGAACAGAGCTACAGTGAGGTGCAGTCCTAACATAACATTATGTTAACGTCGCGTTAACGTGAAGTTTGCTTTCCTCGTGCGCTCAGGACTGCTGAGCACACGCGTTTGCGTTAACGCAGATTTCCACGTGAACTTAATTTCGAGACCGCGTGAACGCGCTTGACCGCCGCGTTATCGCGCTTGACTGCCTCGTGAACGTGTTTGACAGCCACGTTCGCTTGTGTACAACTTAAAACTTGTATTAACATATTCATATAGAAGGTTTTGAAGGAGAATCGATATATACACTGTATATTCAAATTTAAGAAAAAAAAAAATAATAATAATAATAATAATAATAATAATAATAATGAAATAAAAAGTAATAAATATAATAATAATGATGATATTTATTATTTTCATATATCATAGAAAATAGAGTAATTAAAAATAATAATAATGAATACCTAAATAAGAAATACATGTAAATACATAAATATATCAACGGGAACTTTAGGGAGCTCTGTTTTGTTTCGAACTGGGGGTAGGGAAATGGAACTGATAATCTGAAAAATACGACCAAGATGAAAGTTTCTATGTTTATTCCTTGAGCGTCCAGTATAAAGTGCCAAAGTAATATACAAAATTGCATTGCATATAAAACATAAGGTTATAGATGATGATAAGAAATAGTGCACATTATGTCATACATATTCACAACCCTATAATCTTACAGCATAAATACAATTAAATTCAAATATATGGTTTATAAAGAAAACAATACCAACTCAATTAAACACCCAATATTGTAAAGTAGATACACACGTTACTGAAAAGAATGTGGGGAAATTAACTAAATGTAGAGAATGCTTGGCTACCAAGAGGTACACTAAGTATGAAGAGCAAAGCCTGATCAATATTTATAAAATTCCTTAATCACTTAAAAATGTACTTATAAAAAGTTTATCAATTACTTATGGTCAAATATTGTACTTTATGCATAATTAAGGCTAAAAATAACTTATGATTCAGTTGATCTTTTGCAAATTAGACTGAGGAGCATACACTTACATCCTACACCTTGTAGCACAGAATATACACAGCTACTAATGCACAAGTACTACAAGGCATTGCCTAATTAGAAAAGATCAAATGTTTCAGTGAGCAAATATGGGAAAATCAAGGTTCTAGGTCATAAAGGTTATTTCTCTAATCTTACAGTAAATTTGTATTTGTATTATTCATAATGTATGACCATGATCTCAGACTTACATTTCTGCAGTAGGTCATGTGAGGGACAAAAATCCATAAAAATTGAATGTACATTGATACTGCTTACTGACAACATAGTGCGAACAACACTGTAGTGTTTTAGGTAAACTTACTTCATGATGGATGGTTTTTGAATGAGAAAAATACTCTAAATTCAAGAAATCTGAAAAGCGACTTTCAATTTTCCTTTACCGGAAGTATAAACAGTAATTCTATGTTCGAAGCCAATCACGTGACACACAGTTCCGGAAAATGTGAACCAGTGACACAAAGTGTGTTATATAATTATTTCATTAAAAATGTAGAATTGATATCTAGAATAAAGTACTTTTCTAATACAAAAATGGTGGATAGGTTTTTAACCAAAGTTCAAATGCAATTACATAAATTTCACAGAAACAGTGACAATAATGATTTGTGAACATTTAAAGTAAATCAAGTAGACCATTTTAAAAGTTGATTAAATTCATACAAAATCATAGCATCTGATAGGAAAATGGTAATGAAACATCTCAATTAAACATGAAAATGAGAAAATCAAAATAAATACAATATAATCAATGTAAAGCATTCCTACCTGAAAAATACGACCAAGATGAAAGTTTCTATGTTTATTCCTTGAGCGTCCAGTATAAAGTGCGCGCTGGAAAACAGACGCGGACGCTTCTTGGTCAAGGTAGGGCATAATTAGGGGTAATTAAAAACATATTTGTATACTTTACTATATGTTTAAATGTGAGTAACCCTCTTTCGGGCCTCATGACTTCAAACAATGGAAATCACCTTGAGTTAATTCTTAAGTCATACTGTCATTTCTCTAAAGAGCTTAAATGTGAAAAGTATACGTGTATATCGAGATGGCTTGGTTCGGACAATGGGTCACTTAAGTGACAGTAAATGAAATTGTTTGAACATAAAAGGAAATTCACAATTCTCTATCTTAGAGTTATTTGCTATAGACGATTTGAGATAATTGAATAAAGAGAAAAAGTGACAATGTTTACCAAATATCTTAACGTCAGATTAGGAGATTGAAGTAAATTCGTTACTTTTCATTAAAAGGTCATTAAAATAAAAATTGATTACAACAAAATTGCGAATCGAAAATCAAAAATATTTACAATGTATCATAAGGTCAGCATGACCTATGATAAATAAATCAGTTATAAATGAATAACCAAATAAGAAATAAAAACATAAATCAACTGATTAAAAATAAGTAAATAACTGAAATTAGAATCTAATCATGCTAGTAAAAACTGACAGTTCTTTTTTCATAAATACCTTATTGCCTCTCTACGCGATAATTTCCTTTGTTGTATTACATATAAAATCCGTAATGTAGGGTTTCATTTTAACATTACATTTAATACACGTTCTTATGGCGACATTCGCGGGAATTTAGTTAGATCCATTTAATTTTCTCCATCCGTATTACATAGAGAATTACAATATACATGTAGACATGTGAACGTGCGACTGGACCGAGCCCACGCTGGAATAAATCGCGTTAACGCGAATTCCCTCCCGCGTTCACGCGAGGAGCGCACGCGCGTCCGGTCGAGAACTCATAGCATGTGTGCTAAAGCAGTCCTCGTGACCGCTTTTTGCGTTAACGTGCATGGTATGTTAGGACTGCACCCATCTGTAGGCATGAGGGAGATACTCCTTAGATTTAGCGTGTAACGTTTGGACTGCACCCCTTGCTTTAACTTTCTAACAAGTGCTCAATGTGTTATCCTTTTTTTTTTTCGTGATTAACGCTGGTTTGGAAGTAGAAGACAAGTCCTGAACAGAGATTTCTGTCTCTGCCATGTTTTATTCAAACATATTAAAAAGTTTAGTTCATTTCATATCATAATATCAATGTTAACAAGAGTATGGAATTGTCTGCCTTTTTCGGAGAGGCGTAGTTCATTTTCACAACTTCAATCAAAATAATACATCGGGACATTATATATCCATTTCATTCAACAGTTTCCTCGAATTTTCCATTTGTGTCGAAATTCTACAGATATATGTAGGTCTAAAAGCTTAACATACATTTTCTCGTTCTATGATATGTTAAAATTTACCGCATGAACGTTGTATTGAAAATGAAATACATTTCTTTTTTAAAGGAAATATCGTCAGCACTGGCAAAAATTTATCTTTTTCATTTGATATGATTTCTCTAAATTGTTAATTCGTTTTCCCTATTCACTCTCAACTTTAGCAGCCTGTTGATTCTTTTATATTATATTGAAGATCACTTAAAATGAAATTGTTTCTTTGTTTTATCAACCCATTTGGTGAATGGACGAAGCATATAAGCTGACATTCCACATGAATAAGTAATATCTATAACCCCAAAACAGCAACAATCTACATCCAAAGTATAAAGAAGAACCTATGGCTCGAACAGGAATTCTAGTTTTTGGTGCACTTAGACCTTGACCTTGAAGATAGTACCTTGCTTCAATGTCATGACAGACTCTTCGATCATAGAAAAATAATTATGAAAAATATTACATACCTCCAATAAGAAAGAAAGCAATGGCCTGGACAGGTAGACAAGGTGATTCTTTTATAATTCCCCCCAATTAAACCAAACAACAACAAAAAAAAAAACACAAATAATTAAAAAATAAAAAGAAATAAAGAAATAAAAAAAAAAATAAGAATATAATCCCTTCTTTCCCGGCATAAATATATATTGCAGTGATTTTTTCTCATATATAAATTACAACTGATACTGCTAAAGTTAAAGCAAAAGACAATATAGTTCCTTTAAATGCTTTCTTAATTCCTTATGACTGTCCATTCTTCATTAAAATCCAGGTTTAATACTTGTGTACTGCTAGGTTACCGTAGAATGTTTACGTTGCCTATACAATTAACTAATGTTCATTTTCAATTAACTCCATATCAGAGAAACGGCTTTATTTCCAGAAATGTGTAACAAGTGTTCCAAATTAAAACAAAAATAATTTTACTTCGTATACTTACTAACAGAATGTGCATTTCTCGTCTCTGTCAAAGTACATACTCCTGTTTAAAAACTTACCAAATATTCAGCATTTTGAGGGGTCCGATTTCAGAATCAATTATATAAGCATAAACCTATACACACAAAGGAAATAAATCATACGTATTCATGAATGTCCTCCTTTCTTATTCCTACTACAACAGCTGCTCATATCTCGTAGCTCTTTCATTCTTGAATAGAAAAGTACCTATCACTACTTTCGATATTGAAATTGATATGACGTGAGAAAATAGTTGGAGGCTGATATATGCAGCACTTCAAAAGTTGCCATTACTCTTAATGCTTACAACTAAATCTGATGATTGCAATAAATGTAATGGATTAAGGAGCGAAGACACTCGGGGTTGTCAATGTTATTTCATATTGGTTCGTCAGCGAATTTTTTCAATCATATCTGTAATACCTGAACAACGATACTGGCGATGTTCATGAAAAAAGAGATGACTTGGAAATTTCCCATGAAGTAAGCAGGAATGCCTTTTTATTAAACCAAAGACATCAGTGTTCTGTATAATGATTTACTCTATCGTGTTATAATTTAAATTTCCCAGAAATTTCACCACTGTTTTCTTACTTGTTAGTTTTCCATTTCTGCAAATAAATGTGAATCTATACACTAATACACCACTGAGTGTATGGGCAAACTGTTTTCCAATAAAACTTTGCAGTATTAATCACAGTCGTACAATTTTGCACATTGTATATATAAATATTTTTGTTTGTTTGTTTGTTTGTTTTTTTGTTTTTTTTTTTTTTTTGGCATAAATAATTTCTTCTTTGTTGAATGGAGTGCTCCAATCCATTTCGTGTCAGTAGTTTGTGAACTTTCCACAATTTGTAAAATAAAGATGACTTGGTAAATGTATTCTACCTCATCCACGTCTTTTTCCTTGTAGGGCCAGAAAACTCCTCTTCACAAGGCAGCATCAAATGGTCACAGTGATATAGTTAAGATACTTATCGATGCTAAGGCAGATGTTAATGTCAAGAGTTCCGTAAGTCAAATCAGGGTGTCCTAAAAAAAACTGAAGAATACATGTAATTTCATAATGCTGTAAACAAATGTAAGGAGTATAAAGATCATCTCCCCTAAATTAAAATAAGTGTTGGGATCTCAACTCTCCCTTTGCAATTCACATCCATTTGTAGTAATGGCAAATAGTCAATCACACTACTGTTGGATGCAGTCCTAATCTTACATAAAGTGCACTTCGATATCATTTTATGACTGCATTTTAAGTTTACTTGGCGACAATATAGCACACTTGGAATCAAGTTTAGTACTAAACTTGACTCAGTTTATTTCAAGTGCACTTTATGTATAATATTTTTATTATAATAATATTTCACTTTCTATATGCATATAGATATATACCGCTTTACTTCACTTGATGCAACGAGACTGCACACGTCATTATAGTTTTCAAGTATTTTCTTTTATTTAAACATTTGGCATAAAAAGACATATTACAAAATCATCTCAGATATCAGTGTATATAAGGAAAATGAATATCTTATTACGTGAAAGTCGTCATGCGTTCGCTGAGATTAGACGGATCTTGATGGAAACTGAAAAGTTCCTTTCATGAAATTGCAAAGTAATATAATGTAACTCTTGAACATTGTATTGACCTAAATTTCTTTTCGTCTTCAGCACAATACTATAACATATCAAATAACACAAATATGTAACTGAAGCCACTTCATTTTTACCCCGTTTGCCTCGAAACCCAAAATAGAAGTCAGTGTATGGTTTGCTACGGATTACCCCAGCATAGGAACATCTATGCACCCTGTCGAAAGTAAACCACAAAATGCAGAACTTACGAGAAGCTGTCGTGTAACATAGTAATTCATAACAAAAAGAAGAAAAAAGTATATAGTGTTATACGAAACTGCATAATTTTAATTACTGAACGTGAAAAGTAAACATGGTGTGGTGGTTTGACGTGACAGTAAACTTGGTTACCCTTATGAGTGGTTTTCAGGACAAAAAGAAAGAACAAAAATGAAACAAACAAATAATAATAATAATAATAATTGCATTGTACTTGAATGCAATAAATATAGAACTTATATACATTTTAATTTTGTGCACCATATGCGCATTTCGACAAGTTATGTCTCTTCAGTGATGCTCGTAGCCGAGTGATTGGAATTCTGAAAATATATAGAAATATGAAGAGGAGTGTTGAAGCTAAATTGACCGAAAAGTGGACCAAAGAATATGTCTAAGCACAGAGCTATGCATGAGGGAGATACTCCTTAGATTTAGCGTGTAACGTTTGGACTGCACCCCTTGCTTTAACTTTCTAACAAGTGCTCAATTTGTTATCCTTTTTTTTTTTTCGTGATTAACGCTAGTTTGGAAGTAGAAGACAAGTCCTGAACAGAAATTTCTGTCTCTGCCATGTTTTATTCAAACATATTAAAAAGTTTAGTTCATTTCATATCATAATATCAATGTTAACAAGAGTATGGAATTGTCTGCCTTTTTCGGAGAGGCATAGTTCATTTTCACAACTTCAATCAAAATAATACATCGGGACATTATATATCCATTTCATTCAACAGTTTTCCTCGAATTTTCCATTTGTTTCGAAATTCTACAGATATATGTAGGTCTAAAAGCTTAACATATATTTTCTCCTTCTATGATTTGTTAAAATTTACCGCATGAACGTTGTATTGAAAATGAAATACATTTCTTTTTTAAAGGAAATGTCGTCAGCACTTTACTGGCAAAAATTTATCTTTTTCATTTGATATGATTTCTCTAAATTGTTAATTCGTTTTTCCCTATTCACTCTCAACTTTAGCAGCCTGTTGATTCTTTTATATTATATTGAAGATCACTTAAAATGAAATTGTTTCTTTGTTTTATCAACCCATTTGGTGAAATGGACGATGCATATAAGCTGACATTCCACATGAATAAGTAATATCTATAACCCCAAAACAGCAACAATCTACATCCAAAGTATAAAGAAGAACCTATGGCTCGAACAGGAATTCTAGTTTTTGGTGCACTTAGACCTTGACCTTGAAGATAGTACCTTGCTTCAATGTCATGACAGACTCTTCGATCATAGAAAAATAATTATGAAAAATATTACATACCTCCAATAAGAAAGAAAGCAATGGCCTGGACAGGTAGACAAGGTGATTCTTTTATAATTCCCCCCAATTAAACCAAACAACAACAAAAAAAAAACACAAATAAATAAAAAATAAAAAGAAATAAAGAAATAAATAAAAAAAATAGGAAAAAAACCCCTTCTTTCCCGGCATAAATATATATTGCAGTGATTTTTCTCATATATAAATTACAACTGATACTGCTAAAGTTAAAGCAAAAGACAATATAGTTCCTTTAAATGCTTTCTTAATTCCTTATGACTGTCCATTCTTCATTAAAATCCAGGTTTAATACTTGTGTACTGCTAGGTTACCGTAGAATGTTTACGTTGCCTATACAATTAACTAATGTTCATTTTCAATTAACTCCATATCAGAGAAACGGCTTTATTTCCAGAAATGTGTAACAAGTGTTCCAAATTAAAACAAAAATAATTTTACTTCGTATACTTACTAACAGAATGTGCATTTCTCGTCTCTGTCAAAGTACATACTCCTGTTAAAAACTTACCAAATATTCAGCATTTTGAGGGGTCCGATTTCAGAATCAATTATATAAGCATAACCTATACACACAAAGGAAATAAATCATACGTATTCATGAATGTCCTCCTTTCTTATTCCTACTACAACAGCTGCTCATATCTCGTAGCTCTTTCATTCTTGAATAGAAAAGTACCTATCACTACTTTCGATATTGAAATTGATATGGACGTGAGAAAATAGTTGGAGGCTGATATATGCAGCACTTCAAAAGTTGCCATTACTCTTAATGCTTACAACTAAATCTGATGATTGCAATAAATGTAATGGATTAAGGAGCGAAGACACTCGGGGTTGTCAATGTTATTTCATATTGGTTCGTCAGCGAATTTTTTCAATCATATCTGTAATACCTGAACAACGATACTGGCGATGTTCATGAAAAAAGAGATCACTTGGAAATTTCCCATGAAGTAAGCAGAATGCCTTTTTATTAAACCAAAGACATCAGTGTTCTGTATAATGATTTACTCTATCGTGTTATAATTTAAATTTCCCAGAAATTTCACCACTGTTTTCTTACTTGTTAGTTTTCCATTTCTGCAAATAAATGTGAATCTATACACTAATACACCACTGAGTGTATGGGCAAACTGTTTTCCAATAAAACTTTGCAGTATTAATCACAGTCGTACAATTTTGCACATTGTATATATAAATATTTTTGTTTGTTTGTTTGTTTGTTTTTTTGTTTTTTTTTTTTTTTTTTGGCATAAATAATTTCTTCTTTGTTGAATGGAGTGCTCCAATCCATTTCGTGTCAGTAGTTTGTGAACTTTCCACAATTTGTAAAATAAAGATGACTTGGTAAATGTATTCTACCTCATCCACGTCTTTTTCCTTGTAGGGCCAGAAAACTCCTCTTCACAAGGCAGCATCAAATGGTCACAGTGATATAGTTAAGATACTTATCGATGCTAAGGCAGATGTTAATGTCAAGAGTTCCGTAAGTCAAATCAGGGTGTCCTAAAAAAAAACTGAAGAATACATGTAATTTCATAATGCTGTAAACAAATGTAAGGAGTATAAAGATCATCTCCCCTAAATTAAAATAAGTGTTGGGATCTCAACTCTCCCTTTGCAATTCACATCCATTTGTAGTAATGGCAAATAGTCAATCACACTACTGTTGGATGCAGTCCTAATCTTACATAAAGTGCACTTCGATATCATTTTATGACTGCATTTTAAGTTTACTTGGCGACAATATAGCACACTTGGAATCAAGTTTAGTACTAAACTTGACTCAGTTTATTTCAAGTGCACTTTATGTATAATATTTTATTATAATAATATTTCACTTTCTATATGCATATAGATATATACCGCTTTACTTCACTTGATGCAACGAGACTGCACACGTCATTATAGTTTCAAGTATTTTCTTTTATTTAAACATTTGGCATAAAAAGACATATTACAAAATCATCTCAGATATCAGTGTATATAAGGAAAATGAATATTTTATTACGTGAAAGTCGTCACGCGATCGCTGAGATTAGACGTATCTTGACGGAAGCTGAAAAGTTCCCTTCATGAAATTGCCAAGTAATATAATGTAACTCTTGAACATTGTACTGACGTAAATTTCTTTTCGTCTTCAGCAGAATATTCTAACATATCAAACAACACAAATATGTAACTGAAGCCACCTCATTCTACCCTGTTTGCCTCGAAACCCAAAATAGAAGTCAGTGTATTGTTTGCTACGGAATACCCCAGCATAGGAACATCTATACACCCTGTCGAAATTAAACCAAAAAATGCAGAACTTACGAGAAGCTGTCGTATAACATAGTAATTCATAACAAAAAGAAGAAAAAAGTATATAGTGTTATACGAAACTGCATAATTTTAATTACTGAACGTGAAAAGTAAACATGGTGTGGTGGTTTGACGTGACAGTAAACATGGCTACCCTTATGAGTGGTTTTCAGGACAAAAAGAAAGAACAAAAATGAAACAAACAAATAATAATAATAATAATAATTGCATTGTACTTGAATGCAATAAATATAGAACATATATACATTTTAATTTTGTGCACCATAAGCGCATTTCGACAAGTTATGTCTCTTCAGTGATGCTCGTAGCCGAGTGATTGGAATTCTGAAAATATAGAGAAATATGAAGAGGAGTATTGAAGCTAAATTGACCGAAAAGTGGACCAAAGAATATGTCTAAGCACAGAGCTATGCATGAGGGAGATACTCCTTAGATTTAGCGTGTAACGTTTGGACTGCACCCCTTGCTTTAACTTTCTAACAAGTGCTCAATTTGTTATCCTTTTTTTTTTTTCGTGATTAACGCTAGTTTGGAAGTAGAAGACAAGTCCTGAACAGAAATTTCTGTCTCTGCCATGTTTTATTCAAACATATTAAAAAGTTTAGTTCATTTCATATCATAATATCAATGTTAACAAGAGTATGGAATTGTCTGCCTTTTTCGGAGAGGCATAGTTCATTTTCACAACTTCAATCAAAATAATACATCGGGACATTATATATCCATTTCATTCAACAGTTTCCTCGAATTTTCCATTTGTTTCGAAATTCTACAGATATATGTAGGTCTAAAAGCTTAACATATATTTTCTCCTTCTATGATTTGTTAAAATTTACCGCATGAACGTTGTATTGAAAATGAAATACATTTCTTTTTTAAAGGAAATGTCGTCAGCACTTTACTGGCAAAAATTTATCTTCTTCATTTGATATGATTTCTCTAAATTGTTAATTCGTTTTCCCTATTCACTCTCAACTTTAGCAGCCTGTTGATTCTTTTATATTATATTGAAGATCACTTAAAATGAAATTGTTTTTTTGTTTTTTCCACCCATTTGGTGAATGGACGATGCATATAAGCTGACATTCCACATGAATAAGTAATATCTATAACCCCAAAACAACAACAATCTACATCCATAGTATAAAGAAGAACCTATGGCCCGAACAGGAATTCTAGTTTTTGGTGCACTTAGACCTTGACCTTTAAGATAGTACCTTGCTTCAATGTCATGATAGACTCTTCGATCATAGAAAAATAATTATGAAAAATATTATATACCTCCAATATGAAAGAAAGCAATGGCCTGGACAGGTAGACAAGATGATTCTTTTATAATTCCCCCCAATTAAACCAAACAAAAAAAAAAACACAAATAAATAAAAAATAAAAAGAAATAAAGAAATAAAAAAAAAAATAAGAAAAAAATCCCTTCTTTCCCGGCATAAATATATATTGCAGTGATTTTTCTCATATATAAATTACAACTGATACTGCTAAAGTTAAAGCAAAACACAATATAGTTCCTTTAAATGCTTTCTTAATTCCTTATGACTGCCCATTCTTCATTAAAATCCAGGTTTAATACTTGTGTACTGCTAGGTTACCGTAGAATGTTTACGTTGCCTATACAATTAACTAATGTTCTTTTTCAATTGACTCAATATGAGAGAAACAGCTTTTTTTTCCTGAAATGTGTAACAAGTGTTCGAAATTAAAACAAAAATAATTTTACTTCTTATACTTTTTTCTTACTAACAGAAAGTGCATTTCTCGTCTGTGTTAAAGTACATACTCCTATTAAAAACTTACCAAATATTCAGCATTTTGAGGGGTCCGATTTCAGAATCAATTATATAAGCATAACCTATATACACAAAGGAAATAAATCATACCTATTCATGAATGTCCTCCTTTCTTATTCCTACTACAACAGCTGCTCATATCTCGTAGCTCTTTCATTCTTGAATAGAAAAGTACCTATCACTACTTTCGATATTGAAATTGATATTACGCGAGAAAAAAAGTTGGAGGCTGATATATGCAGCACTTCAAAAGTTGTCATCACTCTTTATGCTTACAACTAAATCTGATGAATGCAATAAATGTAATGGATGAAGGAGTGAAGACCCGCGGGATTGTCAATGTTATTTGGTTCGTCAGCGAAATTTTTTCAATGATATCTATTATACCCGAACAACGATACTGGCGATTTTTTATGAAAAAGGGATCACTTGGAAATTTTCCATGAAGTAAACAGATTTTTTGTTTAAACCAAAGACATCAGTATTCTGTATAATGACTTACTCTATCGTGTTATGATTTAAATTGCCCAGAAATTTCACCACTGTTTTTTTACTTCTTAGTCTTTCCCTCTATTTCTGCAAATAAATGTGAATCTAGACACTAATACACTACTGAGTGTATGGGCAAATTGCTTTCCAATAAAACCTTGCAGTATTTATCACAGTCGTACAATTTTACACATTGTATATTTAAACATGTTTGCATAAATAATTTCTTCTTTGTTGAATCGAGTGCTCCAATCCATTTTTGTGTCAATAATTTGTGAACTTTCCACAATTTGTAAAATAATAATGACTTGGTATTCTACCTCATTCACGTCTTTTTCGTTGTAGGACCAGCGCACCCCTCTTCACAATTCAGCATCAAATCTTCACAGTGATAACGTGAAGTTACTTATCGATGCTAAGGCGGATGTTAATGTCAAGGATTCGGTAAGTCAAATCAGGGTGTCCTACAAAAAAAAAAAAATGAAGAATACATGTAATTTGATAATGCTGTAAACAAATGTAAGGAGTATAAAGATCATCTCCCCTAAATTAAAATTAGTGTTGGGATCTCAACTCTCCCTTTGCAATTCACATCCATTTGTAGTAATGGCAAATAGTCAATCACACTACTGTTGGATGCAGTCCTAATCTTACATAAAGTGCACTTCGATATCATTTTATGACTGCATTTTAAGTTTACTTGGCGACAATATATCACACTTGGAATCAAATTTAGTACTAAACTTGACTCAGTTTATTTCAAGTGCACTTTATGTATAATATTTTATTATAATAATATTTCACTTTCTATATGCATGTAGATATATACCGCTTTACTTCACTTCATGCAACGAGACTGCACACGTCATTATAGTTTCAAGTATTTTCTTTTATTTAAACATTTGGCATAAAAAGACATATTACAAAATCATCTCAGATATCAGTGTATATAAGGAAAATGAATATTTTATTACGTGAAAGTCGTCACGCGATCGCTGAGATTAGACGTATCTTGACGGAAACTGAAAAGTTCCCTTCATGAAATTGCCAAGTAATATAATGTAACTCTTGAACATTGTACTGACTTAAATTTCTTTTGGTCTTCAGCAGAATATTTTAACATATCAAACAACACAAATATGTAACTGAAGCCACCTCATTTTACCCTGTTTGCCTCGAAACCCAAAATAGAAGTCAGTGTATTGTTTGCTACGGAATACCCCAGCATAGGAACATCTATACACCCTGTCGAAATTAAACCAAAAAATGCAGAACTTACGAGAAGCCGTCGTATAACATAGTAATTCATAATAAAAAGAAGAAAAAAGTATATAGTGTTATACGAAACTGCATAATTTTTAAATACTGAAAGTGAAAAGTAAACATGGTGTGGTGGTATGACGTGACAGTAAACTTGGCTACCCTTATGAGTGGTTTTCAGGACAAAAAGAAAGAACAAAAATGAAACAAACAAATAATAATAATAATAATAATAATTGCATTGTACTTGAATGCAATAAATATAGAACATATATACATTTTAAGTTTGTGCACCATATGCACATTTCGACAAGTTATGTCTCTTCAGTGATGCTCGTAGCCGAGTGATTGGAATTCTGAAAATGTATAGAAATATGAAGAGGAGTGTTGAAGCTAAAATGACCGAAAAGTGGACCAAAGAATATGTCTAAGCACAGAGCTATGCATGAGGGAGATACTCCTTAGATTTAGCGTGTAACGTTTGGAGTGCACCCCTTGCTTTAACTTTCTAACAAGTGCTCAATTTGTTATCCTTTTTTTTTTCGTGATTAACGCTGTTTTGGAAGTAGAAGACAAGTCCTGAACAGAGATTTCTGTCTCTGCCATGTTTTATTCAAACATATTAAAAAGTTTAGTTCATTACATATCATAATATCAATGTTAACAAGAGTATGGAATTGTCTGCCTTTTTTCGGAGAGGCGTAGTTCATTTTCACAACTTCAATCAAAATATACATCGGGACATTATATATCCATTTCATTCAACAGTTTCCTCGAATTTTCCATTTGTTTCGAAATTCTACAGATATATGTAGGTCTAAAAGCTTAACATACATTTTCTCGTTCTATGATTTGTTAAAATTTACCGCATGAACGTTGTATTGAATATGAAATACATTTCTTTTTAAAGGAAATATCGTCAGCACTTTACTGGCAAAAATTTATCTTTTTCATTTGATATGATTTCTCTGAATTGTTAATTCGTTTTCCCTATTCACTCTCAACTTTAGCAGTCTGTTGATTCGTATACTTACTAACAGAAAGTGCATTTCTCGTCTGTGTTAAAGTACATACTCCTGTTAAAAACTTACCAAATATTCAGCATTTTGAGGGGTCCGATTTCAGAATCAATAATATAAGCATAACCTATATACACAAAGGAAATAAATCATACCTATTCATGAATGTCCTCCTTTCTTATTCCTACTACAACAGCTGCTCATATCTCGTAACTCTTTCATTCTTGAATAGAAAAGTACCTATCACTACTTTCGATATTGAAATTGATACATGTATGACGTGTGAAAATAGTTGGAGGCTGATATATGCAGCACTTCAAAAGTTGCCATTACTCTTAATGCTTACAACTAAATCTGATGATTGCAATAAATGTAATGGATTAAGGAGCGAAGACACGCGGGGTTGTCAATGTTATTTCATATTGGTTCGTCAGCGACTTTTTTAAATGATATCTATAATACCTGAACAACGATACTGGCGATGTTCATGAAAAAAGAGATCACTTGGAAATTTCCCATGAAGTAAACAGAATGTTTTTTTTATTAAACCAAAGACACCAGTGTTCTTTATAATGATTTACTCTATCGTGTTATAATTTAAATTTCCCAGAAATTTCACCACTGTTTTCTTACTTGTTAGTTTTCCCTCTATTTCTGCAAATAAATGTGAATCTATACACTAATACACCACTGAGTGTATGGGCAAACTGTTTTTCAATAAAACCTTGCAGTATTAATCACAGTCGTACAATTTTGCACACTGTATATATAAATATTTTTGTTTGTTTGTTTGTTTGGTTTTTTTTTTTTTTTTTTGGCATAAATAATTTCTTCTTTGTTGAATCGAGTGCTCCAATCCATTTCGTGTCAGTAGTTTGTGAACTTTCCACAATTTGTAAAATAAAGATGACTTGGTAAATGTATTCTACCTCATTCACGTCTTTTTCCTTGTAGGGCCAGGAAACACCTCTTCACAAGGCAGCATTAAATGGTCACAGTGATATAGTTAAGATACTTATCGATGCTAAGGCGGATGTTAATGTCAAGAGTTCCGTAAGTCAAATCAGGGTGTCCTACAAAAAAAATGAAGAATACATGTAATTTGATAATGCTGTAAACAAATGTAAGGAGTATAAAGATCACCTCCCCTAAATGAAAATTATTGTTGGGATCTAAACTCTCCCTTTGCAATTCACATCCATTCGTAGTAATGGCAAATAGTCAATCACACTACTGTTGGATGCAGTCCTAATCTTACATAAAGTGCACTTCGATATCATTTTATGACTGCATTTTAAGTTTACTTGGCGACAATATAGCACACTTGGGAATCAAGTTTAGTACTAAACTTGACTCAGTTTATTTCAAGTGCACTTTATCTATAATATTTTATTATAATAATATTTCACTTTCTATATGCATGTAGATATATACCGCTTTACTTCACTTGATGCAACGAGACTGCACACGTCATTATATTTTCAAGTACTTTCTTTTATTTAAACATTTGGCATAAAAAGACATATTACAAAATCATCTCAGATATCAGTGTATATAAGGAAAATGAATATTTTATTACGTGAAAGTCGTCACGCGATCGCTGAGATTAGACGTCTTTTGACGGAAACTGAAAAGTTCCCTTCATGAAATTGCCAAGTAATATAATGTAACTCTTGAACATTGTACTGACTTAAATTTCTTTTCGTCTTCAGCAGAATATTTTAACATATCAAACAACACAAATATGTAACTGAAGCCACCTCATTTTACCCTGTTTGCCTCGAAACCCAAAGTAGAAGTCAGTGTATTGTTTGCTACGGAATACCCCAGCATAGGAACATCTATACACCCTGTCGAAATTAAACCACAAAATGCAGAATTTACGAGAAGCTGTCGTATAACATAGTAATTCATAATAAAAAGAAAAAAAAGTATATAGTGTTATACGAAACTGCATAATTTTTAAATACTGAAAGTGAAAAGTAAACATGGTGTGGTGGTATGACGTGACAGTAAACTTGGCTACCCTTATGAGTGGTTTTCAGGACAAAAAGAATGAACAAAAATGAAACAAACAAATAATAATAATAATAATAATTGCATTGTACTTGAATGCAATAAATATAGAACATATATACATTTTAATTTTGTGCACCATATGCGCATTTCGACAAGTTATGTCTCTTCAGTGATGCTCGTAGCCGAGTGATTGGAATTCTGAAAATGTATAGAAATATGAAGAGGAGTGTTGAAGCTAAAATGACCGAAAAGTGGACCAAAGAATATGTCTAAGCACAGAGCTATGCATGAGGGAGATACTCCTTAGATTTAGCGTGTAACGTTTGGAGTGCACCCCTTGCTTTAACTTTCTAACAAGTGCTCAATGTGTTATCCTTTTTTTCGTGATTAACGCTGGTTTGGAAGTAGAAGACAAGTCCTGAACAGAGATTTCTGTCTCTGCCATGTTTTATTCAAACATATTAAAAGGCTTAGTTCATTTCATATCATAATATCAATGTTAACAAGAGTATGGAATTGTCTGCCTTTCTTCGGAGAGGCGTAGTTCATTTTCACAACTTCAATCAAAATAATACATCGGGACATTGTATATCCATTTCATTCAACAGTTTCCTCGAATTTTCCATTTGTTTCGAAATTCCACAGATATATGTAGGTCTAAAAGCTTAACATACATTTTCTCGTTCTATGATTTGTTAAAATTTACCGCATGAACGTTGTATTGAAAATGAAATACATTTCTTTTTTAAAGGAAATATCGTCAGCACTTTACTGGCAAAAATTTATCTTTTTCATTTGATATGATTTCTCTAAATTGTTAATTCGTTTTCCCTATTCACTCTCAACTTTAGCAGCCTGTTGATTCTTTTATATTCTATTGAAGAGCACTTAAAATGAAATTGTTTCTTTGTTTTATCCACCTATTTGGTGAATGGACGATGCATATAAGCTGACATTCCCCATGAATAAGTAATATCTATAACCCCAAAACAACAACAATCTACATCCAAAGTATAAAGAAGAACCTATGGCCCGAACAGGAATTCTAGTTTTTGGTGCACTTATGCCTTGACCTTGAAGATAGTACCTTGCTTCAATGTCATGACAGACTCTTCGATCATAGAAAAATAATTATGAAAAATATTACATACCTCCAATATAAAAGAAAGCTATGGCCTGGACAGGTAGACAAGGTGATTCTTTTATAATTCCCCCCAATTAAACCAAACAAAAAAAAAAACATAAATAAATAAAAAATAAAATTGGTTGGTTGGTTGGTTGATTGGTGTTTTACGTCGCTTTCAACAATATTTCAGTTATATCGCGACATGGAAGCAGGAGGTTACCAACCTCTTAAACATAGTGGCGCAACCCGGAAATCGAACCCGGATCGTCGGCGCCGCAAGCCAAGCGCTTAACCACTACACCAAGCCTGCCCCTAAAAAAAATAAAAAGAAATAAAGAAATAAATAAAAAAAAAAATAGGAACAAAAAAAAAAAAACCCTTGTTTCCCGGCATAAATATATATTGCAGTGATTTTTCTCATATATAAATTACAACTGATACTGCTAAAGTTAAAGCAAAAGACAATATAGTTCCTTTAAATGCTTTCTTAATTTCTTATGACTGCCCATTCTTCATTAAAATCCAGGTTTAATACTTGTGTACTGCTAGGTTACCGTAGAATGTTTACGTTGCCTATACAATTAACTAATGTTCATTTTCAATTGACTCAATATGAGAGAAACAGCTTTTTTTTTCCTGAAATGTGTAACAAGTGTTCGAAATTAAAACAAAAATAATTTTACTTCGTATACTTACTAACAGAAAGTGCATTTCTCGTCTGTGTTAAAGCACATACTCCTGTTAAAAACTTACCAAATATTCAGCATTTTGAGGGGTCCGATTTCAGAATCAATTATATAAGCATAACCTATATACACAAAGGAAATAAATTATACGTATTCATCAATGTCCTCCTTTCTTATTCCTACTGCAACAGCTGCTCATATCTCGTAGCTCTTTCATTCTTGAATAGAAAAGTACCTATCACTACTTTCGATATTGAAATTGATATTACGCGAGAAAAAAAATTGGAGGCTGATATATGCAGCACTTCAAAAGTTGTCATCACTCTTTATGCTTACAACTAAATCTGATGAATGCAATAAATATAATGGATGAAGGAGTCAAGACCCGCGGGATTGTCAATGTTATTTGGTTCGTCAGCGAAAATTTTTCAATGATATCTATTATACCCGAACAACGATGAAAAAGGGATCACCTGGAAATTTTCCATGAAGTAAACAGATTTTTTTTTATTAAACCAAAGACATCAGTATTCTGTATAATGACTTACTCTATCGTGTTATGATTTAAATTGCCCAGAAATTTCACCACTGTTTTTTACTTCTTAGTCTTCCCTCTATTTCTGCAAATAAATGTGAATCTAGACACTAATACACCACTGAGTGTATGGGCAAAGTGTTTTCCAATAAAACTTTGCAGTATTAATCACAGTCGTACAATATTGCACATTGTATATTTAAACATGTTTGCATAAATAATTTCTTCTTTGTTGAATCGAGTGCTCCAATCCATTTTCGTGTCAATAATTTGTGAACTTTCCACAATTTGAAAAATAATAATGACTTGGTATTCTACCTCATTCACGTCTTTTTCCTTGTAGGACCAGCGCACCCCTCTCCACAATGCAGCATCAAATCGTCACAGTGATAAAGTGAAGTTACTTATCGATGCTAAGGCGGATGTTAATGTCAAGGATTCGGTAAGTCAAGTCAGGGTTTCCTACAAAAAAAATGAAGAATACATGTAATTTCATAATGCTGTAAACAAATGTAAGGAGTATAAAGATCATCTCCCCTAAACTAAAATTAGTGATGGGATCTCACCTCTTCCTTTGCATTTCACATCCATTTGTAGTAATGGCAAATGGTCAATCACACTACTGTTGGATGCAGTCCTAATCTTACATAAAGTGCACTTCGATATCATTTTATGACTGCATTTTAAGTTTACTTGGCGACAATATATCGCACTTGGAATCAAGTTTAGTACTAAACTTGACTCAGTTTATTTCAAGTGCACTTTATCTATAATATTTTATTATAATAATATATCACTTTCTATATGCATGTAGATATATACCGCTTTACTTCACTTGATGCAACGAGACTGCACACGTCATTATATTTTCAAGTATTTTCTTTTATTTAAACATTTGGCATAAAAAGACATATTACAAAATCATCTCAAATATCAGTGTATATAAGGAAAATGAATATTTTATTACGTGAAAGTCGTCACGCCATCGCTGAGATTAGACGTATCTTGACGGAAACTGAAAAGTTCCCTTCAGGAAATTGCCAAGTAATATAATGTAACTCTTGAACATTGTACTGACTTAAATTTCTTTTCGTCTTCAGCAGAATATTCTAACATATCAAACAACACAAATATGTAACTGAAGCCACCTCATTTTACCCTGTTTGCCTCGAAACCCAAAATATAGGTCAGTGTATTGTTTGCTACGGAATACCCCAGCATAGGAACATCTATACACCCTGTCGAAATTAAACCACAAAATGCAGAACTTACGAGAAGCTGCCGTATAACATAGTAATACATAACAAAAAGAAGAAAAAAGTATATAGTGTTATACGAAACTGCATAATTTTAATTACTGAAAGTGAAAAGTAAACATGGTGTGGTGGTATGACGTGACAGGAAACATGGCTACCCTTATGAGTGGTTTTCAGGACAAAAAGAAAGAACAAAAATGAAACAAACAAATAATAATAATAATAATAATTGCATTGTACTTGAATGCAATAAATATAGAACATATATACATTTTAATTTTGTGCACCATATGCGCATTTCGACAAGTTATGTCTCTTCAGTGATGCTCGTAGCCGAGTGATTGGAATTCTGAAAATATATAGAAATACGAAGAGGAGTTTTGAAGCTAAAATGACCGAAAAGTGGACCAAAGAATATGTCTAAGCACAGAGCTATGCATGAGGGAGATACTCCTTAGATTTAGCGTGTAACGTTTGGAGTGCACCCCTTGCTTTAACTTTCATACAAGCGCTCAATTTGTTATCCTTCTTTTCGTGATTAACGCTGGTTTGGAAGTAGAAGACAAGTCCTGAACAGAGATTTCTGTCTCTGCCATGCTTAGTTCATTTCATATCATAATATCAATGTTAACAAGAGTATGGAATTGTCTGTCTTTTTCGGAGAGGCGTCGTTCATTTTCACAACTTCAATCAAAATAATACATCGGGACATTATATATCTATTTCATTCAACGGTTTCCTCGAATTTTCCATTTGTTTCGAAATTCTACAGATATATGTAGGTCTAAAGGCTTAACATACATTTTCTCGTTCTATGATTTGTTAAAATTTACCGCATGAACGTTGTATTGAAAATGAAATACATTTCTTTTTTAAAGGAAATATCGTCAGCACTTTACTGGCAAAAATTTATCTTTTTCATTTGATATGATTTCTCTAAATTGTTAATTCGTTTTCCCTATTCACTCTCAACTTTAGCAGCCTGTTGATTCTTTTATATTATATTGAAGATCACTTAAAATGAAATTGTTTCTTTGTTTTTTCCACCCATTTGGTGAATGGACGATGCATTTAAGCTGACATTCCACATGAATAAGTAACATGTATAACCCTAAAACAACAACAATCTACATGCAAAGTATAAAGAAGAACCTATGGCCCGAACAGGAATTCTAGTTTTTGGTGCACTTAGACCTTGACCTTGAAGATAGTACCTTGCTTCAATGTCATGACAGACTCTTCCATCATAGAAAAATAATTATGAAAAATATTACATACCTCCAATATGAAAGAAAGCAATGCCCTGGACAGGTAGACAAGGTGATTCTTTTATAATTCCCCCCAATTAAACCAAACAACAAAAAAAAAAAAAACATAAATAAATAAAAAATAAAAAGAAATAATAAAATAAATAAATAAAAATAGGAAAAAGAAACCCCTTGTTTCCCGGCATAAATATATATTGCAGTGATTTTTCTCATATATAAATTACAACTGATACTGCTAAAGTTAAAGCAAAACACAATATAGTTCCTTTAAATGCTGTCTTAATTTCTTATGACTGCCCATTCTTCATTAAAATCCAGGTTTAATACTTGTGTACTGCTAGGTTACTGTAGAATGTTTACTTTGCCTATACAATTAACTAATGTTCATTTTCAATTGACTCAATATGAGAGAAACAGCTTTTTTTTTCCTGAAATGTGTAACAAGTGTTCGAATTTAAAACAAAAATAATTTTACTTCGTATACTTACTAACAGAAAGTGCATTTCTCGTCTCTGTTAAAGCACATACTCCTGTTAAAAACTTACCAAATATTCAGCATTTTGAGGGGTCCGATTTCAGAATCAATTATATAAGCATAACCTATATACACAAAGGAAATAAACCATACCTATTCATGGATGTCCTCCTTTCTTATTCCTACTACAACAGCTGCTCATATCTCGTAGCTCTTTCATTCTTGAATAGAAAAGTACTTATCACTACTTTCGATATTGAAATTGATATGACGTGAGAAAATAGTTGGAGGCTGTATATATGCAGCACTTCAAAAGTTGCCATTACTCTTAATGCTTACAACTAAATCTGATGATTGCAATAAATGTAATGGATGAAGGAGTGAAGACACGCGGGGTTGTCAATGTTATTTCATATTGGTTCGTCTGCGAATTTTTTCAATGATATCTATAATACCTGAACAACGATACTGGCGATGTTCATGAAAAAAGAGATCACTTGGAAATTTCCCATGAAGTAAACAGAATGTCTTTTTATTAAACCAAAGACATCAGTGTTCTGTATAATGATTTACTCTATCGTGTTATAATTTAAATTTCCCAGAAATTTCACCACTGTTTTCTTACTTGTTAGTTTTCCCTCTATTTCTGCAAATAAATGTGAATCTATACACTAATACACCACTGAGTGTATGGGCAAACTGTTTTCCAATAAAACTTTGCAGTATTAATCACAGTCGTACAATTTTGCACATTGTATATATAAATATTTTTGTTTGTTTGTTTGTTTTTTTTGGGGGGGGGGGGGGGGGGGGTTGGCATAAATAATTTTTTCTTTGTTGAATCGAGTGCTCCAATCCATTTCGTGTCAGTTGTTTGTGAACTTTCCACAATTTGTAAAATAAAGATGACTTGGTAAATGTATTCTTCCTCATTCACGTTTTTTTCCTTGTAGGGCCAGGAAACTCCTCTTCACAAGGCAGCATTAAATGGTCACAGTGATATAGTTAAGATACTTATCGATGCTAAGGCGGATGTTAATGTCAAGAGTTCCGTAAGTCAAATCAGGGTGTCCTACAAAAAAAAATGAAGAATACATGTAATTTCATAATGCTGTAAACAAATGTAAGGAGTATAAAGATCACCTCCCCTAAATTAAAATTATTGTTGGGATCTAAACTCTCCCTTTGCAATTCACATCCATTTGTAGTAATGGCAAATAGTCAATCACACTACTGTTGGATGCAGTCCTAATCTTACATAAAGTGCACTTCGATATCATTTTATGACTGCATTTTAAGTTTACTTGGCGACAATATAGCACACTTGGAATCAAGTTTAGTACTAAACTTGACTCAGTTTATTTCAAGTGCACTTTATCTATAATATTTTATTATAATAATATTTCACTTTCTATATGCATGTAGATATATACCGCTTTACTTCACTTGATGCAACGAGACTGCACACGTCATTATATTTTCAAGTATTTTCTTTTATTTAAACATTTGGCATAAAAAGACATATTACAAAATCATCTCAAATATCAGTGTATATAAGGAAAATGAATATTTTATTACGTGAAAGTCGTCACGCGATCGCTGAGATTAGACGTATCTTGACGGAAACTGAAAAGTTCCCTTCATGAAATTGCCAAGTAATATAATGTAACTCTTGAACATTGTACTGACTTAAATTTCTTTTCGTCTTCAGCAGAATATTCTAACATATCAAACAACACAAATATGTAACTGAAGCCACCTCATTTTACCCTGTTTGCCTCGAAACCCAAAATAGAAGTCAGTGTATTGTTTGCTACGGAATTCCCCAGCATAGGAACATCTATACACCCTGTCGAACTTAAACCACAAAATGCAGAACTTACGAGAAGCTGCCGTATAACATAGTAATTCATAACAAAAAGAAGAAAAAAGTATATAGTGTTATACGAAACTGCATAATTTTAATTACTGAAAGTGAAAAGTAAACATGGTGTGGTGGTATGACGTGACAGGAAACATGGCTACCCTTATGAGTGGTTTTCAGGACAAAAAGAAAGAACAAAAATGAAACAAACAAATAATAATAATAATAATAATTGCATTGTACTTGAATGCAATAAATATAGAACATATATACATTTTAATTTTGTGCACCATATGCGCATTTCGACAAGTTATGTCTCTTCAGTGATGTTCGTAGCCGAGTGATTGGAATTCTGAAAATATATAGAAATACGAAGAGGAGTTTTGAAGCTAAAATGACCTAAAAGTGGACCAAAGAATATGTCTAAGCACAGAGCTATGCATGAGGGAGATACTCCTTAGATTTAGCGTGTAACGTTGGAGTGCACCCCTTGCTTTAACTTTCTAACAAGTGCTCAATTTGTTATCCTTTTTTTTTTCGTGATTAACGCTGGTTTGGAAGTAGAAGACAAGTCCTGAACAGAGATTTCTGTCTCTGCCATGTTTTATTCAAACATATTAAAAAGTTTAGTTCATTTCATATCATAATATCAATGTTCACAAGAGTATGGAATTGTCTGCCTTTTTCGGAGAGGCGTAGTTCATTTTCACAACTTCAATCAAAATAATACATCGGGACATAAAATATCCATTTCATTCAACAGTTTCCTCGAATTTTCCATTTGTTTCGAAATTCTACAGATATATGTAGGTCTAAAAGCTTAACATACATTTTCTCGTTCTATGATTTGTTAAAATTTACCGCATGAACGTTGTATTGAAAATGAAAATACATTTCTTTTTTAAAAGAAACATCGTCAGCACTTTACTGGCAAAAATTTATCTTTTTCATTTGATATGATTTCTCTAAATTGTTAATTCGTTTTCCCTATTCACTCTCAACTTTAGCAGCCTGTTGATTCTTTTATATTATATTGAAGATCACTTAAAATGAAATTGTTTCTTTGTTTTATCCACCCATTTGGTGAATGGACGATGCATATATGCTGACATTCCACATGCATAAGTAATATCTATAACCCCAAAACAACAACAATCTAAATCCAAAGTATAAAGAAGAACCTATGGCCCGAACAGGAATTCTAGTTTTGGTGCACTTAGACCTTGACCTTGAAGATAGTACCTTGCTTCAATGTCATGACAGACTCTTCGATTATAGAAAAATAATTATGAAAAATATTACATAACTCCAATATGAAAGAAAGCAATGGCCTGGACAGGTAGACAAGGTGATTCTTTTATAATCCCCCCCAATTAAACCAAACCAGAAAAAAAAAAAAAACATAAATAAATAAAAAATAAAAAGAAATAAAGAAATAAATAAAAAAAAAAAATAGGAACTAAAAAACCCTTGTTTCCCGGCATTAATATATATTGCAGTGATTTTTCTCATATATAAATTACAACTGATACTGCTAATGTTAAAGCAAAAGACAACATAGTTCCTTTAAATGCTTTCTTAATTCCTTATGACTGCCCATTCTTCATTAAAATCCAGCTTTAATACTTGTGTACTGCTAGGTTACCGTAGAATGTTTACTTTGCCTATACATTTAACTAATGTTCATTTTCAATTCACTCAATATGAGAGAAACAGCTTTTTTTTTCCTGAAATGTGTAACAAGTGTTCGAAATTAAAACAAAAATAATTTTACTTCGTATACTTACTAACAGAAAGTGCATTTCTCGTCTCTGTTAAAGTACATACTCCTGTTAAAAACTTACCAAATATTCAGCATTTTGAGGGGTCCGATTTCAGAATCAATTATATAAGCATAACCTATATACACAAAGGAAATAAATTATACGTATTCATCAATGTCCTCCTTTCTTATTCTTACTGCAACAGCTGCTCATATCTCGTAGCTCTTTCATTCTTGAATCGAAAAGTACCTATCACTACTTTCGATATTGAAATTGATATTACGCGAGAAAGAAAGTTGGAGGCTGATATATGCAGCACTTCAAAAGTTGTCATCACTCTTTATGCTTACAACTAAATCTGATGAATGCAATAAATGTAATGGATGAAGGAGTGAAGACCCGCGGGGTTGTAAATGTTATTTGGTTCGTCAGCGAAAATTTTTCAATGATATCTATTATACCTGAACAACGGTACTGGCGATGTTTATGAAAAAGGGATCACTTGGAAATTTTACATGAAATAAACAGATTTTTTTATTAAACCAAAGAGATCAGTATTCTGTATAATGACTTACTCTATCGTGTTATGATTTAAATTGCCCAGAAATTTCACCACTGTTTTGTTACTTCTTAGTCTTCCCTCTATTTCTGCAAATAAATGTGAATCTAGACACTAATACACCACTGAGTGTATGGGCAAACTGTTTTCCAATAAAACTTTGCAGTATTAATCACAGTCGTACAATTTTGCACATTGTATATTTAAGCATGTTTGCATAAATAATTTCTTCTTTGTTGAATCGAGTGCTCCAACCCATTTTCGTGTCAATAATTTGTGAACTTTCCACAATTTGTAAAATAATAATCACTTGGTATTCTACCTCATTCACGTCTTTTTCCTTGTAGGACCAGCGCACCCCTCTTCACAATGCAGCATCAAATCGTCACAGTGATAAAGTGAAGTTACTTATCGATGCTAAAGCGAATGTTAATGTCAAGGATTCGGTAAGTCAAATCAGGGTGTCCTACAAAAAAAATGAAGAATACATGTAATTTCATAATGCTGTAAACAAATGTAAGGAGTATAAAGATCATCTCCCCTAAATTAAAATTAGTGTTGGGATCTCAACTCTCCCTTTGCAATTCACATCCATTTGTAGTAATGGCAAATGGTCAATCACACTACTGTTGGATGCAGTCCTAATCTTACATAAAGTGCACTTCGATATCATTTTATGACTGCATTTTAAGTTTACTTGGCGACAATATAGCACACTTGGAATCAAGTTTAGTACTAAACTTGACTCAGTTTATTTCAAGTGCACTTTAGGTATAATATTTTATTATAATAATATTTCACTTTCTATATGCATGTAGATATATACCGCTTTACTTCACTTGATGCAACGAGACTGCACACGTCATTATATTTTCAAGTATTTTCTTTTATTTAAGCATTTGGCATAAAAAGACATATTACAAAATCATCTCAAACATCAGTGTATATAAGGAAAATGAATATTTTATTACGTGAAAGTCGTCACGCGATCGCTGAGATTAGACGTATCTTGACGGAAACTGAAAAGTTCCTTTCAGGAAATTGCCAAGTAATATAATGTAACTCTTGAACATTGTACTGACTTAAATTTCTTTTCGTCTTCAGCAGAATATTCTAACATATCAAACAACACAAATATGTAACTGAAGCCACCTCATTTTACCCTGTTTGCCTCGAAACCCAAAATAGAAGTCAGTGTATTGTTTGCTACGGAATACCCCAGCTTAGGAACATCTATACACCCTGTCGAACTTAAACCACAAAATGCAGAACTTACGAGAAGCTGCCGTATAACATAGTAATTCATAACAAAAAGAAGAAAAAAGTATATAGTGTTATACGAAACTGCATAATTTTAATTACTGAAAGTGAAAAGTAAACATGGTGTGGTGGTATGACGTGACAGTAAACTTGCCTACCCTTATGAGTGGTTTTCAGGACAAAAAGAAAGAACAAAAATGAAACAAACAAATAATAATAATAATAATAATTGCATTGTACTTGAATGCAATAAATATAGAACATATATACATTTTAATTTTGTGCACCATATGCGCATTTCGACAAGTTATGTCTTTTCAGTGATGCTCGTGGCCGAGTGATTGGAATTCTGAAAATATATAGAAATATGAAGAGGAGTGTTGAAGCTAAAATAACCGAAAAGTGGACCAAAGAATATGTCTAAGCACAGAGCTATGCATGAGGGAGATACTCCTTAGATTAAGCGTGTAACGTTTGGACTGCACCCCTTGCTTTAACTTTCTAACAAGTGCTCAATTTGTTATCCCTTTTTTCGTGATTAACGCTGGTTTGGAAGTAGAAGACAAGTCCTGAACAGAGATTTCTGTCTCTGCCATGCTTAGTTCATTTCATATCATAATATCAATGTTAACAAGAGTATGGAATTGTCTGTCTTTTTCGGAGAGGCGTCGTTCATTTTCACAACTTCAATCAAAATAATACATCGGGACATTATATATCTATTTCATTCAACGGTTTCCTCGAATTTTCCATTTGTTTCGAAATTCTACAGATATATGTAGGTCTAAAGGCTTAACATACATTTTCTCGTTCTATGATTTGTTAAAATTTACCGCATGAACGTTGTATTGAAAATGAAATACATTTCTTTTTTAAAGGAAATATCGTCAGCACTTTACTGGCAAAAATTTATCTTTTTCATTTGATATGATTTCTCTAAATTGTTAATTCGTTTTCCCTATTCACTCTCAACTTTAGCAGCCTGTTGATTCTTTTATATTATATTGAAGATCACTTAAAATGAAATTGTTTCTTTGTTTTTTCCACCAATTTGGTGAATGGACGATGCATATAAGCTGACATTCCACATGAATAAGTAATATGTATAACCCTAAAACAACAACAATCTACATGCAAAGTATAAAGAAGAACCTATGGCCCGAAAGGAATTCTAGTTTTTGGTGCACTTAGACCTTGACCTTGAAGATAGTACCTTGCTTCAATGTCATGACAGACTCTTCGATCATAGAAAAATAATTATGAAAAATATTACATACCTCCAATATGAAAGAAAGCAATGCCCTGGACAGGTAGACAAGGTGATTCTTTTATAATTCCCCCCAATTAAACCAAACAACAACAAAAAAAAAACATAAATAAATAAAAAATAAAAAGAAATAATAAAATAAATAAATAAAAATAGGAAAAAGAAACCCCTTGTTTCCCGGCATAAATATATATTGCAGTGATTTTTCTCATATATAAATTACAACTGATACTGCTAAAGTTAAAGCAAAACACAATATAGTTCCTTTAAATGCTGTCTTAATTTCTTATGACTGCCCATTCTTCATTAAAATCCAGGTTTAATACTTGTGTACTGCTAGGTTACTGTAGAATGTTTACTTTGCCTATACAATTAACTAATGTTCATTTTCAATTGACTCAATATGAGAGAAACAGCTTTTTTTTCCTGAAATGTGTAACAAGTGTTCGAATTTAAAACAAAAATAATTTTACTTCGTATACTTACTAACAGAAAGTGCATTTCTCGTCTCTGTTAAAGCACATACTCCTGTTAAAAACTTACCAAATATTCAGCATTTTGAGGGGTCCGATTTCAGAATCAATTATATAAGCATAACCTATATACACAAAGGAAATAAACCATACCTATTCATGGATGTCCTCCTTTCTTATTCCTACTACAACAGCTGCTCATATCTCGTAGCTCTTTCATTCTTGAATAGAAAAGTACTTATCACTACTTTCGATATTGAAATTGATATGACGTGAGAAAATAGTTGGAGGCTGTATATATGCAGCACTTCAAAAGTTGCCATTACTCTTAATGCTTACAACTAAATCTGATGATTGCAATAAATGTAATGGATGAAGGAGTGAAGACACGCGGGGTTGTCAATGTTATTTCATATTGGTTCGTCTGCGAATTTTTTCAATGATATCTATAATACCTGAACAACGATACTGGCGATGTTCATGAAAAAAGAGATCACTTGGAAATTTCCCATGAAGTAAACAGAATGTCTTTTTTATTAAACCAAAGACATCAGTGTTCTGTATAATGATTTACTCTATCGTGTTATAATTTAAATTTCCCAGAAATTTCACCACTGTTTTCTTACTTGTTAGTTTTCCCTCTATTTCTGCAAATAAATGTGAATCTATACACTAATACACCACTGAGTGTATGGGCAAACTGTTTTCCAATAAAACTTTGCAGTATTAATCACAGTCGTACAATTTTGCACATTGTATATATAAATATTTTTGTTTGTTTGTTTGTTTTTTTTGGGGGGGGGGGAGGGGGGGGGGGGGTTGGCATAAATAATTTCTTCTTTGTTGAATCGAATGCTCCAATCCATTTCGTGTCAGTAGTTTGTGAACTTTCCACAATTTGTAAAATAAAGATGACTTGGTAAATGTATTCTTCCTCATTCACGTTTTTTTCCTTGTAGGGCCAGGAAACTCCTCTTCACAAGGCAGCATTAAATGGTCACAGTGATATAGTTAAGATACTTATCGATGCTAAGGCGGATGTTAATGTCAAGAGTTCCGTAAGTCAAATCAGGGTGTCCTACAAAAAAAAATGAAGAATACATGTAATTTCATAATGCTGTAAACAAATGTAAGGAGTATAAAGATCACCTCCCTAAATTAAAATTATTGTTGGGATCTAAACTCTCCCTTTGCAATTCACATCCATTTGTAGTAATGGCAAATAGTCAATCACACTACTGTTGGATGCCGCCCTAATCTTACATAAAGTGCACTTCGATATCATTTTATGACTGCATTTTAAGTTTACTTGGCGACAATATAGCACACTTGGAATCAAGTTTAGTACTAAACTTGACTCAGTTTATTTCACGTGCACTTTATGTATAATATTTTATTATAATAATATTTCACTTTCTATATGCATGTAGATATATACCGCTTTACTTCACTTGATGCAACGAGACTGCACACGTCATTATATTTTCAAGTATTTTCTTTTATTTAAACATTTGGCATAAAAAGACATATTACAAAATCATCTCAAATATCAGTGTATATAAGGAAAATGAATATTTTATTACGTGAAAGTCGTCACGCGATCGCTGAGATTAGACGTATCTTGACGGAAACTGAAAAGTTCCCTTCATGAAATTGCCAAGTAATATAATGTAACTCTTGAACATTGTACTGACTTAAATTTCTTTTCGTCTTCAGCAGAATATTCTAACATATCAAACAACACAAATATGTAACTGAAGCCACCTCATTTTACCCTGTTTGCCTCGAAACCCAAAATAGAAGTCAGTGTATTGTTTGCTACGGAATACCCCAGCATAGGAACATCTATACACCCTGTCGAAATTAAACCACAAAATGCAGAACTTACGAGAAGCTGCCGTATAACATAGTAATTCATAACAAAAAGAAGAAAAAAAGTATATAGTGTTATACGAAACTGCATAATTTTAATTACTGAAAGTGAAAAGTAAACATGGTGTGGTGGTATGACGTGACAGGAAACATGGCTACCCTTATGAGTGGTTTTCAGGACAAAAAGAAAGAACAAAAATGAAACAAACAAATAATAATAATAATAATAATTGCATTGTACTTGAATGCAATAAATATAGAACATATATACATTTTAATTTTGTGCACCATATGCGTATTTCGACAAGTTATGTCTCTTCAGTGATGCTCGTAGCCGAGTGATTGGAATTCTGAAAATATATAGAAATACGAAGAGGAGTTTTGAAGCTAAAATGACCTAAAAGTGGACCAAAGAATATGTCTAAGCACAGAGCTATGCATGAGGGAGATACTCCTTAGATTTAGCGTGTAACGTTTGGAGTGCACCCCTTGCTTTAACTTTCTAACAAGTGCTCAATTTGTTATCCTTTTTTTTTTTTCGTGATTAACGCTGGTTTGGAAGTAGAAGACAAGTCCTGAACAGAGATTTCTGTCTCTGCCATGTTTTATTCAAACATATTAAAAAGTTTAGTTCATTTCATATCATAATATCAATGTTAACAAGAGTATGGAATTGTCTGCCTTTTTCGGAGAGGCGTAGTTCATTTTCACAACTTCAATCAAAATAATACATCGGGACATTATATATCCATTTCATTCAACAGTTTCCTCGAATTTTCCATTTGTTTCGAAATTCTACAGATATATGTAGGTCTAAAAGCTTAACATACATTTTCTCGTTCTATGATTTGTTAAAATTTACCGCATGAACGTTGTATTGAAAATGAAATACATTTCTTTTTTAAAAGAAACATCGTCAGCACTTTACTGGCAAAAATTTATCTTTTTCATTTGATATGATTTCTCTAAATTGTTAATTCGTTTTCCCTATTCACTCTCAACTTTAGCAGCCTGTTGATTCTTTTATATTATATTGAAGATCACTTAAAATGAAATTGTTTCTTTGTTTTATCCACCTATTTGGTGAATGGACGATGCATATAAGCTGACATTCCACATGCATAAGTAATATCTATAACCCCAAAACAGCAACAATCTACATCCAAAGTATAAAGAAGAACCTATGGCCCGAACAGGAATTCTAGTTTTGGTGCACTTAGACCTTGACCTTGAAGATAGTACCTTGCTTCAATGTCATGACAGACTCTTCGATTATAGAAAAATAATTATGAAAAATATTACATAACTCCAATATGAAAGAAAGCAATGGCCTGGACAGGTAGACAAGGTGATTCTTTTATAATCCCCCCCAAATAAACCAACCCCCCCCCCCCCCCAAAAAAAAAAAAAAAAAACATAAATAAATAAAAAATAAAAAGAAATAAAGAAATAAATAAAAAAAAAAATAGGAACTAAAAAACCCTTGTTTCCCGGCATTAATATATATTGCAGTGATTTTTCTCATATATAAATTACAACTGATACTGCTAATGTTAAAGCAAAAGACAATATAGTTCCTTTAAATGCTTTCTTAATTCCTTATGACTGCCCATTCTTCATTAAAATCCAGCTTTAATACTTGTGTACTGCTAGGTTACCGTAGAATGTTTACTTTGCCTATACATTTAACTAATGTTCATTTTCAATTCACTCAATATGAGAGAAACAGCTTTTTTTTCCTGAAATGTGTAACAAGTGTTCGAAATTAAAACAAAAATAATTTTACTTCGTATACTTACTAACAGAAAGTGCATTTCTCGTCTCTGTTAAAGTACATACTCCTGTTAAAAACTTACCAAATATTCAGCATTTTGAGGGGTCCGATTTCAGAATCAATTATATAAGCATAACCTATATACACAAAGGAAATAAATTATACGTATTCATCAATGTCCTCCTTTCTTATTCTTACTGCAACAGCTGCTCATATCTCGTAGCTCTTTCATTCTTGAATCGAAAAGTACCTATCACTACTTTCGATATTGAAATTGATATTACGCGAGAAAAAAAGTTGGAGGCTGATATATGCAGCACTTCAAAAGTTGTCATCACTCTTTATGCTTACAACTAAATCTGATGAATGCAATAAATGTAATGGATGAAGGAGTGAAGACCCGCGGGGTTGTAAATGTTATTTGGTTCGTCAGCGAAAATTTTTCAATGATATCTATTATACCTGAACAACGGTACTGGCGATGTTTATGAAAAAGGGATCACTTGGAAATTTTACATGAAATAAACAGATTTTTTTTATTAAACCAAAGACATCAGTATTCTGTATAATGACTTACTCTATCGTGTTATGATTTAAATTGCCCAGAAATTTCACCACTGTTTTGTTACTTCTTAGTCTTCCCTCTATTTCTGCAAATAAATGTGAATCTAGACACTAATACACCACTGAGTGTATGGGCAAACTGTTTTCCAATAAAACTTTGCAGTATTAATCACAGTCGTACAATTTTGCACATTGTATATTTAAGCATGTTTGCATAAATAATTTCTTCTTTGTTGAATCGAGTGCTCCAACCCATTTTCGTGTCAATAATTTGTGAACTTTCCACAATTTGTAAAATAATAATCACTTGGTATTCTACCTCATTCACGTCTTTTTCCTTGTAGGACCAGCGCACCCCTCTTCACAATGCAGCATCAAATCGTCACAGTGATAAAGTGAAGTTACTTATCGATGCTAAAGCGAATGTTAATGTCAAGGATTCGGTAAGTCAAATCAGGGTGTCCTACAAAAAAAAAAATGAAGAATACATGTAATTTCATAATGCTGTAAACAAATGTAAGGAGTATAAAGATCATCTCCCCTAAATTAAAATTAGTGTTGGGATCTCAACTCTCCCTTTGCAATTCACATCCATTTGTAGTAATGGCAAATGGTCAATCACACTACTGTTGGATGCAGTCCTAATCTTACATAAAGTGCACTTCGATATCATTTTATGACTGCATTTTAAGTTTACTTGGCGACAATATAGCACACTTGGAATCAAGTTTAGTACTAAACTTGACTCAGTTTATTTCAAGTGCACTTTATGTATAATATTTTATTATAATAATATTTCACTTTCTATATGCATGTAGATATATACCCCTATACTTCACTTGATGCAACGAGACTGCACACGTCATTATATTTTCAAGTATTTTCTTTTATTTAAGCATTTGGCATAAAAAGACATATTACAAAATCATCTCAGATATCAGTGTATATAAGGAAAATGAATATTTTATTACGTGAAAGTCGCCATGCGATCGCTGAGATTAGACGTATCTTGACGGAAACTGAAAAGTTCCCTTCAGGAAATTGCCAAGTAATATAATGTAACTCTTGAACATTGTACTGACTTAAATTTCTTTTCGTCTTCAGCAGAATATTCTAACATATCAAACAACACAAATATGTAACTGAAGCCACCTCATTTTACCCTGTTTGCCTCGAAACCCAAAATAGAAGTCAGTGTATTGTTTGCTACGGAATACCCCAGCATAGGAACATCTATACACCCTGTCGAAATTAAACCACAAAATGCAGAACTTACGAGAAGCTGCCGTATAACATAGTAATTCATAACAAAAAGAAGAAAAAAGTATATAGTGTTATACGAAACTGCATAATTTTAATTACTGAAAGCGAAAAGTAAACATGGTGTGGTGGTATGACGTGACAGTAAACTTGCCTACCCTTATGAGTGGTTTTCAGGACAAAAAGAAAGAACAAAAATGAAACAAACAAATAATAATAATTGCATTGTACTTGAATGCAATAAATATAGAACATATATACATTTTAATTTTGTGCACCATATGCGCATTTCGACAAGTTATGTCTTTTCAGTGATGCTCGTGGCCGAGTGATTGGAATTCTGAAAATATATAGAAATATGAAGAGGAGTGTTGAAGCTAAAATAACCGAAAAGTGGACCAAAGAATATGTCTAAGCACAGAGCTATGCATGAGGGAGATACTCCTTAGATTAAGCGTGTAACGTTTGGACTGCACCCCTTGCTTTAACTTTCTAACAAGTGCTCAATTTGTTATCCTTTTTTTCGTGATTAACGCTGGTTTGGAAGTAGAAGACAAGTCCTGAACAGAGATTTCTGTCTCTGCCATGCTTAGTTCATTTCATATCATAATATCAATGTTAACAAGAGTATGGAATTGTCTGTCTTTTTCGGAGAGGCGTAGTTCATTTTCACAACTTCAATCAAAATAATACATCGGGACATTATATATCCATTTCATTCAACAGTTTCCTCGAATTTTCCATTTGTTTCGAAATTCTACAGATATATGTAGGTCTAAAAGCTTAACATACATTTTCTCGTTCTATGGATTGTTAAAATTAACCGCATGAACGTTGTATTGAAAATGAAATACATTTCTTTTTTAAAGGAAATATCGTCAGCACTTTACAGGCAAAAATTTATTTTTTTAATTTGATAAGATTTCTCTAAATTGTTAATTCGTTTTCCCTATTTACTCTCAACTTTAGCAGCCTGTTGATTCTTTTATATTATATTGAAGATCACTTAAAATGAAATTGTTTCTTTGTTTTATCCACCTATTTGGTGAATGGACGATGCATATAAGCTGACATTCCACATGCATAAGTAATATCTATAACCCCAAAACAGCAACAATCTACATCCAAAGTATAAAGAAGAACCTATGGCCCGAACAGGAATTCTAGTTTTTGGTGCACTTAGACCTTGACCTTGAAGATAGTACCTTGCTTCAATGTCATGACAGACTCTTCGATCATAGAAAAATAATTATGAAAAATATTACATACCTCCAATATGAAAGAAAGCAATGGCCTGGACAGGTAGACAAGGTGATTCTTTTATAATTCCCCCCAATTAAACCAAACAAAAAAAAAAAAAAAAAAAACACAAATAAATAAAAAATAAAAAGAAATAAATAAATAAAAAAAAAAAAAAAAAAAAATAGGAACAAAAAAAAATCCTTGTTTCCCGGCATAAATATATATTGCAGTGATTTTTCTCATATATAAATTACAACTGATACTGCTAAAGTTAAAGCAAAAGACAATATAGTTCCTTTAAATGCTTTCTTAATTTCTTATGACTGCCCATTCTTCATTAAAATCCAGGTTTAATACTTGTGGACTGCTAGGTTACCGTAGAATGTTTACTTTGCCTATACATTTAACTAATGTTCATTTTCAATTGACTCAATATGAGAGAAACAGCTTTTTTTTCCTGAAATGTTTAACAAGTGTTCGAAATTAAAAGAAAAATAATTTTACTTCGTATACTTACTAACAGAAAGTGCATTTCTCGTCTCTGTTAAAGTACATACTCCTGTTAAAAACTTACCAAATATTCAGCATTTTGAGGGGTCCGATTTCAGAATCAATTATATAAGCATAACCTATATACCCAAAGGAAATAAATCATACCTATTCATGAATGTCCTCCTTTCTTATTCCTACTACAACAGCTGATCATATCTCGTAGCTCTTTCATTCTTGAATAGAAAAGTACCTATCACTACTTTCGATATTGAAATTGATATGACGTGAGAAAATAGTTGGAGGCTGATATATGCAGCACTTCAAAAGTTGCCATTACTCTTAATGCTTACAACTAAATCTGATGATTGCAATAAATGTAATGGATTAATGAGCGAAGACACGCGGGGTTGTCAATGTTATTTCATATTGTTTCGTCAGCGAATTTTTTCAATGATATCTATAATACCTGAAGAACGATACTGGCGATGTTCATGAAAAAAGAGATCACTTGGAAATTTCCCATGAAGTAAACAGAGTGTCTTTTTATTAAACCAAAGACATCAGTGTTCTGTATAATGATTTACTCTATCGAGTTATAATTTAAATTTCCCAGAAATTTCACCACTGTTTTCTTACTTGTTAGTTTTCCCTCTATTTCTGCAAATAAATGTGAATCTATACACTAATACACCACTGAGTGTATGGGCAAACTGTTTTCCAATAAAACTTTGCAGTCTTAATCACAGTCGTAGAATTTTGCACATTGTATATATAAATATTTTTGTTTGTTTGTTTGTTTGCTTTTTTTTTTTTTTTTTTTTTTGGCATAAATAATTTCTTCTTTGTTGAATCCAGTGCTCCAATCCATTTCGTGTCAGTAGTTTGTGAACTTTCCACAATTTGTAAAATAAAGATGACTTGGTAAATGTATTCTACCTCATTCACATCTTTTTCCTTGTAGGGCCAGGAAACTCCTCTTCACAAGGCAGCATCAAATGGTCACAGTGATACAGTGAAGTTACTTATCGATGCTAAGGCGGATGTTAATGTCAAGAGTTCCGTAAGTCAAATCAGGGTGTCCTACAAAAAAAAAGTGAAGAATACATATATTTTATAATGCTGTAAACAAATGTAAGGAGTATAAAGATCATCTCCCCTAAATTAAAATTATTGTTGGGATCTCAACTCTCCCTTCGCAATTCACATCCATTTGTAGCAATGGCAAATAGTCAATCACACTACTGTTGGATGCAGTCCTAATCTTACATAAAGTGCACTTCGATATCATTTTATGACTGCATTTTAAGTTTACTTGGCAACAATATAGCACACTTGGAATCAAGTTTAGTACTAAACTTGACTCAGTTTATTTCAAGTGCACTTTATGTATAATATTTTATTATAATAATATTTCACTTTCAATATGCATATAGATATATACCGCTTTACTTCACTTGATGCAACGAGACTGGACACGTCATTATATTTTCAAGTACTTTCTTTTATTTAAACATTTGGCATAAAAAGACATATTACAAAATCATCTCAGATATCAGTGTATATAAGGAAAATGAATATTTTATTACGTGAAAGTCGTCACGCGATCGCTGAGATTAGACGTATCTTGACGAAAACTAAAAAGTTCCCTTCATGAAATTGCCAAGTAATATAATGTAACTCTTGAACATTGTACTGACTTAAATTTCTTTTCGTCTTCAGCAGAATATTTTAACATATCAAACAACACAAATATGTAACTGAAGCCACCTCATTTTACCCTGTTTGCCTCGAAACCCAAAAAAGAAGTCAGTGTATTGTTTGCTACGGAATACCCCAGCATAGGAACATCTATACACCCTGTCGAAATTAAACCACAGAATGCAGAACTTACGAGAAGCTGCCGTATAACATAGTAATTCATAATAAAAAGACGAAAAAAGTATATAGTGTTATACCAAACTGCATAATGTTTAAATACTGAAAGTGAAAAGCAAACATGGTGTGGTGGTTTGACGTGACAGTAAACTTGGCTACCCTTATGAGTGGTTTTCAGGACAAAAAGAAAGAACAAAAATGAAATAAAGAAATAATAATAATAATAATAATTGCATTGTACTTGAATGCAATAAATATAGAACATATATACATTTTAATTTTGTGCACCATATGCGCATTTCGACAAGTTATGTCTCTTCAGTGATGCTCGTAGCCAGGTGATTGGAATTCTGAAAATATATAGAAATATGAAGAGGAGTGTTGAAGCTAAAATAACCGAAAAGTGGACCAAAGAATATGTCTAAGCACAGATCTATGCATGAGGGAGATACTCCTTAGTTTTAGCGTGTAACGTTTGGACTGCACCCCTTGCTTTAACTTTCTAACAAGTGCTCAGTGTGTTATCCTTTTTTTCGTGATTAACGCTGGTTTGGAAGTAGAAGACAAGTCCTGAACAGAGATTTCTGTCTCTGCCATGTTTTATTCAAACGTATTAAAAAGTTTAGCTCATTTCATATCATAATATCAATGTTAACAAGAGTATGGAATTGTCTGCCTTTCTCGGAGAGGCGTAGTTCATTTTCACAACTTCAATCAAAATAATAATTGGGACATTATATATCCATTTCATTCAACAGTTTCCTCGAATTTGCCATCTGTTTCGAAATTCTACAGATATATGTAGGTCTAAAAACTTAACATATATTTTCTCGTTCTATGTTTTGTTAAAATTTACCGCATGAACGTTGTATTGAAAATGAAATACATTTCTTTTTTAAAGGAAATATCGTCAGCACTTTACTGGCAAAAATTTATTTTTTTAATTTGATAAGATTTCTCTAAATTGTTAATTCGTTTTCCCTATTTACTCTCAACTTTAGCAGCCTGTTGATTCTTTTATATTATATTGAAGATCACTTAAAATGAAATTGTTTCTTTGTTTTATCCACCTATTTGGTGAATGGACGATGCATATAAGCTGACATTCCACATGCATAAGTAATATCTATAACCCCAAAACAGCAACAATCTACATCCAAAGTATAAAGAAGAACCTATGGCCCGAACAGGAATTCTAGTTTTTGGTGCACTTAGACCTTGACCTTGAAGATAGTACCTTGCTTCAATGTCATGACAGACTCTTCGATCATAGAAAAATAATTATGAAAAATATTACATACCTCCAATATGAAAGAAAGCAATGGCCTGGACAGGTAGACAAGGTGATTCTTTTATAATTCCCCCCAATTAAACCAAACAAAAAAAAAACAAAAAAAAACCATAAATAAATAAAAAATAAAAAGAAATAAAGAAATAAATAAAAAAAAATAGGAAAAAAACCCCCTTGTTTCCCGGCATAAATATATATTGCAGTGATTTTTCTCATATATAAATTACAACTGATACTGCTAAAGTTAAAGCAAAAGACAATATAGTTCCTTTAAATGCTTTCTTAATTTCTTATGACTGCCCATTCTTCATTAAAATCCAGGTTTAATACTTGTGTACTGCTAGGTTACCGTAGAATGTTTACTTTGCCTATACATTTAACTAATGTTCATTTTCAATTGACTCAATATGAGAGAAACAGCTTTTTTTCCTGAAATGTGTAACAAGTGTTCGAAATTAAAACAAAAATAATTTTACTTCGTATACTTACTAACAGAAAGTGCATTTCTCGTCTCTGTTAAAGTACATACTCCTGTTAAAAACTCACCAAATATTCAGCATTTTGAGGGGTCCGATTTCAGAATCAATTATATAAGCATAACCTATATACACAAAGGAAATAAATCATACCTATTCATGAATGTCCTCCTTTCTTATTCCTACTACAACAGCTGCTCATATCTCGTAGCTCTTTCATTCTTGAATCGAAAAGTACCTATCACTACTTTCGATATTGAAATTGATATTACGCGAGAAAAAAAGTTGGAGGCTGATATATGCAGCACTTCAAAAGTTGTCATCACTCTTTATGCTTACAACTAAATCTGATGAATGCAATAAATGTAATGGATGAAGGAGTGAAGACCCGCGGGATTGTAAATGTTATTTGGTTCGTCAGCGAAAATTTTTCAATGATATCTATTATACCCGAACAACGATGAAAAAGGGATCACTTCGAAATTTTACATGAAATCAACTGATTTTTTTTTATTAACCCAAAGACATCAGTATTCTGTATAATGACTTACTCTATCGCTTTATGATTTAAATTGCCCAGAAATTTCACCACTGTTTTGTTACTTCTTAGTTTTCCCTCTATTTCTGCAAATAAATGTGAATCTAGACACTAATACACTACTGAGTGTATGGGCAAATTGTTTTCCAATAAAACTTTGCAGTATTAATCACAGTCGTACAATTTTACACGTTGTATATTTAAACATGTTTGCATTAATAATTTCTTCTTTGTTGAATCGAGTGCTCCAATCCATTTTCGTGTCAATAATTTGTGAACTTTCCACAATTTGTAAAATAATAATGACTTGGTATTTTACCTCATTCACGTCTTTTTCCTTCACAATGCAGCATCAAATCGTCACAGTGATAAAGTGAAGTTACTTATCGATGCTAAGGCGGATGTTAATGTCAAGGATTCGGTAAGTGAAATCAGGGTGTCCTACAAAAAAAAAAATGAAGAATACATGTAATTTCATAATGCTGTAAACAAATGTAAGGAGTATAAAGATCATCTCCCCTAAATTAAAATTATTGTTGGGATCTCAACTCTCCCTTTGCAATTCACATCCATTTGTAGTAATGGCAAATGGTCAATCACACTACTGTTGGATGCAGTCCTAATCTTACATAAAGTGCACTTCGATATCATTTTATGACTGCATTTTAAGTTTACTTGGCGACAATATAGCACACTTGGAATCAAGTTTAGTACTAAACTTGACTCAGTTTATTTCAAGTGCACTTTATGTATAATATTTTATTATAATAATATTTCACTTTCTATATGCATGTAGATATATACCGCTTTACTTCACTTGATGCAACGAGACTGCACACGTCATTATATTTTCAAGACCTTTCTTTTATTTGAACATTTGGCATAAAAAGACATATTACAAAATCATCTCAGAAATCAGTGTATATAAGGAAAATGAATATTTTATTACGTGAAAGTCGTCACGCGATCGCTGAGATTAGACGTATCTTGACGGAAACTGAAAAAGTTCCCTTCATGAAATTGCCAACATTGTACTGACTTAAATTTCTTTTCGTCTTCAGCAGAATATTTTAATATATCAAACAACACAAATATGTAACTGAAGCCACCTCATTTTAAGTGTATTGTTTGTTACGGAATACCCCAGCATAGGAACATCTATACACCCTGTCCAAATTAAACCACAGAATGCAGAACTCACGAGAAGCTGCCGTATAACATAGTAATTCATAACAAAAAGAAGAAAAAAGTATATAGTGTTATACCAAACTGCATAATTTTTTAAATACTGAAAGTAAAAAGTAAACATGGTGTGGTTATATGACGTGACAGTAAACTTGGCTACCCATATGAGTGGTTTTCAGGACAAAAAGAAAGAACAAAAATGAAACAAACAAATAATAATAATAATAATAATAATAATAATAATAATAATTGCATTGTACTTGAAAGCAATAAATATAGAACATATATACATTTTCATTTTGTGCACCATATGCGCATTTCGACAAGTTATGTCTCTTCAGTGATGCTCGTAGCCAAGTGATTGGAATTCTGAAAATATATAGAAATATGAAGAGGAGTGTTGAAGCTAAAATGACCGAAAAGTGGACCAAAGAATATGTCTAAGCACAGAGCTATGCATGAGGGAGATACTCCTTAGTTTTAGCGTGTAACGTTTGGACTGCACCCCTTGCTTTAACTTTCTAACAAGTGCTCAATGTGTTATCCTTTTTTTCGTGATTAACGCTGGTTTGGAAGTAGAAGACAAGTCCTGAACAGAGATTTCTGTCTCTGCCATGCTTAGTTCATTTCATATCATAATATCAATGTTAACAAGAGTATGGAATTGTCTGTCTTTTTCGGAGAGGCGTAGTTCATTTTCACAACTTCAATCAAAATAATACATCGGGACATTATATATCCATTTCATTCAACAGTTTCCTCGAATTTTCCATTTGTTTCGAAATTCTACAGATATATGTAGGTCTAAAAGCTTAACATACATTTTCTCGTTCTATGGTTTGTTAAAATTTACCTCATGAACGTTGTATTGAAAATGAAATACATTTCTTTTTTAAAAGAAATATCGTCAGCACTTTACTGGCAAAAATTTATCTTTTTCATTTGATATGATTTCTCTAAATTGTTAATTCGTTTTCCCTATTCACTCTCAACTTTAGCAGCCTGTTGATTCTTTTATATTATATTGAAGATCACTTAAAATGAAATTGTTTCTTTGTTTTATCCACCTATTTGGTGAATGGACGATGCATATAAGCTGACATTCCACATGAATAAGTAATATCTATAACCCCAAAACAACAGCAATCTACATCCAAAGTATAAAGAAGAACCTATGGCCCGAACAGGAATTCTAGTTTTTGGTCCACTTAGAACTTGACCTTGAAGATAGTTCCTTGCGTCAATGCCATGACAGACTCCTCGATTATAGAAAAATAATTATGAAAAATATTACATACCTCCAATATGAAAGAAAGCAATGGCCTGGACAGGTAGACAAGGTGATTCTTTTATAATTCCCCCCAATTAAACCAAAAAAAAAAAAAACATAAATAAATAAAAAATAAAAAGAAATAATGAAAGAAATAAAAAAAAAAAATAGGAAAAAAAACCCCTTGCTTCCCGGCATAAATATATATTGCAGTGATTTTTCTCATATATAAATTACAACTGATACTGTTAAAGTTAAAGCAAAAGACAATATAGTTCCTTTAAATGCCTTCTTAATTCCTTAAGACTGCCCATTCTTCATTAAAATCCAGGTTTAATACTTGTGTACTGCTAGGTTACCGTAGAATGTTTACTTTGCCTATACAATTAACTAATGTTCATTTTCAATTGACTCAATATGAGAGAAACAGCTTTTTTTTTCCCTGAAATGTGTAACAAGTGTTCGAAATTAAAACAAAAATAATTTTACTTCGTATATTTACTAACAGAAAGTGCATTTCTCGTCTCTGTTAAAGTACATACTCCTGTTAAAAACTTACCAAATATTCAGCATTTTGAGGGGTCCGATTTCAGAATCAATTATATAAGCATAACCTATATACACAAAGGAAATAAATCATACGTATTCATCAATGTCCTCCTTTCTTATTTCTACTACAACAGCTGCTCATATCTCGTAGCTCTTTCATTCTTGAATAGAAAAGTACCTATCACTACTTTCGATATTGAAATTGATATGACGTGAGAAAATAGTTGGAGGCTGAAATATGCAGCACTTCAAAAGTTGCCATTACTCTTAATGCTTACAACTAAATCTGATGATTGCAATAAATGTAATGGATGAAGGAGTGAAAACACTGGGGGTTGTCAATGTTATTTCATATTGGTTCGTCAGCGAATTTTTTCAATGATATCTATAATACCTGAACAACGATACTGGCGATGTTCATGAAAAAAGAGATCACTTGGAAATTTCCCATGAAGTAAACAGAATGTCTTTTTATTAAACCAAAGACATCAGTGTTCTGTATAATGATTTACTCTATCGTGTTATAATTTAAATTTCCCAGAAATTTCACCACTGTTTTCTTACTTGTTAGTTTTCCCTCTATTTCTGCAAATAAATGTGAATCTATACACTAATACACCACTGAGTGTATGGGCAAACTGTTTTCCAATAAAACTTTGCAGTATTAATCACAGTCGTACAATTTTGCACATTGTATATATAAATATTTTTGTTTGTTTGTTTGTTTGTTTTTTTGGGTTTTTTTTTTTTTTTTTTGGCATAAATAATTTCTTCTTCGTTGAATCCAGTGCTCCAATCCATTTCGTGTCAGTAGTTTGTGAACTTTCCACAATTTGTAAAATAAAGATGACTTGGTAAATATATTCTACCTCAATCACGTCTTTTTCCTTGTAGGGCCAGGAAACTCCTCTTCACAAGGCAGCATCAAATGGTCACAGTGATACAGTTAAGATACTTATTGATACTAAGGCGGATGTTAATGTCAAGAGTTCAGTAAGTCAAATCAGGGTGTCCTAGAAAAAAAATGAAGAATACATGTAATTTCATAATGCTGTAAACAAATGTAAGGAGTATAAAGATCATCTCCCCTAAATTAAAATAATTGTTGGGATCTCAACTCTCCCTTTGCAGTTCACATCCATTTGTAGTAATGGCAAATAGCCAATAAAACTACTGTTGGATGCAGTCCTAATCTTACATAAAGTGCACTTCGATATCATTTTATGACTGCATTTTAAGTTTACTTGGCGACAATATAGCACACTTGGAATCAAGTTTAGTACTAAACTTGACTCAGTTTATTTCAAGTGCACTTTATGTATCCTATTTTATTATAATAATATTTCACTTTCTATATGCATGTAGATATATACCGCTTTACTTCACTTGATGCAACGAGACTGCACACGTCATTATATTTTCAAGTACTTTCTTTTATTTAAACATTTGGCATAAAAAGACATATTACAAAATCATCTCAGAAATCAGTGTATATAAGGAAAATGAATATTTTATTACGTGAAAGTCGTCACGCGATCGCTGAGATTAGACGTATCTTGACGGAAACTGAAAAGTTCCCTTCATGAAATTGCCAAGTAATATAATGTAACTCTTGAACATTGTACTGACTTAAATTTCTTTTCGTCTTCAGCAGAATATTTTAATATATCAAACAACACAAATATGTAACTGAAGCCACCTCATTTTAAGTGTATTGTTTGCTACGGAATACCCCAGCATAGGGACATCTATACACCCTGTATAAATTAAACCACAGAATGCAGAGCTCACGAGAAGCTGCCGTATAACATAGTAATTCATAACAAAAAGAAGAAAAAAGTATATAGTGTTATACGAAACTGCAGAATTTTTAAATACTGAAAATGAAAAGTAAACATGGTGTAGTGGTATGACGTGACAGTAAACTTGACTACCCATATGAGTGGTTTTCAGGACCAAAAGAAAGAACAAAAATGAAACAAACAAATAATAATAATAATAATAACTAGAGCTTACCTGTTGCCGAGGCAACAGGGCGGGTCTTCCTATCTCGAAAGAAAAAAGAAAAATAAGTAGATAGAAAGAAAGAAGGAAAGAAAAAAGATCAGGAGAATGAGTTACATGTACTTTACACACAAAAATACCCCCCCCCCAAAAAAAAACCCTCAAGCAATCAAATTAATTAATAATTAAAATTGAAAAAAAACCTATTATCTATAGCTGGATAGAGTGTATGCATTGCGCGTTTCAACGCTCAAGATAGCTATATATATAGCAGATATGACTATTATATTAAGGAGACAAAGAAACTCAAATTAAAGTAAATCATACATATTACGGCTCTCCATTATAACAATCGATTAAACATTCCACGGACAAAGCGCCGTAACTCTCGATTGAATTAAACGCGATTCAATTAATCGCGAGTTACTGCGCTTTCCCCGTGACTATCATACACGTTTGAAGTCGGTATTAAGCAAGGCAAATTCACCGCGCCTCTCTACTGTGTAATCCCGACGCTCGGACAAGATTTGTTTATTGCCTTGTTCATCAGTAGCGGGTAGAGGGCAAAAAAATGTGATTTTTGTTTATGATTTCGATTTCAAAACACTTTCTCAAACTCTCCTTTTTATACTTTGTTAATACGACAAATAAGAAAAAACATGAAAGTTACGCAAATACGGTATTTTTTTTAAAAATCCTTTAAATCGCTCACTTTCAAATACCGAGAAACATGTTTCATACTAAAATCGGTACGGAAAATCGTTTGGTGATGTTCTGGAAACGATAAGACTAAAAAAAAAGATGTTTTTGCAAATTACGTAATTATTTAAAAACTTTAAATTGAAATAGCGGCCAAACTAAAAGAGATAGATATTATCGGCCGATAAATTTTGTAAAGATATGAACGTAGAGATTATGATAGTTCAAATTTGGATAGTGTAGCATTAAAAATAAGCTATATAGGTGAGAATTTAAGATTTAACTAATTGTTGCGTAATGTTTTTGAAAACTTTCATTTTTAAACTTTTTTTTACTTAAACGGGCAACGGCGTCTTTGAGAGTCTATAGGAAAAATATAAAGTGTGTAGATAAATCCGTTATTCAGAAATTGAAATTGAAAAATTCGCTAATTACGGCGCGTATTTCTCGCTTTCCGACGGCGGCTCTCGATAGCTTTGACCGATAACCTAAGGAAAACGGCAAATCATAGGAAAGTTTTGAAAAATAAATTTAAAAGAGTGAACCCTTCTCACGTACAGGATTTATTTTGGTGGCCATCCGACCAAAAGTAAGCTAATGACAATGAAATTATTTTAATCACCTGATTTTAAATTTTTTTAAAATTTTCACTTTAAAATGGTATTAAAATTGTTTTCAAATCATGAAACATAGTTTTTTATGGTGAAATTGATATTCTAAATCGTTTGGTAGCATTTTTGAAATGCTAAGACTTAAAATTAAACATTTAAAAAATTACGTAATTTTTAAACTTAAATTGCGGCTATACTATAAAAGCTAGATAATCAGTGTTAGCTTCAATGTCAAGAACATACCAGTCAAAAATTAAAATTAAAATTTGAGGAATCCATCTTGGATAATAAACTTGTATTTGAGAAATTTAAAAAATAATGCACTGTTATGTAATTTCTTTAAAAATCAAAATTTTTCAATTTTCTTTATATGAATCAATTTCCTTTTGGCTAATCAAGTTAGTAGCAAAGAGAAAAGGTTGTTGGTAAAGCTGTTTCTGAGAAAATTGCAGTCAAAGTGATAGGAATAAGAATAATAATAATAACTAGAGCTTACCTGTTGCCGAGGCAACAGGGCGGGTCTTCCTATCTCGAAAGAAAAAAGAAAAATAAGTAGATAGAAAGAAAGAAGGAAAGAAAAAAGATCAGGAGAATGAGTTACATGTACTTTACACACAAAAATAATCCCCCCCCCAAAAAAAAAAAACCCCTCAAGCAATCAAATTAATTAATAATTAAAATTGAAAAAAAACCCTATTATCTATAGCTGAAGAGAGTGTATGTATTGCGCGTTTCAACGCTCAAGATAGCTATATATATAGAGCAGATATGACTATTATATTAAGGAGACAAAGAAACTCAAATTAAAGTAAATCATACATATTACGGCTCTCCATTATAACAATCGATTAAACATTCCACGGACAAAGCGCCGTAACTCTCGATTGAATTAAACGCGATTCAATTAATCGCGAGTTACTGTGCTTTCCCCGTGACTATCATACACGTTTTAAGTCTGTATTAAGCAAGGCAAATTCACCGCGCCTCTCTACTGTGTAATCCCGACGCTCGGACAAGATTTGTTTATTGCCTTGTTCATCAGTAGCGGGTAGAGGGCAAAAAAAATGTGATTTTTGTTTAAGATTTCGATTTCAAAACACTTTCTCAAACTCTCCTTTTTATACTTTGTTAATACGACAAATAAGAAAAAACATGAAAGTTACGCAAATACGGTATTTTTTTTAAAAAATCCTTTAAATCGCTCACTTTGAAATACCGAGAAACATGTTTCATATTAAAATCGGTACGGAAAATCGTTTGGTGATGTTCTGGAAACGATAAGACTAAAAATAAGATGTTTTTGCAAATTACGTAATTATTTAAAAACTTTAAATTGAAATAGCGGCCAAACTAAAAGAGATAGATATTATCGGCCGATAAATTTTGTAAAGATGTGAACCTAGAAATTATGATAGTTCAAATTTGGATAGTGTAGCATTAAAAATAAGCTATATAGGTGAGAATTTAAGATTTAGCTAATTGTTACGTAATGTTTTTGAAAACTTTCATTTTTAAACTTTTTTTTACTTAAACGGGCAACGGCGTCTTTGAGAGACTATAGGAAAAATATAAAGTGTGTAGATAAATCCGTTTTTCAGAAATTGAAATTGAAAAATTCGCTAACTACGGCGCGTATTTCTCGCTTTCCGACGGCGGCTCTCGATAGCTTGCGGCATCATAGATATGCCGATTAGGACAAAGGAGAAGTATATACATAGATACATGTATATATCTGGCCGAGACACTATGTAAACACACTCATGTAATGAAAGCGGCATGAATACAGCTACAGAAAGTCAGTGTATTACAGAATTCCCATTCAGAAGCGTGGTGACGTAATGCGACATAGCTGGATAGAGAGTGTGTATTACGCATTTCAAAGGTCAAGTTAGCTGTATATATAGCACTGAGATGACTACTACAGTAAGGAGATAAAGAAACTCAAATTTAAGTAAACATACATATTGAGGCATTCCTTTGTAATTGCCGATTAGATATTCCACGGGGACAGCGCAGTAACTCGCGAATGAATTAATCGCGAGTTACTGCGCTTTCCCCGTCTCTATAAGAGCGGCGCTCTGCGAGGTATTAAGCAAGGCAAATTCAACGCACTTTCTAATGTGTAATCCCGACGCTCGGGGAAGATTTGTTTATTGCGTTGGTAATCAGTAGCGGGTTACAAAAAATGTTATTTTTGTTTAAGAATTCGAATTCAAATTCTTTCTCAAACTCTCGTTTTTATTCTTTGTTCATACGAAAAATAAGAAAATCCATGAAAGTTACGCAAGTAGGTTATTTTTTAAAAAATCTTTAAATTGCTCACTTTCAAATACTGAGAAACATGTTTCATACTGAAATCGTTACGGAAAATCGTTTCGTAATACTCTGGAAACGATAGGAGTAAAAATAAACAAATTTTGCTAATTACGTTATTATCTAAAAACTTTAAATTGAAATAGCGGCCAAACTAAAAGAAATAGATATTATCGGCCGATGAATTTTGTGAAGATATGAACCTAGAGAATATGATAGTTTAAATTTGGATAGTGTAGCATCAAAAATAAGCTATATAGGGGAGAATTTAAAATTTAAGTAATTGTTACGTAATCTTTTTGGACACTTTATTTTTTAAACTTTTTTTTTACTTAAACGGGTAACGGCGTCTTTGAAAGTCTAAAGGAAAAATATAAAGTGTGTAGATAAATCCGTTTTTCAGAAATTGAAATTGAAAAATCATGCTAACTACGGCGCGTATTTCTCGCTTTCCGGGGGCGAATTTCGATAGTTTTGACAGATAACCTAGGGAAAACGGCAAATCATAGGAAGTTTTTGAAAAATAAATTTAAAACAGTGAACCCTTCTCACGTGCAGGATTTATTTTGGTGGCAATCCGACTTAAAATAAGGGAATGACAATGAAATTATTTTAATCACCTGCTTTTCAAAATTTTTTAAAATTACACTTTAAAATGGTATTAAAATGGTTTTAAAATCATGAAACATAGTTTTTCATGGTGAAATTGTTATTCTAAATCGTTTTGTAGCATTTTTGAAATGCTAAGACTTAAAATAAAAGATTTTAAAAATTACGTTATTTTTAAATTTAAATAGCGGCTATACTATAAAAGCTAGATAATCGATGTTGGCTTCAATGTCAAGAACATACCTGTCAAAAATGAAAATGAAAATTTAAGGAATCTATCTTGAATAATAAACTTGTTTTTGAGAATTTTAAAAATAACGCACTGTTATGTAATTTGATTAAAAAAAATAATTTAAAAATTTTTTTTTTCTTATTAATCAATTTCCCCTGGCTCATCAAGTTAGTAAAGCAAATAAAAAGGTTGTTGGTTAAGCCGTTTCTGAGAAACTGGCAGTCAAAGTGCTAAGAATAAGAATAATAATAATAATAATAACTAGAGCTGACCTTGTTGGCGAGCCAACAAGAAGGTTTCACAAGACTCAGTTGAAAAAGTTAAGACCAAATGTCTTGGCTTTTTGTTGTTCTGGGATTGAAAATGAAGAATTCAGCATGAAAGATTTTTCTCCGGGGAATAAGAGGAAGAAATATTTTGGGACCACATCCCTTTGTGGGGCCCCAAGGTATGCGGAAAGGACTGTGAAACCGTTAAATCTGACCGCAAATATCTTAAAAACGGTAAAGGATATGGAAAAAAAAAAACTTTAGGTAAATATATACATTTTATTTTTCACGAAGAATCGATTCCAACCATTCCCGATTCGATCGGATGAAAAGTAAGGGAGCTATGACGTCATTTAAATAGTATTACGTCATGTTCAGGAATTTCGCAATATGCCAAATCCCACTTGTCAGTCGGTAAATATTTTTATTCTGTATCATGCTACCAAATTTCACACCACTAGCTTTATAAATAAGCGAAACACAGCTTCCTGAAGTTGAAAAGTGTATTTTCAGGAATGGTGAAACCATGAATTTTGACGGCAAATATCTCGAAAACGGTAAGAGATATCGAAATTCTGTTGTACAAACTAGGATGTTAAACTTTCACGCAGAATCGATTCCAACCATCCCCGACTCGATCCGATGATAAATAAGGGAGATATGACGTCATTTACAAAGTATGACGTCATTTTCAGGAATTTGGCTCCATGCCAAATTCCTCTTGTCAGTCGGTAGATATTCTCAATCTCTATCATGCTACCAAATTTCACACCCCTAACTTCCTCAAGAAGCGAAACACAGCTTCCTGAAGTTGAAAAGTCTGTTTTCAGGAATGGTGAAACCGTGAACTTTGACCGCAAATATCTCGAAAACGGTAAGAGATATCGAAATTCTGTTTCGAGTATTTACCATTTTACTTTTTCACGCAGAATCAATTCCAACCGTCCCCGCCTCGATCCGATGAAAAATAAGGGAGATATGACGTCATTTACAAAGTATGACGTCATTTTCAGGAATTTGGCTCCATGCCAAATTCCTCTTGTCAGTCGGTAGATATTCTCAATCTCTATCATGCTACCAAATTACACACCTCTATCTTCCTCAATAAGCGAGCTATAGGCGAAAACATTTCATGAATAATTAATGAGTGTTGATGACGTCACAAACATCACTTTAAAGGGGGTTGTCGTGTTCAAACGCAAATAACTCAAAAACCGTAAGAGTTAGCGAAAATCTGAGAACACTTTACTGGTAGGTATTTGAACGCTCTAACGAATGGAAGAAACCCGATCAAAATCCGACTGCAAATAAAGTCGCTAGACCTTGCCAAAGATTTGATTCGAAAATTTTCAATAATTTCAAAAATATTGGCAGCATGCCATTTTCATTCTAGAGGTAGATTAAGAATGTGGAAACATGTTTAGATATAAAATTTCATGCCGATATCTCATTTAGTAAGAGAGATATTAACGTATGAATATTTAATTAGCTTTGATGACGTCATAGCGAATTTTCCCACGCTCATTGTGACTTTATTTATGGTCCGATTTCAAAAATTTTTCATATTCCAAATCAGACCATTAAAATCTTTCATCCTACTGTCTAAAATCTAAGATGGAAATATTTTTTTTGAAATGAAAACAATCGGGTCAAGGTCAACTTTTTCGGGGTAGAGCTACGAAATTGACGCAGTGACATAAAATCTTGCATCTCCTTTTCTAAATCGAATGCTGAAAATTTCATTCCAATCGGACAATAAATAGCGAAGATACAGGTACCTAAATAAAAAAATTGTAGGTGGCGCTGTGACCTTACAAAGTGAAAGTAGGAAAAAATAAAAAAAATACCTCGGCGGAAATGTGTAAAGAGACGATCCTGAAAATTTGAATGTTCTATCTTAAACCGTATTGGAGAAAACCTCTGTCCACTGCAAAAACGGAAGAAAAATAAAAATAATAATAATAATAACTAGAGCTGACCTTGTTGGCGAGCCAACAAGAAGGTTTCACAAGACTCAGTTGAAAAAGTTAAGACCAAATGTCTTGGCTTTTTGTTGTTCTTGGATTGAAAATGAAGAATTGAGCATGAAAGAATTTTCTCCGGGGAATAAGGGGAAGAAATATTTTGGGACCACATCCCTTTGTGTGGCCCCAAGGTATGCCGAAAGGACTGTGAAACCCTTAAATCTGACCGCAAATATCTTAAAAACGGTAAGGGATATGGGAAAAAAACTTTAGGTGAATATATACATTTTATTTTTCACGAAGAATCGATTCCAACCATTCCCGATTCGATCGGATGAAAAGTAAGGGAGCTATGACGTCATTTAAATAGTATTACGTCATGTTCAGGAATTTCGCACCATGCCAGATCCCACTTGTCAGTCGGTAAATATTTTTATTCTGTATCATGCTACCAAATTTCACACCACTAGCTTTATAAATAAGCGAAACACAGCTTCCTGAAGTTGAAAAGTGTATTTTCAGGAATGGTGAAACCATGAATTTTGACGGCAAATATCTCGAAAACGGTAAGAGATATCGAAATTCTGTTGTACTAATTATGATGTTAAATTTTCACGCAGAATCGATTCCAACCATCCCCGACTCGATCCGATGATAAATAAGGGAGATATGACGTCATTTACAAAGTATGACGTCATTTTCAGGAATTTGGCTCGATGCCAAATTCCTCTTGTCAGTCGGTAGATATTCTCAATCTATATCATGCTACCAAATTTCACACCCCTAACTTCCTCAATAAGCGAAACACAGCTTCCTGAAGTTGAAAAGTGTGTTTTCAGGAATGGTGAAACTGTGAACTTTGACCGCAAATATCTCGAAAACGGTAAGAGATATCGAAATTCTGTTGTACTAATTATGATGTTAAATTTTCACGCAGAATCGATTCCAACCATCCCCGACTCGATCCGATGATAAATAAGGGAGATATGACGTCATTTACAAAGTATGACGTCATTTTCAGGAATTTGGCTCGATGCCAAATTCCTCTTGTCAGTCGGTAGATATTCTCAATCTATATCATGCTACCAAATTTCACACCCCTAACTTCCTCAATAAGCGAAACACAGCTTCCTGAAGTTGAAAAGTGTGTTTTCAGGAATGGTGAAACTGTGAACTTTGACCGCAAATATCTCGAAAACGGTAAGAGATATCGAAATTCTGTTTCGAGTATTTACCATTTTACTTTTTCACGCAGAATCGATTCCAACCGTCCCCGCCTCGATCCGATGCAAAATAAGGGAGATATGACGTCATTTACAAAGTATGACGTCATTTTCAGGAATTTGGCTGTATGCCAAATTCCTCTTGTCAGTCGGTAGATATTCTCAATCTCTATCATGCTACCAAATTACACACCTCTATCTTCCTCAATAAGCGAGCTATAGGCGAAAACATTTCATGAATAATTAATGAGTGTTGATGACGTCACAAACATCACTTTAAAGGGGGTTGTCGTGTTCAAACGCAAATAACTCAAAAACCGTAAGAGTTAGCGAAAATCTGAGAACACTCTACTGGTAGGTATTTGAACGCTCTATCGAATGGAAGAAACCCGATCAAAATCCGACTGCAAATAAAGTCGCTAGACCTTGCCAAAAATTTGATTCGAAAATTTTCAATAATTTCAAAAATATTGGCAGCATGCCATTTTCATTCTAGAGGTAGATTAAGAATGTGGAAACATGTTTAGATATAAAATTTCATGCCGATATCTCATTTAGTAAGAGAGATATTAACGTATGAATATTTAATTAGCTTTGATGACGTCATAGCGAATTTTCCCACGCTCATTGTGACTTTATTTATGGTCCGATTTCAAAATTTTTTCACATTCCAAATCAGACCATTGAAATCTTTCATCCTACTTTCTAAAATCTAAGATTGAAATATTTTTCTTGAACTCAAAACAATCGGGTCAAGGTCAACTTTTTCGGGGTAGAGCTACGCAATTGACGCAGTGACATAAAATCTTGCATCTCCTTTTCTGAATCGAATGCTGAAAATTTCATTCCAATCGGACAATAAATAGCGAAGATACAGGTACCTAAATAAAAAAATTGTAGGTGGCGCTGTGACCTTACAAAGTGAAAGTAGGAAAAAATAAAAAAAATACCTCGGCGGAAATGTGTAAATAGACGATCCTGAAAATTTGAATGTTCTATCTTAAACCGTATTGGAGAAAACCTCTGTCCACTGCAAAAACGGAAGAAAAATAAAAATAATAATAATAATAATAATAATAATAATAAAAAAAAAAGAAAAATCAGAAAAACAATAGGTTTCACAAGTGAACTTGTGAAACCTAATAAAAAACTAGAGCTGACCTTGTTGGCGAGCCAACAAGAAGGTTTCACAAGACTCAGATGAAAAAGTTAAGACCAAATGTCTTGGCTTTTTGTTGTTCCTGGATTGAAAATGAAGAATTCAGCATGAAAGATTTTTCTCCGGGGAATAAGAGGAAGAAATATTTTGGGACCACATCCCTTTGTGGGGCACCAAGGTATGCGGAAAGGACTGTGAAACCGTTAAATCTGACCGCAAATATCTTAAAAACGGTAAGGGATATGGGAAAAAACTTTAGGTGAATATATACATTTTATTTTTCACGAAGAATCGATTCCAACCATTCCCGATTCGATCGGATGAAAAGTAAGGGAGCCATGACGTCATTTAAATAGTATTACGTCATGTTCAGGAATTTCGCACCATGACAGATCTCACTCGTCAGTCCGTAAATATTTTTATTCTGTATCATGCTACCATATTTCACACCACTAGCTTTATAAATAAGCGAAACACAGCTTCCTGAAGTTGAAAAGTGTATTTTCAGGAATGGTGAAACCATGAAATTTGACGGCAAATATCTCGAAAACGGTAAGAGATATCGAAATTCTGTTGTACTAACTAGGATGTTAAATTTTCACGCAGAATCGATTCCAACCATCCCCGACTCGATCCGATGATAAATAAGGGAGATATGACGTCATTTACAAAGTATGACGTCATTTTCAGGAATTTGGCTCCATGCCAAATTCCTCTTGTCAGTCGGTAGATATTCTCAATCTCTATCATGCTACCAAATTTCACACCCCTAACTTCCTCAAGAAGCGAAACACAGCTTCCTGAATTTGAAAAGTGTGTTTTCAGGAATGGTGAAACCGTGAACTTTGACCGCAAATATCTCGAAAACGGTAAGAGATATCGAAATTCTGTTTCGAGTATTTACCATTTTACTTTTTCACGCAGAATCGATTCCAACCGTCCCCGCCTCGATCCGATGAAAAATAAGGGAGATATGACGTCATTTACAAAGTATGACGTCATTTTCAGGAATTTGGCTATATGCCAAATTCCTCTTGTCAGTCGGTAGATATTCTCAATCTCTATCATGCTACCAAATTTCACACCTCTATCTTTCTCAATAAGCGAGCTATAGGCGAAAACATTTCATGAATAATTAATGAGTGTTGATGACGTCACAAACATCACTTTAAAGGGGGTTGTCGTGTTCAAACGCAAATAACTCAAAAACCGTAAGAGTTAGCGAAAATCTGAGAACACTTTACTGGTAGGTATTTGAACGCTCTATAGAATGGAAGAAACCCGATCAAAATCCGACTGCAAATAAAGTCGCTAGACCTTGCCAAAGATTTGCTTCGAAAATTTTCAATAATTTCAAAAATATTGGCAGCATGCCATTTTCATTCTAGAGGTAGATTAAGAATGTGGAAACATGTTTAGATATAAAATTTCATGCCGATATCTCATTTAGTAAGAGAGATATTAACGTATGAATATTTAATTAGCTTTGATGACGTCATAGCGAATTTTCCCACGCTCATTGTGACTTTATTTATGGTCCGATTTCAAAAATTTTTCACATTCCAAATCAGACCATTGAAATCTTTCATCCTACGTTCTAAAATCTAAGATTGAAATATTTTTCTTGAACTCAAAACAATCGGGTCAAGGTCAACTTTTTCGGGGTAGAGCTACGAAATTGACGCAGTGACATAAAATCTTGCATCTCCTTTTGTGAATCGAATGCTGAAAATTTCATTCCAATCGGACAATGAATAGCGAAGATACAGGTACCTAAATAAAAAAATTGTAGGTGGCGCTGTGACCTTACAAAGTGAAAGTAGGAAAAAATAAAAAAAATACCTCGGCGGAAATGTGTAAAGAGACGATCCTGAAAATTTGAATGTTCTATCTTAAACCGTATTCGAGAAAACCTCTGTCCACTGCAAAAACGGAAGAAAAATAAAAATAACTAGAGCTGACCTTGTTGGCGAGCCAACAAGAAGGTTTCACAAGACTCAGTTGAAAAAGTTAAGACCAAATGTCTTGGCTTTTTGTTGTTCTGGGATTGAAAATGAAGAATTCAGCATGAAAAATTTTTCTCCGGAGAATAAGAGGAAGAAATATTTTGGGACCACATCCCTTTGTGGGGCCCTAAGGTATGCCGAAAGGACTGTGAAACCGTTAAATCTGACCGCAAATATCTTAAAAACGGTAAGGGATATGGGAAAAAAAACTTTAGGTAAATATATACATTTTATTTTTCACGAAGAATCGAATCCCACCATTCCCGATTCGATCGGATGAAAAGTAAGGGAGCTATGACGTCATTTAAATAGTATTACGTCATGTTCAGGAATTTTGCACCATGCCAGATCCCACTTGTCAGTCGGTAAATATTTTTATTCTGTATCATGCTACCAAATTTCACACCACTAGCTTTATAAATAAGCGAAACACAGCTTCCTGAAGTTGAAAAGTGTATTTTCAGGAATGGTGAAACCATGAATTTTGACAGCAAATATCTCGAAAACGGTAAGAGATATCGAAATTCTGTTGGTACTATGTTGATGTTAAATTTTCACGCAGAATCGATTCCAACCATCCCCGATTCGATCCGATGATAAGTCAGGGAGATATGACGTCATTTACAAAGTATGACGTCATTTTCAGGAATTTGGCTCCATGCCAAATTCCTCTTGTCAGTCGGTAGATATTCTCAATCTCTATCATGCTACCAAATTTCACACCTCTAACTTCCTCAAGAAGCGAAACACAGCTTCCTGAAGTTGAAAAGTGTGTTTTCAGGAATGGTGAAACCGTGAACTTTGACCGCAAATATCTCGAAAACGGTAAGAGATATCGAAAATCTGAGACCATACCTTTTCCCTTTAACTACTTTTTCACGCAGAATCGATTGCAACAATCCCCGATTCGATACGATGAAAAATAAGGGAGTTATGACGTCATTTAGAAAAGTATGACGTCATTTTCAGGAATTTGGCACCTTGCCAAATTCCTTTTGTCAGTTGGTAGATATTCTTATTCCCTATCATGCTACAAAATTTCACACCTTTAGCTTCCTCAATAAGCGAGCTATAGGGGAAACCATTTCATGAATAATTAATGAGCTTAAGTCACGTGACAAACATCACTTTAAAGGGGGTTGTCGTGTTCAAACGCAAATAACTCGAGAACCGTAAGAGTTAGCGAAAATCTGAGAACACTTTACTGGTAGGTATTTGAACGCTCTATCGAATGGAAGAAACCCGATCAAAATCCGACTGCAAATAAAGTCGCTAGACCTTGCCAAACATTTGATTCGAAAATTTTCAATAATTTCAAAAATATTGGCAGCATGCCATTTTCATTCTAGAGGTAGATTAAGAATGTGGAAACATGTTTAGATATAAAATTTCATGCCGATATCTCATTTAATAAGAGAGATATTAACGTATGAATATTTAATTAGCTTTGATGACGTCATAGCGAATTTTCCCACGCTCATTGTGACTTTATTTATGGTCCGATTTCAAAAATTTTTCATATTCCAAATCAGACCATTAAAATCCTTCATCCTACTGTCTAAAATCTAAGATTGAAATATTTTTTTTGAAATGAAAACAATCGGGTCAAGGTCAACTTTTTCGGGGTAGAGCTACGAAATTGACGCAGTGACATAAAATCTTGCATCTCCTTTTCTGAATCGAATGCTGAAAATTTCATTCCAATCGGACAATAAATAGCGAAGATACAGGTACCTAAATAAAAAAATTGTAGGTGGCGCTGTGACCTTACAAAGTGAAAGTAGGAAAAAATAAAAAAAATACCTCGGCGGAAATGTGTAAAGAGACGATCCTGAAAATTTGAATGTTCTATCTTAAACCATATTGGAGAAAACCTCTGTCCACTGCAAAAACGGAAGAAAAATAAAAATAATAATAATAATAATAATAATAATAATAATAAAAAAAAAAGAAAAATCAGAAAAACAATAGGTTTCACAAGTGAAACTTGTGAAACCTAAAAAAGAAAAATCAGAAAAACAATAGGTTTCACAAGTGGAACTTGTGAAACCTAATAACAAATGTAAAGAAAAAACATCACAATAACAGAAGGGTCTTCCGATGGAATCGGAAGACCCTAACTAGAAACGAGCTCGTTGCTAAAGCAACGAGTAGGTTTCACAAGTTAAAGTCGAAGCAGCGAAGCTGAGATCTCCTACTCTAATACAAAATTCTTTTTCACGATCCAGATATCTGATCTTTAGTGATGGTATCCACATTGCGCAATCTACTTGCAGAAATTGTAGGTAACGGCGACTTACATTATACACATTATACTGAAGCCTACATCGCACAATATCGACTACTCTTGACCATATATTTGAAACAAGAAACATGTAGGACAATCACACTTAGTACAATCTGCACGTGTAACCTAGATCTTCAGTCCTTACTGCCCGCTTTATGTTGTTTATTTATTAACTTACGCAAGGTATTTCGCGTGTACAGATGTTTGACCTTGAATCGCTTCTCTGCTGGAATAAACAATTCTCCTCGCGATGAACTTACGCAAGTTATTTCGCGTGTACAGATGTTTGACCTTGAATCGCCACTCTGCTGGAATAAACAATTCTCCTCGCGATGGCCTTTAGTAATGCCGCTTTCCCCAATATACAAAAGAAAGACTTGACAATGTCTCGTATTCCACAGGTAAAGCACTGCAACTGGCGATTAATTCACACACGTTTGAAGTCCTGTATAATAGCGGCGCAGTGCGAGGTATTAAGCAAGGCAAATTCACAGCGCTTCTCTAATGTGTAATGCCGACGCTCGGAGAAGATTTCTTTATAGCCTTGTTCAGCAGTAGCTCGTAGAATGTAAATTTGCTTTTTTTTTTCTTTTTTTTTTTTTTTTTGTTTTTTTTTTTGGGGGGGGGGGTTGGTTTTTTTATTTTTTGGTTTTTTTTTTGTTTAAGAATTCGAATGCATAATACTTTCTCAAACTCTATTTTATAGAAAACACTTTAAATCGCGATTGAATTAATCGCGAGTTACTGCGCCTTGTCCATGGAAGAAGTCCTATATCACAGCGGTGTCGTGCAAGGTATTAAGCAAGGCAAATTGACCGCGCTTCTGAAGATATGTTTATTGCGTTGTTCATCAGTAGAGTGCCCAAAATTTGATTTTTGTTTAAGAAATCGAAATCAAAATGCTTCCTCAAACTCTTGTTTTTATAATTTGTTCATACGACGAATAAAAAATACTTGAAAGTTACGCAAATAAGATATTTTTATAAAAAAATCTTTAAATTGCTCACTTTCAAATACCGGGAAACATGTTTCATAGTAAAATCGTTACGGAAAATCGTTTCGTAATGTTTTGGAAACTAAAAGACTAAAAATAAGACAGTTTTGAACATTACGTAATTTTTAAAAAACTTTAAATTGAAATAGAGGCCAAACTAAAAGAGATAGATAATATCGGCCGATGAAAGTTCTAAAGATATGAACCTAGAGAACATAACAGTGAAAATTTGAGAGATCTACCATTAAAACTAAAAGCTACATACGCGAAAATCGAAAAATATTAAATCTTACGTAATTCTCTTAAAACGTCGTATATTTCGAAAAATTTTTTCATTAAACGGGAGAATGTGTCTATGAGAATGAATAGCCGAAAGATGAAATTTCAAAGTAAAGAGTCGGTAGATACCCTCATTCCCTATCATGCTACCAATTTTCACATCTCTACCTTCTTTAATAAGCGAGCTTTAGCTGAAACCATTTCATTGAACATTAATGAACTTTATGTGACGTTGAAAGCATCACTTTAAAGGGGGTTGTCGTGTTTAAACCTAAATAACTCGAAAACGGTAAGAGTTAGCGAAAATTTGATGGCAATGTTATGCATATAAATTTTCGCGCAGAATCGATTGCAACAATCCCCGATTCGATAAGATGAAAATTAATGGAGTTATGACGTCATTTACAAAGTATGACGTCATTTTCAGGAATTTGGTACCATGCCAATTCCCTTTTGTCAGTCGGTAGATATTTGCATTCTCTTTTATGCTACCAAATTTCATACCTCTAGCTTTATCAATAAGCGAGACACAGGTACCTGAAGTTTTAAATTGTATTTTCAGGAAAGGCCAAACACTGAACTTTGACCGCAAATATCTCGAAAACGGTAAGAGATATCGAAAATCTGAGACCAGACCTTTCACCTTTAACTACTTTTTCACGCAGAATCGATTGCAACAATCCCCGATTCGATACGATGAAAAATAAGGGAGTTATGACGTCATTTAGAAAAGTATGACGTCATTTTCAGGAATTTGGCACCTTGCCAATTCCCTTTTGTCAGTCGGTAGATATTTGCATTCTCTTTTATGCTACCAAATTTCATACCTCTAGCTTTATCAATAAGCGAGACACAGGTACCTGAAGTTTTAAATTGTATTTTCAGTAAAGGCCAAACACTGAACTTTGACCGCAAATATCTCGAAAACGGTAAGAGATATCGAAAATCTGAGACCAGACCCTTCTCCTTTAACTACTTTTTCACGCAGAATCGATTGCAACAATCCCCGATTCGATACGATGAAAAATAAGGGAGTTATGACGTCATTTAGAAAAGTATGACGTCATTTTCAGGAATTTGGCACCTTGCCAATTCCCTTTTGTCAGTCGGTAGATATTTGCATTCTCTTTTATGCTACCAAATTTCATACCTCTAGCTTTATCAATAAGCGAGACACAGGTACCTGAAGTTTTAAATTGTATTTTCAGGAAAGGCCAAACACTGAACTTTGACCGCAAATATCTCGAAAACGGTAAGAGATATCGAAATTCTGTTGCCGGTATTTACCATTTTACTTTTTCACGCAGAATCGATTCCAACCGTCCCCGCCTCGATCCGATGAAAAATAAGGGAGATATGACGTCATTTACAAAGTATGACGTCATTTTCAGGAATTTGGCTCCATGCCAAATTCCTCTTGTCAGTCGGTAGATATTCTCAATCTCTATCATGCTACCAAATTTCACACCTCTATCTTCCTCAATAAGCGAGCTATAGGCGAAAACATTTCATGAATAATTAATGAGTGTTGATGACGTCACAAACATCACTTTAAAGGGGGTTGTCGTGTTCAAACGCAAATAACTCGAGAACCGTAAGAGTTAGCGAAAATCTGAGAACACTTTACTGGTAGGTATTTGAACGCTCTATCGAATGGAAGAAACCCGATCAAAATCCGACTGCAAATAAAGTCGCTAGACCTTGCCAAACATTTGATTCGAAAATTTTCAATAATTTCAAAAATATTGGCAGCATGCCATTTTCATTCTAGAGGTAGATTAAGAATGTGGAAACATGTTTAGATATAAAATTTCATGCCGATATCTCATTTAATAAGAGAGATATTAACGTATGAATATTTAATTAGCTTTGATGACGTCATAGCGAATTTTCCCACGCTCATTGTGACTTTATTTATGGTCCGATTTCAAAAATTTTTCATATTCCAAATCAGACCATTAAAATCTTTCATCCTACTGTCTAAAATCTAAGATTGAAATATTTTTTTTGAAATGAAAACAATCGGGTCAAGGTCAACTTTTTCGGGGTAGAGCTACGAAATTGACGCAGTGACATAAAATCTTGCATCTCCTTTTCTGAATCGAATGCTGAAAATTTCATTCCAATCGGACAAATAATAAGGAAGATATAGCGATTCAAAATTTTGGCGTCGTAGGTGGCGCTGCGCGCTTATAAGCGGTAATTTAGAAAATTAAAAAAATCAAATTTTGAAAATTTAATTTAGAATCGAACACTGAAAACAGAATAGTAATATCTTTAATAATGAGTGATTTCTGAGCCGTCACAAAAAAAAAAACGGATGAAGAATAATAATAACTAGAAACGAGCTCGTTGCTAAAGCAACGAGTAGGTTTCACAAGTTAAAGTCGAAGCAGCGAAGCTGAGATCTCCTACTCTAATACAAAATTCTTTTTCACGATCCAGATATCTGATCTTTAGTGATGGTATCCACATTGCGCAATCTACTTGCAGAAATTGTAGGTAACGGCGACTTACATTATACACATTATACTGAAGCCTACATCGCACAATATCGACTACTCTTGACCATATATTTGAAACAAGAAACATGTAGGACAATCACACTTAGTACAATCTGCACGTGTAACCTAGATCTTCAGTCCTTACTGCCCGCTTTATGTTGTTTATTTATTAATTTACGCAAGGTATTTCGCGTGTACAGATGTTTGACCTTGAATCGCTTCTCTGCTGGAATAAACAATTCTCCTCGCGATGAACTTACGCAAGTTATTTCGCGTGTACAGATGTTTGACCTTGAATCGCCACTCTGCTGGAATAAACAATTCTCCTCGCGATGGCCTTTAGTAATGCCGCTTTCCCCAATATACAAAAGAAAGACTTGACAATGTCTCGTATTCCACAGGTAAAGCACTGTAACTGGCGATTAATTCACACACGTTTGAAGTCCTGTATAACAGCGGCGCAGTGCGAGGTATTAAGCAAGGCAAATTCACCGCGCTTCTCTAATGTGTAATGCCGACGCTCGGAGAAGATTTCTTTATAGCCTTGTTCAGCAGTAGCTCGTAGAATGTAAATTTGCTTTTTTTTTTCTTTTTTTTTTTTTTTTTTGTTTGTTTTTTTTTTTTGGGGGGGGGGGGGGGGTTGGTTTTTTTATTTTTTGGGGGTTTTTTTGTTTAAGAATTCGAATGCATAATACTTTCTCAAACTCTATTTTATAGAAAGCACTTTAAATCGCGATTGAATTAATCGCGAGTTACTGCGCCTTGTCCATGGAAGAAGTCCTATATCACAGCGGTGTCGTGCAAGGTATTAAGCAAGGCAAATTGACCGCGCTTCTGAAGATATGTTTATTGCGTTGTTCATCAGTAGAGTGCCCAAAATTTGATTTTTGTTTAAGAAATCGAAATCAAAATGCTTTCTCAAACTCTTGTTTTTATAATTTGTTCATACGACGAATAAAAAATACTTGAAAGTTACGCAAGTAAGATATTTTTATAAAAAAATCTTTAAATTGCTCACTTTCAAATACCGGGAAACATGTTTCATAGTAAAATCGTTACGGAAAATCGTTTCGTAATGTTTTGGAAACTAAAAGACTAAAAATAAGACAGTTTTGAACATTACGTAATTTTTAAAAAACTTTAAATTGAAATAGAGGCCAAACTAAAAGAGATAGATAATATCGGCCGATGAAAGTTCTAAAGATATGAACCTAGAGAACATAACAGTGAAAATTTGAGAGATCTACCATTAAAACTAAAAGCTACATACGCGAAAATCGAAAAATATTAAATCTTACGTAATTCTCTTAAAACGTCGTATATTTCGAAAAATTTTTTCATTAAACGGGAGTATGTGTCTGTGAGAATGAATAGCCGAAAGATGAAATTTCAAAGTAAAGAGTCGGTAGATACCCTCATTCCCTATCATGCTACCAATTTTCACATCTCTACCTTCTTTAATAAGCGAGCTTTAGCTGAAACCATTTCATTAAACATTAATGAACTTTATGTGACGTTGAAAGCATCACTTTAAAGGGGGTTGTCGTGTTTAAACCTAAATAACTCGAAAACGGTAAGAGTTAGCGAAAATTTGATGGCAATGTTATGCATATAAATTTTCGCGCAGAATCGATTGCAACAATCCCCGATTCGATAGGATGAAAATTAATGGAGTTATGACGTCATTTACAAAGTATGACGTCATTTTCAGGAATTTGGTACCATGCCAATTCCCTTTTGTCAGTCGGTAGATATTTGCATTCTCTTTTATGCTACCAAATTTCATACCTCTAGCTTTATCAATAAGCGAGACACAGGTACCTGAAGTTTTAAATTGTATTTTCAGGAAAGGCCAAACACTGAACTTTGACCGCAAATATCTCGAAAACGGTAAGAGATATCGAAATTCTGTTGCCGGTACTTACCATTTTACTTTTTCACGCAGAATCGATTCCAACCGTCCCCGCCTCGATCCGATGAAAAATAAGGGAGATATGACGTCATTTACAAAGTATGACGTCATTTTCAGGAATTTGGCTCCATGCCAAATTCCTCTTGTCAGTCGGTAGATATTCTCAATCTCTATCATGCTACCAAATTTCACACCTCTATCTTCCTCAATAAGCGAGCTATAGGCGAAAACATTTCATGAATAATTAATGAGTGTTGATGACGTCACAAACATCACTTTAAAGGGGGTTGTCGTGTTCAAACGCAAATAACTCGAGAACCGTAAGAGTTAGCGAAAATCTGAGAACACTTTACTGGTAGGTATTTGAACGCTCTATCGAATGGAAGAAACCCGATCAAAATCCGACTGCAAATAAAGTCGCTAGACCTTGCCAAAGATTTGATTCGAAAATTTTCAATAATTTCAAAAATATTGGCAGCATGCCATTTTCATTCTAGAGGTAGATTAAGAATGTGGAAACATGTTTAGATATAAAATTTCATGCCGATATCTCATTTAATAAGAGAGATATTAACGTATGAATATTTAATTAGCTTTGATGACGTCATAGCGAATTTTCCCACGCTCATTGTGACTTTATTTATGGTCCGATTTCAAAAATTTTTCATATTCCAAATCAGACCATTAAAATCTTTCATCCTACTGTCTAAAATCTAAGATTGAAATATTTTTTTTGAAATGAAAACAATCGGGTCAAGGTCAACTTTTTCGGGGTAGAGCTACGAAATTGACGCAGTGACATAAAATCTTGCATCTCCTTTTCTGAATCGAATGCTGAAAATTTCATTCCAATCGGACAAATAATAAGGAAGATATAGCGATTCAAAATTTTGGCGTCGTAGGTGGCGCTGCGCGCTTATAAGCGGTAATTTAGAAAATTAAAAAAATCAAATCTTGAAAATTTAATTTCGAATCGAACACTGAAAACAGAATAGTAATATCTTTAATAATGAGTGATTTCTGAGCCGTCACAAAAAAAAAAACGGATGAAGAATAATAATAATAATAACTAGAAACGAGCTCGTTGCTAAAGCAACGAGTAGGTTTCACAAGTTAAAGTCGAAGCAGCGAAGCTGGGATCTCCTACTCTAAAACACAATTCTTTTTCACGATCCAGATATCTGATCTTTAGTGATGGTATCCACAATTCGCAATCTACTTGCAGAAATTGTAAGTAACGGCGACTTACATTATACACATTATACTGAAGCCTACATCGCACAATATCGACTACTCTTGACCATATATTTGAAACAAGAAACATGTAGGACAGTCACACTTAGTACAATCTGCACGTGTAACCTAGATCTCCAGTCCTTACTCCCCGCTTTATGTTGTTTATTTGTTAACTTACGCAAGGTATTTCGCGTGTACAGATGTTTGACCTTGAATCGCCACTCTGCTGGAATAAACAATTCTCCTCGCGATGGCCTTTAGTAATGCCGCTTTCCGCAATAGACAAAACAAAGACTTGACAATGTCTCGTATTCTACAGGTAAAGCACTGTAACTCGTGATTAATTCACACACATTTGAAGTCCTGTATAACAGTGGCGCTGTGCGAGGTATTAAGCAAGGCAAATTCACCGCGCTTCTCTAATGTGTAATGCCGACGCTCGGAGAAGATTTCTTTATAGCCTTGTTCAGCAGTAGCTCGTAGAATGTAAATATTGTGGGGTTTTTTTCTTTTTTTTGGGGGGGGGGGTTGTTTTTTGTTTTTGTGTTTGTTTGTTTTTTTTTTTGTTTAAGAATTCGAATGCATAATACTTTCTCAAACTCTATTTTATGGAAAGCACATTAAATCGCGAATGAATTAATCGCGAGTTACTGCGCCTTGTCCATGGAAGAAGTCCTATATAACAGCAGTGCCGTGCAATGTATTAAACAAGGCAAATTGACCGCGCTTCTGAAGATATGTTTATTGCGTTGTTCATCAGTAGAGTGCCCAAAATTTGATTTTTGTTTAAGAAATCGAAATCAAAATGCTTTCTCAAACTCTTGTTTTTATAATTTGTTCATACGACGAATAAAAAATACTTGAAAGTTACGCAAGTAAGATATTTGTTTTAAAAAATCTTTAAATTGCTCACTTTCCAATACTGAGAAACATGTTTGATAGTAAAATCGTTACGGAAAATCGTTTCGTAATGTTTTAGGAACTGTAAGACTAAAAATAAGACAGTTTTGAACATTACGTAATTTTTAAAAAACTTTAAATTGAAATAGAGGCCAAACTAAAAGAGATAGATAATATCGGCCGATGAAAGTTCTAAAGATATGAACCTAGAGAACATAACAGTGAAAATTTGAGAGATCTACCATTAAAAATAAAAGCTACATACGCGAAAATTGAAAAAAATTTATTGTTACGTAATTTTCTTGAAAAGACGTATATTTCGAATTTTTTTTTTCATAAACGGGAGTATGTGTCTGTGAAAACTAATAGCCGAAAGATGAAATTTCAAAGTAAAGCAGCTTTTTAGAAATTGAAAGTGAAAAATTCGCTAACTGCGGCGCGTATTTCTCGCTTTCCGAGGGTGGCTCTCGATAGCTTTCCCCGATAACCTAGGGAAAACGGAAAATCATAGGAAGTTTATGAAAATTAAATCTAAAAGAGTGAACCCTTCTCACGCATAGGATTCATTTTGGTGGCAATCCGATGTAAAATAAGCGAGTGACAACGAAATTACTTTAATCACCAAATTTTTTTAAATTTTTAAATTTTCACTTAAAAATGGTATTAGAATAGTTCGATTTCGCTCAAATTTTGTATGCCACTATTATTTTGCATTTTAAACTTACCCTCCAAATTTGAGCAAGATCGGACGATAAATAAACACGGTCGCAAAATACGCACTTTTCGTCTCAGGCTAGCTAAATAGTCTTATCAGGTATGAAACAGGTAAATGTCTTTATTATTGCGCGTGAGCACGAGACAATGTTTAGTGAAAATATCATCAAAATCGGCCGATAAATAACGAAGCTATAGATACCCAAATATTTGACCTTTTAGGCGCCCTTGCGCCCTTATAAAGCGCTAATTCAAAAAAATGAAAAAAACTCTCCTGAAGAAAAATATGGAAATTTGAATGCTGCAAACAGAATACCTCTATCTTGAATAGTAAGTGAGAAAAGGCTGCCGACATAAAACGGCGGAAGAAGAATAATAATAACTAGAAACGAGCTCGTTGCTAAAGCAACGAGTAGGTTTCACAAGTTAAAGTCGAAGCAGCGAAGCTGGGATCTCCTACTCTAATACACAATTCTTTTTCACGATCCAGATATCTGATCTTTAGTGATGGTATCCACATTGCGCAATCTACTTGCAGAAATTGTAGGTAACGGCGACTTACATTATACACATTATACTGAAGCCTACATCGCACAATACCGACTACTCTTGACCATATATTTGAAACAAGAAACATGTAGGACAGTCACACGTAGTACAATCTGCACGTGTAACCTAAATCTTCAGTCCTTACTCCCCGCTTTATGTTGTTTATTTATTAACTTACGCAAGGTATTTCGCGTGTACAGATGTTTGACCTTGAATCGCCTCTCTGCTGGAATAAACAATTCTCCTCGCGATGGCCTTTAGTAATGCCGCTTCCCGCAATATACAAAAACAAAGACTTGACAATGTCTCGTATTCCACAGGTAAAGCAGTGTAACTCGCGATTAATTCACACACGTTTGAAGTCCTGTATAACAGCGGCGCTGTGCGAGGTATTAAGCAAGGCAAATTCACTGCGCTTCTCTAATATGTAATGCCGACGCTCGGAGAACGGCGACTTACATTATATACATTATACTGAAGCCTACATCGCACAATATCGACTACTCTTGACCATATATTTGAAACAAGAAACATGTAGGACAGTCACACTTAGTACAATCTGCACGTGTAACCTAGATCTCCAGTCCTTACTCCCCGCTTTATGTTGTTTATTTGTTAACTTACGCAAGGTATTTCGCGTGTACAGATGTTTGACCTTGAATCGCCACTCTGCTGGAATAAACAATTCTCCTCGCGATGGCCTTTAGTAATGCCGCTTTCCGCAATATACAAAACAAAGACTTGACAATGTCTCGTATTCCACAGGTAAAGCACTGTAACTCGTGATTATTTCACACACGTTTGAAGTCCTGTATAACAACGGCGCTGTGCGAGGTATTAAGCAAGGCAAATTCACCGCGCTTCTGTAATGTGTAATGCCGACGCTCGGAGAAGATTTCTTTATAGCCTTGTTCAGCAGTAGCTCGTAGGATGTAAATATTGTGGGGTTTTTTTTCTTTTTTTTGGGGGGGGGGGTTGTTTTTTGTTTTTGTTTTTGTTTGTTTTGTTTTTTTTTTTTTTTGTTTTAAGAATTCGAATGCATAATATTTTCTCAAACTCTATTTTATAGAAAGCACATTAAATCGCGAATGAATTAATCGCGAGTTACTGCGCCTTGTCCATGGAAGAAGTCCTATGTAACAGCGGTGCCGTGCAAGGTATTAAGCATGGCAAATTGACCGCGCTTCTGAAGATATGTTTATTGCGTTGTTCATCAGTAGAGTGCCCAAAATTTGATTTTTGTTTAAGAAATCGAAATCAAAATGCTTTCTCAAACTCTTGTTTTTATAATTTCTTCATACGACGAATAAAAAATACTTGAAAGTTACGCAAGTAAGATATTTTTTTAAAAAAGCTTTAAATTGCTCACTTTCAAATACTGAGAAACATGTTTCATAGTAAAATCGTTACGGAAAATCGTTTCGTAATGTTTTAGGAACTGTAAGACTAAAAATAAGACAGTTTTGAACATTACGTAATTTTTAAAAAACTTTAAATTGAAATAGAGGCCAAACTAAAAGAGATAGATAATGTCGGCCGATGAAAGTTCTAAAGATATGAACCTAGAGAACATAACAGTGAAAATTTGAGAGATCTACCATTAAAAATAAAAGCTACATACGAGAAAATTGAAAAAACTTTATTGTTACGTAATTTTCTTGAAAAGCCATATATTTCGAAATTTTTTTTTCATTAAACGGGAGTATGTGTCTGTGAAAACTAATAGCCGAAAGATGAAATTTCAAAATAAAGCAGCTTTTTAGAAATTGAAAGTGAAAAATTCGCTAAATGCGGCGCGTATTTCTCGCTTTCCGAGGGTGGCTCTCGATAGCTTTCCCCGATAACCTAGGGAAAACGGAAAATCATAGGAAGTGTATGAAAATTAAATCTAAAAGAGTGAACCCTTCTCACGCATAGGATTTATTTTGGTGGCAATCCGATGTAAAATAAGCGAGTGACAACGAAGTTACTTTAATCACCAAATTTTTTTAAATTTTTAAATTTTCACTTAAAAATGGTATTAGAATAGTTCGATTTCGCTCAAATTTTGTATGCCACTATTATTTTGCATTCTAAACTTACCCTCTAAATTTGAGCAAGATCGGACGATAAATAAACACGGTCGCAAAATACGCATTTTTCGTCTCAGGCTAGCTAAATAGTCTTATCAGGTATCAAACAGGTAAATGTCTTTATTATTGCGCGTGAGCACGAGACAACGTTTAGTGAAAATTTCATCAAAATCGGCCGATAAATAAGGAAGCTATAGATACCCAAATATTTGACCTTTTAGGCGCCGCTGCGCCCTTACGAAGCGCTAATTCAAAAAAATGAACAAAACGCCTCTGAAGAAAAATATAAAAATTTGAATGCTGCAAACAGAATAGCTCTATCTTGAATAGTAAGCGAGAAAAGGCTGCCGACATAAAACGGCGGAAGAAGAATAATAATAATAATAATAATAATAATAATAAGAAAGGACAGTAGAATAATAAAAGGTTTCACAAGTGAAACTTGTGAAACCTAACTAGAAACGAGCTCGTTGCTAAAGCAACGAGTAGGTTTCACAAGTTAAAGTCGAAGCAACGAAGCTGAGATCTCCTACTCTAATACACAATTCTTTTTCACGATCCAGATATTTGATCTTTAGTGATGGTATCCACATTGCGCAATCTACTTGCAGAAATTGTAAGTAACAGCGACTTACATTATATACATTGTACTGAAGCCTACATCGCACAATGTCGACTACTCTTGCCCATATATTTGAAACAAGAAACATGTAGGACAGTCACACTTAGTACAATCTGCACGTGTAACCTAGATCTCCAGTCCTTACTCCCCGCTTTATGTTGTTTATTTATTAACTTACGCAAGGTATTTCGCGTGTACAGATGTTTGACCTTGAATCGCCACTCTGCTGGAATAAACAATTCTCCTCGCGATGGCCGTTAATAATGCCGCTTTCCGCAATATACAAAACAAAGACTTGACAATGTCTCGTATTCCACAGGTAAGCACTGTAACTCGCGATTAATTCACACACGTTTGAAGTCCTGTATAACAGCGGCTTGACCATATATTTGAAACAAGAAACATGTAGGACAGTCACACTTAGTACAATCTGCACGTGTAACCTAGATCTCCAGTCCTTACACCCCGCTTTATGTTGTTTATTTGTTAACTTACGCAAGGTATTTCGCGTGTACAGATGTTTGACCTTGAATCGCCACTCTGCTGCAATAAACAATTCTCCTCGCGATGGCCTTTAGTAATGCCGCTTTCCCCAATATACAAAACAAAGACTTGACAATGTCTCGTATTCCACAGGTAAAGCACTGTAACTCGCGATTAATTCACACACGTTTGAAGTCCTGTATAACAGCGGCGCTGTGCGAGGTATTAAGCAAGGCAAATTCACCGCGCTTCTCTAATGTGTAATGCCGACGCTCGGAGAAGATTTCTTTATAGCCTTCTTCAGCAGTAGCTCGTAGAATGCAATCATTGTTTTTTTTTTTTTTTGTTTTTTTTTTACTTTTTGTTTGTCTGTTTTTGTTTTTGTTTTTTTTTTTTTTGTTTAAGAATTCGAATTCATAATACTTTCTCAAACTCTATTTTATATAAAGCACATTAAATCGCGATTGAATTAATCGCGAGTTACTGCGCCTTGTCCATGGAAGAAGTCCTGTATAACAGCGGTGCCGTGCAAGGTATTAAGCAAGGCAAATTCACAGCGCTTCTGAAGTGTGTTTATTGCGTTGTTCATCGGTAGAGTGCCCAAAATTTGATATTTGTTTAAGAAATCGAATTCAAAATGCTTTCTCGAACTCTTGTTTTTATACTTTGTTCATACGAGGAATAAAACAATACATTAAAAGTTACGCAAGCAAGATATTTTTTTTAAAAAACCTTTAAATTGCTCACTTTCAAATACTGAGAAACATGTTTCATAGTAAAATCGTTACGGAAAATCGTTTCGTAATGTTTTGGAAACTGTAAAACTAAAAATAAGACAGTTTTGAACATTACGTAATTTTTAAAAAACTTTAAATTGAAATAGAAGTCAAACTAAAAGAGATAGATAATATCGGCCGATGAAAGTTCTAAAGATATGAACCTAGAGAATATACCGTGAAAATTTGAGAGATCTACCATTAAAAATAAAAGCTACATACGCCAAAATCGAAAAATATTAAATCTTACGTAATTCTCTTGAAAAGCCGTATATTTCGAAAAAAATTTTCATTAAACGGGAGTATGTGTCTGTGACAATTAATAGCCGAAAGATGAAATTTCAAAGTAAAGCAGCTTTTTAGAAATTGAAAGTGAAAAGTTCGCTAAATACGGCGCGTATTTCTCGCTTTCTGAGGGTGGCTCTCGATAGCTTTCCCCGATAACCTAGGGAAAACGAAAAATCATAGGAAGTTTATGAAAATTAAATTTAAAAGAGTGAACCCTTCTCACGCATAGGATTTATTTTGGTAGCAATCCGATGTAAAATAAGCGAGTGACAACGAAATTACTTTAATCACCAGATTTTTAAAAAAAATTTAAATTTTCGCTTAAAAATGGTATTAGAATAGTCCGATTTCGCTCAAATTTTGCATGCCACTATTAATTAGCAATCTAAACTCACCCTCCAAATTTGATAAATATCGGACGATAAATAAACACGGTCGCAAAATACGCATTTTTCGTCTCAGGCTAGCTAAATAGTCTTATCAGGTATGAAACAGGTAAATGTCTTTATTATTGCGCGTGAGCACGAGACAACGTTTAGTGAAAATTTCATCAAAATCGGCCGATAAATAAGGAAGCTATAGATACCCAAATATTTGACCTTTTAGGCGCCGCTGCGCCCTTACGAAGCGCTAATTCAAAAAAATGAACAAAACGCCTCTGAAGAAAAATATGGAAATTCGAATGCTGCAAACAGAATAGCTCTATCTTTAACAGCAAGCGAGAAAAGGCTGCCGACATAAAACGGCGGAAGAAGAATAATAATAATAATAACTAGAAACGAGCTCGTTGCTAAAGCAACGAGTAGGTTTCACAAGTTAAAGTCGAAGCAACGAAGCTGAGATCTCCTACTCTAATACACAATTCTTTTTCACGATCCAGATATCTGATCTTTAGTGATGGTATCCACATTGCGCAATCTACTTGCAGAAATTGTAAGTAACAGCGACTTACATTATATACATTGTACTGAAGCCTACATCGCACAATATCGACTACTCTTGACCATATATTTGAAACAAGAAACATGTAGGACAGTCACACTTAGTACAATCTGCACGGGTAACCTAGATCATCAGTCCTTACTCCCCGCTTTATGTTGTTTATTTATTAACTTACGCAAGGTATTTCGCGTGTACAGATGTTTGACCTTGAATCGCCACTCTGCTGGAATAAACAATTCTCCTCGCGATGGCCGTTAATAATGCCGCTTTCCGCAATATACAAAACAAAGACTTGACAATGTCTCGTATTCCACAGGTAAGCACTGTAACTCGCGATTAATTCACACACGTTTGAAGTCCTGTATAACAGCGGCTTGACCATATATTTGAAACAAGAAACATGTAGGACAGTCACACTTAGTACAATCTGCACGTGTAACCTAGATCTCCAGTCCTTACACCCCGCTTTATGTTGTTTATTTGTTAACTTACGCAAGGTATTTCGCGTGTACAGATGTTTGACCTTGAATCGCCACTCTGCTGCAATAAACAATTCTCCTCGCGATGGCCTTTAGTAATGCCGCTTTCCCCAATATACAAAACAAAGACTTGACAATGTCTCGTATTCCACAGGTAAAGCACTGTAACTCGCGATTAATTCACACACGTTTGAAGTCCTGTATAACAGCGGCGCTGTGCGAGGTATTAAGCAAGGCAAATTCACCGCGCTTCTCTAATGTGTAATGCCGACGCTCGGAGAAGATTTCTTTATAGCCTTGTTCAGCAGTAGCTCGTAGAATGCAATCATTGTTTTTTTTTTTGTTTTTTTTTTTGTTTCTTTTTGTTTGTCTCTTTTTGTTTTTGTTTTTGTTTTTTTTTTTTTTTGTTTAAGAATTCGAATTCATAATACTTTCTCAAACTCTATTTTATATAAAGCACATTAAATCGCGATTGAATTAATCGCGAGTTACTGCGCCTTGTCCATGGAAGAAGTCCTGTATAACAGCGGTGCCGTGCAAGGTATTAAGCAAGGCAAATTCACAGCGCTTCTGAAGTGTGTTTATTGCGTTGTTCATCGGTAGAGTGCCCAAAATTTGATATTTGTTTAAGAAATCGATTTCAAAATGCTTTCTCAAACTCTTGTTTTTATACTTTGTTCATACGAGGAATAAAACAATACATTAAAAGTTACGCAAGCAAGATATTTTTTTTAAAAAACCTTTAAATTGCTCACTTTCAAATACTGAGAAACATGTTTCATAGTAAAATCGTTACGCAAAATCGTTTCGTAATGTTTTGGAAACTGTAAAACTAAAAATAAGACAGTTTTGAACATTACGTAATTTTTAAAAAACTTTAAATTGAAATAGAGGTCTAACTAAAAGAGATAGATAATATCGGCCGATGAAAGTTCTAAAGATATGAACCTAGAGAACATAACAGTGAAAATTTGAGAGATCTACCATTAAAAATAAAAGCTACATACGCGAAAATCGAGAAATATTAAATCTTACGTAATTCTCTTGAAAAGCCGTATATTTCGAAAAATTTTTTCATTAAACGGGAGTATGTGTCTGTGAGAATTAATAGCCGAAAGATGAAATTTCAAAGTAAAGCAGCTTTTTAGAAATTGAAAGTGAAAAGTTCGCTAAATACGGCGCGTATTTCTCGCTTTCTGAGGGTGGCTCTCGATAGCTTTCCCCGATAACCTAGGGAAAACGAAAAATCATAGGAAGTTTATGAAAATTAAATTTAAAAGAGTGAACCCTTCTCACGCATAGGATTTATTTTGGTAGCAATCCGATGTAAAATAAGCGAGTGACAACGAAATTACTTTAATCACCAGATTTTTAAAAAATTTTAAATTTTCGCTTAAAAATGGTATTAGAATAGTCAGATTTCGCTCAAATTTTGCATGCAACTATTAATTAGCAATCTAAACTCACCCTCCAAATTTGATAAAGATCGGACGATAAATAAACACGGTCGCAAAATACGCATTTTTCGTCTCAGGCTAGCTAAATAGTCTTATCAGGTATGAAACAGGTAAATGTCTTTATTATTGCGCGTGAGCACGAGACAACGTTTAGTGAAAATTTCATCAAAATCCGCCGATAAATAAGGAAGCTATAGATACCCAAATATTTGACCTTTTAGGCGCCGCTGCGCCCTTACGAAGCGCTAATTCAAAAAAATGAACAAAACGCCTCTGAAGAAAAATATGGAAATTCGAATGCTGCAAACAGAATAGCTCTATCTTTAACAGCAAGCGAGAAAAGGCTGCCGACATAAAACGGCGGAAGAGGAATAATAATAATAATAATAATAATAATAATAATAATAATAATAACTAGAAACGAGCTCGTTGCTAAAGCAACGAGTAGGTTTCACAAGTTAAAGTCAAAGCAACGAAGCTGGGATCTCCTACTCTAATACACAATTCTTTTTCACGATCCAGATATCTGATCTTTAGTGATGGTATCCACATTGCGCAATCTACTTGCAGAAATTGTAAGTAACAGCGATTTACATTATATACATTGTACTGAAGCCTACATCGCATAATATCGACTACTCTTGACCATATATTTGAAACAAGAAACATGTAGGACAGTCACACTTAGTACAATCTGCACGTGTAACCTAGATCTCCAGTCCTTACTCCCCGCTTTATGTTGTTTATTTATTAACTTACGCAAGGTGTTTCGCGTGTACAGATGTTTGACCTTGAATCGCCACTCTGCTGGAATAAACAATTCTCCTCGCGATGGCCGTTAATAATGCCGCTTTCCGCAATATACAAAACAAAGACTTGACAATGTCTCGTATTCCACAGGTAAGCACTGTAACTCGCGATTAATTCACACACGTTTGAAGTCCTGTATAACAGCGGCTTGAACATATATTTGAAACAAGAAACATGTAGGACAGTCACACTTAGTACAATCTGCACGTGTAACCTAGATCTCCAGTCCTTACTCCCCGCTTTATGTTGTTTATTTGTTAACTTACGCAAGGTATTTCGCGTGTACAGATGTTTGAACTTGAATCGCCACTCTGCTGCAATAAACAATTCTCCTCGCGATGGCCTTTAGTAATGCCGCTTTCCCCAATATACAAAACAAAGACTTGACAATGTCTCGTATTCCACAGGTAAAGCACTGTAACTCGCGATTAATTCACACACGTTTGAAGTCCTGTATAACAGCGACGCTGTGCGAGGTATTAAGCAAAACAAATTCACCGCGCTTCTGTAATGTGTAATGCCGACGCTCGGAGAAGATTTCTTTATAGCCTTGTTCAGCAGTAGCTCGTAGAATGCAATCATTGGGTTTTTTTTTTTTGTTGTTGTTTGTTTCTTTTTGTTTGTCTGTTTTTGTTTTTGTTTTTTTTTTTTTGTTTAAGAATTCGAATTCATAATACTTTCTCAAACTCTATTTTATATAAAGCACATTAAATCGCGATTGAATTAATCGCGAGTTACTGCGCCTTGTCCATGGAAGAAGTCCTGTATAACAGCGGTGCCGTGCAAGGTATTAAGCAAGGCAAATTGACCGCGCTTCTGAAATGTGTTTATTGCATTGTTCATCGGTAGAGTGCCCAAAATTTGATATTTGTTTAAGAAATCGAATTCAAAATGCTTTCTCAAACTCTTGTTTTTATACTTTGTTCATACGAGGAATAAAACAATACATTAAAAGTTACGCAAGCAAGATATTTTTTAAAAAACCTTTAAATTGCTCACTTTCAAATACTGAGAAACATGTTTCATAGTAAAATCGTTACGCAAAATCGTTTCGTAATGTTTTGGAAACTGTAAAACTAAAAATAAGACAGTTTTGAACATTACGTAATTTTTAAAAAACTTTAAATTGAAATAGAGGTCAAACTAAAAGAGATAGATAATATCGGCCGATGAAAGTTCTAAAGATATGAACCTAGAGAACATTACAGTGAAAATTTGAGAGATCTACCATTAAAAATAAAAGCTACATACGCGAAAATCGAAAAATATTAAATCTTACGTAATTCTCTTAAAAAGTCGTATATTTCGAAAAATTTTTTCATTAAACGGGAGTATGTGTCTGTGAGAATGAAAAGCCGAAAGATGAAATTTCAAAGTAAAGCAGCTTTTTAGAAATTGAAAGTGAAAAATTCGCTAAATACGGCGCGTATTTCTCGCTTTCCGAGGGTGGCTCTCGATAGCTTTCCCCGATAACCTAGGGAAAACGAAAAATCATAGGGAGTTTATGAAAATTAAATTTAAAAGAGTGAACCCTTCTCACGCATAGGATTTATTTTGGTAGCAATCCGATGTAAAATAAGCGAGTGACAACGAAATTACTTTAATCACCAGATTTTTAAAAATTTTTTAATTTTCGCTTAAAAATGGTATTAAAATAGTCAGATTTCGCTCAAATTTTGCATGCCACTATTAATTAGCAATCTAAACTCACCCTCCAAATTTGATAAAGATCGGACGATAAATAAACACGGTCGCAAAATACGCATTTTTCGTCTCAGGCTAGCTAAATAGTCTTATCAGGTATAAAACAGGTAAATGTCTTTATTATTGCGCGTGAGCACGACACAACGTTTAGTGAAAATTTCATCAAAATCGGCCGATAAATAAGGAAGCTATAGATACCCAAATATTTGACCTTTTAGGCGCCGCTGCGCCCTTACGAAGCGCTAATTCAAAAAAATGAACAAAACGCCTCTGAAGAAAAATATGGAAATTTGAATACTGCAAACAGAATAGCTCTATCTTGAATAGTAAGCGAGAAAAGGCTGCCGACATAAAACGGCGGAAGAAGAATAATAATAATAATAATAACTAGAAACGAGCTCGTTGCTAAAGCAACGAGTAGGTTTCACAAGTTAAAGTCCAAGCAGCGAAGCTGGGATCTCCTACTCTAATACACAATTCTTTTTCACGATCCAGATATCTGATCTTTAGTGATGGTATCCACATTGCGCAATCTACTTGCAGAAATTGTAGGTAACGGCGACTTACATTATACACATTATACTGAAGCCTACATCGCACAATACCGACTACTCTTGACCATATATTTGAAACAAGAAACATGTAGGACAGTCACACGTAGTACAATCTGCACGTGTAACCTAAATCTTCAGTCCTTACTCCCCGCTTTATGTTGTTTATTTATTAACTTACGCAAGGTATTTCGCGTGTACAGATGTTTGACCTTGAATCGCCTCTCTGCTGGAATAAACAATTCTCCTCGCGATGGCCTTTAGTAATGCCGCTTTCCGCAATATACAAAACAAAGACTTGACAATGTCTCGTATTCCACAGGTAAAGCAGTGTAACTCGCGATTAATTCACACACGTTTGAAGTCCTGTATAACAGCGGCGCTGTGCGAGGTATTAAGCAAGGCAAATTCACTGCGCTTCTCTAATATGTAATGCCGACGCTCGGAGAACGGCGACTTACATTATATACATTATACTGAAGCCTACATCGCACAATATCGACTACTCTTGACCATATATTTGAAACAAGAAACATGTAGGACAGTCACACTTAGTACGATCTGCACGTGTAACCTAGATCTCCAGTCCTTACTCCCCGCTTTATGTTGTTTATTTGTTAACTTACGCAAGGTATTTCGCGTGTACAGATGTTTGACCTTGAATCGCCACTCTGCTGCAATAAACAATTCTCCTCGCGATGGCCTTTAGTAATGCCGCTTTCCGCAATATACAAAACAAAGACTTGACAATGTCTCGTATTCCACAGGTAAAGCACTGTAACTCGTGATTATTTCACACACGTTTGAAGTCCTGTATAACAGCGGCGCTGTGCGAGGTATTAAGCAAGGCAAATTCACCGCGCTTCTGTAATGTGTAATGCCGACGCTCGGAGAAGATTTCTTTATAGCCTTGTTCAGCAGTAGCTCGTAGGATGTAAATATTGTGGGGTTTGTTTTCGTTTGTTGGGGGGGGGTTGGTTTTTTGTTTTGTTTTTGGTTGTGTTGTTTTTTTTTTTTTTTTTTTTTTGTTTTAAGAATTCGAATGCATAATATTTTCTCAAACTCTATATTATATAAAGCACATTAAATCGCGATTGAATTAATCGCGAGTTACTGCGCCTTGTCCATGGAAGAAGTCCTATGTAACAGCGGTGCCGTGCAAGGTATTAAGCATGGCAAATTGACCGCGCTTCTGAAGATATGTTTATTGCGTTGTTCATCAGTAGAGTGCCCAAAATTTGATTTTTGTTTAAGAAATCGAAATCAAAATGCTTTCTCAAACTCTTGTTTTTATAATTTGTTCATACGACGAATAAAAAATACTTGAAAGTTACGCAAGTAAGATATTTTTTTTAAAAAAGCTTTAAATTGCTCACTTTCAAATACTGAGTAACATGTTTCATAGTAAAATCGTTACGGAAAATCGTTTCGTAATGTTTTAGGAACTGTAAGACTAAAAAATAAGACAGTTTTGAACATTACGTAATTTTTAAAAAACTTTAAATTGAAATAGAGGCCAAACTAAAAGAGATAGATAATATCGGCCGATGAAAGTTCTAAAGATATGAACCTAGAGAACATAACAGTGAAAATTTGAGAGATCTACCATTAAAAATAAAAGCTACATACGCGAAAATTGAAAAAACTTTATTGTTACGTAATTTTCTTGAAAAGCCATATATTTCGAAATTTTTTTTCATTAAACGGGAGTATGTGTCTGTGAAAACTAATAGCCGAAAGATGAAATTTCAAAATAAAGCAGCTTTTTAGAAATTGAAAGTGAAAAATTCGCTAAATGCGGCGCGTATTTCTCGCTTTCCGAGGGTGGCTCTCGATAGCTTTCCCCGATAACCTAGGGAAAACGGAAAATCATAGGAAGTGTATGAAAATTAAACCTAAAAGAGTGAACCCTTCTCACGCATAGGATTTATTTTGGTGGCAATCCGATGTAAAATAAGCGAGTGACAACGAAGTTACTTTAATCACCAAATTTTTTTAAATTTTTAAATTTTCACTTAAAAATGGTATTAGAATAGTTCGATTTCGCTCAAATTTTGTATGCCACTATTTTTTTGCATTCTAAACTTACCCTCTAAATTTGAGCAAGATCGGACGATAAATAAACACGGTCGCCAAATACGCATTTTTCGTCTCAGGCTAGCTAAATAGTCTTATCAGGTATAAAACAGGTAAATGTCTTTATTATTGCGCGTGAGCACGAGACAACGTTTAGTGCAAATTTCATCAAAATCGGCCGATAAATAAGGAAGCTATAGATACCCAAATATTTGACCTTTTAGGCGCCGCTGCGCCCTTACGAAGCGCTAATTCAAAAAAATGAACAAAACGCCTCTGAAGAAAAATATGAAAATTTGAATGCTGCAAACAGAATAGCTCTATCTTGAATAGTAAGCGAGAAAAGGCTGCCGACATAAAACGGCGGAAGAAGAATAATAATAATAATAATAATAATAATAATAAGAAAGGACAGTAGAATAATAAAAGGTTTCACAAGTGAAACTTGTGAAACCTAATAATAATAATAATAAGAAAGGACAGTAGAATAATAAAAGGTTTCACAAGTGAAACTTGTGAAACCTAATAATAAGAAAAGACAGTAGAATAATAAAAGGTTTCACAAGTGAAACTTGTGAAACCTAATAATAATAATAAGAAAAGACAGTAGAATAATAAAAGGTTTCACAAGTGAAACTTGTGAAACCTAACTAGAAACGAGCTCGTTGCTAAAGCAACGAGTAGGTTTCACAAGTTAAAGTCGAAGCAGCGAAGCTGAGATCTCCTACTCTAATACAAAATTCTTTTTCACGATCCAGATATCTGATCTTTAGTGATGGTATCCACATTGCGCAATCTACTTGCAGAAATTGTAGGTAACGGCGACTTACATTATACACATTATACTGAAGCCTACATCGCACAATATCGACTACTCTTGACCATATATTTGAAACAAGAAACATGTAGGACAATCACACTTAGTACAATCTGCACGTGTAACCTAGATCTTCAGTCCTTACTGCCCGCTTTATGTTGTTTATGTATTAACTTACGCAAGGTATTTCGCGTGTACAGATGTTTGACCTTGAATCGCCACTCTGCTGGAATAAACAATTCTCCTCGCGATGGCCTTTAGTAATGCCGCTTTCCCCAATATACAAAAGAAAGACTTGACAATGTCTCGTATTCCACAGGTAAAGCACTGTAACTGGCGATTAATTCACACACGTTTGAAGTCCTGTATAACAGCGGCGCAGTGCGAGGTATTAAGCAAGGCAAATTCACCGCGCTTCTCTAATGTGTAATGCCGACGCTCGGAGAAGATTTCTTTATAGCCTTGTTCAGCAGTAGCTCGTAGAATGTAAATTTGCTTTTTTTTTCTTTTTTTTTTTTTTGTTTTTTTTTTTTTTTGGGGGGGGGTTTGTTTTTTTTTTTTTTGGTTTTTTTTTTTTTGTTTAAGAATTCGAATGCATAATACTTTCTCAAACTCTATTTTATAGAAAGCACTTTAAATCGCGATTGAATTAATCGCGAGTTACTGCGCCTTCTCCATGGAAGAAGTCCTATATCACAGCGGTGTCGTGCAAGGTATTAAGCAAGGCAAATTGACCGCGCTTCTGAAGATATGTTTATTGCGTTGTTCATCAGTAGAGTGCCCAAAATTTGATTTTTGTTTAAGAAATCGAAATCAAAATGCTTTCTCAAACTCATGTTTTTATAATTTGTTCATACGACGAATAAAAAATACTTGAAAGTTACGCAAATAAGATATTTTTATAAAAAAATCTTTAAATTGCTCACTTTCAAATACCGGGAAACATGTTTCATAGTAAAATCGTTACGGAAAATCGTTTCGTAATGTTTTGGAAACTAAAAGACTAAAAATAAGACAGTTTTGAACATTACGTAATTTTTAAAAAACTTTAAATTGAAATAGAGGCCAAACTAAAAGAGATAGATAATATCGGCCGATGAAAGTTCTAAAGATATGAACCTAGAGAACATAACAGTGAAAATTTGAGAGATCTACCATTAAAACTAAAAGCTACATACGCGAAAATCGAAAAATATTAAATCTTACGTAATTCTCTTAAAACGTCGTATATTTCGAAAAATTTTTTCATTAAACGGGAGTATGTGTCTGTGAGAATGAATAGCCGAAAGATGAAATTTCAAAGTAAAGAGTCGGTAGATACCCTCATTCCCTATCATGCTACCAATTTTCACATCTCTACCTTCTTTAATAAGCGAGCTTTAGCTGAAACCATTTCATTAAACATTAATGAACTTTATGTGACGTTGAAAGCATCACTTTAAAGGGGGTTGTCGTGTTTAAACCTAAATAACTCGAAAACGGTAAGAGTTAGCGAAAATTTGATGGCAATGTTATGCATATAAATTTTCGCGCAGAATCGATTGCAACAATCCCCGATTCGATAAGATGAAAATTAATGGAGTTATGACGTCATTTACAAAGTATGACGTCATTCTCAGGAATTTGGTACCATGCCAATTCCCTTTTGTCAGTCGGTAGATATTTGCATTCTCTTTGATGCTACCAAATTTCATACCTCTAGCTTTATCAATAAGCGAGAGACAGGTACCTGAAGTTTTAAATTGTATTTTCAGGAAAGGCCAAACACTGAACTTTGACCGCAAATATCTCGAAAACGGTAAGAGATATCGAAAATCTGAGACCAGACCTTTTACCTTTAACTACTTTTTCACGCAGAATCGATTGCAACAATCCCCGATTCGATACGATGAAAAATAAGGGAGTTATGACGTCATTTAGAAAAGTATGACGTCATTTTCAGGAATTTGGCACCTTGCCAATTCCCTTTTGTCAGTCGGTAGATATTTGCATTCTCTTTTATGCTACCAAATTTCATACCTCTAGCTTTATCAATAAGCGAGACACAGGTACCTGAAGTTTTAAATTGTATTTTCAGGAAAGGCCAAACACTGAACTTTGACCGCAAATATCTCGAAAACGGTAAGAGATATCGAAATTCTGTTGCTGGTACATACCATTTTACTTTTTCACGCAGAATCGATTCCAACCGTCCCCGCCTCGATCCGATGAAAAATAAGGGAGATATGACGTCATTTACAAAGTATGACGTCATTTTCAGGAATTTGGCTCCATGCCAAATTCCTCTTGTCAGTCGGTAGATATTCTCAATCTCTATCATGCTACCAAATTTCACACCTCTATCTTCCTCAATAAGCGAGCTATAGGCGAAAACATTTCATGAATAATTAATGAGTGTTGATGACGTCACAAACATCACTTTAAAGGGGGTTGTCGTGTTCAAACGCAAATAACTCGAGAACCGTAAGAGTTAGCGAAAATCTGAGAACACTTTACTGGTAGGTATTTGAACGCTCTATCGAATGGAAGAAACCCGATCAAAATCCGACTGCAAATAAAGTCGCTAGACCTTGCCAAAGATTTGATTCGAAAATTTTCAATAATTTCAAAAATATTGGCAGCATGCCATTTTCATTCTAGAGGTAGATTAAGAATGTGGAAACATGTTTAGATATAAAATTTCATGCCGATATCTCATTTAATAAGAGAGATATTAACGTATGAATATTTAATTAGCTTTGATGACGTCATAGCGAATTTTCCCACGCTCATTGTGACTTTATTTATGGTCCGATTTCAAAAATTTTTCATATTCCAAATCAGACCATTAAAATCTTTCATCCTACTGTCTAAAATCTAAGATTGAAATATTTTTTTTGAAATGAAAACAATCGGGTCAAGGTCAACTTTTTCGGGGTAGAGCTACGAAATTGACGCAGTGACATAAAATCTTGCATCTCCTTTTCTGAATCGAATGCTGAAAATTTCATTCCAATCGGACAAATAATAAGGAAGATATAGCGATTCAAAATTTTGGCGTCGTAGGTGGCGCTGCGCGCTTATAAGCGGTAATTTAGAAAATTAAAAAAATCAAATCTTGAAAATTTAATTTCGAATCGAACACTGTAAACAGAATAGTAATATCTTTAATAATGAGTGATTTCTGAGCCGTCACAAAAAAAAAAACGGATGAAGAATAATAATAATAACTAGAAACGAGCTCGTTGCTAAAGCAACGAGTAGGTTTCACAAGTTAAAGTCGAAGCAGCGAAGCTGAGATCTCCTACTCTAATACAAATTTCTTTTTCACGATCCAGATATCTGATCTTTAGTGATGGTATCCACATTGCGCAATCTACTTGCAGAAATTGTAGGTAACGGCGACTTACATTATACACATTATACTGAAGCCTACATCGCACAATATCGACTACTCTTGACCATATATTTGAAACAAGAAACATGTAGGACGGTGCTATGCGAACGGTGTCATAGAGTTTTAGCGGTTTCAGGTCTCGAGCGCTGCGATTGTAATAATGCGCTTGTTTCTGTTTCAAGTCGGATATTTGTTTTCCTTGCGAATTTTGATCATACACTTTCGGTTTCAGCAAACTTGACTTTGTCGGTAGAAGTGTTCTGGTTCTTCTGTTCATAAGGCGCTGTGATGGACTCGTGTCCATACCTTGAGTCGGGGTATTCCGAAAGTCCAGTAAGGCTAAATATGGATCGGCGTTAGCCTTTACTGCGCGTTTCATCAGTCTTTTCGCCATTTTTACGGCTTGCTCAGCCTTGCCATTGCTTTGAGGGTAGGTAGGTGAGCTTGTTACGTGTTTGAATTCCCATGTCTTGCAGAATTCGGAGAAACTGTCGGAGCTGAACTGAGGTCCATTGTCCGAGACCAGAACATCCGGTATGCCGTATCTAGCGAAATGAACACGCAATTTCGAGACGACGGTGGCGGAAGTTGCACGGTTAAGGCGATCAATTTCCCAGAAGTTGGAAAAATAATCCACGGTCACAAGGTAGTCCTTCCCGTTTAGTGAGAATAAGTCGCACGCAATCTTCGCCCAAGGTCTGTTTGGTACGTCATGCGAAATTAAGGTCTCTTTACACGGTTTAGTATCCAGTGATCGGCAGATACCGCATCCACTGATGAAATCCTTCGCTTCGGCGTTCATGCCTGGCCAATATAGGATTTCTCGGGCTCGACGTAGACATCCTTCGGTACCGATATGCGACCGATGGATTTTGCGCAACATGTCCTGTCGCATGCTGGCCGGTATAACAACTCGGTCTCCGCGGAAGATGATTCCATCTTGAACGACTAGTTCATCGCGGATGTTAAAGTACGGCTTTGCTACGGTCGGAACTTCATTTACAGAGTTCAGCCATCCGTTGAGAATAACTCGAGTGAGTTCCTTTAGAGACTCATCCTTCTGGGTCTCATCTGTGATCTCATGTAGGCGTTCTTCAGTCATGGGGAGTAACTGAGTGAGATGCACAGTTTCTTCGGGTAATGCACCAGTTCTATCATCATTGTTCAGATAGGCTCTACTGAGCGTGTCGGCTAAAAACATTAGTTTTCCTGGGTGGTATTCTAGATGAAGTGAGTATTTCTGAAGACGGAGAAGTAATCTTTGTAGTCTTTTTGGTGCGACATGTAGAGGCTTTTTAAGAATTATCTCTAGCGGTTTGTGGTCACTTTGTACTTTTACGTCGCGGCCATATGTGTATTGGTGGAACTTCTCCAGTCCAAATACCACTGCTACGAGCTCTTTCTCTATTTGCGCGTATCGAGTTTCAGCATCGGTAAGCGCACGGCTTGCGAAAGCTATCGGTCTTCCTTCCTGTAGAATCGCTGCTCCCAAGCCAGTTTCTGAGGAGTCACATTGTAAGGTTAGCTCCTTACTCGGGTCGTAGTAGCTCAGTACCGGTTCAGACATGACAAGTCGTTTGATTTCATCAACGGCTCGATCATGAGTTTCATGCCAGCTCCAGGCATTTTCTTTCAGAATGAGTTTCCTTAGTGGCTCGCAGAGATCGCTTAAGCTGGGTAAGAATTTGCTCAGATAGTTCACAAAGCCTAAGAATCGGCGGACACCGGCTACATCAGTCGGATTAGGCATTTCTTTTACTGCCTTAACCTTCTCTGGATCGGGCTTAAGTCCTTCCGCAGTGATCAGATGTCCGATGAATCTGACTTCCTTCTCGCGGAGTCTAAGCTTTTCTTTGTTTAGTACGAGTCCTCGTTCGCGACATCGTTTTATCAATGCTTTCAATTTCTCATCGTGATCCAGAACAGCTTCTTCTTCCGTCTCACCTTCTCCATAGACGAGTATGTCATCAATGACACTAGTCACGCCAGGTAGTCCTTCTACGGCTTGATCTTGGCGTCTCTGGTACTCATCTGGAGCAGTCGATATTCCGAATGGCATCCTGCACCACCTGTAGCGGCCATACGGTGTGTTGAAGGTGGTAAGAAGCGAGCTCTCTTTGTCCAACTCGACGTGCCAGAATCTATTCTGTGCGTCCAGCACGCTGAACACTTTAGCACGAGATAAGTTCGGCAGAACGTCGTCAATGGTTGGCAACGGATAGTGGCTCCTTTTGAGCGCTCTATTTAAGTCCTTCGGGTCAATGCATATACGAACTTTCTTCGGTTTGACTACCATGAGGCAGCTCGACACCCATGGTGTAGGTTCAGTTACCGGAGCTATAATGTTCAATGACTCGAGGCGGCTCAGCTCTTTCTTTAAAAGAGGCTTCAAAGCGATTGGTACCCTCCTCGGTGGATGTACCACAGGCTCCACATTTTCGTCAATGACAAGGTGGTATTTTCCTTCGAAACGTCCCACACCTTCGAAGACATCTGGGTAGTCAGCCATAAGTTGCTCCTTAGCAATTGGCATGTACTGACCTACAGACAGAATGTTCTCTTCCTTCCATTCTAGAAGTCGCATATCTTGTAATGTGCGATTCCCTAACAGAGGATTAATACAGTTCTCGTTGATTACGATGAACTCGGTTGCGTAAGTAATACCATTTTTCGGATTCGTGACATCTACTTGTACCTTGCCTTTCGGTTTCATGGTAGAACCATTGTACATTTTCAAGTCATTTGTCGGCTTGGGTGACGGCATGTTACCTAAGAGTTTACTCGGTATTATGTTGCAAGTCGCACCCGTGTCCAACTGGAACTTGACTTCCTGTCCTTGTATCAGCATTGTTGCATAAACTTTGTTTGATACGACATGAGCACTGTGCTGCTCTTCTGGTGACATCACGTTATATGTGTAGTAGTCGTCATCACTGTCGTCAGTGATATCAGCGAGCTCGAGTTTATGTACTACTTTCTTTTGACCCTTCGGCTGTGGCTGTGAAGATTTATGTTTCGGAAACGACTTCTTTTTCAGGCTTTCGCACATTGACTGAAAGTGATTGAAGTTGTGACATTTATTACACTCCTTGCCATACGCAGGACAACAGTCTTTCTTAAATTGGTGAGTTTTTGCCGCAGAACTTACAGACTTTGCCCGTTATCCCTCCTGTAGCAGGCTTATGCTTAGAACCTTTCGCTTTAGTAACCTTGTTTACCTCGGTTTTGCTACACGCAGAGGCACCACCATCCAGAATACTTATGCCTTGCTTTGTTATCTCAGATGCACGACAAATGTCGACACACTTATCGAGTGTAAGGTCGGGAGTTCTGAGAAGTCGTTCACGCAAAGTGGAGTCCAAAAGTCCACACACAACTCGATCACGTACTAATGAGTCGACAAGATCACCATAGTTGCACTTCGCAGCTAATGTTCTTGTGTCCGTGATAAAAGTTTCGATAGTTTCTCCCGGCTCCTGCTTTCTCATGTTGAAACGGAAACGTTCCACTATTTCATTCTTTTTGGGCCTACAATAATCGTCAAAGGCATCTAACACTTGTTTAATTGTTCGATCTTTCTCCTCAGCTTTCTCGTGTTTCAGTGTTACGTAGATTTCTCGACCTTCGCTACCAATGAGATATTTCAACATTTGTACTTTTACCGTTTCTTCTTTGTCGGCCATAGTAAGTGCGTCATATAGTTCAAATTCCTCCCTCCATTTGACCCAGTTTTCACTTATGTTCGTAGTATTGAATTTTATTTTGCTCGGAGGCTGTAACTTGTCGAACGACATTTTTTTTTTTTTTTTTTTTTTTTCTTTTCGTCGAACGCGCAACGTGGTTTTCTTCAATCAGAGGAATATGCAACAGTATGCTATATTCGAGGGAAAATGGTCACACTCTTTACCAATTTTACCCTTCAGAGTCACTTCTGACACCATGTAACAGTGTGTGTATATGGTCAGTCGACCAACACATAAGATTGCGTGTCTGAGAATTCACAACAGGAGGCTGCCATTGATTTGAATGAATCATTCGGATTTATTTTGACTGAAGTGACAAAACGAATAAACACATTTTGAGTAAAGTGACAAAACGAATAAACACATGTTACACTTAGTACAATCTGCACGTGTAACCTAGATCTTCAGTCCTTACTGCCCGCTTTATGTTGTTTATTTATTAACTTACGCAAGGTATTTCGCGTGTACAGATGTTTGACCTTGAATCGCTTCTCTGCTGGAATAAACAATTCTCCTCGCGATGAACTTACGCAAGTTATTTCGCGTGTACAGATGTTTGACCTTGAATCGCCACTCTGCTGGAATAAACAATTCTCCTCGCGATGGCCTTTAGTAATGCCGCTTTCCCCAATATACAAAAGAAAGACTTGACAATGTCTCGTATTCCACAGGTAAAGCACTGTAACTGGCGATTAATTCACACACTTTTGAAGTCCTGTATAACAGCGGCGCAGTGCGAGGTATTAAGCAAGGCAAATTCACCGCGCTTCTCTAATGTGTAATGCCGACGCTCGGAGAAGATTTCTTTATAGCCTTGTTCAGCAGTAGCTCGTAGAATGTAAATTTGCTTTTTTTTTTTTTTTCTTTTTTTTTTTTTTTCTTTTTTTTTTGGGTTATTTTTTGTTTTTGGGTGTGGGGGGGGTTTGGTTTTTTTATTTTTTGTTTTTTTTTTTGTTTAAGAATTCGAATGCATAATACTTTCTCAAACTCTATTTTATAGAAAGCACTTTAAATCGCGATTGAATTAATCGCGAGTTACTGCGCCTTGTCCATGGAAGAAGTCCTATATCACAGCGGTGTCGTGCAAGGTATTAAGCAAGGCAAATTGACCGCGCTTCTGAAGATATGTTTATTGCGTTGTTCATCAGTAGAGTGCCCAAAATTTGATTTTTGTTTAAGAAATCGAAATCAAAATGCTTTCTCAAACTCTTGTTTTTATAATTTGTTCATACGACGAATAAAAAATACTTGAAAGTTACGCAAGTAAGATATTTTTATAAAAAAATCTTTAAATTGCTCACTTTCAAATACCGGGAAACATGTTTCATAGTAAAATCGTTACGGAAAATCGTTTCGTAATGTTTTGGAAACTAAAAGACTAAAAATAAGACAGTTTTGAACATTACGTAATTTTTAAAAAACTTTAAATTGAAATAGAGGCCAAACTAAAAGAGATAGATAATATCGGCCGATGAAAGTTCTAAAGATATGAACCTAGAGAACATAACAGTGAAAATTTGAGAGATCTACCATTAAAACTAAAAGCTACATACGCGAAAATCGAGAAATATGAAATCTTACGTAATTCTCTTAAAACGTCGTATATTTCGAAAAATTTTTTCATTAAACGGGAGTATGTGTCTGTGAGAATGAATAGCCGAAAGATGAAATTTCAAAGTAAAGAGTCGGTAGATACCCTCATTCCCTATCATGCTACCAATTTTCACATCTCTACCTTTTTTAATAAGCGAGCTTTAGCTGAAACCATTTCATTAAACATTAATGAACTTTATGTGACGTTGAAAGCATCACTTTAAAGGGGGTTGTCGTGTTTAAACCTAAATAACTCGAAAACGGTAAGAGTTAGCGAAAATTTGATGGCAATGTTATGCATATAAATTTTCGCGCAGAATCGATTGCAACAATCCCCGATTCGATAAGATGAAAATTAATGGAGTTATGACGTCATTTACAAAGTATGACGTCATTTTCAGGAATTTGGTACCATGCCAATTCCCTTTTGTCAGTCGGTAGATATTTGCATTCTCTTTTATGCTACCAAATTTCATACCTCTAGCTTTATCAATAAGCGAGACACAGGTACCTGAAGTTTTAAATTGTATTTTCAGGAAAGGCCAAACACTGAACTTTGACCGCAAATATCTCGAAAACGGTAAGAGATATCGAAATTCTGTTGCTGGTATTTACCATTTTACTTTTTCACGCAGAATCGATTCCAACCGTCCCCGCCTCGATCCGATGAAAAATAAGGGAGATATGACGTCATTTACAAAGTATGACGTCATTTTCAGGAATTTGGTACCATGCCAATTCTCTTTTGTCAGTCGGTAGATATTTGCATTTTCTTTTATGCTACCAAATTTCATACCTCTAGCTTTATCAATAAGTGAGACACAGGTACCTGAAGTTTTAAATTGTATTTTCAGGAAAGGCCAAACACTGAACTTTGACCGCAAATATCTCGAAAACGGTAAGAGATATCGAAAATCTGAGACCAGACCTTTCTCCTTTAACTACTTTTTCACGCAGAATCGATTGCAACAATCCCCGATTCGATACGATGAAAAATAAGGGAGTTATGACGTCATTTAGAAAAGTATGACGTCATTTTCAGGAATTTGGCACCTTGCCAATTCCCTTTTGTCAGTCGGTAGATATTTGCATTCTCTTTTATGCTACCAAATTTCATACCTCTAGCTTTATCAATAAGCGAGACACAGGTACCTGAAGTTTTTAAATTGTATTTTCAGGAAAGGCCAAACACTGAACTTTGACCGCAAATATCTCGAAAACGGTAAGAGATATCGAAATTCTGTTGCTGGTATTTACCATTTTACTTTTTCACGCAGAATCGATTCCAACCGTCCCCGCCTCGATCCGATGAAAAATAAGGGAGATATGACGTCATTTACAAAGTATGACGTCATTTTCAGGAATTTGGCTCCATGCCAAATTCCTCTTGTCAGTCGGTAGATATTCTCAATCTCTATCATGCTACCAAATTTCACACCTCTATCTTCCTCAATAAGCGAGCTATAGGCGAAAACATTTCATGAATAATTAATGAGTGTTGATGACGTCACAAACATCACTTTAAAGGGGGTTGTCGTGTTCAAACGCAAATAACTCGAGAACCGTAAGAGTTAGCGAAAATCTGAGAACACTTTACTGGTAGGTATTTGAACGCTCTATCGAATGGAAGAAACCCGATCAAAATCCGACTGCAAATAAAGTCGCTAGACCTTGCCAAAGATTTGATTCGAAAATTTTCAATAATTTCAAAAATATTGGCAGCATGCCATTTTCATTCTAGAGGTAGATTAAGAATGTGGAAACATGTTTAGATATAAAATTTCATGCCGATATCTCATTTAATAAGAGAGATATTAACGTATGAATATTTAATTAGCTTTGATGACGTCATAGCGAATTTTCCCACGCTCATTGTGACTTTATTTATGGTCCGATTTCAAAAATTTTTCATATTCCAAATCAGACCATTAAAATCTTTCATCCTACTGTCTAAAATCTAAGATTGAAATATTTTTTTTGAAATGAAAACAATCGGGTCAAGGTCAACTTTTTCGAGGTAGAGCTACGAAATTGACGCAGTGACATAAAATCTTGCATCTCCTTTTCTGAATCGAATGCTGAAAATTTCATTCCAATCGGACAAATAATAAGGAAGATATAGCGATTCAAAATTTTGGCGTCGTAGGTGGCGCTGCGCGCTTATAAGCGGTAATTTAGAAAATTAAAAAAATCAAATCTTGAAAATTTAATTTCGAATCGAACACTGAAAACAGAATAGTAATATCTTTAATAATGAGTGATTTCTGAGCCGTCACAAAAAAAAAAAACGGATGAAGAATAATAATAATAATAATAATAAGAAAAGACAGTAGAATAATAAAAGGTTTCACAAGTGAAACTTGTGAAACCTAATAATAACTAGAAACGAGCTCGTTGCTAAAGCAACGAGTAGGTTTCACAAGTTAAAGTCGAAGCAGCGAAGCTGAGATCTCCTACTCTAATACAAAATTCTTTTTCACGATCCAGATATCTGATCTTTAGTGATGGTATCCACATTGCGCAATCTACTTGCAGAAATTGTAGGTAACGGCGACTTACATTATACACATTATACTGAAGCCTACATCGCACAATATCGACTACTCTTGACCATATATTTGAAACAAGAAACATGTAGGACAATCACACTTAGTACAATCTGCACGTGTAACCTAGATCTTCAGTCCTTACTGCCCGCTTTATGTTGTTTATTTATTAACTTACGCAAGGTATTTCGCGTGTACAGATGTTTGACCTTGAATCGCTTCTCTGCTGGAATAAACAATTCTCCTCGCGATGAACTTACGCAAGTTATTTTGCGTGTACAGATGTTTGACCTTGAATCGCCACTCTGCTGGAATAAACAATTCTCCTCGCGATGGCCTTTAGTAATGCCGCTTTCCCCAATATACAAAAGAAAGACTTGACAATGTCTCGTATTCCACAGGTAAAGCACTGTAACTGGCGATTAATTCACACACGTTTGAAGTCCTGTATAACAGCGGCGCAGTGCGAGGTATTAAGCAAGGCAAATTCACCGCGCTTCTCTAATGTGTAATGCCGACGCTCGGAGAAGATTTCTTTATAGCCTTGTTCAGCAGTAGCTCGTAGAATGTAAATTTGCTTTTTTTTTCTTTTTTTTTTTTTTGTTTGTTTTTTTTGGGGGGGGGGGTTGGTTTTTTTATTTTTTGGTTTTTTTTTTTGTTTAAGAATTCGAATGCATAATACTTTCTCAAACTCTATTTTATAGAAAGCACTTTAAATCGCGATTGAATTAATCGCGAGTTACTGCGCCTTGTCCATGGAAGAAGTCCTATATCACAGCGGTGTCGTGCAAGGTATTAAGCAAGGCAAATTGACCGCGCTTCTGAAGATATGTTTATTGCGTTGTTCATCAGTAGAGTGCCCAAAATTTGATTTTTGTTTAAGAAATCGAAATCAAAATGCTTTCTCAAACTCTTGTTTTTATAATTTGTTCATACGACGAATAAAAAATACTTGAAAGTTACGCAAGTAAGATATTTTTATAAAAAAATCTTTAAATTGCTCACTTTCAAATACCGGGAAACATGCTTCATAGTAAAATCGTTACGGAAAATCGTTTCGTAATGTTTTGGAAACTAAAAGACTAAAAATAAGACAGTTTTGAACATTACGTAATTTTTAAAAAACTTTAAATTGAAATAGAGGCCAAACTAAAAGAGATAGATAATATCGGCCGATGAAAGTTCTAAAGATATGAACCTAGAGAACATAACAGTGAAAATTTGAGAGATCTACCATTAAAACTAAAAGCTACATACGCGAAAATCGAAAAATATTAAATCTTACGTAATTCTCTTAAAACGTCGTATATTTCGAAAAAATTTTTCATTAAACGGGAGTATGTGTCTGTGAGAATGAATAGCCGAAAGATGAAATTTCAAAGTAAAGAGTCGGTAGATACCCTCATTCCCTATCATGCTACCAATTTTCACATCTCTACCTTCTTTAATAAGCGAGCTTTAGCTGAAACCATTTCATTAAACATTAATGAACTTTATGTGACGTTGAAAGCATCACTTTAAAGGGGGTTGTCGTGTTTAAACCTAAATAACTCGGAAACGGTAAGAGTTAGCGAAAATTTGATGGCAATGTTATGCATATAAATTTTCGCGCAGAATCGATTGCAACAATCCCCGATTCGATAAGATGAAAATTAATGGAGTTATGACGTCATTTACAAAGTATGACGTCATTTTCAGGAATTTGGTACCATGCCAATTCCCTTTTGTCAGTCGGTAGATATTTGCATTCTCTTTTATGCTACCAAATTTCATACCTCTAGCTTTATCAATAAGCGAGACACAGGTACCTGAAGTTTTAAATTGTATTTTCAGGAAAGGCCAAACACTGAACTTTGACCGCAAATATCTCGAAAACGGTAAGAGATATCGAAATTTTTACCATTTTACTTTTTCACGCAGAATCGATTCCAACCGTCCCCGCCTCGATCCGATGAAAAATAAGGGAGATATGACGTCACTTACAAAGTATGACGTCATTTTCAGGAATTTGGCTCCATGCCAAATTCCTCTTGTCAGTCGGTAGATATTCTCAATCTCTATCATGCTACCAAATTTCACACCTCTATCTTCCTCAATAAGCGAGCTATAGGCGAAAACATTTCATGAATAATTAATGAGTGTTGATGACGTCACAAACATCACTTTAAAGGGGGTTGTCGTGTTCAAACGCAAATAACTCGAGAACCGTAAGAGTTAGCGAAAATCTGAGAACACTTTGCTGGTAGGTATTTGAACGCTCTATCGAATGGAAGAAACCCGATCAAAATCCGACTGCAAATAAAGTCGCTAGACCTTGCCAAAGATTTGATTCGAAAATTTTCAATAATTTCAAAAATATTGGCAGCATGCCATTTTCATTCTAGAGGTAGATTAAGAATGTGGAAACATGTTTAGATATAAAATTTCATGCCGATATCTCATTTAATAAGAGAGATATTAACGTATGAATATTTAATTAGCTTTGATGACGTCATAGCGAATTTTCCCACGCTCATTGTGACTTTATTTATGGTCCGATTTCAAAAATTTTTCATATTCCAAATCAGACCATTAAAATCTTTCATCCTACTGTCTAAAATCTAAGATTGAAATATTTTTTTTGAAATGAAAACAATCGGGTCAAGGTCAACTTTTTCGGGGTAGAGCTACGAAATTGACGCAGTGACATAAAATCTTGCATCTCCTTTTCTGAATCGAATGCTGAAAATTTCATTCCAATCGGACAAATAATAAGGAAGATATAGCGATTCAAAATTTTGGCGTCGTAGGTGGCGCTGCGCGCTTATAAGCGGTAATTTAGAAAATAAAAAAAATCAAATCTTGAAAATTTAATTTCGAATCGAACACTGAAAACAGAATAGTAATATCTTTAATAATGAGTGATTTCTGAGCCGTCACAAAAAAAAAAACGGATGAAGAATAATAATAATAACTAGAAACGAGCTCGTTGCTAAAGCAACGAGTAGGTTTCACAAGTTAAAGTCGAAGCAGCGAAGCTGAGATCTCCTACTCTAATACAAAATTCTTTTTCACGATCCAGATATCTGATCTTTAGTGATGGTATCCACATTGCGCAATCTACTTGCAGAAATTGTAGGTAACGGCGACTTACATTATACACATTATACTGAAGCCTACATCGCACAATATCGACTACTCTTGACCATATATTTGAAACAAGAATCTGCACGTGTAACCTAGATCTTCAGTCCTTACTGCCCGCTTTATGTTGTTTATTTATTAACTTACGCAAGGTATTTCGCGTGTACAGATGTTTGACCTTGAATCGCTTCTCTGCTGGAATAAACAATTCTCCTCGCGATGAACTTACGCAAGTTATTTCGCGTGTACAGATGTTTGACCTTGAATCGCCACTCTGCTGGAATAAACAATTCTCCTCGCGATGGCCTTTAGTAATGCCGCTTTCCCCAATATACAAAACAAAGACTTGTCAATGTCTCGTATTCCACAGGTAAAGCACTGTAACTGGCGATTAATTCACACACGTTTGAAGTCCTGTATAACAGCGGCGCAGTGCGAGGTATTAAGCAAGGCAAATTCACCGCGCTTCTCTAATGTGTAATGCCGACGCTCGGAGAAGATTTCTTTATAGCCTTGTTCAGCAGTAGCTCGTAGAATGTAAATTTGCTCTTTTTTTTCTTTTTTTTTTTTTTTTTTGTTTTTTTTTTTTTGGGGGGGGGGTGGTTTTTTTATTTTTTGGGGTTTTTTTTTGTTTAAGAATTCGAATGCATAATACTTTCTCAAACTCTATTTTATAGAAAGCACTTTAAATCGCGATTGAATTAATCGCGAGTTACTGCGCCTTGTCCATGGAAGAAGTCCTATATCACAGCGGTGTCGTGCAAGGTATTAAGCAAGGCAAATTGACCGCGCTTCTGAAGATATGTTTATTGCGTTGTTCATCAGTAGAGTGCCCAAAATTTGATTTTTGTTTAAGAAATCGAAATCAAAATGCTTTCTCAAACTCTTGTTTTTATAATTTGTTCATACGACGAATAAAAAATACTTGAAAGTTACGCAAGTAAGATATTTTTATAAAAAAATCTTTAAATTGCTCACTTTCAAATACCGGGAAACATGTTTCATAGTAAAATCGTTACGGAAAATCGTTTCGTAATGTTTTGGAAAACTAAAAAGACTAAAAATAAGACAGTTTTGAACATTACGTAATTTTTAAAAAACTTTAAATTGAAATAGAGGCCAAACTAAAAGAGATAGATAATATCGGCCGATGAAAAGTTCTAAAGATATGAACCTAGAGAACATAACAGTGAAAATTTGAGAGATCTACCATTAAAACTAAAAGCTACATACGCGAAAATCGAAAAATATTAAATCTTACGTAATTCTCTTTAAAAACGTCGTATATTTCGAAAAAATTTTTCATTAAACGGGAGTATGTGTCTGTGAGAATGAATAGCCGAAAGATGAAATTTCAAAGTAAAGAGTCGGGTAGATACCCTCATTCCCTATCATGCTACCAATTTTCACATCTCTACCTTCTTTAATAAGCGAGCTTTAGCTGAAACCATTTCATTAAACATTAATGAACTTTATGTGACGTTGAAAAGCATCACTTTAAAGGGGGTTGTCGTGTTTAAACCTAAATAACTCGAAAACGGTAAGAGTTAGCGAAAATTTGATGGCAATGTTATGCATATAAATTTTCGCGCAGAATCGATTGCAACAATCCCCGATTCGATAAGATGAAAATTAATGGAGTTATGACGTCATTTACAAAGTATGACGTCATTTTCAGGAATTTGGTACCATGCCAATTCCCTTTTGTCAGTCGGTAGATATTTGCATTCTCTTTTATGCTACCAAATCTCATACCTCTAGCTTTATCAATAAGCGAAACACAGGTACCTGAAGTTTTAAATTGTATTTTCAGGAAAGGCCAAACACTGAACTTTGACCGCAAATATCTCGAAAACGGTAAGAGATATCGAAAATCTGAGACCAGACCTTGGTCCTTTAACTACTTTTTCACGCAGAATCGATTGCAACAATCCCCGATTCGATACGATGAAAAATAAGGGAGTTATGACGTCATTTAGAAAAGTATGACGTCATTTTCAGGAATTTGGCACCTTGCCAATTCCCTTTTGTCAGTCGGTAGATATTTGCATTCTCTTTTATGCTACCAAATTTCATACCTCTAGCTTTATCAATAAGCGAGACACAGGTACCTGAAGTTTTAAATTGTATTTTCAGGAAAGGCCAAACACTGAACTTTGACCGCAAATATCTCGAAAACGGTAAGAGATATCGAAATTCTGTTGTTTGTATTTACCATTTTACTTTTTCACGCAGAATCGATTCCAACCGTCCCCGCCTCGATCCGATGAAAAATAAGGGAGATATGACGTCATTTACAAAGTATGACGTCATTTTCAGGAATTTGGCTCCATGCCAAATTCCTCTTGTCAGTCGGTAGATATTCTCAATCTCTATCATGCTACCAAATTTCACACCTCTATCTTCCTCAATAAGCGAGCTATAGGCGAAAACATTTTATGAATAATTAATGAGTGTTGATGACGTCACAAACATCACTTTAAAGGGGGTTGTCGTGTTCAAACGCAAATAACTCGAGAACCGTAAGAGTTAGCGAAAATCTGAGAACACTCTACTGGTAGGTATTTGAACGCTCTATCGAATGGAAGAAACCCGATCAAAATCCGATTGCAAATAAAGTCGCTAGACCTTGCCAAAGATTTGATTCGAAAATTTTCAATAATTTCAAAAATATTGGCAGCATGCCATGTTCATTCTAGAAGTAGATTAAGAATGTGGAAACATGTTTAGATATAAAATTTCATGCCGATATCTCATTTAATAAGAGAGATATTAACGTATGAATATTTAATTAGCTTTGATGACGTCATAGCGAATTTTCCCACGCTCATTGTGACTTTATTTATGGTCCGATTTCAAAAATTTTTCATATTCCAAATCAGACCATTAAAATCTTTCATCCTACTGTCTAAAATCTAAGATTGAAATATTTTTTTTGAAATGAAAACAATCGGGTCAAGGTCAACTTTTTCGGGGTAGAGCTACGAAATTGACGCAGTGACATAAAATCTTGCATCTCCTTTTCTGAATCGAATGCTGAAAATTTCATTCCAATCGGATAAATAATAAGGAAGATATAGCGATTCAAAATTTTGGCGTCGTAGGTGGCGCTGCGCGCTTATAAGCGGTAATTTAGAAAATTAAAAAAATCAAATCTTGAAAATTTAATTTCGAATCGAACACTGAAAACAGAATAGTAATATCTTTAATAATGAGTGATTTCTGAGCCGTCACAAAAAAAAAAACGGATGAAGAATAATAATAATAATAATAAATAAGAAAAGACAGTAGAATAATAAAAGGTTTCACAAGTGAAACTTGTGAAACCTAATAAGAAAAGACAGTAGAATAATAAAAGGTTTCACAAGTGAAACTTGTGAAACCTAATAACTAGAAACGAGCTCGTTGCTAAAGCAACGAGTAGGTTTCACAAGTTAAAGTCGAAGCAGCGAAGCTGAGATCTCCTACTCTAATACAAAATTCTTTTTCACGATCCAGATATCTGATCTTTAGTGATGGTATCCACATTGCGCAATCTACTTGCAGAAATTGTAGGTAACGGCGACTTACATTATACACATTATACTGAAGCCTACATCGCACAATATCGACTACTCTTGACCATATATTTGAAACAAGAAACATGTAGGACAATCACACTTAGTACAATCTGCACGTGTAACCTAGATCTTCAGTCCTTACTGCCCGCTTTATGTTGTTTATTTATTAACTTACGCAAGGTATTTCGCGTGTACAGATGTTTGACCTTGAATCGCTTCTCTGCTGGAATAAACAATTCTCCTCGCGATGAACTTACGCAAGTTATTTCGCGTGTACAGATGTTTGACCTTGAATCGCCACTCTGCTGGAATAAACAATTCTCCTCGCGATGGCCTTTAGTAATGCCGCTTTCCCCAATATACAAAAGAAAGACTTGACAATGTCTCGTATTCCACAGGTAAAGCACTGTAACTGGCGATTAATTCACACACGTTTGAAGTCCTGTATAACAGCGGCGCAGTGCGAGGTACAGTACAGCCTACGCGGATTACACATTTTCCGCTCTGCCGCCGCGGACAGTTTAAGTTTATAGTGGAAAATCACCGCAACCGTTGCGGTGATTTTTCGCGGCGAACCACCGCAATCTATCTCTCTTTCCATATCCGAGAGCCATGGCAAATGCTCTGACCCGTACTTAACCATCGCAATCGCCGCAACCCACCGCAATCCCACCGCGACCCATCGCAATCGTCGAGTCTGGTATTAAAATCATCGCTACTCAATGCAATTATTAGGCTTTGTATTAATTTGAAAATTTAGACATTGATTATTGTAAACTTATTTATAACATAGTTTGCAAAAAATAAATATTTTAAACTTTCAATTTAACATTGTATTGATATGCGATATCGTCATGTCTTTTTATCGCCGTATATCATGGAAATTGCATGTATAGCAATGCCCTCATTTGCATTTTCTTATAGAAGCACATAAATAAGAGCACTTTTTATCAGGGAAGCTTGCTTTTAAATATATATATTTATTGTTAGCGGAGACCATATGTTGCACAGAAGGCCCCGCCTTATAACACCAGAGACAAAGAGTCCCTGTATACACCATTATATAAGATGTCCCAGTGCCAGTATATACAATCTCCTCCATGCCAGTACATATACAATCTTCCCCGTGCCTCTATATACCTTTATATATGTCTCTGATAACACTTTGATGACTCAGGGGCGGATCCAGCCGGGGGGCACGGGGGCACGTGCCCATCCCCCCCCCCCGGCAGTGCCCGCCGAAGGGGGCACCATAGTCTGTTTAAGGACCTATTTTACTGCATTTCTGTCTAAAAAATCGTTGACTCGCTTCACTCGCGATCAATTTCATGATAAATCTCCCATGATCCCCGTTTATGATCCATAATATTTTCCAGAGGGAAGCGAAATATATGTGCAATCCAAATTAATATCCAGCGCACAAATGTTCGGTCACTTGGCCTCAGGCGAGTGAAACCGTATGGCTACTTGTACATCGTATAGCAAATGTTACAAATGTTTGAAGCTACGAGCTGTACAAGATGGATTTTACTTATCCATACTATTTTACTCAAATACGTCTTGTACATCGTGTAGCTTCAGTACAAATTTTTGAAACGCTTGTACTGAAGCTACGCGATGTACAGGATGGATTTCACTTATAGCCATTTCTAGAATAGTTTATTTTCACAACGTATTTTGTATCTCCAAAAGTCTCAAATACAGGAGCTCCCGTGGAGGGGGACTTTGCACCTTGTTCCCCCTACCAAAGATCTACCCTACATCCACCGGGGACCTATAGGCAGTCCTTAGACCCTGTGCCGAGTTTTACGCCTCCTCCAACTGAAAATCTGGGTCCATGCCTGATAAAATTTCTGTGAATTAGAACAAAAGGGGCCTAATATGGCACACACGATTTTGCAAGATTTTGTCATATCTTCTCAGGAAAACCCCATCCCCACCTATGGGAGAGAAGGAGGGGTGAACATGATATTTTTTATCGAAAATATTATGACAGTTTTCTTCCGATTTCAGAGTTTTTGCGGAATATTTGAAGTCAAGAAAATGTTGATGAATAATGCAAAAAATAACGCCAGATTGCACCATTTTGCCTCATTTTTGCAAAATTTTCTCGGGGAAGCCCCCCGAACCCCCACCTATGGGAGGGGTGGAGCCCTCCCCATTCGGCCCTTCGGGCCTCAATTGTGAGGTCCCCCCGGCACATGAAGTTCTAGATCCGCCCCTGAGACTCCTGTGCAAATCGTATACGTACTGTTTCTCTGAGCAACGAGTCAAAATTCATCCAAAGGAGTAAAATTTCAATAAACGGATATTCGTCAAAATTAACATTTTATGTGTCATATTCATTACGTTTTTTGTTACACTATCTTTAATTTCAAAATATTTTCCCAAGAATGACATATACTAAAGTTTTATAAATCGGCATACATCAACTGTAATTTACTCAAATATAATGGTGGCACTCTTGATATGATATAAAGATTCTGTTGATGTATTTCCTACGTGTATAACTTTCCCTTATTTTCAGTTTAGCTCGCATTATAGCACTGAATCTAGACTCTTATCCAATCCATCATAAGTGAGATATGAGACTCACATTTCTATTGTAATGCAGTTCATATCTTTACTTACGACAAACTGGTAATACCCTGTTGGGGATAAATTTAAAATCATGAAAATAATAGCAATGTTTCGGATGCAAGTATTTAACGTCGAGGACAGTTAGAAATTTTATTATTCCTCTCCCCAAATTGTAATATCTCGCTCTTTATCTCTTAAAACTTTGAAGTGTCCGACCCCTTTCCTTTACTTAATTCAGGTATGTTGCCAATGGTAACTACCACCCAATACCTGTGTGTAAAACCCCCAAGGGTTTCGCTTCCCCTGTCAACAACCTTTCCGCTTCGCAATGACTCGAGGTACATTCGTCTCGCTGCGGGTATCCGGGTATTCTCCAACATGCAGTGACTTCGGCGATCAGGTAGCACGTCCCCAAGTGTAATCACATGACCTGACCGTACTGCCAAAAAGTGTGGTAATCTTTATTCAAGAGTTTGTAACAATTCACTCCCGGTCTACGGCATCAATTTCAGTTTTGAGTTTAATAGTTAGATGCAGGTTATGTCATTAATCTGTGATTCTCATCCTTAAAACTTGGAATGTTTATACAAATTGTCAGATATACCAGAGACATATATGCTTTGAAAGTATATATGTCTCTGGGTATATGTTCTACATAAAGTACATATGTCTCTTAACATATGCATATTTAATATGAACTTGTTAATATTATAAAAAGTTAAGAACCTATACGTAAATACTATCTATGTATTTTCAGGAAGAGATGGCCCTGAATCTGCTAGTTGGCGTCTGCCGACCGTTGCCACTGTTTTCTATATTTTTCATCTTATGTTCCCCTATTCTTGATGTCGGACTGGTTAAATTACCTAATTTGCATCATATTTGTTGGGGATAAGTCTCGGGATTTATCACCGCTGTCTACGAAGAATCCGATATTTTGAATCTCATTTTTGCAAAGCGCGGTCATATAAAATTCGAAGAATAAAAGAGAGTCATCATATAGTTCATCAAAGTTGCATTACGGTCTATGATAAACACCGAGTTTATCCCCCAGGTCATCCTCGGAATGTTTCGGGGATTATCTTCATTTAGATCTTAGTGTGATGTCACGCCGACTTCGAGAATAAAAAAGAAAATTGGTAGCGTGCTAGACCAGAGACATATATATGTCTCTGCCTAGAGACATATATATGCCTCTGGCTAGACTATCCAGTGTTTTACCACTAGATCACGACCCCTTCGGTTTAAATATACCACCTCGGGCGCTAAATAGTGAACGGGGTATTGTCATATTTAATCATAATGAATTAACAGGGTATTCAATTTCCGCCAGGAAAACGGGAGTTATTCCCAGGAAAGCATCAAGCACCCTCAAGTCTGTATAGGATTTTCTTGTATCAAAATCCATTTCTACTACATTTTCCCGGCTGAAAATATAATCAGGAACTTATACATGATTGATTGATTGATTTTTGTTTAACGTCATACCATAAATATTTCAAGTATATGGTGACGGCATCTGCCTGATGCAAGGCATACAAATTTTGACATTTGCAACGGACCCACCCGAAGCAGTGAGGGATCTTTAACGTGCCATGCATACTACGACATGGGGCCTCGGTTTTACTGTCTTATCCGAAAGACAGGACACCGACATGACCGGGATTCGAACCCCGGCCTCCCGACCACCAGGAGGCGAGCGCGATACCACTAGGCCACGCTGGCTTCGGACTTATACAATATCTAATATAAGGCCCTGATCAAACTGAACAAAAGAACTAAATATCTAGGAAACACCACGTACGTGATAGACCATCAGGTATTACTGCCATGTTCCAATTTTTTAATTTACTTGGAGGTGGTAAATACAAAAATTAAAGCATGACAACTAGTTGTCATGTTTAAATTTTTGTATTTACCATCCTCCACCCCCAAGTAAATTAAAAATTTAGAACATGCATATTACCACGGTCGGGTATTACCACGGTCTGTTACACGACTGAAATAACGAGTGACACTATGTCGATGCATGACACCAGAGACATAGACTACTTTCAAAGTAGTCTATGTCTCTGATGACACATCAAACACAACAACTTAATTTCTAGGAAACACAACGCGCTTGATAGACCATCGCGTATTACCAGAAAGATAGACTACTTTCAAAGTAAAGTAGTCTATGTCTCTGTCACCATTCGATTGGGTAGTTATTACGGTAATGAAAAAAGTAATGACCTATGAGCGTAGTGTTTAAAACAATATTTGCGTTTATCAATGTTTACTTAAATGATCTGATCGGTGGCTGTGATTGAAAATTAATTAACGTGTTTGTTTTTATAGTCTATCATGAATTTCAGTTTTAAATTAAGATATGAAAAACCAGAGACATATATACACTGGAAAAACCAGACATACATATGTCTCTGGAAAAACAGAAAAGGAATTTCCTAACTTGGTCACCCAAGCTAAGTAATGAATTATGTATTTATGTATTACAGATTAATTAGATAATAAGGATCAGAGACATAGACTACTATCAAAACCTAGTCTATGTTTCGGCAAATATCAATATCAATAATATATTCTTGTTATCCATATCAGATTCTCGATTCGACTCAAGTCGAAATGGTGTATATCTTTGCAAATTAATTAAATCTTTAATACTTACGTTAAATATTCAACAAAGTATTTCATATATATATTATATATAGGTATAAGACTTAGAATGACCATGACAGAAACCAGCACACCATATCACAAACGAGGATTTTTGTAACTGTTACTCAGATGGAATATGACTTTAAATTTCAGTATGCAGATGAATTGTTGTTTTCGGGGATGAGAAACATCATCATCTACTTTACTATTTCCAAATTGAGACTACCCTATTATGCAAAACCTGGAGTTGAAAGTTTCAGAAAATCCTTTAACAATTTCGCATATGATCTCTAAGGTAATAAACTGCAGTTAGGCCTGTGGAAATTGAATACAACTCTACTTCGTAACCGAAATCAACTTGTCAAAAATAACTTAATTAAACAATGGCGGATTTAGGAGGAGCGGAGGGGGTGCTCCTTCCCCCATCCCCCCCCCCCCTGACAGTGACCCGAATTCTACCAATACCCTGTAATTTAGTCCATTTTCGGCTAAATTTGACAAAATTCGTCCCTTGATCCCTAGGCAAAGGGAGTGATGGATCCGCCACTGGAGAAAGAACGGAGATCAATTCACTATGCTTTACTTCCCTCGTGTATGCAATGTTAATTGATTTGCTCCAATCAACATACACGTGTATCAATTATAGTCTTACGGATGATGGGGTTAAACAGCTGACATAAATCCTGTAAGTTTATTGCGTAATACGGACGACAGTTTTCTGGAAAGTCGCTTTCACTTTTGCCAAGGATACCTGGACTGAGATATTATTGACCACAGGTGACAACCTGGTTTTACATCTATTACACAATCCATTTTCTGTCAGTACAAGCTTAAAGGAAAGTGTTTTAATATATCTGAATCTCTTCCACATATCATCATTCTGCTTCTAAAATCCAACAATGGACACCGTAACTTTGAACTTCAAGCGTAACAGGCATTTTTGCACACAGTGACTGGGACTGGACAGTACTTTGACAGAGGACCTTGTGGACACCGAGTCGCCTGGCAATGAAGCCTCTCAGTCCACAATTTGAAGGGGAACACGAATGCCGACTGCTTTACATGACCCTGCGTGATAGATGATCGAAACCGACAGATGTGGTGACCAGAATCAGACGTCCCTCCTCACCATCGTAATCCGGCATAGAAAGAGAGAGGACCTATACAAGAAGTGCTGGACAATGCTATGCCATCGTGTTGTGTGGGATGATTCTCAATATTTAGATAGAAAGACTCGGAAAGTAAGTCTGAACAGAAGGCGAAACAGATTTGATTGGCAGTCCCATGGATATTGGGAGGGAATTATGCCCAATTGTGTATTTCGTAAAGTACGGGAGAAATATCGGCTTATGTCCTCAAAATCCTTCAAAATAAAACTCTCCAAACAGAGATCAAAACAAACAAATACATCAAACACAACACCCCCTAAAAAGTAATAAAACCAATTAAAATGAAAAAATAAAATACAACTAGAATCTTCATTACTGCACTAAAGAATGTACTTTCTATTACCAATTCAAATCCCACACATTATTTACACCAAACTATAGCATGTTCACACCTCCCGATTACCATGCGCTTCCAGGCATACCCAATACCCCGATTACCAAGCGCCTCTAGGCAAATACCCCGAGCTGGAGACAAGCGGTGATTTCGGCAACCAGTTATACCACGCCCCCAGCTTAATCACGTGACTTCAACCGTACGATCAAAAAGTTTCCCCTTTAAACTCGATATCATGGGAATAATCAGAGACTTACGTCTCTGGAATAATTTAATTTTAATAGATCAGTACTAAACAGTCAATTATTCCAGGAACATGCGTCCCTGATTATTCATAAAAAAACTCGTATTATTAGCAGTAAGATTAGATATATCTCCGTTTGCGTTAAGTTCTGTAAAGTAATGTTATCAAGGCAAATGGCAAATAGTCTGTATTTCAGTCATAATTACAGTCAAGACCGCAAAAATGCATAACAACTTATTAAAGATACAAATGATGAAAAAAGAGATACCATTAGATAGTGTAATCTGATGGAAGGACTTATAAATTTGTTGAAAAGTCTTTGGCTGATGATATGAGACTAGGCTGATGATAGCTACCGTAATAGTCACGTGATCAGAAGATGGCCGCGTACGTGTATTACGCGTAGGAATGGTCTATATTTAAAGTAAACTTTAAAAGCACGAATTCAAGAGATAGATAAAGAAAAGTTATATAAAGCGATCACGATTGATCAAGTTGTTTGCGACAATAATCAGATTCATACAGGTCGGTTTCAACCAGAGACATACATACACATGTATGTCTCGGGTTTCAACCATGTAAACAAATAAGACAATCACGTTTCAATTACTGATTTTTTTTATTTATTTATTTTTTTTTTTTTTTTTTTGTAAAGAACGTATAAACAAGATAGGTCCTTGTTTTTCTTTTTTTCCCCTTGATATCAATTTGTTTAATTCAATTCTAAAGAATTTCTTTCATATCGCGTGCCTACGGACTTACTGGTAGTAGTTACCGGCTAAGACCAGTTACCGGCTACTACTTTTTTTTGTCTTCTGAAACGTGATTTTATGAGATTTTTTTCACGTGATTATCTGCAATACACAGAATACATATGAATTCATGGTTTGAATACCCTTGATAACGTAGTAGCCGGAAACTGGTCTTAATCGGGGACTGGTCCTTCGACAGTATACTTCTACATAAATTCTAAGATTTTATTATAAATAAAGGAAAATCGGAAATGACCTATTCTATACATTACTTGTCGAATTAATGACCACTACTTTTGTACATTATTCATAAGACATACCCGCTATGCGAGATACGATTTCAGCTTTCCTTTTTTGCTAAGATAGCATTTCCAAATTAATCACAATAAAATAAAAGATATGTTCATTAATTTATATACAAGTAACATTTATTAAGAGCGACAGTGTTCGAACCGTTGTAACACATTACCCTTTTAAAGTTAATGCAATTGCGTATAATATTCTATTTTACTAACGAATAGATTTTAAATGTATTGTTGATAGAGAGCATTTCACATCAAAATATAAGATACTTATGTCAAAGTACATTAAATTTAATAGACCCTTAGCTCCCGTAAGTGGAATATAAATAGGACCTGGACGAATTTTAAAGTATGGCTATTGAAACATTACAATGTATCGCAGGTATCCCAATACAAGATTCTGCAACGATGATAACGATTGCGGTGGCCCGCCGCGTTTTTGTCTTCAAGTGCCTGCGGCGATATGACCAACTGCGGTGACCCGCGATGGACAAATCAATCTCCTGTCACGACAGTAAAAATTGCGGTGGGTTGCGATGGATTTGAACGTCCACCGCAATCTTATTTTGCGGTGGGTTGCGGTGATTTCCCACCCAAAAATCGGTTGCGGTGATGGGTGGAAAGTGAGGAATCCGCGTAGGCTGTACTGTATTAAGCAAGGCAAATTCACTGCGCTTCTCTAATGTGTAATGCCGACGCTCGGAGAAGATTTCTTTATAGCCTTGTTCAGCAGTAGCTCGTAGAATGTAAATTTGCTTTTTTTTTTTCTTTTTTTTTTTTTTGGTTTTTTTTTTTGGGGGGGGGGGGGTGGTTTTTTTGTTTTTGGGTTTTTTTTTTGTTTAAGAATTCGAATGCATAATACTTTCTCAAACTCTATTTTATAGAAAGCACTTTAAATCGCGATTGAATTAATCGCGAGTTACTGCGCCTTGTCCATGGAAGAAGTCCTATATCACAGCGGTGTCGTGCAAGGTATTAAGCAAGGCAAATTGACCGCGCTTCTGAAGATATGTTTATTGCGTTTGTTCATCAGTGGAGTGCCCAAAATTTGATTTTTGTTTAAGAAATCGAAATCAAAATGCTTTCTCAAAACTCTTGTTTTTATAATTTGTTCATACGACGAATAAAAAATACTTGAAAGTTACGCAAGTAAGATATTTTTATAAAAAAATCTTTAAATTGCTCACTTTCAAATACCGGGAAACATGTTTCATAGTAAAATCGTTACGGAAAATCGTTTCGTAATGTTTTGGAAACTAAAAGACTAAAAATAAGACAGTTTTGAACATTACGTAATTTTTAAAAAACTTTAAATTGAAATAGAGGCCAAACTAAAAGAGATAGATAATATCGGCCGATGAAAGTTCTAAAGATATGAACCTAGAGAACATAACAGTGAAAATTTGAGAGATCTACCATTAAAACTAAAAGCTACATACGCGAAAATCGAAAAAATATTAAATCTTACGTAATTCTCTTAAAAACGTCGTATATTTCGAAAAATTTTTTCATTAAACGGGAGTATGTGTCTGTGAGAATGAATAGCCGAAAGATGAAATTTCAAAGTAAAGAGTCGGTAGATACCCTCATTCCCTATCATGCTACCAATTTTCACATCTCTACCTTCTTTAATAAGCGAGCTTTAGCTGAAACCATTTCATTAAACATTAATGAACTTTATGTGACGTTGAAAGCATCACTTTAAAGGGGGTTGTCGTGTTTAAACCTAAATAACTCGAAAACGGTAAGAGTTAGCGAAAATTTGATGGCAATGTTATGCATATAAATTTTCGCGCAGAATCGATTGCAACAATCCCCGATTCGATAAGATGAAAATTAATGGAGTTATGACGTCATTTACAAAGTATGACGTCATTTTCAGGAATTTGGTACCATGCCAATTCCCTTTTGTCAGTCGGTAGATATTTGCATTCTCTTTTATGCTACCAAATTTCATACCTCTAGCTTTATCAATAAGCGAGACACAGGTACCTGAAGTTTTAAATTGTATTTTCAGGAAAGGCCAAACACTGAACTTTGACCGCAAATATCTCGAAAACGGTAAGAGATATCGAAAATCTGAGACCAGACCTTTTTCCTTTAACTACTTTTTCACGCAGAATCGATTGCAACAATCCCCGATTCGATACGATGAAAAATAAGGGAGTTATGACGTCATTTAGAAAAGTATGACGTCATTTTCAGGAATTTGGCACCTTGCCAATTCCCTTTTGTCAGTCGGTAGATATTTGCATTCTCTTTTATGCTACCAAATTTCATACCTCTAGCTTTATCAATAAGCGAGACACAGGTACCTGAATTTTTAAATTGTATTTTCAGGAAAGGCCAAACACTGAACTTTGACCGCAAATATCTCGAAAACGGTAAGAGATATCGAAATTCTGTTGCCGGTACTTACCATTTTACTTTTTCACGCAGAATCGATTCCAACCGTCCCCGCCTCGATCCGATGAAAAATAAGGGAGATATGACGTCATTTACAAAGTATGACGTCATTTTCAGGAATTTGGCTCCATGCCAAATTCCTCTTGTCAGTCGGTAGATATTCTCAATCTCTATCATGCTACCAAATTTCACACCTCTATCTTCCTCAATAAGCGAGCTATAGGCGAAAACATTTCATGAATAATTAATGAGTGTTGATGACGTCACAAACATCACTTTAAAGGGGGTTGTCGTGTTCAAACGCAAATAACTCGAGAACCGTAAGAGTTAGCGAAAATCTGAGAACACTTTACTGGTAGGTATTTGAACGCTCTATCGAATGGAAGAAACCCGATCAAAATCCGACTGCAAATAAAGTCGCTAGACCTTGCCAAAGATTTGATTCGAAAATTTTCAATAATTTCAAAAATATTGGCAGCATGCCATTTTCATTCTAGAGGTAGATTAACAATGTGGAAACATGTTTAGATATAAAATTTCATGCCGATATCTCATTTAATAAGAGAGATATTAACGTATGAATATTTAATTAGCTTTGATGACGTCATAGCGAATTTTCCCACGCTCATTGTGACTTTATTTATGGTCCGATTTCAAAAATTTTTCATATTCCAAATCAGACCATTAAAATCTTTCATCCTATTGTCTAAAATCTAAGATTGAAATATTTTTTTTGAAATGAAAACAATCGGGTCAAGGTCAACTTTTTCGGGGTAGAGCTACGAAATTGACGCAGTGACATAAAATCTTGCATCTCCTTTTCTGAATCGAATGCTGAAAATTTCATTCCAATCGGATAAATAATAAGGAAGATATAGCGATTCAAAATTTTGGCGTCGTAGGTGGCGCTGCGCGCTTATAAGCGGTAATTTAGAAAATTAAAAAAATCAAATCTTGAAAATTTAATTTCGAATCGAGCACTGAAAACAGAATAGTAATATCTTTAATAATGAGTGATTTCTGAGCTGTCACAAAAAAAAAAACGGATGAAGAATAATAATAATAACTAGAAACGAGCTCGTTGCTAAAGCAACGAGTAGGTTTCACAAGTTAAAGTCGAAGCAGCGAAGCTGAGATCTCCTACTCTAATACAAAATTCTTTTTCACGATCCAGATATCTGATCTTTAGTGATGGTATCCACATTGCGCAATCTACTTGCAGAAATTGTAGGTAACGGCGACTTACATTATACACATTATACTGAAGCCTACATCGCACAATATCGACTACTCTTGACCATATATTTGAAACAAGAAACATAGAGGACAATCACACTTAGTACAATCTGCACGTGTAACCTAGATCTTCAGTCCTTACTGCCCGCTTTATGTTGTTTATTTATTAACTTACGCAAGGTATTTCGCGTGTACAGATGTTTGACCTTGAATCGCTTCTCTGCTGGAATAAACAATTCTCCTCGCGATGAACTTACGCAAGTTATTTCGCGTGTACAGATGTTTGACCTTGAATCGCCACTCTGCTGGAATAAACAATTCTCCTCGCGATGGCCTTTAGTAATGTCGCTTTCCCCAATATACAAAACAAAGACTTGACAATGTCTCGTATTCCACAGGTAAGGCACTGTAACTGGCGATTAATTCACACACGTTTGAAGTCCTGTATAACAGCGGCGCAGTGCGAGGTATTAAGCAAGGCAAATTCACCGCGCTTCTCTAATGTGTAATGCCGACGCTCGGAGAAGATTTCTTTATAGCCTTGTTCAGCAGTAGCTCGTAGAATGTAAATTTGCTTTTTTTTTTATTTTTTTTTTTTGGGGGGGGGGGGGGTTTTTTTTATTTTTTGGGGTTTTTTTTTGTTTAAGAATTCGAATGCATAATACTTTCTCAAACTCTATTTTATAGAAAGCACTTTAAATCGCGATTGAATTAATCGCGAGTTACTGCGCCTTGTCCATGGAAGAAGTCCTATATCACAGCGGTGTCGTGCAAGGTATTGACCGCGCTTCTGAAGATATGTTTATTGCGTTGTTCATCAGTAGAGTGCCCAAAATTTGATTTTTGTTTAAGAAATCGAAATCAAAATGCTTTCTCAAACTCTTGTTTTTATAATTTGTTCATACGACGAATAAAAAATACTTGAAAGTTACGCAAGTAAGATATTTTTATAAAAAAAATCTTTAAATTGCTCACTTTCAAATACCGGGAAACATGTTTCATAGTAAAATCGTTACGGAAAATCGTTTCGTAATGTTTTGGAAACTAAAAGACTAAAAATAAGACAGTTTTGAACATTACGTAATTTTTAAAAAACTTTAAATTGAAATAGAGGCCAAACTAAAAGAGATAGATAATATCGGCCGATGAAAGTTCTAAAGATATGAACCTAGAGAACATAACAGTGAAAATTTGAGAGATCTACCATTAAAAACTAAAAGCTACATACGCGAAAATCGAAAAATATTAAATCTTACGTAATTCTCTTAAAACGTCGTATATTTCGAAAAATTTTTTCATTAAACGGGAGTATGTGTCTGTGAGAATGAATAGCCGAAAGATGAAATTTCAAAGTAAAGAGTCGGTAGATACCCTCATTCCCTATCATGCTACCAATTTTCACATCTTTACCTTTTTTAATAAGCGAGCTTTAGCTGAAACCATTTCATTAAACATTAATGAACTTTATGTGACGTTGAAAGCATCACTTTAAAGGGGGTTGTCGTGTTTAAACCTAAATAACTCGAAAACGGTAAGAGTTAGCGAAAATTTGATGGCAATGTTATGCATATAAATTTTCGCGCAGAATCGATTGCAACAATCCCCGATTCGATAAGATGAAAATTAATGGAGTTATGACGTCATTTACAAAGTATGACGTCATTTTCAGAATTTTGGTACCATGCCAATTCCCTTTTGTCAGTCGGTAGATATTTGCATTCTCTTTTATGCTACCAAATTTCATACCTCTAGCTTTATCAATAAGCGAGACACAGGTACCTGAAGTTTTAAATTGTATTTTCAGGAAAGGCCAAACACTGAACTTTGACCGCAAATATCTCGAAAACGGTAAGAGATATCGAAATTCTGTTGCTGGTACTTACCATTTTACTTTTTCACGCAGAATCGATTCCAACCGTCCCCGCCTCGATCCCATGAAAAATAAGGGAGATATGACGTCATTTACAAAGTATGACGTCATTTTCAGGAATTTGGTACCATGCCAATTCCCTTTTGTCAGTCGGTAGATATTTGCATTCTCTTTTATGCTACCAACTTTCATACCTCTAGCTTTATCAATAAGCGAGACACAGGTACCTGAAGTTTTAAATTGTATTTTCAGGAAAGGCCAAACACTGAACTTTGACCGCAAATATCTCGAAAACGGTAAGAGATATCGAAAATCTGAGACCAGACCCTTTCTCCTTTAACTACTTTTTCACGCAGAATCGATTGCAACAATCCCCGATTCGATACGATGAAAAATAAGGGAGTTATGACGTCATTTAGAAAAGTATGACGTCATTTTCAGGAATTTGGCACCTTGCCAATTCCCTTTTGTCCAGTCGGTAGATAGTTGCATTCTCTTTTATGCTACCAAATTTCATACCTCTAGCTTTATCAATAAGCGAGACACAGGTACCTGAAGTTTTAAATTGTATTTTCAGGAAAGGCCAAACACTGAACTTTGACCGCAAATATCTCGAAAACGGTAAGAGATATCGAAATTCGGATGCTGGTACTTACCAGTTTACATTTTCACGCAGAATCGATTCCAACCGTCCCCGCCTCGAACCGCTGAAAAATAAGGGAGATATGACGTCATTTACAAAGTATGACGTCATTTTCAGGAATTTGGCTCCATGCCAAGTTCCTCTTGTCAGTCGGTAGATATTCTCAATCTCTATCATGCTACCAAATTTCACACCTCTATCTTCCTCAATAAGCGAGCTATAGGCGAAAACATTTCATGAATAATTAATGAGTGTTGATGACGTCACAAACACATCACTTTAAAGGGGGTTGTTCGTGTTCAAACGCAAATAACTCGAGAACCGTAAGAGTTAGCGAAAATCTGAGAACACTTTACTGGTAGGTATTTGAACGCTCTATCGAATGGAAGAAACCCGATCAAAATCCGACTGCAAATAAAGTCGCTAGACCTTGCCAAAGAATTTGATTCGAAAATTTTCAATAATTTCAAAAATATTGGCAGCATGCCATTTTTCATTCTAGAGGTAGATTAACAATGTGGACATGTTTAGATATAAAATTTCATGCCGATATCTCATTTAATAAGAGAGATATTAACGTATGAATATTTAATTAGCTTTGATGACGTCATAGCGAATTTTCCCACGCTCATTGTGACTTTATTTATGGTCCGATTTCAAAAATTTTTCATATTCCAAATCAGACCATTAAAATCTTTCATCCTACTGTCTAAAATCTAAGATTGAAATATTTTTTTTGAAATGAAAACAATCGGGTCAAGGTCAACTTTTTCGGGGTAGAGCTACGAAATTGACGCAGTGACATAAAATCTTGCATCTCCTTTTCTGAATCGAATGCTGTAAATTTCATTCCAATCGGACAAATAATTAGGAAGATATAGCGATTCAAAATTTTGGCGTCGTAGGTGGCGCTGCGCGCTTATAAGCGGTAATTTAGAAAATTAAAAAAATCAAATCTTGAAAATTTTTTTTGGTATGGAACAATGAAAAGAGATTTGTAATTTCTTTATTTATGTGTGATTTCTGAGCCGTCACAAAATTAAAACGGATGAAGAATAATAATTATAATAACTAGAAACGAGCTCGTTGCTAAAGCAACGAGTAGGTTTCACAAGTTAAAGTCGAAGCAGCGAAGCTGAGATCTCCTACTCTAATACAAAATTCTTTTCACGATCCAGATATCTGATCTTTAGTGATGGTATCCACATTGCGCAATCTACTTGCAGAAATTGTAGGTAACGGCGACTTACATTATACACTTTATACTGAAGCCTACATCGCACAATATCGACTACTCTTGACCATATATTTGAAACAAGAAACATGTAGGACAATCACACTTAGTACAATCTGCACGTGTAACCTAGATCTTCAGTCCTTACTGCCCGCTTTATGTTGTTTATTTATTAACTTACGCAAGGTATTTCGCGTGTACAGATGTTTGACCTTGAATCGCCTCTCTGCTGGAATAAACAATTCTCCTCGCGATGAACTTACGCAAGTTATTTCGCGTGTACAGATGTTTGACCTTGATCGCCACTCTGCTGGAATAAAGAATTCTCCTCGCGATGGCCTTTAGTAATGCCGCTTTCCCCAATATACAAAAGAAAGACTTGACAATGTCTCGTATTCCACAGGTAAAGCACTGTAACTGGCGATTAATTCACACACGTTTGAAGTCCTGTATAACAGCGGCGCAGTGCGAGGTATTAAGCAAGGCAAATTCACCGCGCTTCTCTAATGTGTAATGCCGACGCTCGGAGAAGATTTCTTTATAGCCTTGTTCAGCAGTAGCTCGTAGAATGTAAATTTGCCTTTTTTTTCTTTTTTTTTTTTTTTTTTTTTTTGTTTTTTTTTTTTTTTGGGGGGGGGGGGTGGTGTTTTTTTATTTTTTGGTTTTTATTTTGTTTAAGAATTCGAATGCATAATACTTTCTCAAACTCTATCTCATAGAAAGCACTTTAAATCGCGATTGAATTAATCGCGAGTTACTGCGCCTTGTCCATGGAAGAAGTCCTATATCACAGCGGTGTCGTGCAAGGTATTAAGCAAGGCAAATTGACCGCGCTTCTGAAGATATGTTTATTGCGTTGTTCATCAGTAGAGTGCCCAAAATTTGATTTTTGTTTAAGAAATCGAAATCAAAATGCTTTCTCAAACTCTTGTTTTTATAATTTGTTCATACGACGAATATAAAATACTTGAAATTTACGCAAGTTATATTTTTTTATATAAAAATCTTTAAATTGATCACTTTCAAATACCGGGATAAATGTTTCATAGTAAAATCGTTACGGAAAATGGTTTAGTAATGTTTTGGATACTAAAAGACTAAAAATAAGACAGTTTTGAACATTACGTAATTTTTAAAAAACTTTAAATTGAAATAGAGGCCAAACTAAAAGAGATAGATAATATCGGCCGATGAAAGTTCTAAAGATATGAACCTAGAGAACATAACAGTGAAAAATTGAGAGATCTACCATTAAAACTAAAAGCTACATACGCAAAAATCGAAAAATATTAAATCTTACGTAATTCTCTTAAAACGTCGTATATTTCGAAAAATTTTTTCATTAAACGGGAGTATGTGTCTGTGAGAATGAATAGCTGAAAGATGAAATTTCAAAGTAAAGAGTCGGTAGATACCCTCATTCCATATCATGCTACCAATTTTCTCATCTCTACCGTCTTTAAGAAGCGAGATTTAGCTGAAACCATTTCATTATACATTATTGAACTTTATGTGACGTTGAAAGCATCACTTTAAAGGGGGTTGTCGTTTTTAAAACTAAATAACTCGAAAACTGTAAGATTTAGCGAAAATTTGATGGCAATGTTATGCATATAAATTTTCGCGCAGAATCGATTGCAACAATCCCCGATTCGATAAGATGAAAATTAATGGAGTTATGACGTCATTTACAAAGTATGACGTCATTTTCAGGAATTTGGTACCATGCCAATTCCCTTTTGTCAGTCGGTAGATATTTGCATTCTCTTTTATGCTACCAAATTTCATACCTCTAGCTTTATCAATAAGCGAGACACAGGTACCTGAAGATTTAAATTGTATTTTCAGGAAAGGCCAAACACTGAACTTTGACCGCAAATATCTCGAAAACGGTAAGAGATATCGAAAATCTGAGACCAGACTTTTCGCCTTTAACTACTATTTCACGCAGAATCGATTCCAACCGTCCCCGCCTCGATCCGATGAAAAATAAGGGAGATATGACGTCATTTACAAAGTATGACGTCATTTTCAGGAATTTGGTACCATGCCAATTCCCTTTTGTCAGTCGGTAGATATTTGCATTCTCTTTTATGCTACCAAATTTCATACCTCTAGCTTTATCAATAAGCGAGACACAGGTACCTGAAGCTTTAAATTGTATTTTCAGGAAAGGCCAAACACTGAACTTTGACCGCAAATATCTCGAAAACGGTAAGAGATATCGAAAATCTGAGACCAGACCTTTTTCCTTTAACTACTTTTTCACGCAGAATCGATTGCAACAATCCCCGATTCGATACGATGAAAAATAAGGGAGTTATGACGTCATTTAGAAAAGTATGACGTCATTTTCAGGAATTTGGCACCTTGCCAATTCCCTTTTGTCAGTCGGTAGATATTTGCATTCTCTTTTATGCTACCAAATTTCATACCTCTAGCTTTATCAATAAGCGAGACACAGGTACCTGAAGTTTTAAATTGTATTTTCAGGAAAGGCCAAACACTGAACTTTGACCGCAAATATCTCGAAAACGGTAAGAGATATCGAAATTCTGTTGCCGGTATTTACCATTTTACTTTTTCACGCAGAATCGATTCCAACCGTCCCCGCCTCGATCCGATGAAAAAATAAGGGAGATATGACGTCATTTACAAAGTATGACGTCATTTTCAGGAATTTGGCTCCATGCCAAATTCCTCTTGTCAGTCGGTAGATATTCTCAATCTCTATCATGCTACCAAATTTCACACCTCTATCTTCCTCAATAAGCGAGCTATAGGCGAAAACATTTCATGAATAATTAATGAGTGTTGATGACGTCACAAACATCACTTTAAAGGGGGTTGTCGTGTTCAAACGCAAATAACTCGAGAACCGTAAGAGTTAGCGAAAATCTGAGAACACTTTACTGGTAGGTATTTGAACGCTCTATCGAATGGAAGAAACCCGATCAAAATCCGACTGCAAATAAAGTCGCTAGACCTTGCCAAACATTTGATTCGAAAATTTTCAATAATTTCAAAAATATTGGCAGCATGCCATTTTCATTCTAGAGGTAGATTAAGAATGTGGAAACATGTTTAGATATAAAATTTCATGCCGATATCTCATTTAATAAGAGAGATATTAACGTATGAATATTTAATTAGCTTTGATGACGTCATAGCGAATTTTCCCACGCTCATTGTGACTTTATTTATGGTCCGATTTCAAAAATTTTTCATATTCCAAATCAGACCATTAAAATCTTTCATCCTACTGTCTAAAATCTAAGATTGAAATATTTTTTTTGAAATGAAAACAATCGGGTCAAGGTCAACTTTTTCGGGGTAGAGCTACGAAATTGACGCAGTGACATAAAATCTTGCATCTCCTTTTCTGAATCGAATGCTGAAAATTTCATTCCAATCGGACAAATAATAAGGAAGATATAGCGATTCAAAATTTTGGCGTCGTAGGTGGCGCTGCGCGCTTATAAGCGGTAATTTAGAAAATTAAAAAAACCAAATCTTGAAAATTTAATTTCGAATCGAACACTGAAAACAGAATAGTAATATCTTTAATAATGAGTGATTTCTGAGCCGTCACAAAAAAAAAACGGATGAAGAATAATAATAATAATAAGAAAAGACAGTAGAATAATAAAAGGTTTCACAAGTGAAACTTGTGAAACCTAATAAATAAGAAAAGACAGTAGAATAATAAAAGGTTTCACAAGTGAAACTTGTGAAACCTAATAATAATAAGAAAAGACAGTAGAATAATAAAAGGTTTCACAAGTGAAACTTGTGAAACCTAACTAGAAACGAGCTCGTTGCTAAAGCAACGAGTAGGTTTCACAAGTTAAAGTCGAAGCAGCGAAGCTGAGATCTCCTACTCTAATACAAAATTCTTTTTCACGATCCAGATATCTGATCTTTAGTGATGGTATCCACATTGCGCAATCTACTTGCAGAAATTGTAGGTAACGGCGACTTACATTATACACATTATACTGAAGCCTACATCGCACAATATCGACTACTCTTGACCATATATTTGAAACAAGAAACATGTAGGACAATCACACTTAGTACAATCTGCACGTGTAACCTAGATCTTCAGTCCTTACTGCCCGCTTTATGTTGTTTATTTATTAACTTACGCAAGGTATTTCGCGTGTACAGATGTTTGACCTTGAATCGCTTCTCTGCTGGAATAAACAATTCTCCTCGCGATGAACTTACGCAAGTTATTTCGCGTGTACAGATGTTTGACCTTGAATCGCCACTCTGCTGGAATAAACAATTCTCCTCGCGATGGCCTTTAGTAATGCCGCTTTCCCCAATATACAAAAGAAAGACTTGACAATGTCTCGTATTCCACAGGTAAAGCACTGTAACTGGCGATTAATTCACACACGTTTGAAGTCCTGTATAACAGCGGCGCAGTGCGAGGTATTAAGCAAGGCAAATTCACCGCGCTTCTCTAATGTGTAATGCCGACGCTCGGAGAAGATTTCTTTATAGCCTTGTTCAGCAGTAGCTCGTAGAATGTAAATTTGCTTTTTTTTTTTCTTTTTTTTTTTTTTTTGTTTTTTTTTTTTGGGGGGGGGGGGGGGGTTTGGTTTTTTTATTTTTTGGGGTTTTTTTGTTTAAGAATTCGAATGCATAATACTTTCTCAAACTCTGTTTTATACAAAGCACTTTAAATCGCGATTGAATTAATCGCGAGTTACTGCGCCTTGTCCATGGAAGAAGTCCTATATCACAGCGGTGTCGTGCAAGGTATTAAGCAAGGCAAATTGACCGCGCTTCTGAAGATATGTTTATTGCGTTGTTCATCAGTAGAGTGCCCAAAATTTGATTTTTGTTTAAGAAATCGAAATCAAAATGCTTTCTCAAACTCTTGTTTTTATAATTTGTTCATACGACGAATAAAAAATACTTGAAAGTTACGCAAGTAAGATATTTTTATAAAAAAAATCTTTAAATTGCTCACTTTCAAATACCGGGAAACATGTTTCATAGTAAAATCGTTACGGAAAATCGTTTTCGTAATGTTTTGGAAACTAAAAGACTAAAAATAAGACAGTTTTGAACATTACGTAATTTTTAAAAAACTTTAAATTGAAATAGAGGCCAAACTAAAAGAGATAGATAATATCGGCCGATGAAAGTTCTAAAGATATGAACCTAGAGAACATAACAGTGAAAATTTGAGAGATTTACCATTAAAACTAAAAGCTACATACGCCAAAATCGAAAAATATTAAATCTTACGTAATTCTCTTAAAACGTCGTATATTTCGAAAAATTTTTTCATTAAACGGGAGTATGTGTCTGTGAGAATGAATAGCCGAAAGATGAAATTTCAAAGTAAAGAGTCGGTAGATACCCTCATTCCCTATCATGCTACCAATTTTCACATCTCTACCTTCTTTAATAAGCGAGCTTTAGCTGAAACCATTTCATTAAACATTAATGAACTTTATGTGACGTTGAAAGCATCACTTTAAAGGGGGTTGTCGTGTTTAAACCTAAATAACTCGAAAGAATCGATTCCAACCATTCCCAATTCGATCGGATGAAAAGTAAGGGAGCTATGACGTCATTTAAATAGTATTAAGTCATGTTCAGGAATTTCGCACCATGCCAAATCCCACTTGTCAGTCGGTAAATATTTTTATTCTGTATCATGCTACCAAATTTCACACCACTAGCTTTATAAATAAGCGAAACACAGCTTCCTGAAGTTGAAAAGTGTATTTTCAGGAATGGTGAAACCATGAATTTCGACGGCAAATATCTCGAAAACGGTAAGAGATATCGAAATTCTGTTGGTACAACGTTGATGTTAAATTTTCACGCAGAATCGATTCCAACCATCCCCGATTCGATCCGATGATAAATAAGGGAGATATGACGTCATTTACAAAGTATGACGTCATTTTCAGGAATTTGGCTTCATGCCAAATTCCTCTTGTAAGTCGGTAGATATTCTCATTTTCTATCATGCTACCAAATTTCACACCTCTAACTTCCTCAATAAGCGAAAAACACAGCTTCCTGAATTTGAAAAGTGTGTTTTCAGGAATGGTGAAACCGTGAACTTTGACCGCAAATATCTCGAAAACGGTAAGAGATATCGAAATTCTGTTGCTGGTACTTACCATTTTACTTTTTCACGCAGAATCGATTCCAACCGTCCCCGCCTCGATCCGATGAAAAATAAGGGAGATATGACGTCATTTACAAAGTATGACGTCATTTCCAGGAATTTGGCTCCATGCCAAATTCCTCTTGTCAGTCGGTAGATATTCTCAATCTCTATCATGCTACCAAATTTCACACCTCTATCTTCCTCAATAAGCGAGCTATAGGCGAAAACATTTCATGAATAATTAATGAGTGTTGATGACGTCACAAACATCACTTTAAAGGGGGTTGTCGTGTTCAAACGCAAATAACTCGAGAACCGTAAGAGTTAGCGAAAATCTGAGAACACTTTCCTGGTAGGTATTTGAACGCTCTATCGAATGGAAGAAACCCGATCAAAATCCGACTGCAAATAAAGTCGCTAGACCTTGCCAAACATTTGATTCGAAAATTTTCAATAATTTCAAAAATATTGGCAGCATGCCATTTTCATTCTAGAGGTAGATTAAGAATGTGGAAACATGTTTAGATATAAAATTTCATGCCGATATCTCATTTAATAAGAGAGATATTAACGTATGAATATTTAATTAGCTTTGATGACGTCATAGCGAATTTTCCCACGCTCATTGTGACTTTATTTATGGTCCGATTTCAAAAATTTTTCATATTCCAAATCAGACCATTAAAATCTTTCATCCTACTGTCTAAAATCTAAGATTGAAATATTTTTTTTGAAATGAAAACAATCGGGTCAAGGTCAACTTTTTCGGGGTAGAGCTACGAAATTGACGCAGTGACATAAAATCTTGCATCTCCTTTTCTGAATCGAATGCTGAAAATTTCATTCCAATCGGACAAATAATAAGGAAGATATAGCGATTCAAAATTTTGGCGTCGTAGGTGGCGCTGCGCGCTTATAAGCGGTAATTTAGAAAATTACGAAAATCAAATTTTGAAAATTTAATTTCGAATCGAACACTGAAAACAGAATAGTAATATCTTTAATAATGAGTGATTTCTGAGCCGTCACATAAAAAAAAACGGATGAAGAATAATAATAATAATAATAAATAAGAAAAGACAGTAGAATAATAAAAGGTTTCACAAGTGAAACTTGTGAAACCTAATAACAAATGTAAAGAAAAAACTTCACAATAACAGAAGGGTCTTCCGATGGAATCGGAAGACCCTAATAATAATAATAACAAATATAAAGAAAAAACTTCACAATAACAGAAGGGTCTTCCGATGGAATCGGAAGACCCTAATAATAATAATAATAATAATAATAGTAATAATAATAATAATAATAATAATAATAATAATAATTGCATTGTACTTGAATGCAATAAATATAGAACATATATACATTTTAATTTTGTGCACCATATGCGCATTTCGACAGGTTATGTCTCTTCAGTGATGCTCGTAGCCGAGTGATTGGAATTCTGAAAATATATAGAAGCTAAAATGACCGAAAAGTGGACCAAAGAATATGTCTAAGCACAGAGCTATGCATGAGGGAGATACTCCTTAGATTTAGCGTGTAACGTTTGGACTGCACCCCTTGCTTTAACTTTCTAACAAGGGCTCAATTTGTTATCCTTTTTTTCGTGATTAACGCTGGTTTGGAAGTAGAAGACAAGTCCTGAACAGAGATTTCTGTCTCTGCCATGTTTTATTCAAAGATATTAAAAAGTTTAGTTCATTTCATATCATAATATCAATGTTAACAAGAGTATGGAATTGTCTGTCTTTTTCGGAGAGGCATAGTTCATTTTCACAACTTCAATCAAAATAATACATCGGGACATTATATATCCATTTCATTCAACAGTTTCCTCGAATTTTCCATTTGTTTTCGAAATTCTACAGATATATGTAGGTCTAAAAGCTTAACATACATTTTCTCGTTCTATGATTTGTTAAAATTTACCGCATGAACGTTGTATTGAAAATGAAATACATTTCTTTTTTAAAGGAAATATCGTCAGCACTTTACTGGCAAAAATTTATCTATTTCATTTAATAATGATTTCTCTAAATTGTTAATTCGTTTTCCCTATTCACTCTCAACTTTAGCAGCCTGTTGATTCTTTTATATTATATTGAAGATCACTTAAAATGAAATTGTTTCTTTGTTTTATCGACCTATTTGGTGAATGGACGATGCATATAAGCTGACATTCCACATGAATAAGTAATATCTATAACCCCAAAACAACAACAATCTGCATCAAAAGTATAAAGAAGAACCTATGGCCCGAACAGGAATTCTACTTTTTGGTGCACTTAGACCTGGACCTTAAAGATAGTACCTTGCTTCAATGTCATGACAGACTCTTCGATCACAGAAAAATAATTATGAAAAATATTACATACCTCCAATATGAAAGAAAGCAATGGCCTGGACAGGTACACAAGGTGATTCTTTTATAATCCCCCCTCCCCCCCAATCAAACCAAACAAAAAAAAAAAACAGAAATAAATAAAAAATAAAAAGAAATAAATAAATAAATAAAAAAAAATAGGAACAAAAAAAACCCTTGTTTCCCGGCATAAATATATATTGCAGTGATTGTTCACATAAATAAATTAGAACTGACACTGCTAAAGTTAAAGCAAAAGACAATATAGTTCCTTTAAATGCTTTCTTAATTCCTTATGACTGCCCATTCTTCATTAAAATCCAGCTTTAATACTTGTGTACTGCTAGGTTACCGTAGAATGTTTACTTTGCCTATACAATTAACTAATGTTCATTTTCAATTGACTCAATATGAGAGAAACAGCTTTTTTTTCCTGAAATGTGTAACAAGTGTTCGAAATTAAAACAAAAATAATTTTACTTCGTATACTTACTAACAGAAAGTGCATTTCTCGTCTCTGTTAAAGTACATACTCCTGTTAAAAACTTACCAAATATTCAGCATTTTGAGGGGTCCGATTTCAGAATCAGTTATATAAGCATAACCTATATACACAAAGGAAATAAATGATACCTATTCATGAATATCCTCCTTTCTTAATCCTACTACAACAGCTGCTCATATCTCGTAGCTCTTTCATTCTTGAATAGAAAAGTACCTATCACTACTTTCGATATTGAAATTGATATGACGTGAGAAAATAGTTGGAGGCTGATATATGCAGCACTTCAAAAGTTGCCATTACTCTTAATGCTTACAACTAAATCTGATGATTGCAATAAATGTAATGGATTAAGGAGCGAAGACACGCGGGGTTGTCAATGTTATTTCATATTGGTTCGTCAGCGAATTTTTTCAATGATATCTATAATACATGAAGAACGATACTGGCGATGTTCATGAAAAAAGAGATCACTTGGAAATTTCCCATGAAGTAAACAGAATGTCTTTTTATTAAACCAAAGACATCAGTGTTCTGTATAATGATTTACTCTATCGTGTTATAATTTAAATTTCCCAGAAATTTCACCACTGTTTTCTTACTTGTTAGTTTTCCCTCTATTTCTGCAAATAAATGTGAAACTATACACTAATACACCACTGAGTGTATGGGCAAACTGTTTTCCAATAAAACTTTGCAGTATTAATCACAGTCGTACAATTTTGTACATTGTATATATAAATATATTTGTTCGTTTGTTTGTTTGGTTTTTTTTTTTTTGGCATAAATAATTTCTTCTTTGTTGAATCGAGTGCTCCAATCCATTTCGTGTCAGTAGTTTGTGAACTTTCCACAATTTGTAAAATAAAGATGACTTGGTAAATGTATTCTACCTCATTCAGGTCTTTTTCCTTGTAGGGCCAGGAAACTCCTCTTCACAAGGCAGCATCAAATGGTCACAGTGATACAGTGAAGCTACTTATCGATGCTAAGGCGGATGTTAATGTCAAGAGTTCCGTAAGTCAAATCAGGGTGTCCTACAAAAAAAAAAAATGAAGAATACATGTAATTTCATAATGCTGTAAACAAATGTAAGGAGTATAAAGATCATCTCCCCTAAATTAAAATTATTGCTAAGATCTCAACTCTCCCTTTGCAATTCACATCCATTTGTAGTAATGGCAAATAGTCAATCACACTACTGTTGGATGCAGTCCTAATCTTACATAAAGTGCACTTCGATATCATTTTATGACTGCATTTTAAGTTTACTTGGCGACAATATAGCACACTTGGAATCAAGTTTAGTACTAAACTTGACTCAGTTTATTTCAAGTGCACTTTATGTATAATATTTTATTATAATAATATTTCACTTTCTATATGGATATAGATATATACCGCTTTACTTCACTTGATGCAACGAGACTGCACACGTCATTATATTTTCAAGTACTTTCTTTTATTTAAACATTTGGCATAAAAAGACATATTACAAAATCATCTCAGATATCAGTGTATATAAGGAAAATGAATATTTTATTACGTGAAAGTCGTCACGCGATCGCTGAGATTAGACGTATCTTGATGGAAACTGAAAAGTTCCCTTCATGAATTTGCCAAGTAATATAATGTAACTCTTGAACATTGTACTGACTTAAATTTCTTTCTAAGTCAGTCAGTGTATTGTTTGCTACGGAATACCCCAGCATAGGAACATCTATACACCCTGTCGAAATTAAGCCACAGAATGCAGAAGTCATGAGAAGCTGCCGTATAACATAGTAATTCATAACAAAAAGAAGAAAAAAGTATATAGTGTTATACGAAACTGCATAATTTTTAAATACTGAAAGTGAAAAGTAAACATGGTGTGATGGTATGACGTGACAGTAAACTTGGCTACCCTTATGAGTGGTTTTCAGGACAAAAAGAAAGAACAAAAATGAAACAAACAAACAAATAATAATAATAATAATAATAATAATAATAATAGCATTGTACTTGAATGCAATAAATATAGAACATATATATATTTTAATTTTGTGCACCATATGCGCATTTCGACAAGTTATGTCTCTTCAGTGATGCTCGTAGCCGAGTGATTGGAATTCTGAAAATATATAGAAATATGAAGAGGAGTGTTGAAGCTAAAATAACCGAAAAGTGGACCAAAGAATATGTCTAAGCACAGAGCTATGAATGAGGGAGATACTACTTAGATTTAGCGTGTAACTTTCGGACTGCACCCCTTGCTTTTACTTTCTAACAAGTGCTCAATGTGTTATCCTTTTTTTCTTTCGTGATTAACGCTGGTTTGGAAGTAGAAGACAAGTCCTGAACAGAGATTTCTGCCTCTGCCATGTTTTGTTCATTTCATATCATAATATCAATGTTAACAAGAGTATGGAATTGTCTGTCTTTTTCGGAGAGGCGTAGTTTATTTTCACAACTTCAATCAAAATAATACATCGGGACATTATATATCCATTTCATTCAACAGTTTCCTCGACTTTTCCATTTGTTTCGAAATTCTACAGATATATGTAGGTCTAAAAGCTTAACATACATTTTCTCGTTCTATGATTTGTTAAAATTTACCGCATGAACGTTGTATTGAAAATGAAATACATTTCTTTTTTAAAGGAAATATCGTCAGCACTTTACTGGCAAAAATTTATCTTTTTCATTTGATATGATTTCTCTACATTGTTAATTCGTTTTCCCTATTCACTCTCAACTTTAGCAGCCTGTTGATTCTTTTATATTATATTGAAGATCACTTAAAATGAAATTGTTTCTTTGTTTTATCCACCTATTTGGTGAATGGACGATGCATATAAGCTGACATTCCACATGAATAAGTAATATCTATAACCCCAAAACAACAACAATCTACAGCCAAAGTATAAAGAAGAACCTATGCTCCGAACAGGAATTCTAGTTTTTGGTGCACTTAGACCTTGACCTTGAAGATAGTACCTTGCTTCAATTTCATGACAGACTCCTCGATTATAGAAAAATAATTATGAAAAATATTACATACCTCCAATATGAAAGAAAGCAATGGCCTGGACAGGTAGACAAGGTGATTCTTTTATAATTTCCCCCAATTAAACCAAACAAAAAAAATAAATAAATAAATAAATAAATAAAAAATAAAAAGAAATAAATAAATAAATAAAAAAAAAATAGGAACAAAAAAACCCTTGTTTCCCGGCATAAATATATATTGCAGTTATTTTTCTCATATATAAATTACAACTGATACTGCTAAAGTTAAAGCAAAAGACCATATAGTTCCTTTAAATGCTTTCTTAATTCCTTATGACTGCCCATTCTTTAATACTTGTGGACTGCTAGGTTACCGTAGAATGATTACTTTGCCTATACAATTAACTAATGTTAATTTTCAATTGACTCAATATGAGAGAAACAGTTTTTTTTTCCTGAAATGTGTAACAAGTGTTCGAAATTAAAACAAAAATAATTTTACTTCGTATACTTACTAACAGAACGTGCATTTCTCGTCTCTGTTAAAGTACATACTCCTGTTAAAAACTTACCAAATATTCAGCATTTTGAGGGGTCCGATTTCAGAATCAATTATATAAGCATAACCTATATACACAAAGGAAATAAATTATACGTATTCATCAATGTCCTCCTTTCTTATTCCTACTGCAACAGCTGCTCATATCTCGTAGCTCTTTCATTCTTGAATCGAAAAGTACCTATCACTACTTTCGATATTGAAATTGATATTACGCGAGAAAATAGTTGGAGGCTGATATATGCAGCACTTCAAAAGTTGTCATCACTCTTTATGCTTACAACTAAATCTGATGAATGCAATAAATGTAATGGATGAAGGAGTGAAGACCCATGGGATTCTAAATGTTATTTGGTTCGTCAGCGAAAATTTTTCAATGATATCTATTATACCCGAATAACGATGAAAAAGGGATCACTTGGAAATTTTCCATGAAGTAAACAGATTTTTTTTAATAAACCAAAGACATCAGTATTCTGTGTAATGACTTACTCTATCGAGTTATGATTTACATTGCCCAGAAGTTTCACCACTGTTTTTTAGCTCACCTGAGCCAAAGGCTCAAGTGAGCTATTGTGATCAATCACCGTCCGTCGTCCGTCGTCCGTCGTCCGTCCGTCGTCTGTCGTCTGTCGTCCGTCGTCCGTCGTCCGTCGTCCGTCGTTAACTTTTCACATTTTCGACTTCTTCTCCAGAACCACTGAACAGAATTTGATGAAACATGATAAGCATGTAGTACTCTTGGTCCCCTACAAGTGTTGTTGTTTTTCGTCCGGATTCATCAACAGGTGGCGCCACCACAGGCAAAAGTAGGTCAAAGAGGGTACCCTCCTTTGACAAACTTCTTCTTCAGACCGGGGGCATACAGAGACAAACCGAATGCATATGAATGATCTAGAGGGATGTGTGAAGAAGTGTTGTTATTTTTGGTTCCGTTCCGAAATCAAATTTTTGACGTTTTTTTGACGTTTTTTTGTACTTGGTAGTTTTAATGCAGAAAAGAGGTATTTTTTTCTTTGAGTAAACATTGATGCATTAATTTGGTTTAATTTGATCATTTTGATGGTAAGAAATACTACTGCGAAGAAAATTTTTCAATATTTTATGTTTTGGATTTTTTATGAATTTTTTAAGACTTTCAAGAAAAAGGGGGGTGGGATAATTGGTGTAAACATTTCACAGTTTGAACTTTTTCTTCGGAACCACTCGCTGGAATTCAGTGAAACTTGGCATGCATCAAATACTCAAGGTCCCCGACAAATGTGGTCATTTTTGTCAGGATCCATGAACAGGTGGCACCACCACAGACAAAAGTAGGTCACAGAGGGTACCCTCCTTTGACAAACTTCTTATTCAGATCGGGTGCATACAGCGACAAACCGACTGCATTGGAATGATTTAGAGGCATATGGGAAGAAGTGTTGATATTTTTGGTTCCATTCCGAAATCAAAATTTTTGACGTTTTTTTCATTTTTATTTTGGACTTTGTTATTTTAATGCATTAAAGAGTTATTATTTTCTTTTAGTAAACATTGATGCATTCATTTGGTTTCATTTAATCATTTCTATGGTAAGGAATGCTGGTGCGAAGGAATTTTTTCAATGTCTCGATTTTTGAATTTTTTATGAATTTTTTAAGACTTCCAAGAAAAGGGGGGGGGACAATTTTTCATATCTTCAACTTGATCTACAGAACAACTTGAAGGATTGTGATAAAACTGGGTAGGATGCAAGTACTCATAGTCCTTTTCAAAGGTTTTGTTTTTTGTGCGGATCATCCAAATTGGTTAACAGATAATGCCACCATGTCTAAAAGTAGGTCTCACAATGGTACATATACCACTTGGTAATTGAAATATGGAGAGTAGCGGTTCAAATCCAGCTGTGGTCAAAAAAATTTTTTTTTTTTTTTTACACATCTAAATAAGTTTTTAGATGTTTCTCAACACTCAACATATGAAATTAGGAATTTTACGTTTAAGACTTCCAAAAAAAAAAGGGGGGGGGGGTGTTTTGGCCATTTTTCACATTTTCAACTTTTTCTACAAAACTGTTTGAGGGATTTTAATAAATCTTGGTAGAAATAAGTCACTTATGATCCTCTTCAAATTCTGTTGTTTTCGTCCAGACCTCTGTACAGGTGGCGCCACCATAGTCAAGAGTAGGTCACAAAAGAGTTCCCTCATTTAACAATATTCTTTTTCATACGGGCTGTATACAGAGACAAACAGAATGCATAGAAATGATCTAGAGGGATGAGTGAAGATGTATTGTCATTTTGGTTCCCTTCCAAAATCAAATTTTAGAATTTTTTTCGACATTTCTTTGGACTTGGTGATTCAATGCAGAAAAAAGTGTCATATTTCCTAGTTAATTGATAATGATGATTTCTTATGGACTATTGTGATCATAATTATGGTAAGGATTGTTACTTTGAAAGAATTTTGTCAATATCTCAATTTTTGGATTTTCTATGAATTTTTTAAGACTTCCAAATGAGGGTGTATAGGAACAATTCAATCACATTTTTCACTTCTGCTGTTATACCACATGAAAGATTTTAATGAAACATGGAATACATGAAGTACTAAAAGTCCTCTATCAATTTGGTAAATTTCATCCAAATTGGTTAACAGATAATGCCACCATGTCTAAAAAGCAGTTCTCACAATAGTACATATACCACTTGGTAATTGAAATATGGAGAGTAGCGGTTCAAATCCAGCTGTGGTCAAAATTTTTTTTTCATTTCTTTACACATCTAAATAAGTTTTTAGATGTTTCTCAACACTCAACATATGAAATTAGGCAATTTTAAGTTAGATCTGGACAATATTTGAAACAATTGTTGTTCATGACCCAGACTTGAAATCAGTCAACAAAAGGCCCCACCTAAAGAAAATGACTAACTTGTTGCCCTGAATGACTTCTTGCAGAGACAAAGGAAATGCTTAATATCAAAATCACCTGAATGGATGTGCAAAAAAGTGTTGTTTTTTATTCTAGCCTGAAATAAAATTTGACATATTTTCAACATCTGTGTTGACTTAGTCACATTAATGCAAAAATAAATGAATTCTCCTTCATGCATGACTGATAATCTAGGTACTCAGGTGAGCGATATAGGCCCACTTGGGCCTCTTGTTTACTTCTTAGTCTTCCCTCTATTTCTGCAAATAAATGTGAATCTAGACACTAATACACTACTGAGTGTATGGGCAAATTGTTTTCCAATAAAACTTTGCAGTATTAATCACAGTCGTACAATTTTGCACATTGTATATTTAAACATGTTTGCATAAATACTTTCTTCTTTGTTGAATCGAGTGCTCCAATCCATTTCGTGTCAGTAGTTTGTGAACTTTCCACAATTTGTAAAATAAAGATGACTTGGTAAATGTATTCTACCTCATTCACGTCTTTTTCCTTGTAGGGCCAGGAAACTCCTCTTCACAAGGCAGCATCAAATGGTCACAGTAATATAGTGAAGTTATTTATCGCTGCTAAGGCGGATGTTAATGTCAAGGATTCGGTAAGTCAAATCAGGGTGTCCTACAAAAAAAAATGAAGAATACATGTAATTTCATAATGCTGTAAACAAATGGAAGGAGTATAAAGATCATCTCCCCTAAATTCAAGTTACTGTTGGGATCTCAACTCTCCCTTTGCAATTCACATCCATTTGTAGTAATGGCAAATAGTCAATCACACTACTGTTGGATGCAGTCCTAATCTTACATAAAGTGCACTTCGATATCATTTTATGACTGCATTTTAAGTTTACTTGGCGACAATATAGCACACTTGGAATCAAGTTTAGTACTAAACTTGACTCAGTTTATTTCAAGTGCACTTTATGTATAATATTTTATTATTAATAATATTTCACTTTCTATATGCATGTAGATATATACCGCTTTACTTCACTTGATGCAACGAGACTGCACACGTCATTATATTTTCAAGTACTTTCTTTTATTTAAACATTTGGCATAAAAAGACATATTACAAAATCATCTCAGATATCAGTGTATATAAGGAAAATGAATATTTTATTACGTGAAAGTCGTCACGCGATCGCTGAGATTAGACGTATCTTGACGGAAACTGAAAAGTTCCCTTCATGAATTTGCCAAGTAATATAATGTAACTCTTGAACATTGTACTGACTTAAATTTCTTTTCGTCTTCAGCAGAATATTTTAACATATCAAATAACACAAATATGTAACTGAAGCCACCTCATTTTACCCTGTTTGCCTCGAAACCCAAAATAGAAGTCAGTGTTTTCTTTGCTACGGAATACCCCAGCATTGGAACATTTATACATCCTGTCGAAGTTAAACCACAAAATGCAGAACTTACGAGAAACTGCCGTATAACATAGTAATTCATAACAAAAAGAAGAAAAAAGTATATAGTGTTATACGAAACTGCATAATTTTTAAATACTGAAAGTGAAAAGTAAACATGGTGTGGTGATATGACGTGACAGTAAACTTGAATACGGAGTTATTTTAAAGTAAACTTAACATGAAGTGCACTTGACTACTTTATGAGTGGTTTTCAGGACAAAAAAAAAAGAACAAAAATAAAACAAACAAATAATAATAATAATAATAATAATAATAATAATAATAATAATAATAATAATAATAATTGCATTGTATTTGAGTACTTGAGTGAAGACACCCGGGGTTGTCAATGTTATTTGGTTCGTCAGCGAATTTTTTCAATGATATCTATAATACCTGAACAACGATACCGGTGATGTTCATGAAAAAGAGATCACTTAGAAATTTTCCATGAAATAAACAGATTTTTTTATTAAACCAAAGACATCAGTATTCTATATAATGACTTACTCTATCGCGTTATCATTTAAATTTTCCAGAAATTTCACCACTGTTTTCTTACTTCTTAGTCTTCCCTCTATTTCTGCAAATAAATGTGAATCTAGACACTAATACACCACTGGCGGTATGGACAAAGTGTTTTCCAATAAAACTTTGCAGTATTAATCATAGTCGGACAATTATGCACATTGTATCTTTAAACATGTTTGCATAAATAATTTCTTCTTTGTTGAATCGAGTGCTCCAATCCATTTCGTGTCAGTAGTTTGTGAACTTTCCACAATTTGTAAAATAAAGATGACTTGGTATTCTACGTCATTTACGTCTTTTTTCCTTGTAGTTCCAGGCCACCCCTCTTCAGAAAGCATCATCAAATGGTCGCAGGGATACAGTGAAGATACTTATCGATGCTAAGGCGAATGTTAATGTCAAGGATTCGGTAAGTCAAAGCAGGGTGTGCTACCAAAAAAAATGAAGATTTTTGTATATGTTCGATATCACCATTAGAAATACTGACCATGAACAGGAGACGAATTATTTTCATATTACCGTCCTAGTTCTCACTCAGAATACATGTAATTTCATACTCTGGTAAACAGATGTAATGAGTTCGAAGATCATCTCCCATAAATTAAAATTAGTGTTGGGATCTGAACTATTCCTTGACCTTTTGTAGTAATGACAAATGCTCAATCACACTACTGTTGGATGCAGTCATAATCTTACATAAAGAGCACTTCGATATCATTTTATGACTGCATTTTAAGTTTATTTGGCGACAATATAGCACACTTGAAATCACGTTTACAACTAAACTTGACTCCAGGTTTAATCCGACTGTACTTTATGAATTTCACTTTCTATATTCATGTACATATATGCCGCTTTACTTCACTTGATGTAACGAGACTGCACACGCCAATAAATTTTTAAGTTTTTTCTTTTATTTAAACATTTGGCATAAAAAGACATATTACAAAATCATCTCAGAAATCAGTGTATATAAGGACAATGAATATTTTATTACGTGAAAGTCGTCACGCCATCGCTGAGATTAGACGTATCTTGACGGAAACTGAAATGTTCCCTTCATGAAATTGCCAAGTAATATAATGTAACTCTTGAACATTGTACTGACTTAAATTTCTGTTCGTCTTCAGCAGAATATTCTAACATATCACACAACACAAATATGTAACTGAAGCCACCTCATTTTACCCTGTTTGCCTCGAAACCCAAAATAGAAGTCAGTGTATTCTTTGCTACGGAATACCCCCGCATTGGAACATCTATACACCCTCTCGAAGTTAAACAACGATATGCAAAACTTACGAGAAGCTGCCGTATAACACAATAATTCATAACAAAAAGAAGAAAAAAGTATATAGTGTTATACGAAACTGCATAATTTTTAAATACTGAAAATGAAAAGTAAACATTGTGTGATGGTATGATGTGACAGTAAACTTGGCTACCCTTATGAGTGGTTTTCAGGACAAAAAGAAAGAACAAAAATGAAACAAATAAATAATAATAATAATAATAATTGCATTGTACTTGAATGCAATAAATATAGAACATATATACATTTTAATTTTGTGCACCATATGCGCATTTCGACAAGTTATGTCTCTTCAGTGATGCTCGTAGCCGAGTGATTGGAATTCTGAAAATATATAGAAATATGAAGAGGAGTGTTGAAGCTAAAATGACCGAAAAGTGGACCAAAGAATATGTCTAAGCACAGAGCTATGCATGAGGGAGATACTCCTTAGATTTAGCGTGTAACGTTTGGACTGCACCCCTTGCTTTAACTTTCTAACAAGTGCTCAATTTGTTATCCTTTTTTTTTTTCGTGATTAACGCTGGATTGGAAGTAGAAGACAAGTCCTGAACAGAGATTTCTGTCTCTGCCATGTTTTATTCAAACATATGAAAAAGTTTAGTTCATTTCATATCATAATATCAATGTTAACAAGAGTATGGAATTGTCTGCCTTTTTCGGAGAGGCATAGTTCATTTTCACAACTTCAATCAAAATAATACATCGGGACATTATATATCCATTTCATTCAACAGTTTCCTCGAATTTTCCATTTGTTTCGAAATTCTACAGATATATGTAGGTCTAAAAGCTTAACATACATTTTCTCGTTCTATGATTTGTTAAAATTTACCGCATGAACGTTGTATTGAAAATGAAATACATTTCTTTTTTAAAGGAAATATCGTCAGCACTTTACTGGCAAAAATTTATCTTTTTCATTTGATATGATTTCTCTAAATTGTTAATTCGTTTTCCCTATTCACTCTCAACTTTAGCAGCCTGTTGATTCTTTTATATTATATTGAAGATCGCTTAAAATGAAATTGCTTCTTTGTTTTATCCACCTATTTGGTGAATGGACGATGCATATAAGCTGACATTCCACATGAATAAGTAATATCTATAACCCCAAAACAACAACAATCTACATCCAAAGTATAAAGAAGAACCTATGGCTCGAACAGGAATTCTAGTTTTTGGTGCACTTATGCCTTGACCTTGAAGATAGTACCTTGCTTCAATGTCATGACAGACTCTTCGATCATAGAAAAATAATTATGAAAAATATTACATACCTCCAATATGAAAGAAAGCAATGGCCTGGACAGGTAGACAAGGTGATTCTTTTATAATTCCCCCCAATTAATCCAACCCCCCCCCCCCCCCCCCCCCCAAAAAAAAAAAACACAAATAAATAAAAAATAAAAAGAAATACAGAAATAAATAAAAAAAAATAGGAAAAAACCCCTTCTTTTCCGGCATAAATATATATTGCAGTGATTTTTCTCATATATAAATTACAACTGATACTGCTAAAGTTAAAGCAAAAGACAATATAGTTCCTTTAAATGCTTTCTTAATTCCTTATGACTGCCCATTCTTCATTAAAATCCAGCTTTAATACTTGTGCACTGCTAGGTTACCGTAGAATGTTTACTTTGCCTATACAATTAACTCATGTTCATTTTCAATTAACTCCATATCAGAGAAACGGCTCTTTTTTCCTGAAATGTGTAACAAGTGTTCGAAATTAAAACAAAAATAATTTTACTTCGTATACTTACTAACAGAAAGTGCATTTCTCGTCTCTGTTAAAGTACATACTCCTGTTAAAAACTTACCAAATATTCAGCATTTTGAGGGGTCCGATTTCAGAATCAATTATATAAGCATAACCTATATACACAAAGGAAATAAATTATACGTATTCATCAATGTCCTCCTTTCTTATTCCTACTGCAACAGCTGCTCATATCTCGTAGCTCTTTCATTCTTGAGTCGAAAAGTACCTATCACTACTTTCGATATTGAAATTGATATTACGCGAGAAAATAGTTAGAGGCTGATATATGCAGCACTTCAAAAGTTGTCAATACTCTTTATGCTTACAACTAAATCTGATGAATGCAATAAATGTAATGGATGAAGGAGTGAAGACCCGCGGGATTGTAAATGTTATTTGGTTCGTCAGCGAAAATTTTTCAATGATATCTATTATACCCGAATAACGATGAAAAAGGGATCACTTGGAAATTTTCCATGAAGTAAACAGATTTTTTTTTTATTAAACCAAAGACATCAGTATTCTGTATAATGACTTACTCTATCGAGTTATGATTTACATTGCCCAGAAATTTCACCACTGTTTTTTTACTTCTTAGTCTTCCCTCTATTTCTGCAAATAAATGTGAATCTAGACACTAATACACTACTAAATGTATGGGCAAATTGTTTTCCAATAAAACTTTGCAGTATTAATCACAGTCGTACAATTTTGCACATTGTGTATTTAAACATGTTTGCATAAATAATTTCTTCTTTGTTGAATCGAGTGCTCCAATCCATTTCGTGTCAGTAGTTTGTGAACTTTCCACAATTTGTAAAATAAAGATGACTTGGTAAATGTATTCTACCTCATTCACGTCTTTTTCCTTGTAGGGCCAGGAAACTCCTCTTCACAAGGCAGCATCAAATGGTCACAGTAATATAGTGAAGTTACTTATCGATGCTAAGGCGGATGTTAATGTCAAGGATTCGGTAAGTCAAATCAGGGTGTCCTACAAAAAAATGAAGAATACATGTAATTTCATAATGCTGTAAACAAATGTAAGGAGTATAAAGATCATCTCCCCTAAATTCAAGTTACTGTTGGGATCTCAACTCTCCCTTTGCAATTCACATCCATTTGTAGTAATGGCAAATAGTCAATCACACTACTGTTGGATGCAGTCCTAATCTTACATAAAGTGCACTTCGATATCATTTTATGACTGCATTTTAAGTTTACTTGGCGACAATATAGCACACTTGGAATCAAGTTTAGTACTAAACTTGACTAAGTTTATTTCAAGTGCACTTTATGTATAATATTTTATTATTAATAATATTTCACTTTCTATATGCATTTAGATATATACCGCTTTACTTCACTTGATGCAACGAGACTGCACACGTCATCATATTTTCAAGTACTTTCTTTTATTTAAACATTTGGCATAAAAAGACATATTACAAAATCATCTCAGATATCAGTGTATATAAGGAAAATGAATATTTTATTACGTGAAAGTCGTCATGCGATCGCTGAGATGAGACGTGTCTTGACGGAAACTGAAAAGTTCCCTTCATGAAATTGCTAAGTAGCATAATGTAACTCTTGAAAATTGTACTGACCTAAATTTCTTTTCTTCTTCAGCAGAGTACTTAACATATCAGATAACACAAATATGTAACTGAAGCCACCTCATTTTACCCTGTTTGCCTCGAAACCAAAAATAGAAGTCAGTGTATTCTTTGCTACGGAATACCCCAGCATTGGAACATCTATACACCCTCTCGAAGTTAAACCACGAAATGCAAAACGTACGAGAAGCTGCCGTATAACATAATAATTCATAACAAAAAGAAAAAAAATGTATATAGTGTTATACGAAACTGCATAATTTTAATTACTGAAGGTGAAAAGTAAACATGGTGTCACGTGACAGTAAACTTGAATACGGAATTACTTTAGAGTAAACTTGACTCAATTACACACACAGACAGGGACATGGGCATAATAAGCACCTTCGGTGACATCACAAAATATAGTTAAGAAATATCAACGCAACAAATGGCGGTCGATTTGCGGTTCAATCAACATTCAGTTGCCATTTTGAAGTGGTTAACATAACTACTACTTATCAAATGAGAATAGCACAGATAATTCAAACTCTTTGTAATGACAAAAAATAATAAGAAAGAAAAAAGAGGAGTTACTGGCTCAGTTATGTGGCAGAAGTCACCATGGAGCTATACAATAATTAACACTCCCTATAAATAAAAACCCTTAACAGAACCATTATTCAGAATACCTGGCTAAATGGCAAACACAAAAAACAGCATTACGTTAAAGAGGCGCCCAACATAAGGTGTATGGTCTGTCTGATGTTCACAGGATTACCCTGAATGTACATAATGAACTAAGTCTTTCACCTGAAACATAAATTCCTTAAATAATGTCCATAACCCCTACACAACATTTCTGACAGTGTTCAAGATAAACATATCTCTTGGGGATTTACCATGTAATAAAATAAAAGACTTACACAAGTATTCTGTTTTTTCACGTACTCTACAAAGTTATTATTTAAATTTTCCCGAGACATGTTTCTTATTTTTAGTGTTTAATGCACGCCAAAAAATTCTTAACTACTTTTTTTATTCAAACAAGTGGCCTAGAGACACCTATGGTAAAGCCATTTCAGATAGCAGTGTATCATAACGTGGAAGTTGTCAAGCGATCATTAAGATATCTTAATGGGAACTGAAAAGTTCCCTTCTTTAAATTGATAAGTAATATATAATGTAACTCTTAAACATTGGACTGACCAAGATTTCTCTACTTCTTCGGAAGCATGTCTTGATCTCTATCTGTGTAGTTTTTGATTCAGAATAGCAAAAAAAGGTTTATATGGTTTGTGGAAAAACAAAGATACCATAAATCGTTGAAACAACACATCAGAGTACTTTAACTAAACAAATAACACAAATATGTAACTGAATCCACTTCGTGTTTACTCTGCCTCGAACCCCAAAGTAGAGTCAGTGTATTGTTTGCTACGGTATCTATACACCCTGTCTAAGCTAAACCACAAAATGCAAAACTAACGAGAACAAAAGAGATAACGATAACAATTCATAACATTGATTGATTGATTTTTGTTTAACGTTACACCACGAATATGTCACGTATATGGTGACGGCATCTGCCTGATGCAGGGCATACAAATTTTGACCTTTGCAACGGACCCACCCGAAGCAGTGAGGGATCTTAAACGTGCTATGCATACCACGACACGGAGCCTCGGTTTTTACTGTCTCATCCGAAAGACAGAACACCGGCATGACCAGAGCAGGACTCGAACCCCGGCCTCCCGATCAGGAGTCCAGCGCGATACCACTAGGCCACGCCGGCTTCAATTCTTAACCACAAGAAGAAACAACTATATAGTGTTATACGAGACTAGATAATTTCAATTACTGAAAGTCAAAAGTAAACATGGTATCACGTGACAGTAAACATCAATACGGAACTACTTTAAAGTAAATTTGACATCATGTGCACTTGACTAACCTTATGGCGGGTTTTCAGGACCAATAAAAAAACTAAATTGCATGGTATTTGAATGTAAGGTTAGGACTGCACCCGACTGTATTTTTCAGTCATCTAACTCCTTGTTCTAGCTTTGTGACAAGTACTCAATCTGCTATGCTTTTTTCGTGATTAATGGTGTTTTTGAAATAGAAGACCAATCCTGAACAGAGATTTCTGTCTCTGCCATGTTTGATCCAAACATATTAATAAGTTAAGTTCATTTCCGAAAGCATGACATTGTCTGCCTTTTTCGGAGAGGCATAGTTCATTTTTACAATCAAAATAATAAATCTGCATATTATATATCCATTTCAATTAAAGGAGCATGGTCCGATTGAAGTCGGGAAAAGTATAAAAAATGTAAACGGATTTGTTAAACGGTAATCGATTGCTAGTATATTATCTATGATGTGTAAAAAGTATCGTTACCAAGTCGATGTCGTTAACGAGATATGCCAGTTTTAAATCTATCATTTCTAATCTTAAAGAACAATATGCTACCCCCTCCCAAACAGAAAATACTATAGATGATCAACTGTTTTTTGAAATGCTTCCTCTTGAAATTAGAGGTTTCACCATCATCTATTCATTAGCTAAGAAAAGAGATAAAAATAAACTAACTGAAAAAATTGAGAATGAATTTTTAGAAAATAATGATCCATCAATCCAAATTCGTATCTCAACACTAAATGATCAATTAGAACCATTTCGGCAGGATTATATTAAAGGGTTATTTATTCGAACAAGAACTAAATGAATAGAGGATGGTGAAAAACCATCAAAATACTTTCTTAGTTTAGAAAAAAGAAATTTTGTCAGTAAAACGGTCTCCAAAGTTAAAAACTCTTCCGGTGAAACCATTGTGGACCAGACAGATATTTTAAAAGACATTGAATTGTTTTACACTCAATTATATGCAAACCAAGATCAACACCTGGAAAATATCAATTTAGAAACTATAATAAATAAAGATCAAGTTCATATTTTGAATGACCATCAAGCAAGTGCACTTGAGGAAAACACCATATCATATCCAGAAGCCTCACTAGCACTCAAGAACATGACAAATCGCCTGGTCCCGATGGCTTTACGGTAGAGTTTTATAAGTTTTTTTTTTTTTGGAAAAACCTATCAGAAATTTTCTTAAATCAATAAATCTAGCTTTTGCAAAAGGAAATTTATCACAAACCCAAAAACAGGGAATTATATCAATTTTGCTAAAGGGAGATAAGCCTCGTGAATATTTGAAGAACTGGCGCCCTATATCACTCTTGAATGTACAATATAAAATTCTGTCATCAAGTATAGCTAATAGAATTAAGTCTGTTTTAAATTTTCTTATACATGAAAATCAAAGAGGTTTCCTGAAAGGTAGATTTGTTGGAGAAAGTACCGGTCTAATCTATGATACGCTATACTCAGCTAAAGAAAACAATATTCCTGGAATGCTTCTTTTAATAGATTTTGAAAAAGCTTTTGATTCGGTTTCCTGGAAGTTTTTGTACAAATCTCTTAGTTTTTTTTTTTCAATTTTGGACCAAATCTTATAAATTGGATAAAGATTTTAAATAATGAAGCTTCTCTTTGCGTTTTGCAGAACGGTATTTTTTCTAAATTCTTTAAAATAGGGCGCGGCTGGCGTCAGGGCGATCATGTTTCTCCATATATCTTTCTACTATGTGTAGAGATTATGGGAATACTTGTTCGCCAAAATCACCATATTAAAAGTATCAATACTGGACCTCATAATGTATGTTTGTTGCAATATGCTGATGATACTGCACTTTTTCTCGATGGTACTGAAAAATGTCTCAAAAGCGCATTGGATTAATTATTCCAATTCTCGAAATATTCTGGTCTGAAACCAAATATTACTAAAACAAAAGCTATCTGGATTGGCTCTAAATGTAACTCCACTGAAAATTTATGTACTGATACCAATCCTGCTTGGACAAATGAACCTTTCGACATTTTAGGTATAAATTTTACTGCAAATTTAGAGAATGTTGAGAAATTTAACTTTGATGAGGGTGTACAAACTATTATTAAAAATATTAAATCTTGGTCAAGGAGAAATCTCACTACTCTTGGTAAAATTACAGTAATAAAATCCATTCTTTTACCAAAATTAACACATCTTTTCATATCATTACCAAAACCTGCATCTAAAAATATCAATCAACTTCAAAAAATTTTCTATAACTTTATTTGGAATAAGAAAAATGATAGCATTTCTAGAAATACCATCATTCAGAATTATCAAGAGGGGGGATGCAGAATGATTGATATTGAAAATTTCATTAAATCATTAAAAATTACATGGATTCGCACACTATTTCACTCAGATTGCATTTGGACCCACGTATTTAGCATAACAATAAATAGTGATATTAAAGCCATTTCCTATTTTGGTATAGATTATATAAATAAATTGATTCAGAATACTGCGAATCCTTTCTGGAAAGACGTACTAACTTCTCGTATGGAATATTAAACAAAAGTGACCCCCCAGTCTATAAATGAAATTCTGCTTTCCCCACTATGGTATAATCCCCTTATTAGGGTTGATAATAAATCTATAGTCATTCAAAATATTTACAAAAAAAGGATTTATCTTTGTCCAAGACCTACTAAAAATAATGGTGAAATTATGCAACAATTTTTCAGTAAATGTACCTTTTACAACATATTTCGGTTTGGTTAAATCTTTAGTAAAAGTGTGACCAGTCCTCAAAGATAGCCCTAGTAAAAGTAATTTACCTTGTTTGCCTGCTTTTTTGAAAATTATTTTGGCTTCTGAAAAAGGTTGCAAGGACATATATGAAATTTTCATCAGATCTGCATATAAAAAACCAAAATGTGAATTAAAATGGGTAAATGACCCTTGTTTAAATATAGTAAATACAGCCTCTAACTTTTGGAAACAAACATTTTCAAATCCTTTTAGAATCACGAAAGATACTAAATTGAGATGGTTTCAGGTCAGAATAATTCATAGAATATTGGCTACAAATCTACTGTTAAATATCATTAAAATTAAGAATTCTCCTTTATGCAATGTATGTAATATAGAATCAGAGACTATCGTTCACTTATTTGTCTTTTGTAATCCAGTTAGAGCTTTGTGGATGGAATTGGAGAACTGGATTGGTTTTAACACAAATTTAAATATTTTCTTATCACCATCCAATATGAAATTTGGAGTTCATCAATATAATTGTAATACATTAAACTTAATTATTATTCTCCTTAAATATTTCATTTATATAACATCAAGACAAAGTGCCAATATGATTTTTGTGGTTTTTAAAAAAATATTTGTTGAATTACTATGAGGCTGAAAGGTACATGTATCTTAGAAAAGGGGGTGAAGATGAATATAATGAGCGATGGCACACTTGGAAAGACTTGTTTGTAGCCTAAACTCTATTATCATTATTATTATACAATTTGCTCATACCTTAACTATTGTGAACGTAATATCTAATTATCATCATTGCATATATCCAACAATATACTTACCAGTATATATATGTATGTGTGTATGTATATGTATATATAGCGTGTATATCTGTGTATGTTTTATGTGTATGTTTATCTGTATATGTGTTTGTATATATATGTATGCTTTATTACATTACTAGTACTACTTTTCAATTGAATACACTTATTTTTCATATGTTGTATAAACAATACATTTCAGTATATGATATATTTGTATAATATATGTGTGTGTTTTTTTATGTGTATGTTTATGTGAGTATATATATATATATATATATATATATATATATATATATATATAATATATATATATATATATATATATATATATATATATATATATATATATATATATATTTGTACTATCATATATATATATATACTTCATTGCATTACTAGCACTACCCTCTTAATAATATAATTTTATATTTGAAAGAAAATATTTACGATTCAGTACACTATCTTCAGAATACTTATACATTCAAAATATATGGCTCAGTTACACCATGAACTAAACTATATTGAAATCATTTGACTCCTATTTCTAATTTTGTCAGCAGTATTCAAAGGAATGCGCTGTCAAATGCTAGTTTTGGAATTACAGTGAAAGTCATTTTCCTTGTAGAATGTCGTCACTCCACTCCACCTTGCAGTATACAAAGGCCGCAGTAATATAGTGGGTCCGTTGCAAAAATAGAAATTTCTATGTAATGCATCACACAGATGCCGTCACCATATACGTGAAATAACCATTGTATCACGCAGAACATTATTCCAATAAAACTGTTAATTTATTATTAATAACATTTATACCTAATGATACTTTATACATTTTTGCGTAAATGATTTCCTCTTTGTTGAATCAAGTGCTCAACTCCATTTGGCGTCATTAGTTTCTGAAGTTCGTTCTGACTATTGACATGAAACACCGTACGTTGGCATATTTCTATAACAGTAAAGAGTTCAATGACCATTTCCCCAAAATGAACAGGCAGGGTGTTGAAGCATTCTTTTGCATTTAGCCTGTGTGGCCTGATGGATCAGGTGCTAAGATGGTGACATAGAGGTCACGGGTTAGATTGCCGCCGTGGGCACAGCATGTTCTGCCTTTCGGGTGAGACAATAAAAACCGATGTTGGGTGTCACGGCGTGTGTGTATTGCGTAAAAGATCTCTCACTACTTCGGGTGAGTGCGTTGCAAACATAGAAATTTCTTTGTAATGCATCACGCAGATGCCGTCACCATATACGTGGAATAACCGTTGTATCACGTAAAACATTATTCAATCAAAATTCTCTCGAGTTCACATCTTTTTGCAGAAATGACAAATCATCAATAACACTACATTTCAATCATTTGATTCCTAGTTCTAATTTTTTCACCAGTATTCAAAGTGTCATCTTTTTTTCGTTCAGGATTGCGCTGTTAAATGCTATTTTTGGAACAACAGTGTAACTCCTGAACAGATTTGTCTGTCTTTGTCAGTTTTAAATTAAACACATTGAACAAATAAGTTAGCGTCATTTAAGCATAACGTCAAATGTCAAAAAAGGATGACTTTGGCTCTTTTTCACTTTGAATAGACGTAGTTTATTTTAACAATTTCCATCAAAATAATAAATCAGCGCATTCGGTTTTTTGGTTTTTAAGTGCTCTACAACGTTATTGTTAAAATTTCCTCGAGACTTGTTTCTTATTATTAGTGCTTAGTCTAATTCTGCAACTAAATGTGAATTTAAACAGTAATACACCACTGAATATATGGGGAAAATGTTTTCCAATAAAACTGTAAATTTATTATTAATAACAGTCATACCTAATGATACTTTATACATTTTTGCGTAAATGATTCCTTCTTTGTTAATCAAGTGCTCAACTCCATTTGGCGTCATTAGTTTCTGAAGTTTGCACACTTTGTATAATAAAAATGACGTGGTATTCTTTCACATTCATTTCATTTTCCTTGTAGGATAACATCACTCCATTCCACCTTGCAGTGTTCATAGGTCACATTGATGTAGTGAAGATACTTATCGAGGCTAAGGTGGATGTCAATGCCAAGGGTCCTGTAAGTCAAATCAGCATGTTTAACAAAATATACATTTAGCCTGTTTTAATGTTCCATATCACCATTGGAAATATTGACTTTAAAACAGGAAAAGAATTGTATTTACATCACCCTGTTCATATTCGTTCTGACTATTGACATGAAACACCGTATGTTGGCATATTTCTATAATAGTAAAGAGTTCAAAGACCATTTCCCCAAAATGAACAGGCAGGGTGTTGAAGCATTCTTATGCGTTTAGCCCGCGTGGCCTGATGGATCAGGTACTAAACTGGTGACATAGAGGTCACGGGTTAGATTGCCGCCGTGGGCACAACATGTTCTGCCTTTCGGATGAGACAATAAAAACCGATGTTGGGTGTCACGGTGTGTGTGTTGCGTAAAAGATCTCTTACTACTTCGGGTGGGTCCGTTGCAAAAATAGAAATTTCTTTGTAATGCATCAGGCAGATGCCGTCACCATATACGTGAAATAACCGTTGTATCACGAAAAACATTATTCAATCAAAATTCCTTCGAGTTCACATCTTTTTGCAGAAATGACAAATCATCAATAACACTACATTTCAATCATTTGATTCCTAGTTCTAATTTTTTCACCAGTATTTAAAGTGTCATCTTTTTTTTTACGTTCAGGAATGCGCTGTTAAATGCTATTTTTGGAATAACAGTGTAAGTCCAGAACGCATTTGTCTGTCTTTGTCAGTTTTAAATTAAACACATTGAACAAATAAGTTAGCGTCATTTAAGCATAACGTCAAATGTCACAAAAGGATGACTTTGGCTCTTTTTTACTTTGAATAGACGTAGTTTATTTTAACAATTTCCATCAAAATAATAAATCAGCGCATTCGGTTTTTTTTTTTTTTTTTTTTGGTTTTTAAGTGCTCTACAACGTTATTGTTAAAATTTCCTCGAGACTTGTTTCTTATTTTTAGTGCTTAGTCTAATTCTGCAACTAAATGTGAATTTAAACAGTAATACACCACTGAATATATGGGGAAAATGTTATCCAATAAAACTGTTAATTTATTATTAATAACAGCTATACCTAATGATACTTTATACATTTTTGCGTAAATGATTCCTTCTTTGTTAATCAAGTGCTCAACTCCATTTGGCGTCATTAGTTTCTGAGGTTTGCACACTTTGTATAATAAAAATGACGTGGTATTCTTTCACATTCATTTCATTTTCCTTGTAGGATAACATCACTCCATTCCACCTTGCAGTGTTCAATGGTCACATTGATGTAGTGAAGATACTTATCGAGGCTAAGGCGGATGTCGATGCCAAGGGTCATGTAAGTCAAATCATTATGTTTAACAAAATATACATTTAGCTTGTTTCAATGTTCCATATCACCATTGGAAATATTGACTTTAAAACAGGAAAAGAATTGTATTTACATCACCCTGTACATATTCGTTCTGACTATTGACATGAAACACCGTACGTTGGCAAACACTTTGTATAATAGTAAGGAGGTCAAACACCATTTCCCCAAAATGAACAGGTTGGTTGTTGAAGCCTTCTTTTGCATTTAGCCAGTGTGGCCTGATGGATCAGGTGCTAAGCTGGTGACACAGAGGTCAGGGTTTCGATTCTCGCGGTGGGCACATGTTCTGCCTATCGGATGAGATAAGAAAAAACCGATGTTGGGTGCCACGGTGTGTGCATGTGTTGCGTAAAAGATCTCTCAAAACTTCTCAAAATAGAAATTTCTATGTAATGCATCATGCAGATGCCGTCACCATATATGTGAAATAACCGTTGTATCACTTAAAACAATATTCAATCAAAAATCCTTTCCACTTCACATCTTTTTGCAGAAATGAAAAATCATCAATAACACTATATTTCAATCTTTTGACTCCTAGTTCTAAGTTTGTCACCAGTATTCAAAGTGTTATGCCCTTGTGTCGTGCAGTTATTTTTACAGTGAAAGTCCTGAAAAGAAGAGGCATAGTTTATTTTTATAACTTCCATCGAAAGAATAATTCTGCACATTATATATGCATATAAATTTACCGTTTCCTGGAAAGTTTTCTTAGTTTCAAAACTCTACAAAGGCAATTATGTCTTACAGCTTTATATACTATTTCCCGTACTAGATTGTCTTCAAATCTATCGCGTCACCATTATAAAGGGAATGAAAGAAATACATTTTTTCTTTAAATGAAATATCGTCAGCACATAAACATGAATTCTCTTTTTCACTTTGATATAATTTTCCTAACTTGTTAATTTATTTTTCCCTATCCAACTTGGTTGATGAGTAGACTCCATATGGATACATTAGGGACTTTGATTTGCTAACTGTATGAGTAAGGGTGTTTTCAGATGTTTAATTAATTCTATAAATATGCGTACATTATTTTGATGTTGAAGATTTATGATATATTTCTTTCTTTCAATGAAATACGGGGAAGCACGTAAGTGACAGAAATCTCACCCTCATTTTAACACTCTAATGTGTTTTTCCTAAATTCGGATAAAATCTATTATTATAATTTCTTCTCAGCTTTAGCAACCCGTTAATTCTGTTACAGTATATTGACGATTACTTGAAAATGAATTTATTTCTTTCATTTAACCACGTATTTGGTGAATGGACGGTACAAATAAGAGAAAAATTCAAGTGTCCTTGCTATGTAAAATATTGTTGGAAAATCACAAATAACAGGTATATATGCATTGCATTTAATCATAAACAGTCATTTTCAATTGATCAAACACGACATTTTTTCCTTAATCGTATCGTAAGATTGCAGCCGCTTACAGAAGGGCATAGTACAGTTTACTTATTTTGATGTCTCCATGATTTTATACTAGCATAGCATTTTACAAAACGCTTTTTTTGGAGAATGGGTATGACCTCTCGTCTTTTGAAACATTTTGATCCTTGTTCTCTATAGGGAAGTTTGTTCGTAAATCTTAAAATGTGTGTCATTTGATTGTGCTGCTTTTTCGATGAGTGGGAATGTTGGCGCCCTTGAATTGGATGACGCTTTTACTTTAACTGACATTACCAATCCGGACCATAACATCAGTACAATCGAATATATTTTTGTATTGATGTTTTCTGAGTTTTTTTTAATATTATCTTGTTTTATGTGCATGAGCTTGACGATTTGTAATACATGAATATCAATGTAAAGATGATGGATAAATCCAAACCATAAGTCTAAAAATCATGAAACCAGAGGACATACAAAATCAGTGAAAATGAAAAACAAGTGGAAAATAACAAAATATGTCCACTTGAAAAGCATATGTGAACCCCTGTGATGGAATGAGACCATCTTCTGCTTGATAGCAACACCTGTCACATATACCCAGTAGAAAGAGTCAAATCGTGTAAATTCCATATGTATTTATATATGGAACAGTCAAAGTAGGTAACCTTCTGGTATAGAAAGTGTCAAATCTGTAAAATGATCCGAATTGGTCTCAGTCCAGAATATCATTTAAAAGCCTGGAAAAGAGATATCATATGGAATAATACGAGTCTGGTAACGACCGTAGAACTTCCTCAGTGACGTTGCTAGTCTAGCACATATATAGCCCTGGTTGAGCAGCTTAACTGAAAGTCGCCTAGCCCCCAGAACAAAGTCATTGTAATTTGAACATGCTCTGGAATAACGTATTAACTGAGATATGAATACGCCGTATGCGGGCGATGATGGAATGTTGCTACTTATGAAAGGAAAGTTTGTGATAGCGAAATTGAAATCGTCACGTTTGTCATAGAGTGAGGTGTTCAATTGACCGTTAATATCGAAAGACAACATAATATCTAAATACGAATAGAATTACTACTTTCTGTGGATTCCTTGACCTCCAGTTCACTTGGATAGATGCTAAGGTAATCCGCGAATGAAGGATTATTAACTGATAGCAAGTCATCTATATATCTGTAAGTGAAATTGAAGCCAAGATCCAATTGGGTTTTTTCCTTGCGAAACCAAAGAATGAATGAATTCAGCTTCTTATGAGTAAAGGAATATGTCAGCCAGAAGCGGAGCACAGTTAGTGCCCATTGGAATGCCGACAATTTGTTGAAAAACCTTTCCTCCAAACACCACAAAAATGTTATCGATAAGAAAGTTCATCATCTGAATGACAGCTGTTTCAGTGTATTTATTTTTGGAATAAGAATTTTCCCTAACAAAGTAAGTTTTATCATGGCCTATAACTATATATTTGAATTTGCGGCTTCCGTTTTTACTAGTAAATGCATTTTGAATAATTTCCGCTAATCTGTCTTCTAATTGCTGATGAGGGATCGTTGTGTAAAGAGTCGAAAAGTCAAAAGACTTGAAGGAGTGAATTTTAGTAAAACTTTTTTATTTTAGATGTTCTACCAACTCTTTTGAATTTGAATAATATACTAGCACATATAACACATTACAAAACTAGTTTATTGTAGTGCAGTTACGATACCGACTTAGGACGAGCATTTAATTTGACAAAAGGAAAACAAATGGTGTGGTTAACCGGTTTACGGGCCCATCATCCCACTCACCGTAACAGCAGAACAATCAAAGGACGTACATTTAAAAATTTATAAATAATCCTCCATGTAAAGAGCAAGGGTCAACAGGTATCGCATATTGAGGGGTCATAAAAATATGAACATGGAAGGTATTGTAAAACACATACTGTTATAAAAATATATGCGACAACAACATGATAAACCGTGCTCTGCCAGTCTGAAAAAGAGCTAAGACCCTAGATCTGTAGGAGTCCCGACTAAGTCAGAGGGGACGAGGTTCAGGACCATGTCTCCTCTGAAAGAGATTTGGAAAAGGTCCGTCATATAGTCCCCACGGCCCTGTTAATCAGCGTGCAGCGTTCAAGTAAAAGTCTGCATAAGGCTGTAGAGGGGCCAAATACAATACATAGAGTCTTTTTGATGATCTCAATGTCATATTGTCTATTTAAAAGAGGTTTGACTATTTTATTACATGATAAAATAACGTTATCGGAGCTTGTTTCTTTCCTTGGATTATATACGAGATCACCGTAAAAATTAGGATGGGAAATTCCATTGGATACATAGTGTTGAAAAGAAATATTTCCAAATTAAGATAGAAGTTCTGAATAAGATCAAAAGTATTTTCCAAATGTTTTTCTAAGCTTGTGATATCTGTAACCCTGAGTTAAAAGTTTAGTAGTATTTTGTAAATTTCGTTTATGAAGGTCCAAAACATCGGTGCAGCCTCTGGCAAATCGAACTAATTGATGGGAGTCGAGGGACATCGCCATCCAAGTAAGGAAATCCAAAATCCTCAGGTTTATCATAAATATTATTATATATTAGGTGGTTGATAATTTTGATGTTTAAATCTAAGAAAGGTGTAGATTTATCGCAAGTATTAGCGTTATTCACTTTGAGCTCTGGTGGATATATTTCTTATATAAATTGTTCGAATTCAGAGTTGTCGATAACCAACATGTCATCCAGATAACTGCAAGTATTATTAAATTTGTCAATGAGGTCGAAACGTTTTGATTTTTAAATAGAAACCATACAATTCCTCTCATAACAATAAAGAAATAAATCTGCTATCAGAGGCGCACAAAAATATTATTCATGAGAAAATCTAATGCTTTACATAATTCCTTGCAAGTCTAGTATTTATATGAAGTATACTGTTTGTTGGAAAAGAATCCGGGCCACTGGAAGTAAAGTTTTGGGTTCTCTGTGAAAACACAATTGTATAAGAGACAGCAACTTGCTTTTAATCAAATCATGAGGCAGAGGTGTACAAAGTCTAGAAAATCAAATGTAGAAATATGAGTTGCTTTGAAATTTGGTGAAAGAAGATTGTCTATAACTTTATAAGAATTTTTCATTGACCAAAAGTAATTGATGCTACTATTATGAAATACTACATCACAATACTTGGTAATGATCTTAAATAGCATTTAGAGTAGACGTAATATGTTTCAACAGTACCGTGGTACAGGATATATGAAACGTGATTTATATGGACTGTTATGTCGCCAATACATGATTGGTAGATCAGTACTTAAGTACATCAATATAATATAGTTTTCAAACAACTATTATGTTATTACCTGCTTTATCAGCAGAAACAAAGACATATTTAGCATGTAAGTCAGCTATACTCTTTTTAATAGAATTTGCCGTCAATGTATTAGGCTGTTGAAATAAATGCAAATTTTCAGTAAAGTTCTTAAAATCTCGTATTTCCAATCATTAAGAGCATGAACCTTTACCTGTTCTTTTTTACACCAACGTTTACAATATTTAGTTAAAGCATCCTCTATAACGTCACGGCATTTATTGAAATCTATCCTGGACGGTAACCTATATTTAAGTCCTTTTTTAAAAAAGGTACGCAATTTCTTGTCCGAAATACAGCTTAGGTCACCAGTAATAATATGACCTGCCGGCTTATAAACATATTTAGATTTTTCACAAGAACACGACGAAGAAATAGAGTCTGAAATATCAGGGTTAGATGTAAATTTTATAATAAAATAAGATTGCTTATAGGCTTTTTGTACCGGAAACAAATAAGTGGAGGTTCTAAATTCTCAAAATATTGGGGGATTTTAGATGTGACTCTATGATCACGGAAAATATTAGAAATGTTAAGTAGATCGAATCCTTTATTCATAAATTTAATTTTGAGAAATTGCTACATGGGTGGAAGAGACGGAATACGAGGAAAGAGTTTATTATATGAAAATAAAATAATCAGTTTGAGTTTATATCAATCAAAATTGCGTAAACTTCGAAGATCAGCTTTATTCTGTCTCGGCCCCTTGCCTAGCAGATAGTATAACCAGTATTCACAATGAACTTGAAGATATTTGCCTTGATTGCGATTTATTCGATTAAGAATGAATAGTAACATTGACGACCGGAGTCTCATGATGGCAAATAAACAAAGTGACAGTCATGATAAGTTGATACATATCCAATATTGTGTTAAAGACGCAGTGAGTGGTAAAAGACTGAAAAATAAAAATAAGCACAATAAACAACTTGTGCAAACCCTTTTGATCATACAATGAATTTTTGCATAAAATCAAATTAAATTTACATTTCACACAAAATAAACTTTGTTGATAAAATACTTCTGGTAATGACATTAATACAAAATTTCACATCACACAATTATTATTAAGATAGTGAATTAAATGTAACTTTCAAAACACTGATTGCATGTACTTTCACATTTTCAATACACAAATGTGATAAAATTAGATGAAAAAAACCCAAAAAACTTCCCATTGACAGCATTATAATAGAATATAGAAAGATAAACTTATGCATATTTCATTACATAGATGTTTTTCTCACAAAACAACAATACAAATGCAATAAAAATAATGATTACTTACTCCATAATTGGCTAAAGATTTGACAAAATTCATAACAGCAAAAACACAATCTGATCATGAAATACAAACGGCCGCCAAACGTGTATAAACGTTTTCTGAAGAGTTCTCATGTACAAAGAAAGATAACTCTAGTTGATAGGCATTACAAGCTTCGTCCAGGATAGGTTTGAATTTATTTACCGGAATAGAGGATAGTGCATGCAAAAGTGCTTTTGCGATAAATAGAAGTTCGTCTAAACGACCTATTTAAAGGATTACGTTTACTGATGTTCTGATGTCACCTACGTTTTCTAATAGTATTATGTCTTAATGTAAAAATATTGATCTTATTCTCATGAGAAGAAATATTACCTTGTCAATATATTTGGTCGTTGGGACGGAGAGGATATGGGGTTTGCAGTTGTTTAATCCAGTAGAGCTCGGTTTCCAAAAGTCGTTTTTTAGTTATTTTCACATTGTTAATATTATGTTGGTATTTATTAAAGTGGTTATAAAGAAAATTCTGGTATTTACGCCGTGAATTATTACGAATTTTATAGGAATGATTCCAAAAACCTTGTTTAAAAGTTTGAGAAATAACAAAATGGTATAAAATATACAGGGGCCCATGAACAAAAGGTATTGTCTGAATGTACATAATGAACAAGGTATTCTATCTGAAACATAAATCCATAACATAATGTCTTTAGCCCCTACAAAACAATACTCACAATTTAGAGATATGTAATGCTAGATATAAAAAAATTTGCTTTTGACTTAAAAATGAAAATGAATATCTTGGCTGTTAGCAAGTAGACACGCAATATCATGCAAATCTAAAGCTCTATATTTTGTAGAAAACACATTGAGTTTTTCGGCTCCCATCACTCGCCAGATTTCTACTTATATTATGATAGTGTAGTAGTTTAAGTCTATAACTCACATTACAGCGGAATTTATAGCATTGGAGAAATCAGGCATTCAGTATGTTCGACAAAATTTCCAGATTTCTACCTATATTATAATAGTGTAGTAGTTTAACTGTATAACTCACATTACAATGGAATTTATAGCATTAAAGAAATCAGGCATTCAGTATGTTCGACAAAATTTAAAAGAACTGTTGCCTTTTAAAAAAATATATTTGCATGTCCATTTTGAAGGACAAACAGTGGACAAGGGCTCTACCATCTGAGGTTTTCTTCAGGTTCTTGTTCGGAATAATCTCATTCGCATCCCATTGCCGCCAATTTCCAGTCACTTTCGCCGACTTCCCTTGGTGTAGTCTACCCCTCAATTACATGCTATGCACATGGATATTTTATAACGAGTGGCCAAAAGGGGCCTTAATCTCTCACCTGATCACATATGCAAAGTCGATGTTTAAATCAAATCATGTACGTTTAGAAATTTATGATGCTGACAGTGTTTCATGCCTTTTACATTCCATTCAATTCAGTGCAATAGAACATTCGTAAGATGATTTTAACCAGATCCAGATATAAAATAGGAAACAAACGTAACTTTGAAATGAGAACAAAAGTAAAACCAACAAACATGTGTATCTTCATTTAACATACATGAAAACAACAGTAAAAAGATTTGCAAGTGGGCCCATATCATTCACCTTAGACATAGAAAACATTGCGCAATCATATCAACCAATGCTTGTAGATGGCCAAAACATGTAAAATTGTACTGGATCATTTTTTGCTTAATATCTACCTAGACTTAATTAAAGTAGTGTTTGCAATTTATTTGTTTTACTTTATTATTTAGTTTACTTTATATCAGCATATATGTTTTTAAATGCATATATTACAATGCAATTCTGACAAATATTTATTGGGGGAAAACATCAAGAAATTGATTAATTTCTCTCGGGTTATCAATGAAGTACATACTCCTGCCTTCGGAGATCTGAAAATAAATAAGCTGATTCGACCAAATTTGCACCCCCCCCCCCCCCCTTTCAGAATGAAATAGTCGTCCTCTTATCAAGTTACAAAAGAATTGACATGTGAAATCCATGCTCGTGCTATAAATACTTCGGCATTAATAATCCTAACAATCTCATAACTTTATAGGTCATAAAATACAAATTAGTGTGCGAAAATATATACAGCCTTATAGTACAATTTACAAAGAAAATTAAACTATATAAGCATTATATAACTCTAATTCTAACTATATAACTCATGAATTTATCCATGATTCTATAACGATATTCTGTTTCTTGAGAATCAACATAATATAAGAGGTTCATGCAAATACCAATAACCCAGATAGCATGCTAACATTGGCCCAACGTTGGCCCACCATCATCAGTTACATTGGTCCAACGTTGGCAAATGACATTGGCCCAACGTAACTTTGCTCATTGGGCCAACGTTGCTGCCAACGGTTGGCCCAGCGTTGGGCCAATGTAGCATATTTAATTATACAACGTTGGACCAACATTGGGCCAATGTAAGGTTATACTTCACAACATTGGGCCAACATTGGACCAACGTTTACAATTCTTTTCCAGCAGTGGGCCAACAATTGGTCAGCATATTCAATACAGTAATTAGCCATATATTGGACAAGAATAACTTTCCTCGTATGTATTGAATGATTCTGGTTGATATAGCTGCCTTGGATGCTCTCATGGTATATAATATCACAATTTTTTGGGATGCCATAAAGTGGTATCCCAGCTTGAGTCGATGGTATGAAAGATGGTATATTCTGGTTGATATAGCTGCCTTGGATGCTCTCATGGTATATAATATCACAATTTTTTGGGATGCCATAAAGTGGTATCCCAGCTTGAGTCGATGGTATGAACCATACAATCCATATAAATAGTCTTTCCAATTCTTTGGAATGAGCATTTGCATGTGTGGTTTGTACTAAGGGATTTAGTAACGCTGACAAAAACTGTGATCAAGTAAACCAAATTTAAAAATATCAATACAGTTAAACTTTGGAAACTCAAATTTCTAAACTCAGATATACTTCCTTAAACTCTGAGTGTAATTTTGTCACAAACAAATGTCAGTAAATCAAATTTAGTTCAAAAACTTGAAGTCGACCTGAATCTTAAAAGTAATAATATCATGACGTCCTTTGTGATTTGAGTTATCAAAAGTTTGACTGTATGTTCGATATATGCTGGTTTCAACATGAATAATCAGGAAGGATGAGAAAATCTATTTTACCAGGATTTTATTTACAATTTATCAAAAATGCAGTAATTTTCAGAAATCTAATATTAAAAAGTTTGTGAAACAAACATGCCCCTGACTTTCAAATGGATCTTTTAAGCCATTATTCTCCATTAAAGTTTATTAATTTTCACTTTGTTGTTCCCTCTCTTCACTCAGCTCTCTTGTAATTGTAACCCTGGCCACGCGTCTTGCCTTTTCTCTTTTTTTTTTCTTCTCTCTCTTTTCTTCCCCCTTCCCGATCACATGCATATCGAAACCACTCTTTTGTGATTTCTGCAATTTCACACTCTGTTGCCTAACTGCAAAGGCGGTTTGTACGAACTGCTCCTGGAAATAATTAATAAAGCACATATGTTGAAGGTATAAAGGCAACAATTTGATGTAATTAAAACCAATTTCAATAGAATTTTATCTAAAACTGTGGCAAGATTAAGGGGTACAGTATTTAATGTGAAAACAAGATGTGTTTGCAGAGGTCCCCCACAACAGCAGAATGCATATAAGGCAGGAATCATTGTATCATACAATTTGAACCATACCCATCCGTATGGACCTTAATCAGGGATTTTTTTGTATTTACTTTGGGTCCAGTGAAATTGGGAAAATTTCCTGACATTTTAGTAATTTTTTTGAATTTTCAACATTGTCATCTACATATATAGAACAACAGGTCCAGTGTACAGTAAAAATTGTCGAAAATCCGTCGCTTTCCAACGGTTCACATCAAATAATGACCTTGGTTTCCTAGCAAATTCTGAGGGAATGCTATTTTTTAAGTTCACTAGACAGTCAGATATCTGTTGAATGGCTCTGTTACCAAGTCTACAGTGTAAAGGGCCTTTCATCCATAAAAGAATAAGGCGTTTCATAACTCCTAAACAAACTAGGTGCATGTAATCAATGGGTATTTGAGTAATCATGCCTATGCTAAGTTGTGTCAGTGGTGTTGGACCCAAGTGGTGGTCTTCGTCTCTCATTTCGTCAAATGCCACATCAGTTCTTATCAGTTCTTAAAGTCATTTTTCCCATCCATACTCCATCTTGGATGCATTTATCGCAACCATGATAGCCAGAATAAGACTTCACATTTTTTACAAATGCCCTTGCAGGTGTATCACACACAACAGAGTCAAGCATGATACACAAATGTTTACCAAAACATGTGACACCTCCTTGAATCTGCAGATATTCATCAACAAAATCCCCAAGGTACTCATAAAGGTCATTTGGCTTGGATGTCCCAGAATATAAACCAATAATGAATGGTTCTTGATTTGGAATGTTCTGTATTTTTCCAGTTATGGGCCAAAACTGGTGACTTGTACTTTTAAACAAGGGCAAACCATCAATGTTTATCTGGAGTATCAGAACAAAATCTTCGGGTAAGCATTCAATACAGTGCTGAACTCGTGTGTTTACATTTGACTCAATTCCAAAATAGTAGTACTGCCCTCCACTTATCCATAATTGTATAATTAATTGTTGTTTTCAGCAGAGTGCTGGGATCCTTAGGCAAATCCTGATGGTAGATGCGTAGAATTTGTAACAATTCAGATAGTGCTGAATTTGCAATTTGACATTTCACAGCCCATTCCCTCAGTTTGTCAGATAAAGTTGTAGTCTTCTCATCACATGAATCTGATTCCATGTCCGAGTCTGACAAAATATTATTTGGTTCCATATATTTCTCAATATCATGTGATGAATCATCATCATGCTCTAAATCACTATTTTGTGATACCTCAGAGATTGGACAATTATAAGAACCATCAGAATCTGATAATAGTACAGTACTACTATCCGATTCTGATTGTCTAGGAGGGGCAGGTTTGGTGTAGTGGTTAAGCGCTTGGCTTGCGGCACCGACGATCCGGGTTCGATTCCCGGGTTGCGCCACTATGTTTAAGAGGTTGGTAACCTCCTGCTTCCATGTCGCGATATAACTGAAATATTGTTGAAAGCGACGTAAAACACCAATCAACCAACCAACCAACTGATTGTCTAGGAGGGTCAAGATCCCCTGAAGCCATGATGCCGTGACTGCTATGCGCATTTTCTATGTCTAATAAATGTTGTGCAACCCCCCTCCTAACTCGTCGCCTCATTGACCAGTAAGATTTCCCATCTGCCATGACTGATGAGTGCAAGGCCAATAAATGTGGTTTTAATATACAGTGAAATAACTCATAAAATTGATTTACACACCCTGTCGACCAAAAGATTACTGCAATTTTGATATATATGCAATAATGTGATGCGTTACCGCCTTGAATACCTGAAAGCAAACGTCGGCAGTTTTATTGGTCATGTGATCACCAAATATAAAACTGGTGTGTATCACGTGATAATAGGGTGAAGCGCGCGGAAATAACATATATAGTTCTGAAAACGTTCGACAAATCAAAATTTTTAAAAATTATCAAATACTAATACATCAAATGTATACATTTACACTGATACATATTTAAAGAACAAACTATAAGTAGATCTACAATTGACTCTAACTGACTGTTTTTTACCAATACAATTGAGTTACTGACAAATGATGCAGCCTAATGTTACTATAAAAAGACACTTTCTTAAGAATCGTTAGAATCAAAAGCTCGGATACGTTTTCTTGCTAAATTGATAAAGGTAATAAAAAAAAACCCCCAGATATATACTCACATTTTTCTGTGCTCTCTCTACGATGAAACTTCTTCGACTAACGCGGTTGGTCATAAAATATACTCAAGTCCGGCCAGTTTCAAGATCAAATATCATAATTACCATGGCAATCGCACGATCTCCAGCAGGGATATGATGCAAGGGATGACTTGACCTATATCTTTGCTCGTATAACGCTGTTATCTTAGAAATCGTGCCGCTAAAGTGGCAAAAGTTGGTGTTGTGAAATCGGACACCGAACCGAAGTTTTCAGATTTCTCCTGATTTTTAAAACTTTCATATGCAAAAAAAATATAAATAAATAAAGAATTGTATGGATGAATGGGAAATCGAATGTCAGAATGAATATATGAATTATTAAATGAACAAGAAAAAAAAAAGAAAGAAAGAAATTTAAGAATGAATGAAAGAAAGATAGAGGGAGAGAAAGAAAGTAAAGATAGTAAAGATAATTATTTCTTCTAAATTCATACAAAATGTCACGTTGGGCCAAAAAGTTTACATTGGGTACGTGACATCGGCCCAACGTTGTCCCAATGTTGGCATTTCATCACATTTAACTTGGTGCAAGTTCTACATTGGGCCAACATTGGCCCAACGTTGTAACTCCAACGCCAACGTATGACCAACCGTACAACCATCTGCCAACGTTGGCCCAATGTAGTCATGCTATCTGGGAAGCTTATTCAAGCTAAAAGTAACGAAACGCGCAAAATCCAAATAGCATGCTAAGTGTGGGCCAACGTTAGCTCAGATATTGAAATTACGTTGGGACATTGTTGGCAAATAATGTTGGACCGACATAATGTTGCTCATTTATCTAACTTTAGCCCATCGTTTTGGGCCTACTATGGACAGTTGTTAAGGTGTCAAAGGCACGTTGGCCCAAGTTCAGGTAACAACATTCAGATTATTGGTATTTTTAGGGGGCCAGGTAGCGCAGTTGGTAGCGCGCTCGCTTCTCACCTATGCGACCCGGGTTCGATTCCCGGTGTGGTACGTGAGATGGTAGGGCTGTCACCAACCTGGCTTCGTGGGTTTTCTCCGGGTACTCCGGTTTCCTCCCACACAAACGACACCCTTACGCCAAGATCCATGCCAACGAGCAAGATTTATATAAGTTGCTAACTTGTTTCTTAATCGTTGTAAAATAAAGTTTAAAAAAAACCCATTCAGATTGATTGATTGATTGATTTTTGTTTAACGTCACACTACGAATATTTCACGTATATAGTGACGGCATCTGCCTGATGCGGGGCATACAAATTTTGACCTTTACAACGGACCCACCCGAAGCAGTGAGGGATCTTTAACGTTCCATGCATACCACGATACGGGGCCTCGGTTTTAACTGCCTTATCCAAAAGACAGGACACCAGCATGACCAGAGCGGGAATCGAACCCCGTCCTCCCGATCAGGAGTCCAGCGCGATACCACTAGGTCACGCCGGCTTCAACAACATTCAGATATATATGATTCATGTAATGTGTGGATTGGCGACGTTGGCAAATTGTTGACCTAATACGCATGGAAGGTTTAGTTTATTCTGGCCAATGTTTTTTTTTTTTTGTTTTGTACAGCATTACCATCATTATTGATTGGTTAATATCTCTAGAGGCAATAGTAGGGAAGGGATTTGGAAATGGCGATTCTTGTACATGAATACAGGGACATATGATAACGATACTATTGCTTTCATTTAATTCCTACACGATTCTGTATCTTTCACAGAAGTATATTGAAAAATTCAGTCCACAAATAGATAGTATACAAAAGGCTAATAAAGAAAATGAAATGTATGTATCTTTCACAGAAGTATATCCTAAAATAATTAGTCAACAAATACAGTGTAAGCAACAGTTTAATGAAAATGAAATGTATCATTTTCATGCTGAAGACTAATTCAGTAATTTATTACATATTTGAAGAAAAGTATGGGCTTAAACTATTTTACCGTATATGCCGTAACGTCAGTACATTGGATAACTACTTTACAACTCAAGACGAAAGCAGTGCAATCAAAATCGTACATTCACAAAATTATAATATAGATTATAACGATTCAGAGAGTGGAGAGTGGTCAATCTAAGAAGTCATAAAAATAAGCACATTTATATTGTTTTTTAATTTACAAAATGACTGATCGATCCGTCTGAAGCCGAAATAAGATCACTGAAATGAAAAGTATTACAAAAGTAGACATAGTTTAGGATATTATCTCCTTTGTAGCGGTTTAAACAAGTCTCATAGAAGAGCTTTCATCGCCCCGTTAACAAGAATACAATGCTGAATAAAAAGATGATATATGGCCCCGAACAAGAGTTATGGTCTCTATGATGAATTAGGGGTTACGACGCGAGTGTTTTACAAAACTGTTCGGGATCCGGCGCCATAAATTGAGAATATACTTAAGCCAAATATTTCATTTTGATTCATTCCATTGTCAAATGTTCAAATAAATTTATCAACAGAATAAACCTTAATAAAATCCAAACCCCAATTATTAATTCATTTATGAACAGAACAATATGAAATTTTGACTTCAGTATATTCTCAGTTTATGGTGCCGGACCTGGGTATCGGCGAATACCTTGTCAGAAATTGAGTTTCACTGCGAGTGAATTTAAACACTAATACACCACTGAATATATGGGGATAATGTTTTCCAATAAAACTGTTCATTTAATATTAATAACAGTTATACCTTATGATACTTTACACATTTTTGCGCAAATGATTTATTCTTTGTTGAATCAAGTGCTCAACTCCATTTGGCGTCGTTAGTTTCTGAAGTTTTCACACTATGTATAATAAAATTGACGTGGTATTCTTTCACATTAATTTCATTTTCCTCCTAGGATGACGCCACTCCACTCCACAGTGCAGTATACCAAGGTCACATTGATATAGTGAAGATGCTTATCGATGCTAAGGCGGATGTCAATGTCAAGGCAAAGGTAAGTCAAATCAGTATGTCTTACAAAATATACATTTAGCTTGTTTTAATGCTCCATATCACCATTGGGAATATTAACTTTAAAACAGGAAAAGAATTGTATTTACATCACCCTGTTCATATTCGTTCTGACTACTGGCATGCAACAGAATACTTTGGCAAGCAATTTCTATAATAGTCAGCAGTTCAAACACCATTTCCGCAAAATGAACAGGCAGGGTGTTGAAGCATTCTTTTGCATTTAGCCCGTGTGGCCTGATGGATCAGGTGCTAAGCTGGTGACATAGAGATCATGGGTTAGATTGCCGCCGTGGGGGCACAACATGTTCTGCCTTTCGGATGAGACAATAAAAACCGATGTTGGGTGTCACGGTGTGTGTGTGTGTGTGTTGCGTAAAAGATCTCTCAAAACTTCGGGTGGGTCCGTTGCAAAAATAGAAATTTCTATGTACTGCATCACGCAGATGCGGTCACCATATACGTGAAATAATCGTTGTATCACGTAAAACATTATTCAATCAAAATTCCGTTCGAGTTCACATCTTTTTGCAGAAATGACAAATCATCAAAAACACTATATTTCAATCATTTGACTCCTAGTTCTAATTTTGTCCAGTATTCAAAGTGTTATCTTCTTTCTTTTTCTTTTATCGTTCAGGAATGCGCTGTTAAATACTATTTTTGGAATTACAGTGTAAGTCCTGAAGAGATTTATCTGTCTTTGTCAGTTTTAATCCAATTATATTTAACAAATAAGTAAGCCTTATCTAAGCTTCACGTCAAATACAAAAAGGATCACTTTGGCTTTTTTTCTTTGAATAGGCATAGTTTATTTTAACAACTTCCATCAAAATAATAAATCAGCGCATTCGGTTTTTCGATTTTTAAGTACTCTACAACGTTATTGTTAAAATTTCCCCGAGACTTGTTTCTTATTGATTTTTTAGCGTTTAGTCTAATTCTGCAACTAAATTTGAATGTACACACTAATACACCCCTGAATATATGGGGAAACTGTTTTTCAATAAAACTGTTATTCTAATATTAATCACAGTTATACATAATGATATTTTATACATTTCTGCGTAAATGCTTTCTTCTTTCGGAGTTGTGTTAAGGCAATACACAATTATGTAATGTTGCAGAAAACCCGCCAAACCTAACATAACGTCAATTTGACGTCACTAGGGCCCAGTGCATTATAAGAAGTGAGAGACACTGCAACAATCAACATGTCAAGACAAATGCTGTAGTACAAAGTTTGCTTCAATACTGTTTGCTGTGTAATGTCACATAAAGACTGCATTATATCTATTTGAAATGCTAGTTGTTGCCCCTAACTTTTAGATTATAAAATATCAATAGAATTTCAATTTAATTAGACAATGTTTTATAAGACTACATCATTCAGCAATTCCATCTCAGTATTCATACGCAATTACGCCTCTTATAAGTTGGGCACAGCTATAAATATTATTGATAGGTTTCCGTTTATAATAATTTGATTATGAAATTGGGCAATATGGCCTTGCACCTGTTGAATGCTTTCTGTTAATAATACATGTGTTATGTATAGCAGTCACGTAACTGCAAACAACTAGGGATAAAATTTAAATGTGTGAAAAATTAAACTTGTTAAACAATTTGCATTTTTAGCATTTTTGCAGAAATAATCTTTATTCTATTTCTTGTGCGTCTTTCAATATAGACTATAGTGACTTAACGTTACTGCATTGTTCAATCACATGCTGAACTCCATGTCGTGTCATTAGTTTGTGAAGTTTTCACACTCTGTATAATAAAAATGACGTGATATTCTTTCACATTCATTTCATTTTCCTCGTAGGATGACGACACTCCACTCCACACTGCAGTATACAATGGTCAGAGTGATATAGTGAAGATGCTTATCGATGCTAAGGCGGATGTCAATGCCAAGGGATTGGTAAGTCCTTACAAAATATAAAAATAAAGTAAGTCCTTACAGTATGCCTTACAAAATATAAAAATAAAGTAAGTCCTTACAGTATGCCTTAAAAATAAAGTTGGGCACAACTATAAATATTATTGATAGGTTTCCATTTATAATTTACAACAAAATTTGATTATCAGATTGGGCAATATGCCCTTGCACCTGTTCAGCGTTTGTAGTTAATACTACATGTGCTATGTATAGCAGTCACGTGATTGCAAACTAGGGAAAAATTTAAATGTGTGAAAAATTAAACTTGTTAAACAATTTGCATTTTTACCATTTTTGCAGAAATAATCTTTATTCTATTTCTTATGCGGTTTTCAATATAGACTATAGTGACTTAACGTTACTGCATTGTTCAATCACGTGCTCAACTCCATGTCGTGTCATTAGTTTGTGAAGTTTTCACACTCTATAATAAAAATGTCGTGGTATTCTTTCACATTCATTTCCTTTTCCTCGTAGGATGACGACACTCCACTCCAAATTGCAGTATACCAAGGTCACAGTGATATAGTGAAGATGCTTATCGATGCTAAGGCGGATGTCAATGCCATGTGTTCGGTAAGTCAAATCAGTATGTCTTACAAAATAAACATTTAGCTTGTTTTAATGTTCCATATCCTCATTGGAAATATTGACTTTAAAACAGGAAAGGAATTGTATTTACATCACCATGTTAATATTCGTTCTGACTATTGACATGCAACACCATACGTTGGCAAACAATTTCTATAATAGTAAGGAGTTCAAAGACCATTTCCCCAAAATGAATAGGCAGAGTGTTGAGCCGATCTTTTGCATTTGTGTCGTGTGGTAATACCCTGTTAAATGCTTTTTGTTTGGAGCTACTTTGAAAGTCCTTGCAAAGTTGTCAGTCTTTCGCAGGTTTAATACAAACACAAATAAGTCAGTGTTATCTAAACTTAACGTCAAATTTAAGACGAGCATTTATTCTTTAAATTAAGTATCGTCAGCACTTTACTGCCATGACTTATCTTTTATCACTTTGATATCATTGTTCTAACTTGTAAAATTGTTTTCCTATCAAACTTGGCTGATGAGTAGACTCCATCCATCTAGATACTTCCAACACTTGGATTTGCTAACTGTATAAGAAAGGGCGTTTTCAGATGATAAATAAATTCTATAGACATGTGTACAACATTTTGAAGTTGGACATTTATTATATATTTATTTCTCTAAATGAAGCCGGCGTGGCTTAGTGGTATCGCGCTGGAATCCTGATCGGGAGGTCGGGCTTCGAGTCCCCGCTCTGGTCATGCCGGTGTCGTGTCTTTCGGATGAGATATTCAAAACCGAGGCCCGTGTCGTGGTATACATGGCACGTTAACGATCCCTCACTGCTTCGGGTGGGTCCGTTGCAAAGGTCAAAATTTGTATGCCCCGCATCAGGCAGATACTGTCACAATATACGTGAAATATTCGTGGTGTGGCGTTAAACAAAAATCAATCAGTTTGATTAACGCCAATCATTGATTGGCGTTAAACAAAAATCAATCAGATGCTCACTCTCCCCGGGCACCTGATCTCACTCCATTACAGGGGTTCACATATGCTCATCAAGTAGACATATTTTGTTATTTTCCTTTTGTTTTTCATTTTCACTGATTTTGTATGTCCTCTGGTTTTATGATTTTTGGACTTGTGCTTTGGATTTATCCATCATCTCTACATTTCTTTAAATAAGATATGGGCAACACTTAACTGGCAGGAATCTTTTTTTCACTCAATGATTTTCGTAACATCGGATTTCTCTTTTATAAAAAATCTATTATTTTCTTTTCTTCTCAACTTTAGCAACCCGTTGATTCTGTTACAGTATTAAAGATTACTTGAAAAGGAATTTTAGCTTGTTTTATGTGCATGAGCTTGGCGATTTGTGTCATACATCTCGGTCACATATCTTCTGTCTTCTTTTCTAGAAAAAATACAATAAAAAAAAAATGCATTATTATTTTCTTAAATATAGATGTATGTGTACTGTTATATGATATAAAAGCTGCCCCTTCCTTTACTGAAAATACAGCACATGCAGAGAGAAACAGAGAGAAATAAATGCACGGGCATACCGATAAAACAATGATAAGCACCGAATAAAGCATCACAGAACGCCACTCATGATGGCCGTTTTGAACATTCAATGGATGTTGTATACTATTTCATGTAACTACTTCTCAGCTCAGCACAAAAGCAGTGTAATCAAAAATCATATAATTGAAACATTATATAAACATTTCCGTAAAGATAACAATGATTAGGAGAGTGATCTGTATCAGACGTCATGAAAATTGTTATCACTGAATTAAAAAATGAGTAATGAAGGCAAGATTAGGTCAGTGATATATAAACTATTACAAAAGTGCACACAGTTCAGGATCTTATTTCTTTGGAAATGGTTAGGACAAGGCTTGTCGAAGAAATCTCATCGCCCATTAAACAACAATACAAATAACAAAATGGTATAACGCTATACAGGGGCCCCGAACAAGAGGCATTGTTTACGATGATCACGGGATCACACTGAATGTGCATAATGAACAGGGTATTCCATTTGAAACAAAAATTCTCTTCATAATGTCAAAATAATGCACCTACAAAACAATACTCACAATTTAGAAATAAGTAATGCTGGACATAAAACAACAATTGCTTTGACTTAAATGAAAATAAATATCCTGGCTGTTAGCAAGTAGACATGCCATATCATGCATTGATTGATTGATTGATTGATAGATTTTTGTTTTACGTCACACCACGAATATTTCACGTATATGGTGACGGCATCTGCCTGATGCATACAAATTTTGACCTTTCCAACGGACCCACCCGAAGCAGTGAGGGATCTTTAACGTGCCATGCATACCTAGACACGGGGCCTCGGTTTTTACTGTCTCATCCGAAAGACAGGACACCGGCATGACAAGAGCGGGACTCGAACCCCGGCTTCCTGATCACAATACCACTAGGCCACGCCGGCTTCATATCATGCAAATCTAAAGCTGAAAAATTCTGTAGAAAATACATTGATTTTTTTTTTCGGCTCCAATCACCAGATTTCTACCTATATTATAATATGTTGTAGTTTAACTGTATAACTCGCATTACAGCGTAATTTATAGCATTGGAGAAATCAGACATTCAGTATATTCAACAAAATTTATAGAATTGCCTTTTAAAAATATATTTGCAAGTCCATTTTGAAGGGCAAACAGGGGACAAGCGTTCTACCATCTGATTTTTTCTTTAGGTTCTTGTTCGGAAGAATCTCATTCGCATCCCATTGCCAACAATTTTCAATTACTTTCCCAGACTTCCTTTGGTGTAGTCCACCTCTCAATTACATACTAGGCATATGGATAGTTTAAAACGAGTGGCCAAAAGAGGTCTTAATCTCTCTCTCTTGTGATCACATATGCAAAGTCGAAGTTTAAATCAAATCATGTACGTTTAGAAATTTATGATGTTGACAGTGTTTATGCCTTTTACGTTTCATTCAAGTTGGTGTTATAGAACATTCGTAAAATAATTTTAACACATGTTTTCAAATATAAAATAGAAAACAAACATAACGTTGAAATAAGAACAAAAGTAAATCCAACAAAAATGTGTATCCACATTTAACATACATGGCAATAACAGTAAAAGGGTTCGCAAAAGGGGCTATATCATTAATCTTAGACATAGAAAACATTGCAAAATAATATTGACAAATACTTCTAGATGGCCATAGGTGTTTATTTTCGAATATTCAAAAACATGTAAAAAAAATATACAGGAAGGTTTTTTGCTGAATATCTACCTAGACCGAGCCTATATACTTCACTATAGAAACTAGTAGTAAAAAAAAACTGTCATTAAAGCAATGTTTGCAATCTATTTGTTTTACTTTATTACTTACTTTACTTTCTATCAGCATATATTTTGTTAAAGGCATACATTGCAATGCAATTCTAACAAATATTTATTGGGGACAAAAACGTCAAGAAAATAATTCATCTCTCTCAGGATATCAATGAAATACATATTCCATCCTTCAAAGATCTGAAAATAAATAAGCTGACTCGACCAAATTTGCGTCGCCCCCCCCCCCCCTCCCCCCACGTATTAGAATCAAATAATCGGCCTCTTACCAAGTTACAAAAGGATTGACACTGAACAACTATGTGAAATCCATGCTCATGCTATAAATGTTTCGGCATCAATAAACCTAAAACATTCATAACGTTATAGTTCATAAAATACAAATTAGTGTGCAAAAATATATACAAACTTATATTAAAATTTACAAAGAAAACTAAACTATATAAGAATTCATCCATGAAATATTCTATAACGATATTCTGTTTCTTGAGAATCAACACAATATAAGAGGTTCATGCAACTAACAAGAAGCTTATTCAAAATAAAAGCAAAGAAACGTGCAAAATCTAAATAACATGCTAAGGTTGGACAAACGTAAGCTCAACACTTGAAATTACGTTGGACCATTTCTGGCAATTAATGTTGGACCAACGTTATGTTTCTCATCGGTCCAACGTTAGCCCATCATGTTGGGCCTACTATGGACAAACGTTATTAACATGTCAAAAACACGTTGGCCCAAAGTTGGGCTAACAACATTCAGGTATATATGATTCATGTAATGTGTGCAATGATTGGCTCAACGTTGGCCCAATATGCATTGCAGGTTAAATTTATTCTGGCCAATGTTTATTTGTTTGTACAAACAGGAGACGCTCACTCGGGCACCTGGTCTCACCTTTGAATTTCAGGGGTCCCCGAATGCCCACTGTGGTGCACTGTGGTTAGTGCCATAGTCAGGTGACACCAGTTACTTTCGTAGTTTTCATCACCTATCATTATTAGTACAGGCAATGGTAAGAATAGCGTTTGAAAACCTTATCTCGAGTGCCAAAATGGTGATTCTTGTACATGAATAAAAAGACATATGATAACGCTAATATTGCGCTCATTTTTTCGCGAGTTTCTATCTTTCACAGAAGTAAAGGGAAAAATAATCAGTCAACAAATAGAGTGTATACAACAGATAAATATAGAACATATATACCTTTTAATTTTGTGCACCATATGCGCATTTCGACGAGTTATGTCTCTTCGGTGATGCTCGTGGTCGAATGACTGGAATTCTCAAAAATTATAAATATACTTTAAAAACGCCTATCTAATATCATGATAGTTTAATCAACAACTAGGGTAAATAATTGCATCAAACTTGATTTATTTCGAAAATTTGAATTATATACTCAGGGACTTTAAAAACGCCTAATATCATTATAGTTTAATCAACAACTAGGGTAAATAATTGCATTAAATTTGATTTATTTCGAAAATTTGAATTATATTTGACAATATGATTGATACTATCAAACGATTCCCTTAAAAATGATTTGATTTCATCAGTTATGTAGACCACGTCCAACATTTCATGTGTTTTGTTTAGTAACGAGTATGCCCCCCATTTGCTTTAACACATGCACGCAATCTTGACCGCATGGATTGACATAACGTTAGAATTTTTCTCATAGGAATATTATTCCACTCTTCTTGAAGAGCACGTGCCAACTCATCCACATTTCTTGGTCGACGGTGTCGTTTACGTAAGCGTCTCCCTAACTCATCAAACGTGTGCTCTATAGGATTGAGGTCGGCTGAACGTGCTGGGAAATCTATTACATTAATTCCCTGGATGTTTAAAAAAGTTTAAGATGACTCTAGCCGTTTTCGGACGTGCGTTGTCTTGTTGAAACGTCAAAGGATTGTTGACAGTTTGATGACGTTGAATTAATGGAAGGAGTTCAGGCTGTAAAACGTCATCGATGTAGCGCCTCGCGGTAAGCGTATTCTTCAAAATAACCAGTGATGACTTGGAATGTTGATTGATGGTTCCCCAAACCATAACGCCACCACCACCAAATTTGTCACGCTCAATTATGCAGCTTGCTGTAAAACGTTCATTGCGTCTCCTATAAATGCGCCGTCTTCTGTCAGCCATGGACAAATTGAATCTTGATTCGTCGCTGAGCACTACGTCATGTCAATTACGTTGATTAGCAAGCATGTTCCGGGACCAGGTCAGATGATTTCTTCGGTGGCGAGGAATTAGGATCAAGCCTTCCAATGGGCGACAGCATAGCAAACCTTGCTCTTTCAAGCGTCGGCGTACTGTCCTGTGGTTGGATTTGCCTACCGTGACGACCTATCACATCTCTTTACGTGCCTACGGCTGTTGCAAACCTATCACGTAGATGACGTTGCCTTATGAAAACGTCTTGAAGACAAATGGACGTTGAAGCGTCCTGCGATGATACCTTGATTTATGCCGGCGTCTACAAGGCCAATAACAGCACACCTCTGTTGCTCAGACAGTCTCGGCATTTTACGCGTTAGTTTTAATGAAGCAAAGTTTGAAATCAGGATAGATAAAGGCACTAGGTACCAGTATATATTATTTCTGAAGAAAATGACTCAATGTAGAGCACGTGGTCGAGTACTTTTTGGGTGAGCAGTATTACGTTATGGTTGAGTGATTTGTCGATAGCATGAAAGTTACCGCAATCACACAATATCCAGCGGATAATTAAATCGATTTATTTTGGAAACATTTATGTTTTTACATGAAAAAAAAAACATATAGGCGTTTTTAAAGTCCTGGGTATATTTGAAGAGCACTGTTGAAGCCAAAATGACCGAAAGGTGAACCAAAGAATCTATCTACGGACAGAGCTATGCATGAGGGAGATATCCCTTAGTTTTAAGGTGATTTACTTAATTTGATGACTGAAAGTTTGAAGTATATATTTCATTCTCAAGACAAATACAGCAATTTCTTACATATTTGAAGAAAAGTATGGGCTTATACCATTTAACCGTATATGCCGTAACGTCAGCACATTGGCATATTTGGGCTCAACATCATTGTGTATCATCAGTTGGTGGAATCTGCACAATCTATTCTGACTCATTCATACATTTCTCATTGTAGTACCAGAACACTCTTCTTCAGAATGCAGCATCTCATGGTCACATTGATACCGTGAAGATACTTATTGATGCTAAGGCCGATGTCAATGCCAAGGATTCGGTGAGTGAAATCGGTGTGTCCTACAAAATACAAATTTAGGGGTTTTTTAATGTTTCGTATCACCAAAATAGTGATTATAAAATAGGAAATGAATCGCATTTCCCAAAATTAATGAGTAAATTGTTGAACCATTCCTATGCAATTCACATTATCATTTTTCACAATCGGATGACGCGTATTTGATTCAATTCCCTTATTTATTCCAAATGATTTGCTAATTCACTACTGGAAATCGAAGCACATATTTGTTAATTCGTTTTTCCACATCCAACTGGACTGATCATTAGACCATATCTTCATACTTCTATCACTTCAATTTGTTAACTTTAACAGAATGGGCGTTTTATTATTTATAGATATGTGTATAACATTTTAGAGTAACCAATACGATTTGCACACTTTACTCTGAAGTAACACTTATCATTCTGAATGTTTATTTGAACTGAATTAATGAAGTTAAATTTTCATAATTCTGCGCCTAACTTTGCTGTCTCACTTGCTTTCTTATTTCCATTCGGGGAGGCTCAGCTATTAAGTCACATCAATATTAAAGGATTGCAGGTTTTAAAAATCCTGACTCGAAGAATCTCTCTCTCTCTCTCTGTCTCTCTCTCTCACACACACACACACATACACAAACAAAGACAGTGACATGGACATAATAAGCACCTTAAATGACATCAGAATATATCAACGCGAGACAGGACGGTCGATGTAAGGTTGAATTAACATTCAGTTGCTATTTTGAAACGGTTTACATAACTACTGCTTTCAAACTCAGAATAACAGCAGTGACAATCCACAATCTTTGCAATTAAAAAAAATATAATTAACACTACCTATAGATAAAAAAACCTGAAAACGAGCTAAGGACTACCAACAAAAAAAAAGGGGGGGGGTTGATTTTCAGGATATTATCTTCTCTAAAAGGGTTGTATCGAGGCTTGTCGTAGAATTCCCATCGCCCCCTTTATCAGAATACCGGACTAAATGAAAAAACGCAAAACAAAACAAAACAACATTGTCTTTTTCAATAGGTGTATCTTATTTTCACAACTTCCATCGAAATAATAAATCTACACATGATATATCTGTATTTCATTGAACGGTTCCCTTGAATGTTCTCATAGTTTTGAAATTGTACAAACATACGTATCTATTACAGCTTAACATACAATTTTCCGTTCTATATATCAAATCTGCCGTGTGACCATTGTAAAGAGAAAGAAATACATTTCCTTCGTTAAATAAAATATAGTCAGCACTTTACTGACTTATCTATTTTCATTTTTATATGATTTTCCGAAATTTTTAATTTGTTTTCCTCATCCAGCTTCGCTAATGAGTAAACTCCATCTATCTAAATACCTTTGGCACTTGGATTTGTTTACTGTATGAGAAAGGGTGTTTTCAGATTTCTCATTACTTCTTTAATTATGCAGACAACATTTGAAGTCGGAGATTAAAATATATAACAATTGCTGTCGTTAAATAAACATCGGCAGCATGTTACTGGGAAAAATCTCAACCTTATTGTTTTTACTCTATTAAACTGTTGTTTAATTATAAAAAGAGTTGCACCTCATGGCACTTCGTACATAGAACTATTTTGCTTAAATAATTTCTTCAACGACATCGACAGTATGACCCCGAAATCATCGCTAAGACCAAGTGTCTTAAATTATGTCCCTCTATAACCCAATGCAGACTTTTACTTGAGCGTTGCACGCTGACCAACGGGGCGGTGGGGACTCTATGACGGTCCTTGTCCAAACATTTTCAGAGGACACAAGGTCCTGATCTTCGTCCCATCTGACTGTTACTCTGTACTCTTATAGTTCAAGGAGCACGGTTTACTTATGTTGATATCTCCTAACATAGTTTTGATAGCAACATATTATTCTTTAAACTATTCTTGTGTAATAAATTTTTGACCTCTCTTCTTGAGAAACCTACTGATCCTTTTTCTCGATATGGAGGTTATAAATTTTTGAATGTGTGTCCTTTGATTCTGCTGCTTTTGTGGTGAGTAAACCGGTTAACAACACCAATTGATGGACGTTTGTTAATTCAATTGACCGTCCATCTTAATGGCAGCACAATCGAAATTTTTTGTAATGTCGTTCCTTGTATTTTCTACGAATTTCATGTTTTTGTGTGTGCAGGTCCTTGGTGATTTGTGTCATACAGCTTTGTCAGATGTCTTCTTTTTTCTCTTTGTTGAATCGAATACTCGACTCCATTTCGTGTCATTAGCTTGTGAACTTATAATGAAGATGTATTTTTCACATTCATGTCGGAAGCCGGTGTGGCCTAGTGGATAAGGTGCTCGGCTCGTGATCGAGAGGTCGCGGGTTCGACTCCCGCCCGGGGCACACCGGTGTTCTGTCTTTCGGATGAGACAGTAAAAACCGAGGTCCCGTGTCACGGTAGGCGTGGCACGTAAAAGATCCCTCACTGCTTCGGGTGGGTCCGTTGCAAAGGTCTAAATTTGTATGCAATGCATCAGGCAGATGCCGTCACCATATACGTGAAATAATCGTGGAGTGACGTAAAACAATAATCAACCAACATTCATGTCGTTTACCTTGTAGGACGAGGACACTCTACTCCACAATGCTGTACACGACGGTCACAGTCATAAAGCCATTATCGATGCTAATGCGGTTGACAATGCCGAAAGCATGGTAAGTAAAATAAGTAAGTCTTACAAAATACAAATTTGTGTTGTTTTGATGTTCCATATCACCATACAAAATTTGACTTGAAAACAGGAAAGGAATTGTATTTACATCACCCTGTTCATTTCCGTTCAGGCTATTGGTATGTAACATTATACATTTGCAAACAATTTCTATAATAACTAAGGAGTTCAAAGACTATATCCCAAAAAGAAAATGAAGAGTGTTTAAACAATTCCTTTGCATTAGTCCGGAGTAGCGAAGTGGATGAAGTGCTCAGCTAAAGTCCCAAGTTCCATTCCAGCCCTGGACACACCGATATCCTGTCTTCGAAATGAGAAAATTAAAACTGAGGTTCGGTGTCACGTGTGTGCGGCGCATAACATATCGGTCACTGGTTTTGGTTGGTCCTTTGCAAAGGTACATATTTCAATGCAGTGCATTAATAAGATGCTGTCGCCCTATACTATTAGTGAAATAACCGTGGAGCCACGTAAAACAATAATCAATTGCCATTGTTCAAAGTTTTTGATAAAATAAGATTATTGCAATCGTCCTCGGTCGATAGTAAATTCGTTTAAACATTAAAACTCGCAACGTTTTAAAATTATATCAGGTGCCATACACGCAGATAAAATGTGCAAGGCAGAGTTATGATCATAGATCTAGAGTCTTAATACATTTTGTGTATTTCAAACAGACATCCAAATAGATTCATATTATTGTTTTCCTTAGGAGAAATTTCGACATTCTTATGCGCGGCCGGGTTCGAGTTCGACAGTTAATAGAGTTTGTCCTTGAAGTATACATCTTTGATTTTGCCTAATTTTACTCATTAAATGTGTAAATTTAAGAAAAAAATACTTATCACAAGTCTTTCTTTTCCCGGAGGCATTCTAGGATTTTCTCACGTTTTGCAGTATCTGGTATTTTGACGTCAGTTGTATATGTACAGGTGTTTTTATTCATTATGAAGTAGTTTTACCGAAGCCACACATGTAACATATTATTTAAAAAATTACATTCTTGTTAAAGGGTTTCATATAGCAAATAACAGCTACATGTACATGTAGATATAACAAATGAAATTACCGGACACATATGTTGTAAGGCAGTCACGAAATCAAATTCACGTGGAAATCTGCGTTAACGCAAATGCGTGTGCTCAGAAGTGCGAGCGCACAAGAAAAGCAAACTTCACGTTAACGCGACGTTCACATAATGTTATGTTAGGACTGCGCCCATCTGTAGTTGTTAGCATGTCTTCCACCTTCACTGCGGGGTTAATCAATTTATCTTGTACAAACATTGACACTTCGAGATAGAAAGTATAATATTAATATAAAATAGACTTTTGGGACTGTAAAATGCCTTTGACATAAGCTGAATCTCGAATTAACCAAAGTAAAATTGTATGGAAATTAAAGAAACAGTCAGGACTTGCACTTGACTTTGAGTTAAACGAAACTTCGACATAAGGGACTTCGAGATAACGAGTGTCAACCGTACTGATGTTTTGGGGCAATGTACTAATGTTTCACAAGATTATACTCCAAAATGTCAATTTTAATATTAATTCACAGTTCACAGTATGATTAAACTGTATTTCAAAATATTATTGTATTATTAATAACAGTTGCACATTGGTTTTAATAGAAGCATATTTTTCGTGAATAATTTGAACTTTGAATTGAGCACTCAACTCAATTTGATAAGATTGTGAATTTTGTACAATTTCATTAATCAAAATGACATGGTTTTCTTTATTTCATATCTTTCTCCTGGTAGAATCGGGGCACTCCACTGCACATTGCGACAATAAGATGTCACAGTGAAGAAGTAAGGATGCTGATCGATGCTAAGGCCGATGTGAATGCTGAGGACTTGGTAAGTGAAATGCGTGTGTTCTACAATATACGAATTAATTGCCTTAAATATGTCATATATCGCCATTGGGATTTCAGAGAAACATATTTATAGTACTGTCAAGACTACCGTCATCACCCTATGGCAAACTTTGTATGTAGTAAGAAGTTCAAAGATCATTTTCAAATATTAAAATGACTTGCAAAGTATCCAGTGTTTTCTTTCCGACCCTATCCTTTTTTCAGTAATGACCAATGATGAATAATACTATGTTCATCCCTTCGTGCTACCGTCCGTACTAATAGCATGTAGCATCATCCTAAATATCAAACCTAAGGATCCCTGCTCTTACTTTTTTCAAGTTATACCGTTTTCATTCGTGCAGGCTTGCTATGTCAAATTTGACACATTTATCTAAATGACCAGAGTCTCATAACTAATTGTTGATTGATAAGTGTATTTATCACAGTGACTGCCTATTCGATTTTTGATTTTGAAGTTTAGAAACTGTTTAAAACTGTGTCGTGTTTTTATCTCTTCTTCAATGGCTATTTCCAATAAGGGATATGCATATTTGGTTAAAAGCTAGAAAGTGCCCTGAAAGCAAATTTTTGACACGTGACTTGATTGCGAGGTTTGAATATCACATCCTTTACACCAGCAGACCGCCATTGATGTGCATATATGAAATATTCATTACAATTTTCGACACAGGTGTAATGTAATGTAAAATACGAAAGTATCTGATATCACATGACCGTGGCGCAAACAACAATGCACCACAGTCGACATTCACGGACTCCTGAAATTCAAAGATGAGACCAGGTGTCCGGTAGGAATCAGTGAGTCCTGTCTGGCTAGCCATACCCGCCGTTAATGTCATAATATATTTATCACAATGAAAATTGTTTAGAACGGATTACAATCGAATAGGGCAGTCAACATGTTAGATATTGGTTTCGGATAAATCTACAGAAAAATGACATATACCTTTCCTGCGGTAGCTTGCCTCGGAATAAAATGGACCTGTAGTCCGATGAAACTTGTTCATATCTGATCGGCTGAGACGTATAAACATTGTATGCATACGTTAAAGGGCGTTTCCTAATGTATATGGGAAATAACAATTAGGAGAGGAATTAAATACCAATACTGTTAGTCCTCAAAAGATATCCTTCAATATGTGCATCACACTGTTAAAACTTTTTACATAATAGTAATAATGCAAGAATATAATTTTCTTGATGTATGTAAATAACATATTCCTGAATCGATTTTTCTAATAACTCTTTTGCCTTGCTGTGGCCTTGGAAGTTCATGATTTACTTGAAAAATCCTCCCCTTTAACCTAAGCGACGGGCGTATTTTCATACGTTGCAGATAATATATTATCATAAATGTTATAAATGTGTTATTATTCGTATCATATTTTCATGTAACTCTATTGTTTTTATATTTCTTTTCATTTTAGTTTAAAAACACTCCTCTCCATGAGGCAGCTATACTTGGTTATGATGAAATCATTAGAATTCTTCTATCATCTGCAGCCGACTTCTCAATCAGGAACAATGTAAATAATATAAATTCAAGTATCCTCTGTATAGAAATAACTTTCCAATAAATGCTACGCTAATGTCAAAAGCAAGCAACAAAAAATGAATGGAGGATATTAATTTATAAGTTGCAATCTAAAAACCACATGGTTAAAGTTTCCACAGTTCCTAAAGGAATGTGGGATTCAAACGCAACGATGGATTGTGTTTTGTAAATGGTAAATTCAGTGTCATCGAATACTACTCATTTAAGATCAATTGACAAAGTTATTATATGGATGACATGCTTCAATTTCATACTGAGAGCATTGTAATGGTGATAATTCTTTTGATGATTCTGTTAATGTGTCAGAAAACCGTGTCTATAATGAGTTACACTAGAACTATAAATGCATTTCTTTATTGCACTGTACGTGTATTTCGAAAAAATTGTTTTTCTTCAGTGATACTCAGGGAATACCAAAATATTTCTGACTAGATATCCTCTCTATAAAAGCCAAAGAAAATTACGTATATACCTTTTGTATAAGGTAGACATTATTTTTTCCGTCAAAGTAAAACATTGTGTTCTCTTAGAAAAATTCTATTATTAAAATCCGTATCAACTGTTTTATAGAATGGCAAGACAGCTGAAGAGTTAGGAAATCAGAAATCAAAACTAGTAAGTACTTTTTAAATCTCCATAGATATAACGTTGAACTTTAAAGTTAATATATCATTCTGAAGCATTCTATAAAAGAAAGCCTTTCACCGAAGGATTTTCTAAAAATAACATTATTCCACTGACAAAGGGTAGGCAAAGTTTCTATATAAGAAGTACTTATGTTTTGCTTATATTTTTCAAAAAGGACAAAATTTATAAGTACCTCCCGGTGAAAAGCTCAGTAATTCTTTAAGACTCAAGAATAAAAGAAAATTTCAACCGTCACAGTTTCTGTATTTTAAGGGGTTTTTTTGTATTTTCAACGAGGGGAAATAACTCTCATACGGTTATTCATATTGTACAATCCCTAATATTACAGTCACTAATATCAATATCGTCTAAGACAACACAGATTTCACTATGACACAACCATAATGCAAAGTATATACGTTGATGTCGTATTTCGTTAATTGAGGCTCCTTATGCATGTAATACCTTAAAATCCAATCATTAGTCCAAAAGCGAAGTCATAAAAAAAACCCAAGAAGAGATGTCATTTAAACGATAAATCGTATTATATTCAGAAAATGAAACATGCTAGGTGACGTTGTTAGTCAACCACTGATACGATATATAGCAATGTATACATGGAAAAAGTGAAATATCATAAAATTCAACCAAAATATAAAACACAGGACGTACAATATAATATCAATTGTATTGAAATAATAATCATATACATATATTGTTAAATACATACAAATTAATTTCAATTTTGTCTTAATCCTTCATCCAACAGGTATTTAGGGGTAAGTACTTTTCTATTCATAGATAGATATAAATAAACAAATAGGAAGAAAGGGGGAGTTATTTTGCATTATTCTACTTATCAACCGACATTTACTTCAATGATGTTGATTAATAACGATACTAATGTTTTTCTCACACAAGTGATTTGACAGGTTTGGATGTTTGTATACGGTTAACCGTAGATCTTAAACGTCAGTTCTGTGCCGATGTAACAAAACACATTAGGCTTGCCTGTACACAAGATACTCGAGTATATAACAAATAACCCACTGAGTGCGAGTGAACAATGATTCCTCATATCTATAAGCTTTATTTTTATTAATGTTTTATTTTGCTCGTTCTTCCGATTTTTGACTGAGTTGTTTTATCGAGTATTTTTTTTTCATTAAATGAAATAATATTCTATGCAATGTTACATAATGGTTTTATGCATAAGGGCTTTTCATGCTATATAAGTTATACGACTGAAGGAATAGCATCGTCAGTTGAATTACATCAAACAAAATTTTATCTTTTTATGCAAAACTCTTGCTTTCTACCTTATTCATATATTTGAACTATTCACTAGTTTACTAGAGCCTTAGAGAATAACCGATTATCCGTCTGTTTATACATTCTGCCTTGATTACTGTATGATCGAACATGGTTTGATTGTTTAGGTGTGACTGATTAGAATGTACTTTTCTCTTACATTTTTTTTTTCGGGTGGGGGGGTTATTTTGTGATTTTAACTTAACGTTCACTCCAGAGAGTTTTTCATTGTTTTAAGTGATTCGTATCAAAAGTATGACATTTATCACAGCAGAAATGTTAAATATAACACTGCAACATTCTTTTTTAATATACTGACAGAAATAACCCTACAATATCATACATTATAACAGGACATTTCACAATGCTTGCCAGGGCACATACTATATGAAGGGATGATTTATAGTATATATTGTAAATTTGAATAAAAACCTATTCAAGGTATTAATATATTTTTTTTCAAAAAGATTTCAGCCTGGCTCCTGAATGTCTACAAAACAGTTGGTCATAGTGAGCTTCTACATGCTGTCGCTGATAGGGTATCAAATAAATGAGTACATCTATGTGGAGTATAGTTAAGATTAAAGGCAGAAGCCATTTTGAAACATTTAAAGAATCTTAAAGGAGGAACAGTCGAGTTGAAACGCGCCATACTCCAGAAATGTCCATGTTAAGGCAATCAACCTGGCAACTGCCCTCCTAAATGCAAAGTGTGATTTTGAAGTTCAGCATGAGTTTGAAAACAGATATTCCACGGCAGAAATAGATAAAACTCAAAGAAAAAAAAAAGCGAGAAAGGATATTTTATATCGTATAGCACGGGCATCGTAAAAAAATTTGACGAAATGGAACATTTCTACTCGACCTTATTTACACAAGTTTCAAGTAGATGCAAATAAATTGTTTGTGCACGTAGTGATAAGAATTAAACCGATATATCACCGAGAGTTTTTATATAATTTCACTTTCTAATGCTTCGTTTATTGTGCAATGATGTCATAATTCTGTAACAAAGATAGAAAGGGGTAAATGTGAAACAAAACACGTCATATATTATGTCTTCATTTCGTTCTTCTTTATTTATACTTTCCTTAAAGGACCCATACACTAATATACCAGTTAATCTTATGTCACAGTATACTATGGCACGTCATTGTTCCACGACTAACTCCTCGTGAACATGTAAATCTTTATGTTATATACACAATACCCAAGGATGGGATTCAGCGTCATTGAGTAATAAGCATCCATAGCTCACCACATACAGTTGTATTGATGACTTAGGTTAGAGTACATTTAATGTAGTTGTAGAGTGTAAACGATAAAGCAGCTGTCAGAATCACCGACTTCATATTGTTATGCCACTTTGCTTTAAGCATTGTCTACATTCATCCTCATCCTCATTCATACCTCTGCATTGTTCAAAAATAGAATTTGTCTTGTCAATGTCGCCAGTCAACAATTTCTTACTTCTCCGGGACCCTATGTCCCGCCTCTGTGAGAATAAAGCCCATGTATGTTCAATGCCTGGTAATATAGTGAATACTACTGTGATATATCATCAGCTGTTACCGTTTCATGCCACATCATTATTATCTAGAAAGGACAATCCAACCAAGAACTATACACGTTACAAAAGGTATATATGTTCTATATTTATTATAATTCGATGTGCTTTATCCAAATATTAATTATTAAATATCATTGAAAGGATTTGTTACAAATGTCCGAGTTATGATGATCTTCCGATTTAGAAAGAAACAGATTATATGATGTTACAATTTACTGGAAAATTTACACTATAAACACAATAATATGATCCAACTGAATTATATTTATCCACTGCAATATATTCCTTAATTCTACTAATTGAAAAATTTGGATATTTAAAATTTATAAGGGAATCACCCTGTCTGTTCATATCTTGTCCGGGCCATAACTTCCTAATGCCTTGTTGGATTTGGGTATTTCACAAAACTGTCGCCCATGATAGAAGATATGTCAGGATATAACCGAAGGACATAACTTCGAGGTCAGGGTCACAGAGCAGACCTAGCAAGAATTCTTGTCAAAGTCATTAATTCTTCCCGATAGATTGGAGAAAATTATATTTTACACAACTGTTGTCCTTGACCCATGGGCGAATAATGACCTTGAACCAACTTCAGATCTACAAGGTCAAGGTCAGAGTGCACAAAACCGAGAGAAATGTCATTGAAAACACCTAAAAATGTACAGATCGGACATTCATAACACTTACCCTAGTTTTCGTTTTTTATATGTACAGTATGTGTTTTAAATTGACCCATTCATCTTTGGTATTATATATCTGGTATAGAAACCAGTGTTTTTATCTGACACTTGTATATTTAAAATGTATGTATATGGAAATCCGTTCTCATAAATTTGAACTATTTATCAGTGTTTTGTAAAGTTGGTATACCAGTGCGTCTTTATTATTAAATTATATTTCTTTACACAATGACTCTCTTTGTTTTTCTTGTTATGCCCTGTCATTCAGGAAGGATAGAAATTATTCCGTCACCAGAACACAGGTGATGCTCCTGATAAAGCTGCTAACGAATACCGAGTCATTAATTGACTAAGACACTAACAGCAATAAATCAAATCTCATGGACATGTACATAAAAATAAGCACTTATTTCACATTTCAAATATTTAATACAAATACCAATGCACTTCCATCGTGTTGGCACCAATCTATTACATTGTTTCATGATTTTGTACAATAGTACAGACCCATTCAATGTACTGAAGAATCTTTGATGTGCTCAAAAAATTAAAAATATTTATAGACTTTAATTTGAAAAGACTTCACAAAAATGTTCGATTCGAATGAAGCTGTTCTGCCGACTGCGTTTAGCAGCGTAATAAAAATATGCATCTAAATAAAATAAACAAACCTCCATATTCAATATAAGGATCAAAAGATCAACTCAACATTCGAGTCCAGTAGGCCTGAACATTAAAATCATTGGAATTAATATAAAAGATATTAACATTAACATATATCTGTACTTGAGATATTACCACATGATCTACCTCTATAAATAAACTAGGTTTATTGATCCATAGGGGTCCCGAATTATAGCAGAAAGGCCCGAGGTTTAGGACTTAATGTCCTCTTTAAAGTCTAGGCAATGTGCTTCAAACATCCTGTTAACCATGAAACATTTCTCAATCTCTAACAATTTAACCGTAGCCATATACTAGTTCCCGTGCATTAGTTCAAGAGGAACCCCGCTATTCCATTCTTTTGTAAACCTGTAGAAATATGTTTTTATTATTTCTTTTTTCGGTCTGATGAAAAGCATTTCAACGCCCCTGTGACTCAGGATAAGCAGCATACTTTTACTGTCGACATTAGTGACTTTATCAATAGACACACATGAGACGATTTTCTAATTTGCGCCAAATGTCTTAAACTTAAGATATCAATATATCTTTTAATGAATTTTGAAGAAGCCTGGTATTCTTTCCTGCATCACATTCTGATTTTGATTGATCAGGTAGTAGTAGAAGTATTAGTATTAGTAGTAGTAGTAGTAGTAGTAGTAGTAGCAGTAGTAGTAATAGTAGCAAATCCTTTAGAGTAGGAGCTGTAGTAGTAGCATTAGATGATGGAAAGGTAGTAATAATAGAAGTGGCAGCAGTAATAGTAGTGGTAGGAATGAAGTCCTACAAAATTATTCTAAACAACTGCTACCATTATACCTAAGTTCGATGTTAATAATAGTAGTAGTAGTAGAAGTAGTAGAAGAAGTAATGGTAGCACAAGGAGTAGTATAGCATTTCTATGCTTAATCTATAAGGTATTTTACAAATGACATCTCACATAAACATCTTAAGTACCTGAAGGAAATTCTTATTACAGTCATTTACAGAATTTCTAATCTTTCCATCTATCTAGAAAATAGCAAAATACCTAAAGGTTTATGCTTAACCTTACTACCTAATATTGACAACATTGGCGGATTTAGAGGGAGGCTGCCTTTAGTCGGAAAATTAGGTAATTTTCAGTGCTGCACCCCCCCCCCTTATTTTCTTGACCGATTAGTACAAAACCTTAGTCAATGTAGACTGCAACTTCCCCCCTCCCCCTTTTCAATAAGTTTTAGATCCGCCTAAAGACAATGTATCCTATAGCTTCAATAAACGTTGAAACGAAATCCTACACAATGGTTCTAAACTACTGCCAGAAGCTGACCTTCAATTCGATCAACACAGGCTACACCCATCTTTCAAACTTTTCTGAACAGAACTGAACATTACACATTGAACTCTCTAGAAAACTAACAGGTTTTCATTATATCGAACAGTTCTCACCTATCATTCTCTAAGCGGTAAACACCTTACGATAGTGTTGAGGAAGGAACATATAACAGTTATAACGCTATTAGATACCTTTAGTTATTAGTTGTACCTTTGGGCTTTGTATAAGTATGTTTATATAACGTGTAGTATCGACATATGCGTATCATTACTGCAGTCTTTTTGTACTTATTATAGACATAAATAAATAGATAAGTATTTCTGATTGCATGAATGGGAGCACCCCCTCCCCAATAAAATGCAAATAATATCTGTTTATTAGCAATAATATATTGAACAAAAATTTAACTTTTCTTCAAATAAAACATTATGTTACCTACAAATACAGATTGTTGACTACTGAATAAGTATAATTAGAGAGAAATATAAGTTAAATTTGAAACTCGATATACTAGCAATGAAATGAATCTATATGGAAAACTGAAAATGTATTCATCATTCCATTAATTATTAATTTTAGTAAATATAATACATTAAACGATGAGTTAAGAGAAATAACAGAAACACTCTTTGCCGCAAATTTTCGGCCTCCTGGCCTTTATCAAGCAATAGTTAGGATAGTACGGAAGAACTATGTAACATCCATCTTTACATGACTAATATAAACAAGCCTAATATAAACAAGCTTCTCAAGAAGCTTGTTTATTCTAGTCATGTAAAGATGGATGTTACATAGTTCTTCCGTACTATCTTATTTATTGCTTGATAAAGGCCAGGACGCCGAAAATTTGCGGCAAAGAGTGTTTCTGTTATTTCTTTTAGTATATTTTACTTCCCTTTGGAGGACTACTTATTCTATCCGATGAGTTAAGAAAAACGTATTCCTTGCGTATATTCTCTGCCGAAGCTCTGTTACATCGCGTGTACCGCCCTTTAATCTTGTTATTATTTGCCTACCATGAAAATGCTACTCTATATAGAGTTCATACATCAATAACACATAGAGAAGTGAATGGAGGTGAAGAGCCGTTGGAGTGAAGGAGGAAGTATTAAAACGGTCATTCAGACTGTGCCACTCAGACTGACGGTATCAAATTTCACATTCCACCGTTCACAGCCCTCATCGCTTTATATATTGCTACTTAAGTATGTATTTAAAGATGCATTATTACTTTCATCTTTTGATAGTTTCAAAATAGTTCATCAGGTTCAATGTTGTTTGGAATTTATCATGAAACATCTCATGTGTTAACATGTCTCCTTACATGATTAAGTGCATACCTGAAAACTTCACTGTACCAGGACGCAGTTCCAGAAATGTAATGGGGGGGGGGGGGTAAAAGGGTGTCATCGTTTTGTTGTTGATGATTAACACTCTTTCAAATATAGAAATGATAGTTATGCAAATGTTTTCCTTGAATAATCGTTTAAAATACAAGATTCCACCCTCTCACCCCATGCTAAGTAACGTGACACAATGAGCAATGTCAAGGGGAAACCATAGATTTTTTGTCTTTGGTAAATTGCACTTCCGATGTTCTGTATCAATATTATATTCTTGATATTTCCACCATGGACGCTGTGTAAGGGTTCACAAGTGGGCTGTCTATTTAACATTTGGGCTAACGAGTGAGTAATTCCATCTTGTCGTACATTTATGTCTGAATTCTATCCACACAATGAACATTAACATTCTAATGCCGTTGAAGCCAGTGTGGCTCAGTGGATAAGGTGCTCGGCTTGTAAACAACGTGTCCCGGGTTCGAATCCTGCCCTGGGCACACCGGTAGGCATGGCACGTAAAAGATCTACGGTCTAAATTTGTATGCAATGCATCAGTGAAATAATCGTGGAGTAACGTAAAACAATAATCAAACAATGAATTACCTCTTTAGTTGAGAACTTAACTTTGTTTACCATATCGTGATGGAGTAAAATGGAGTTACCTTTCTTTCCTCTGTCTGAACTGTATTACTTGCTTGATTTCATATAACCACCACAGAAAATATCGTGGTCCTGTTTGCTAAGGTATTGGTCGTGATGAATTGGAAATTATTGTAAAGGATTTAAAGAAAATAGAATTTACTTTTAATTAAAAAATTAAAAAGATTAAGTACCATAGAATAAATAACATTAACGATTAAGCAGATAAGAGTTACCTGTCTTTGGTTTTGAAAGGTGCAAAATAAAGTGCAATCATAATTGTGTATTTCATTTCTATGATGCCTATGCAAACATAATGGCCTTACTTGCTAAGAGACAGGTCAAGTTGATCAATCCATTGACCGAGTCAATATGGCAAAATAACTTTAAATGGCACTTGATGGAGCAAAAGAAAAAGTTTGAATGGTTTATTTTTTCATTTTGTAACGTAAAAGGAGAGTATTTGTTTATCGCTGTCAGTGTTATGTACTTAAAATCACTTAAAGATAAAGATGTCCTCAAAGTATTGACTCTGGCAGATATTTTCTAAATCTTCTTTCCGGTAATAGACCAAATTTTACCACTTTTCAAATGCAGTGTAAATCAAGCCTCTCCCTCCATTTTAGAAATGATTTCAACAAAGAATTTCTTGCAACTGTGTATGTGGCTGATCTTATCAACAGTACCTTGATTGAACCATTATCTGACCAATATTGAGAATGTTACTATTCATAACGGAATACTGCATATGTTATGAACGGTGAATCAAGAGATGAATACAGGGGAAAGATGATAAAAATGAGGCAGGCTGCTGTCATAGTTGAGCCATTGTGACTACCACGATATCTGTTTTCACATTTAACAGATAAGTGGTTGGGGGGGTCCTTTTCTTCGCCCCAAATGTACACTCCATATATAGACGTAAAGGTTGAAAACACTCAAATAGTATGACTAAAACTCCTGATTTGGCTCTCAAAATGGCGGGAGTATTTTAGCAAATGCTCGACTTTCATATCCTGTCCGATCTGCCACTGTTTACTAGTATTATACGTGGTGGTTAACTAGTTAAAATAATAAAGAAACATTTCTTGCTTAATCAGGAAATAACTGCATCCTGAATAGGACTAAAGACGGAAGTCCAGAATTTTCTAGAATTTAAATTCATGATAAATTTAATACTCTCAAATATACATCCTTTACATAGATTATACTTCGGTAAGACGAAAATGACTGTGGGAAAAATCTGTAAAATTATTGATATTATATTACTCTATTACATTTGTCTTTACCCATTTTTCTCTTGTTATTTTTCATTTCCCGCCAAAGTTTTTTCTCTCTATTTGTTTTAAAACATAACATGAAATAATTGTTTTACAACGGATTGAGATGGCTGTCAGTGTTCTGTAGTTGAGTGCCTATTCTGCTATATTCTATTCTGGCAGTTGCTTTGTAAATGTTTGTAAGATAAACGAAGACCGAAAATGCAACGATAATCAAGTCTCCCCCTCTCTCTCTTCACTTTTGAAATGATTTCAGAAAAGAATGTGTTCACCACTATAATTGAACCACTAATTGATCAATACTTAATATTCTACTTGCTATAAAGGAACGCTGCACCTATGACGAAATAGGTTTACAGAGGAGAATGTCAAAAAGGGAGATCGTTGCCAAAGCCAACTGAGCCTATGTAATGGTAACTATCACGATATCTATTTTCACATTCCTCTGTGCAAATATTTCTCTTTCATGTATTGCTCCAGAGCCACCCCAACTTTAGAAATGATTTCAGATAAGAATGTATTGCCTACAGGCATTTACCACAGAACTCTGATCGTATCATCAACACCTTTATCGAATCATTATCTGTCCAATATTGAATATGCATCTTACTATAAGATATTGATTGATTAATGATTGCTTTATATCTCACCACGATTATTTCACGTGACGGCATCTGCTTGATGCATTGCATGCAATCTTATTCCTTTGCAACCGACCCACCTAAAGCAACGTAGGAAGGTTTTTTACGTACCATGCCTATCGTCACATAGGAGCTCGGTTCTATATGGGTCATCTCAAAGACAACACACCTGTGCACTGAGTGCTAGACCCGAACCCGGGTTCCGTCGCCTACAGAGCCGTGCACCTCGTCCACTGGTCATAACCGTAAATGATTACTAAGGAAGTAGTTTGCCATACCTAAGCCCGTATGCATGTGATGGTTACTGTCACATTATTTTCACATGCTTACGCGTTTCATCCGAAGAGGGTATTCCTAAAACGTACCTGTGGAAACATGAAGCTGCAACCTTTCATTTACTAAATACGTACCTTACATTAACCGTTTCATGCAGAAGTTATGTGTTGTGAAATTTTAGTGATGAATGTAGAGAGGGGGAGCACCTTCTTTCACAACACATTTGCACACTCGAATAACATAATATGACTACAACTTTGCTTTCCAAATAGGCAAAGAATTTTAGCTAATACTAATTCTCATGGTCCCCTTTTTTCGGAAGTTCTGGGTCCCCCACTGGATACTGGTATCACTTGCGATGTTCAATAACATTCCCTTTTAAAAAAAGAAAAAAAAAATATTTTAAGCTTAAGCAAGGAAGAACTGAATCCTGATCACGAATAAAGTAAAATTGAACCTACTATGGGGGATCTGCAAACGTGCTGACATATTATATTAATACATTTTAATTTCCACCTTCACTCTCATCCTTTTTCAATTTTCTCTCAAATAAAATTCCTCTTTTCCTCCGTCTTTCGGTTGACCACTGAAAATAAAAATGAAAGAGGATCGTCCTGCTTCATCTTATTTTTCTTATTGTGTGAAATGGATGGAGTATAGCATATAATAGAGATTCTCTCCTATCCTTCATCTGCATGTTCTTTTTCTCAATGAATTATTCAGCCATGAGCATCAAGGAAAACACAAATGGTAGAAATGCGTATCTTGTTCATGAAATTATATCATATATATGTTCAAATATTTATTAATATAACGATTAATGCAAAACTAATTTCCGATACATATAAACATTACTTTTCTTCCATGACGAAGTAAATGAGAGTTACTTTTCTATCCTTTTTTTCTTTTTTTCTTTCCCTTTTAAAGTATAAGAATTAAACATAATCCACATTATGTATTTGATTGTATAATGCCCTGGCAGAAAGTGTAATTATCGACGTTCCTAAGCTGTGGATCGAGTTGACCAATGCATGGGACGAGGACTGAGTATCACATACTTTAATTCCATTCTATCTTATACATTAATTAAAATGTTAACTGGTTTAAAATGGCTTTATGCGACACGAGATGAAGCTACTTGAACTTCGAAATGTCCATAGAGGATCTAAGACAAATACGTCCTCAGTACGTTGATTCTGGCAGAAGGTTTTACGATTTTTTTTTTTTTTTTTGTTAATTATACTAAAAACTTCGTGTAAAATAAACAAAAACGAACATTTATCTTGATACTATATATAGATATGTCGTTCACAAAAAGGATAACTGAATGAGTGAAGGAAAGAACACTACCTGTACTTTGTGAATGTCTAAAACATACAATGACATAAGTACACGTTTCTAAATGTAAGTAGTATAATATGGAAAAAAGATTTTAATTGGTGGGGAAATCTGTAAATGTGTGAGACTGATATCACTCTTATACTTTTGCATTTTACCACATTTCTCTCATTCTCTTTCATTTGTCTCCCAAATGTTCTTCCTCCTGTCTCTTTTTTGTCTCACTGCACGTTTGCTGCTAGAAACATATATAACCTAATTCTTTGAATGCCACAATAGGATTGTGATGATAGAAAATGTTCTGTATTTGGGAAACCGGATAATAAGTATAGTCTTATTCCAAAACAATAAATGAAAAGTAATTTTGGATCCATTTAAAAGATTTTTGGTTTCAAACATAAATAAACACATAATTGATTGATTATAGTTTTACATCACTCCACGACTGTGTCAAGTATATGGTGACGACATCTGCTAGACCTTTGCAACAGACCCACTCGTAATAGAGAGGGATCTTTTATGTGCACGCCTTTGGTGATATGGGACCTCGGTTTTTACTGTCTCATCCGAAAGACAGAAAAGCGGTATACCCATGGCGGGAGTCAAACCCGGGACCTCCCAATCACCAGCCAAGAATATTATCCACTAGGCCACACCGGTTGAAATAACACATAAAGAGATAAAAAGTCAATGGGGATGAAGATTTGTTGAAGTGAAGGAAGGAAGTCATCGAATTAACACAATTATTGTTTCACTCGGAGTAATTGTATCAATTTTCACATTCCATCGTACACAACCCCGATTCAATTTCTATATTTCTACCTCAGAATGAATTCAAAGATGTATGATTACTTTCCTCTTTTGAGCATAATCCGTTTCGTAATAGGAGATCATCAGGTTGAATGTTGTTTGGAATTTATCATTAAACATGGTGTATGTTGACGTCTCCTTTCATGATTCAGTACATACTTATTACCGTCACAGTATCAGGACACATTTCCAGAAATGTAAAGGGATAAAATGGGGATTATCGTTTTGACGTACTAATAGATTGAGGTGGGGAGTCAGACTTCTAAATTAGAGTTATGTAAAAGTGTTCCTTGAATAATGATTTAAACCAGAAGCCCACAATTATGAGGATGGGGAGACGTGTTGGTAAGAGTAGTGTTAGTAGGGGAAGGAAATGGAGAAAGAAAAGTAGAAGGGGGAGCAGTATTTGTTGTAGTATTACTATAATAAGCATTAAACTGGCGGCAGAAGTAATAGTAGTAGTAGTTCATGTAGTGGTAGTTATACAGCTACGGGTAGTAAAATTAGGAGTAGTAGTAGTAGAATAGTGTTAGTTGTATTTGTACTTTTGAGAAATAAAACTTTGTAAATAATAGCTACGGGGTAATTTTTTCACAAATAAGATAATCATAATTACTTCTATAGACAATGTTTTCGTTATGTGTTCTCTTATTTGAGAACTATATAATGTACGATTGTTTACTATTTATATCGATGTAATCAAATGACTCGTGAAAACAATATGGCGGACCGTTGTTTTGGCAAAGAGGAAGATGCTATCTTTTTATTTTCAAATGTTTGTAGTCAGTTCTATGTATATTTTCTTAAAAATGGTATCAAATGAATCGGGGGAAACATACTTATCGCATATTATGGGCCGGTAGAAATAAATTAAAAACTGAAAATTATATATATATAAAACTTACGTGTGCCCGCATCGCACTTTGTTTTCGCTTCGGCGATCAGCTGTTTACAGGTAATGGACGTATCTACCTGAAAAACCTCACTTCACTGGATTTGATACAACTGTGACCCCGAACAACGCAAGTGAACATACCGCTTTTATGCTCATTGATTCTAAGCGCGCCGTCAATTATAAGGCAAAATAAACATTTCGCTGTACCGCTGCGGTATCGTTAGATATTTTAATCATTTTAGCTATTTTCAAATTGCCCTAATTTCTTTATTTCTACTCCAAATGAATATTCTGATGATATGATTTTGATTTACATGTTAAAAATATTTCTCGATAAATTATTTATGCGAAAATTGCAAATAACGCATTTTGATTAATTTGAACTTAGCCATTTGCAATGGGCCTCACTAATATTATATTCTTCTAATACATTTTATTCCCACCTTCACTCATTCTTTTTCAATTTTCTCTCTAACCAAATTCCTCCTCTCTTCTGTCTTTCAGTTAACCACTGAAAATATACATGCAATTGGGTCACCCTGCTCCATCTCATTTCTCTCATGGTGTGAAATGTGAGGGGTATTGATTATACATGAGATTCCCTCGTATTCTTGGTCTGTCTGTTGTTTTTGTTTGTTTTTTTCAAAGAATCATTTAGCCATCAGTATCACGGAAGACATAAGTTGTGAAAATGCGTATCTTGTTCACAAAATTATATCATATATATGTTATAATATTTATTAATACAACGAGTAATGCAAAACTGATTTCCGATACCTGAAAATTAATTTTCTTCCATGACGAAGTAAATAAGAGTTAACTTTTCTTTCCTTTTCAAAGGATAAGAATAAAGCATCATCGATATTATGTATTTGATTTTATAATGCCCCGGCAGAAACTGTAATAGTCGACGTTCCTAAGCGGCAGATCGTGTTGACCAATGCATGGCACGAGGACCGAGTATCACATACTTTAATTCCATTCTATCTTATACATGAAGTAAAAAATTAACTGATGTAAAATGGCGTTATGTGAGGCTACTTGAAAATAAAAAGGTTATCGCAGTCTGTGATATACATAAAAGTCACCTTCGTTGAACCGCGAAATGACCATAGAGGAACTAAGACAAATACGTCCTCAATATGTGGATTCTGGCAGTTGGTTTGTAAATATGTTTTGTAAATTATACTAAAAACTACGTGTAAAAATAAAGAACAATGTCGTTCACATAAAGGGTGACCGAATGAGAGTGAAGAAAGAGACAATGCCTGACTACATACATTGACATACGTATATGCTTCTAAGTGTAAGAAGTATAATATGGGGAAACGTTTTTAAAGGGTGGGGGAAAATCTGTAAATGTGTGGAACTAATATCACTCTTAAACATTTGTATTTTACCCAATTTTTCTCATTCTTGTTCAATTGTCTCCCAAATCTTCCTCATCCTCTTTTTATCTTGTTCTCTCTCTTTGATGTTTAACGCTAGAAACACATACAGCCTAACTCTATTTCAACATAATTCAATCTTTGAATTTTTTTTTTTTGGGGGGGGGGACTGATATTTATTGTGATTTTATATATTGAAATGACGTCCACGTGACATTTAAGGATCAACGAAATACAAATAAAGGTGAAGGATGTTTGAAAGAGGCTATTGAAATAAAAGGACCCTTGTGTTGGTTCTCATGATGATATCTGGTGTCACATATACACAATAAAATATATCCTGTGTTATCTTATCCTATAGTAAGAAATGTTTCGTTTGCAAATAAGTTTCCATTAAAATTTTTCATATAAGGGAGGGAGGAAGGGGAGAGCTGGACCCCGTCTGCCCCCTCATTATGGGGGATCTTGTGATCTTAATCTCATGCATAGACTCGAAATAAAGCTACTTTATAAAATTGTACTGCATTTGAAAACTATCTATGGTCTATAGTATAAAGTGCATGTATCGTTAAATTGATGCATTTTTGTAAAAAAAACCCCTGAAATTATGCAGGCAGATTCGGCAGTATAAAACATCAAAAGAATATCATACAAACTCAAAACTAGACGCTAGATTTAATGCCAAACTGATCTATTAATTATTAAAACTGAGACATGAAGTTTAATAAGGCCTATTCACAACTTTTTAGTATGCCTATTCAACTTCTACATAGGTTGCTTATAGAGCCGATGATTGGGGCCTAAATGTAATGTATATCGAGCATTACGATAATGCTACGTAAAGAAACACATTTGCTTAATATATGTACTTTACCTTCTTATTCATTGACCTATTTATGACCCTGGCATCTCTTTCAGAGGATGTGTCCTTTCAGCTTAGCTTTTGCTTTAGATTGAAAAACGGGAGCAAAAAATCCGGATTGCGTGTATAGTACGAGTAGTTACCGGTGATAAAATGCAGAGAACACACGGCATTATGAGGGCGAGGATACCAATTACTATTTCGGATGGCCGCCCTTACTGCCTTAATCCTTGCATTCCTCTTGTCTGGAGAAGATACTTCGACAGGGAAGCAATAGAACTCGACACCCTTTTCTAGATATAAAGGTATAGCATGTGCACTACATGCGTAGCAACTCTACACTAATCGAGCAATCAGCTGATACAACGTCAACGGAAACAACCAAGCAGCAACCGAAAGTGCGCGTTGTCAAGACGCGTCATCTACCCGATAGAAACGGTAAAAGGGTCAATGAATTCCTACACATTCAAAAACACAGCATTGAACACCCAGATCTACGAAGAACTCGGCTCCATGACGCTAACTATCAAACTTGCCTGAACAGAATTGGACAGTTATACAAGTTTAACAATGAATTCGTTCGAAAACTGAATACAATTCAACAGGCAAACCGTGATAACAGATTTTCATTAGGTATAACCACTATAGGTGTCGCCACTTGTAATTTCAACTATTATGTATATATACATAGGCTTTAACCAGTTCTCATCAGTCATTCTCTTTACTTTCTTAAAGCAATAAGCATCTGTTGATAAAGGAACAAATAGTTCCGAATCGTATCTACAACATATAGCATTTTTAGATCAATCATTACATTTTCGTCTACTTGATGTCTATGTGTTTTATATAAATCTTTTTGTATAACGTGTAGCGTCGACAATTGCCGATCCGAAAATCTTCCATGTTGATCGAACTTTATTATCAACATGAATATATATTAATATTTCGGATTCGAATTTATTTAACCCCTTCCCCCAAATAAAAAAAAATAACAAAAGCAAAACTATTTATTGATTGAACAATGTAAAACAATATCTGTACTAACTATGAAATAAACCTGAATGGAGAACAGAAAATGTATACATCATTCCATTTCATCGTTACTCAATTTTAGCAAATATAAGGAAGTAAACGATACGTTTAGAAAAACGCATTTCTTTGCGACTGTTGACTGCCGAATGTCTGTCACATCGCGTGTACAGCTATTTAAATGCACAATTATTTCTCAAACATGACCAATGCTTTTTCGATACCTAAATAACCCATATTTATTGGTTGATTATTTTTTATGTCAATCCAAGAGTATTTCATGTATATGGTGCAGGCATCTGCATAATGCATTGCATACAAATTTAGACCTTTGTAACTGACCAACCTGAAGCAGTGAGGGATCTTTAAAGTGCCACGCCTACCACGATACGGGACCTTGGTTTATACTGTCTCATCGGAAAGACACAACACAGGTGTGCCCAGGGAGGGAGTCGAACCCAGGACCTCTCGATCATGAGCCGAATACTTTATTCACTAGGCCACACTGGTTTGTATAACACATAAAGAGATAGGAAGGCAATGGGGTGTAGATTTGTAAAAGTGAAGGAAGTCATCGATTTAACACAATTATCACTCGGAGTGATGGTAGGACATTTCACATTCCCCCATACACAACCTCCTTCACTTTATATATTACTACCTAAGAATGAATTCAAAGATGCATTATTACTTTCCTCTTTTGAGCATAATCCGTTTCGAAATCTGAGATCATCGGGTTCAATGTTGTTTGGAATTTATCATGAAACATGTAGTGCATCTTGTATGTTGACATGTCTCCTTGCATGATTCAGTACATACTTATTATGGTCACAGTGTCAGGGCTTAGTTCCAGAAATGGAAAGGGGGATTATCGTTTTGTCGTAATAATAGAGTAAGGTGAGGGGTCAGACTTCTAAAATAGTTATGTAAAAGTGTTCCCTGAATGGTTACATTGCGTAACCCCGAAGTTCCGATATTCCGAAGGTCGGATACTCCGAAGGCTCGGTTCTCCGAAAATTGTTTTTATTTTTCGACAAAAAAAGGATTTGCTTTGTAATTAGAGCACTTAATGTTCCAAACGGTAAACGTTCTACCATTTCATCAGACGTGCCCCCATCCCTGCACTTGCCCCAGTCTACAGTCTATTTTATTTTGCAAGACTATATATTTTACAGACTTATAATATTTCCCGTTTCTATCCTTATATTTCTGGAAACGTAGGAACCTAGAAAGGTTCTAAAATCTTCGGACTTACTTGCATAGATAAAGCACTTCAAAAAAAAATAATGGCGGTCGTGAACTGTTGCATGCACTATCCTCTATTCCAGTAAATAAATTGAAATCTATCCTGGACGAAGCTGATCTTCGAAGTTTACGCAATTCTGATTGATATAAACTCAATTTGATTATTTTATTTTCATATAATAAACTCTTTCCTCGTATTCCGTCTCCTCCACCCAAGCAGCAATTTCTCAAAATTAAATTTATTAATAAAGGCTTCGATCTACTTAACTTTCAAAATGCAAGTTTAAGAAAATTTTAATGAATGTCATGAAAAAGGACTGATAAATAATGCAAGAATGGGAAGGAGGTTTAGACTTTTTATCAGCACCGAGTTGATACATTAATCAGAAGTCTTGAATTATTTCTACCTAGAATTTCAACCAAACCCGATTTCCAATTTATCAGACTGAGAAGAAAACAAAATCTATTACGATACACTTGTATGTGAATAAAGAACTTAGTTTAGTTGATTATTCCTGATAACAGAATAGAGGAATGTGCGAAAATGGCAAGTAAAAACTTTGGAGGCGAGGGAAGCATTAATGTCCTCTCTTTTTATACAGGAGCGTGAGTATTAAAGGGGTACATTTTTATTTCTTCATGAATATATAAACACTTCAATTGATCTGATTCTTCGATGGTCAAGGAAGGGGGACCATATCCCATTTTAGGGTTTCATGCTTATGCTCCCATCCAACCTAAGTTTATATCCTTGATATGCGGAAACCTCTCACGATGCTAAGTGGGTTTATTTACTTGGTAGTCTGTCCTTTATAAAATACATGTTTTGTTTAATTCATATTTTATTTTCTAGCATTAGAGTAAGAGGGAGGGGAGCGGCCAGGGAGAATTTGCAAAAAAAAAAAAAAAAAAGTAAAAGAAAATTAAAAACAATGCCGGACCGCAGGGGCTCGATGGGCAAAAATATATATATATTGAATAGCAATATCGGGCCCAATGGGCCGTAAAAAAATCCCATTTCTGAAAATTGCAATAAAAATATTCCGGCTGACAAAGATATTCTTGTCCCCTCCCCTCATTGCCCACACCCATAAAAATCAAATGGTTGCTCCCTCGGCACGAACTCAACTAGCACAAATCGAACGCAAATAATTGTAAACTTCAAAAACAAGACTCAATTGGAGCATTTAAGACTTGGTATGGGCAGAGTGAAAGGAACAAAATGATGTATGATATTACAAATACAGAAATGGAACGTGTTTGATTTCATGAAGAAAGGCTTCGGTCACCATAACACCCCCCCCCCCCTTTTTTTTTCTTTGAATATATGAAGCATGTTTTTTGATCGAAACTTACAAAGTTCTCCAAGCAGTGTCGTATCTACATGAAATCTATTTTCCTTGATTTACTTAATTTGTTTTGTCCTGTGATACCCAGAAATCAAGTGCCCATCTGTTCATTCGGCCCATTCTCTCTCTCTCTTACCAGGAAGTTTGAGAAAATAACAATATCCCACAAAACAGAACACAGAAATTTCCTCGTCACATACCCATAGATTTGGTTTCTGATATATTTGTATTTTTAGAAAATCTATATTTTTTTTTTCGCTGGGTTAAAGTTTTTTTGCAGACAAACAGACAGGTCAAAAACAATATGTCCCCTATCTTCGAGCTCGAGGCATAAAGGTCTATGTAACAGTAGATTTTAAAAATGATGACCGGAAAACTATTGGGCAGTATAGGCGAATATTTCAGTATATCAAAAACAAAGGTTAGATCTGTCACAGGACAGGTTAAGACCAGAGCGAATCCTTTGCGATTTTGAACCTGCCAAAAGACTAGCCGTAGAAACAGAGTTACCAAACGTTCAAGTCGCTGGATGTTATTTCCATTTTTGGCAGAGTCTTTGGAGAAAGATACAAGAACTTGGACTTTCGAGGGCGTTTAAGCGAAGAAGAAAGGTGCGAAAGCTACCCCGTAAAATCATGGCTACCGGACACCTGCCCCTTTCCCTTGTAAGACAAAACAATCTAGTTGCCATTTACCGTAGTACACAAAGACTAAGGAATCGTTATCCCGCAATTATAAACTTCGTGGATTACTTTCAGAACACATATCTCAACGGTATATTCAAAATAGCCATGTGGAACGTATATCGCAGAAACAGAGACACGAGGACACACAGTTTAGTTCAAGGTAAGAATCTGATGCAGTGTAAATATTTGAATTCTACATTATCTCACTAATCTCAAAAAGGGAGAATGTCCTTAATCTACCATCAAGAAAATAAATTCAGGTAATTTTCTATTTTTAGAGGTTATTAAAGCTATAGGACTTCCATTAACAGTAAAATTAAATATTTAAATTCAACAAAGAAAAGGTAATTTTAAGGGAATGTATTATCCTCTCGCGCAACTTGTTGCGGAGGGGATATAGTAACGCTGCTGTCCGTACGTATGTATGTACGTAGGTAAGTATGTATGTATGTTATATCTCCAAAGTCAAGGTCAAAATTTACTGAAATGGTAAAATGGTATATCCCACGCGAAGGGATGCTGCGCTTTGCGTTGGCCTTGTTTGAATCGGAAGCGCATCTCTAATTACCTATATATGGAATTCAATTATGTAGTATCGCACATGTGCGGTTAGATATAAAGAAACGGCGCCATGTGTTACACATGCATTACCATAAAACGATAATTTGATTGTGTGTTTATTTGTTGAAAGTCCTATAATGAAAAAAAAAAACCAATCGAAAACCATCGAAAGCATAAAAAGGTTAAAGCAGTCAGGTAGAAACTCTGTTGATGAGTCTTAATTTCGTATGCAGGCTTTCATTACCAGTGGAACAACAACATTGGAGTGAGACATCGGTCCTTATGGATCTTTATAAGGAAAATGAAAGACGAGGAGAGACTCCAACGAATTCGTGAAAGAGCAGAACAGCAGGACCAGGCAGCTCAAAGACCAAGGCGCAAGTGGCGCAGACTTGAGGAAAGGATTGAGACTTTAAAGACGGAATATAGAAATGGACAGAGAAATATATCGGAGTACTGGCGTGCGATAACTTATACAATCAAACACTACCGGTAACCTAACGAGATATGAATTTAGCATGGACAACGTTGATTGATGAAAATGACAATTGTTCAGAAAAAATCCCAATGGTCCTTTGTTTGGAAAGACAATCCAGATTCCATTATTATGAATTTTTTAATTCACAGAATGTTTATATACCTAATATATATATATATATATATATATATATATATATATATATATATATATATATATATATATATATATATATATATATATATATATATATATATGTAATTGTAACAGTTATTTTCATACTACTCCTGTTTATTATTCACCAATCGGTAAATGGATTTCAGATGAGATAGATGAAAAAAAAATATCGACTGGTTAGAAGCAAAGTATATCATTTATATTGTGAACTTATTAATAAAAAAAATCGAATTAACGAGGTCGTTTCGTCAAGGTCACATAAAATATTTGAGTATTGCTGTAATCTTAGTACTTCTACGAAGGGATTCAATAATCCTTTACAAGATTGTTGCCTGGTAGCTAAGGGTGTGTCATGCGCGGATCTAGAAATTTTTTGTCAAGAGGGGGGGGGGGAGGGTTCCAACCAAAAAAGGTAATTTATTCTCTTAGACGAAATGGGGGGGGGGGGGGGCAGTCCAGAACCCAGGTAGCCCTCTCTGTATCCGTGCATGTGTCATGATCTTGAGCCAAGCTCAATTCTCCAAGATAGTGCTCTGCAAAATACAAGTCTCCGATCTGCGCCAGGGTATATCTTCCGCTTTGCGATGCTCTTGTTTTACTACGTGACATGGTGTGGTTATTGAGTGCACTAAATATCCGAGTTGCTAATGTGGTTTTCATTGATATTTTTGTCGAAATAATTCGTTTTTATGGTATGGTTAGTGATTCAAATTCCATTGTCCAACATAAGACAGAATGTAAGGCAGACGATTTCCCTTCTTGATATGCGCAAGTCAATACAGACATAAACCTTCAGGAGGAGTATTATGAATGCCTGGACTAGTAGCCAATAAAATGGCTACATTTTTTTCAAACGAGATGAGGGATTTCAACATTTTTCTTGAACCATTTTCCATGCAAAACACTTTAATGTATTGGGAGGTGTCTTGTTTTCCCTGTCAGAGTACATGAAAAGGTAAATATGATATACTTAGATAAAAGTTTTATCTATATTGTCCCACGGGGCTTCTGAGTTACGGTCACCTGATACGTATCTGAAACACCCAGAAAACAAGTTTATTTGGATGTGGGGAGTACCGGACCTTCGGAGAAACGGGCCTTCGGAATATTGGACCTTCGGGTAAGTGGGCTGTCCCCACCTTGAATAATGATTTAAACTAGAAGCCCACAATTAGGAGGATGAGGAGACGTGTTGGTAAGAGTAGTGTTAGTAGGGGGAGGAACTGGAGAATGAAAAGTGGAAGGGGGAGCAGTATTTGTTGTAGTACTGTTATAAGCATTAAACTGACAGCAGAAGTAATAGTAGTTGGTTGATGCAGTGGTAGTTATACAGCTACTGGTAGGGAAATTAGGAGTAGTAGAATAGTGTTAGATGTATTGGTAGTAGTAGTGGAACTAGTAATATGGAAGCAGCAGTGCAAGTATTATATGTAGGAACAAAAGGAGTAGAAGACGAGGGACGAGGAGTATTGGTAATACTAGTGTAGTAGTAGTTGTTGTGGTAGTAGTAGAGGTACATGTACGGGCAGTGGTAGTAATAAGGTAGTGGAAGTATTAGGAGAAGTAATAATAACAGCATATCTTTGCCAAATAGTATTACACCTCTATGTTTAATTGATGTCTTTTACAACTGACATCATTCTCATATAAACATTAGTACCCGAATGGAAAACGTATCAAAGCCACGCACATCATTTCAAAAATTTCCATCTATCTTGAAAATAACAAAATTTCTAAACATTTATGTATTACCTACCTACATGTAATAAGACAATGCATCCTATAGCTTTAATAAACGTTGGAATGAAATCCTACACAAATGTTCTAAACCACTGCTACCATTATGCCTTAAATTCTATCAACACAAGGGTAATATCAACCAACACATATCAATAAACAAACAGAGCAACTAAGAACTCGGTTCTATGATGCCAGCTATCAAACTGCCTGAACAGAATTTGACAGTTCTACAAATTCAACAACAAACGTGCTCGACAACTTAATATTAAAGAACAGACAAATTTCAAATGTGATAACAAGTTTTCATTATATATAACCACCATAGGTGTAATATCCACCATAATATATAATTGGGCTTCAAACAGGTCTGACCTATCATTTTTCATACACACCTAAAATGGTAAACAACTTACTTAATGTTGATGAAGGTTGACGAAGGAAAAAAATCGTTCCAAAATAATTACAACTAGTTATAACATTGTAAGATATATATAGTTTAAATATGTTTATACAACGTGTAGTGTCGACATATGCCGATCCGACAAACTTCGATGTAGATCTTTTTGTACTTATTATAAACATAGATAAATATTCGGGATTGCATAAATTAAAGCCCCCCCCCCCCCCCGCCCCTTACAGAATAAATATAATGAGAGAGAAACATACGTAGATTATGTAAAATTTGAAACTCCATATACTAGCAATGATATAAATCTATATGGAAAACTGAAAATGTATGCGTCATTCCTAATCTTATCAAGTTTAATAAATGTTATCCATTATCCGATAAATTAAGAAAAACGCATTCCTTGTGCATGTTCTTTGTCGAAGCTCTGTTGCATCGTGTGCATACAGTCCTTTAAGGACGACAAATAGTCGTGTGACGTCACAAATGTTCCGTTTCCATTATAGGTTTTTATTTTCCACTACCACGCTAATTTCATGATTTGTCAATTATGTCGTCTGGATGTAAACAAAGCAGTTCGAAAGGTCGTTTTGTAAAATCAGTGTATATGCAAAACTGCTAAAGTCCTTAGAAAATGCACGTAATGTTCGTTCTCTGTCTTGTAGTAATGAGTATTCTTTGCAAAATATTGAAAATTTTTATAAAAACACTGAAAACTCGGACACGCCAACTACATAACAATCGATCATTATTGATTATAATAATAATGATTTAAAAAATAAATAATATTAATAGTGATAAGTGACTAATTGCATCGGCCACCCTCTAGATCTAGTCTAGTTTTTGTAAAAGACATGCAAGGTATCCCATTCTAATACAATTACAACTTAAGGCAATACGCACAGAGGTTCAATTTTCAAAACCAAGTCGCTAATGACTGTGACCTCATAAAAAAAGCTGTAGGGTATGACGACTTCACAAATAAAAATTTGCAAAGTATCATGACATCATATCAAAAACTGCAGGGTATCGTGAAAACCCTTGCAGTTTTTATATCGGACAACCAATGAGATCTCGTGTTTCAAACAAAATCTTTAGAATATGTTATGTTGTACATGTAGGTCTGTCTGTCTAGGAGATATAACTATCCGTAAGTCTGTCTGTCTAGGAGATATAACTGTACCCGTACTGAGTCCATAGTCATCAGGTCAAAGGTCATTGCCATATACACCTTGACTTTAAAAATTATTTCCCACTGTTTACTAGAGAATGTTTGAGACCACATTCCTCGTACTTTATAGGGAATTTGGCCATATTTATATTGGAGATACTGATTTAAGATCCACCTACCTGTTTAACCTGTATATTTTATTTTTTTCAAAGATGCCTATACCTTTTCGTATGGGAATTTTTTGTCCTGTAATTTGCATAATGCTAAAATGTTTGGAAAAATTTAGACAAATTTTGAGATCCATCAATGAAATTTCCATTGGGAAGTGTCCTTATAACGGACTGATTTGAACAAAAAAAAAAACACTAGTTGAACAAATCATCATTGCCACGTACTTGACTGATTGATGTTTGTTTAACGACATACCACGAAGATTTCACGTATATGGTGACGGTATCTGCCCGATGCAGAGGATACAGATATTGACATTTACAACGGACCCACCCGAAGTAGTGAGGGATGTTTAAAGTGCCATGGATACCACGACACGGGGCCTCGATTTTTACTGTCTCATCTGAAAAACAGAAGACCGGCCTCCCTATCAGGAATCCAGAGGGATACCACTAGGCCACGCCGGCTTCCAATTACTTGTACTATGTATATAATAACATTGTATTATCATTCGAACTGTTTTGTGTTTGTGAATTTCAACATAATCATAAATTTATGGTGATGGAAAAAAAATGCTGTTTAACAAAGTTAACATTGTGTTTAAAAAGAGAAACTTGCTTAGGCAAAAGAAAAATATGTTTGTTTCTTGTAACATGGTGAAAAGATTAGGCTCCGTCAGTTGGAAATCTTTTGGCAATATCTTTTTTTTTTTTTTTTTAATTGCTAATTTGATGTCGGATTGGCATCTAGAATGCATATTTAACATTCATGAATGGTAGTTACTTTCTTTTTGTCATAATAATGATATAATAAAAGTACATTTTGAGACCAACATATTTTTTTACTTTTGCTTGACCTTTTATCATGTTCGTAGTGTATTTCAAAAGTAAAATGATAGCACAAATGCATGCAAGATCTGAGATGTATTTATCAATAATGAAAGCTTGTAAAATGAAGAATTTTTATTATTTCACCTTGAAATTGTGAAATAATTGTATGGCAAGGTCATTGTTTTTATACGGCTATCAAAAACTATTTTTTAAAAAAGAGTGATGTTTTGCAATTAATCATGCTGATATGACATCGCTTGATGATTTTGATATGAATATAACATAATTTAGATGGTGACCTTTTGAATAGTCACTTTCACCTTGGCATTTCAAATTATGTGTGACTTCTTTTCTTATTGAGCTTATTGTCTTATAATTTTTGTTTAAAATGTACATATTTAAGTATAATTTGCAGTCATTACAATTTATCTACGAGTCATTGTCAAGAAAATAGCATAAATGTTACAATGTTGTAGAATTTTCATTAATATGGAAAGGTATTCATTTTCTCATGGCAAACCAACAATATGATAATAAAAAAGCATAATAGACAATTGATTTTCGTTTTGATGATCATTTTATTTCTTTCACATCACTTAGTAGAGGGAAGGGATGAAATTTTACAGTATCATGAAATGGTGTGTAAATAGTAATTTCTTCCCAAACGTGTGTAAATTGGTCAAAATTTAATATACAATTATAAGAAATACTTAAAAAATAAATTCCGACTGCCGTAACCGGTTTCATGGCAAGTGTATGAAATATTAGTGGCAGTTCAGAATAGGGTTGGGACGTTTTTCGCCGCAATTTTTGTTTATACACAACAATATTTGTTTATCGTGGACAGTGTTATGCACGTATCAGTGACTTTCATTAAACCTAAGATTTATGGTGTAGGATTTAAAGAGATATGTTTTGAGTATCCTCACTGCCCAAGCTATGTCAGATCATGAGAATTCAAATTCAGTATGATGCATTTTTGTTTTATGGGTCAGCCTTTGTTGTGATGTTATATATAGAAATGTCGCCCACGTGAAAACAACGCACAAAGGATTAACTAAATGAAGGTGAAGGATGGTTCTAGTGAAAGAAGGAATGTAAAAATGATGGATAAATCCAAACCACAAGTCCAAAAATCATGAAACTAGAGGACATACAGAATCAGTGAAAATGAAAAACAAATGGAAAATAACAAAATATGTCTACTTGAAGAGCATATGTGAACCCCAGTGATGGAGTGAAATCAAGTACCCGGGGAGAAGCTATTGAAATAACACGGCCCCTGTGATGGTTCACATTACAATGGTACACACATGTCACATTTCTTCCCCTCTTTTATGTTTCTCTATACATTTATGCATTTAATGAGAAACATTGGATAAAGTTAACGCCATAATCACTTTCATCCGTTCACCATGGCTGAAATACGAGTTTGTTTTGAATCGTTAATCATGTGTGTGTGTTTGTGCATCTGCCCGTCTGTAAGTTTGTGTGTTCCTCTGCTTGTGTTTATGTGTATCTACCTGTATTTGTCTGTGTATGTGCGTCGAATTGAATAAAAACCATATTATCCCCCTGCATCCGCTCTGGTCAGGCCGGTGTCCTGTATTTCGGATGGTCCCATGTAGAAATATCGCCCACGGGAAAACAAAGGATAAACGATTAACTAAATAAAGGTGAGGAACGGCTAAAGTGGAAGAGGAAGCTATTGAAATAACACGGCCCCTGTGACGGTTCACATTAGAATGGTACACAAATGTTAAATTTCTTCTCTCTTTTATATTTCGCTATATATGTATGCATTTAATGATAGACATTTATAAAGTTAGCGCCATAATCACGTTCATCCGCTCACCGTACCTGAAATATGAGTGTCTTGAATAATCAATCACGTTTGTGCTTGTCCATCTGCCCGTCAACATGTCTGTGTGTCCGTCCGCTTGTATTTGTGTATCTGTCCGTTTGACTGTGTCTGTGTCTGCCTATCTGTCTGTGCATCTCATGGGATTAAAACCGTAGCATCATCATGCATCCGTCAATAATATCATCAGCGCCATAGCATCCCCTTGCATACGTTAATATTGTCATGGACGTCATAGTTTATACGATATCGTGTATAACACATGTTTAAAATTCATTCACACTTTTATGAGTCGGTTCGAAAGCCGACATCAGGGATTATGAGTTCAAATTTGTCATTTACTTATCTTTACATGACAAGGCATTCGACGTCTAGTATCAATACTATAGATAAGAAGTATACCATAAAGGTATAGGACAAAGGGAAAACTTCTCTTCCTTGTGTGTTTTAAATATATTTCTGTGTTTTATATTTCAATCTGCTAGTTTCGATCAAAGGCCGTGAGGTCATAATGGAAAATAGAATAGGAACTAAGACGGATTTTCTGCGATAACCTTATTGACCGTTGGATCGAAAACACTGATTTTGAATACGTATAGTAGCCTTTTGTATGTTGTGCAATATGAACTTGATACTGCCATAGAAGCTTGACAAAAAGTCAGTGAATTTTCCGAAATGGACCCTCTCCCCTTCGATTTCTAGTTTCTTCCAACATAGAACACCGACAGTTGCTACATTTGTGAAATACATTTGTTGTAGTATAAAACAACATCCAGTGAAGACACCAATTAAAAATGCAGAGAAGAATTGAATTACCTGAATTCTCCCTTCCTCTTCTGCCGCTAGCGTCAAAAATGAAATAAAATTAGATCATCCGCGTGGGAAGTAGAACAGGAACAATAATGTATTTCTACAACTGGGGTCTATTGATTTGGATGAACACTTTTATCACCTGTTGAATCAGAATTCGATTCCGCAATATAACAAAAGGAGAAGTAAGTGTAGCTTCCCCAGAATCGAACACGTACATCTTCTGAAGCATTTCTTATAATGTGGATGTACGTAAAAGGGATTGGATGGGAGAAATTTATAAGTATGGAGGAAATCTACCCGAAACAGTGAGAGAGAATGCGTCTTCCGTACAAAGGGACCTTGTGTTTTATTTCTCATCTGAATAACGGTACATCGAGGAGTCATAAGCGAGATTTTAAATGTATCGCGTCTTCCATGGACCTCGATTTTCACTATTACATCTGTATATCAGTGAGTTACGAGCGAGACTTGAACCCTGGATCTTTCGGTCAGATACCAATCACGTAACGAATTGAAAAACGCTAGCTGGTATATTTTGGAGAACAGCACAAGAGAGGAAGTAAAGATAAATGCAACTGTATTATGCCATTTATGCCAAACATTTATAATTGGATTTTAAAATGTAATTATCGGAGACATAATGTATATCAAGCTATAATACTATGTTTAATTAGTTATATATGAATTTAAACCGTTATTATCATTTTCATCATCATTATCATTTTCATCATCATCATTATTATTATTATAATTATTACTGTTGAAATATATTTCGTTATCTATTTAAGAAATTTCGAAAATTCTAGTTACTTTTCTCTGCTTTCTTAAGGATGAAATGCCATCTACTAATTTACCAGATTTAAGAGTACTCCTATAGAAATCTTATTTGTCGTGTTTGATAATGCAATGAACCGAAGTGCCTAGTCAACTATATTTTCAATCAGTTCAATTCAGTAAGACATATGAGAAAAAGGTAACAAGTTTAACCTTATGCGACAGATGAGAAGGCATTTTGAACGTAAACGGATACATGACTCGTGCATGGGTTTTGCATACTAGGACATCTGTGTACCGGGAAGAAGCCGACGTGGCCTAGTGATATCGCGCTCGCCTCCTGATCGGGAAGCCGGGGTTCGAATTCCCCTCTGGTCATGCCAGTGTCCTGTTTTTCGGATGAGACAGTAAAAACCGAGGCCCCGTGTAGTGGTATGCATGGCACGTTAAACATCCCTCACTGCTTCGGGTGGGTCCGTTGCACAAGTCAGAATTTGTTTGCCCCGCATCAAGCAGACGCCGTCACCATATTCGTGAAATATTCGTGAAGTGACGTTAAACAAAAATCAATCAATCAATGTACTGGGAACTTTTCTCACAGGTTTAAAAATAAATGTGTTTACCTTTTAAATTATGTCAGTTGGTGCGAATTCACAATCTTAACGCACAAACCTCTGTGCTATTCAACATAAAGTTTGTTGTAAGTATGAAAATAAAGGATAACAAATCATACAATGTAGGTGAAAGATGACTGATTGAGAAGATGTGAATGTGGGGGGGGGGGGGGGGGGGGGGGGGGGAGTGAGTCATTGAAAACCCTTTCATGGTTTAATAGTAATAATGATTAAGTTCACGATAGAACCATGTGCGTGTTTACAGTATAAATTTAAGTCACCGATCAAGAAACTTTTGAAAAGATTGGTAACTGGTGAGAAAGACGTGGGAAAAATACGGTCGATAGAATACCGTTCATAATTTGAAAGCCACTTCTTCGTGCTAGTCCAATCCATTAGGGATATATTACCATGACCGACTTCCATTGTTATTTAAATCACTTAACCATTCATGACGCGATTATAAAACGGGATACCAGACGGGATATCCATGACTTTATTTTCACATTTCAAATTATAGAGCCTTACCCCTATTTATATATAAGTATCAGTGATGGGCATTGTTTCTTTATAACTTTCAACATCCAACCAAGCATATTACCTATTAACACGTCATCTATTAGCTCGTTAGAATATCAAGATGTGGATGCAGAAAGTTTCGTAAAGTGATGGAGGAGGCATAATTACATCCCTTTATTGTACCTGTGACGGGATTTCATCTACCAATAGTCCCCAAAATGACAGTGTCAGTTAGAATCCTTAATGGAAAGAGAACTGAAAGCTGGATCCACCCATGGCGTTAAAAGAACGCGTTGCGCTATTCTATGTTCAGTGCGTAGAGTTTCCTTTATCACAAGGGTTTCACAACCCAGATCATCACAAAAATTTGGCTTGTTGATTCTGTTCGCAAGTCAGGTTAATGCATTACGGGTTCAATGCCCAGCAGATGCTAGTTGCATTCCTGCCTTTGCAACATCAATATTCCCTGCCCTGTTTCAATACTATATACTGAACAAATTACCCAGGATGTAGGAGCAGCAGTGGAGACGACTGATGTGGTTTCGTGACTTCCTACAGTTCTGCAGTATTTTGCATATCAATTGCATTTCCATACGTCCTAATGTAATCTTAAATTAATTGTCAACTTGTCAGTAATGATTTAACACTAACAGTCACACTTAGAATTGACATACAAAAGATGAAAAATAAATAATCATACATAAAGAGAAACCCCTCCCCCTCAAAAAAAAAAAACCAAATAAAAATAAATACACAAATAGATAAAAAATTAAATCAAAACAAATAAGAAACAAAAACTCCGCCCTCCTCCTACAACCCCCCCCCCCGGGCCGGGTCGGAAAAAACCCACTTTATTTATTCAGTGAGTTCACCGCCTAAACTCTGTCGAGAACAGGTAAATTCATATTCATGATAATTTTCATTACGACGTTAAAGCTTTGAGTTTTACATCATAATAATAGAAAGATGAAAATGCGAGCGTCGAAACATCATATGTCAGGCATTCAAAGAGAGAAAAAATTAATATGAAAAAGATCTAATGAAGTACTATTTACCATTGTTCAATGTACAGTTATGGGAGACAATAAACATGTAATGCCTTGTGATGGTATTTATCAAATAACATCTTGTTTCGCTCTCCGCTAAACATATCCTTGTCCGAATACAAAAATTGGACGAGTTTTATTTCTTCTAAGCAAAGGGAAAGAATAAAATGAAAGTAATATATATATACTTTTTATTCACCCACTCTTTACCAAGAGTTGTCGTTCTTATAACTTGGATAGATAATGAAAATTACCACAATCTAAATATAGACTCACAGAGTAATATGTTTAAGAATACTGGTAGCTGCCTGCTTCTTTGTCTATGGATAATATAGTGTGGATACAGACAACGAATGGGGTATAGAAGTGTGAGTACGAAAAAAATTAGTTTTGTGATAATTCCTGTCAGTTTCCCTGGTTTGTTTTAGATGAATATGTTCCCAAGTAAAAGTCAGGATAATGGATTCAATGTCCAGAGGAGACTTGTCATTCTCCTGCCTGTCAAGGGATTAATATTCGATGTCCTGTATCAATAGTATACTTTGAATACGTTACCTAGGGCCGTGACATCAGTTTGAAAGGGAAAATTTAAGACATCTGCCAAAGCTGTATAACAAAAATCACCATGGACATGCACAAAAAACATGATAATAGTGGAATATACACGGAAGAAGGACATTACAAAATATTCGATTGTGTTACGGTTCGGATACTTAGGACGGTCAATTGAAGTAACAAACGTCGTTCAATTGAGTGGTTTACCGGTTTACGGGCGCCCATCTTCCAATTAACATAATAGCAATGGTCAGTTGTAATATTAGATCTGAGTTTTATATAACAAACAATACAGAAACGAGGAAAATTGATGACAATGGCATCTATAGATACAACTTATCTTAAATTATGAATATATATTCCAAGAAGTCCTCCGAAGGGAAGTTCGGTACATAAAAAGTAAAAGAACACTAACACTCTGTATTTCAAATTTTCGGCCTCATTGTCATCTGAAAAATTGCTCGATAAAGGTCGTGGGGCCGAAAATTTGCAATAATTATTATCTGAAAAATTGCTTGATAAAAGTCGTGAGGCCAAAAATTTGCAATACAGAGTGTTTGTGTTCCTGTACTTTTTAAATCATAAAGTTAGACTGATTCATTCATAGCATTGAACTTGGTAGATAAAGACAGTGGTTTGTTTTATCTAAATCACGTGATTATAGCTTAGTATCGTTTTCCAACTATAAGCGCATAACGTGAAATTTGAATTCCATATTCATATCTATGCTTATGACGTAATCCAACACTTAAACACACCCATTATCTATGCCTTTAAATGACATGACCTAGTTTACGTACTGAATTATATTTGCTCAATAGGATTTAAAAATCGGTCGTCTGATATGGAACGTCATAGCTGTCTTAAGATTACATTATTAACAATAAATAGTAATTTCACAAAAACATTACGTCAAAAGAATATGCCAGTAGGGAGCAATCATTTGATTTTGATTCCGGGGGGGGGGGGGGGGGGGCGGAGCAGGAAGAATTTCACCGGTCTGAACTTTTTTTTTGCGAAATTTCAGAGCCGGATTATTTTGTTACTTAATTATTGGTATTTTTTCCCATAAAAATCAAATGGTTGCTCCCTTAGGTAGTTTTTATATTTTATGAAGTTAAACAAATATGAAGTCGAAATAGTGCGTTATAAGGTTAAAGATTATACGTCATAAAGGCACAAAAATACATTATGGAGTCAAAATAATATATTATGAAGTCAAAGCACTAGTTATGAAGTCACGCAATACGTTATAGAGTCAAAATAGTATGCTATGAAGTAATCAAAATACGTTATGAAGTAAACACATTACGTAATGAAGTCAGAAAAATTGCGCTATGTAGTCAAAATAGTATGTTATGAAGTGAAACAATTATGTTATGAAGTCACAAAAATACGTTATGGAGTCAAAACATTAAGTTGTAAAGACAAAACATCACGTAATGTTTGTTTGACTTTATATAATATAAAAATTACCTAATAGCATACTCTGTTGACATAATGTTTTTGTGAAATGACTATTTATTGTTAATAATGTAATCTATAACAAGCTTTTGTGACTTGATAATGTAATATTTGACCACATACCGCACTATTTCGCCTTCAGGGTTTTGAAGTAATGTTGTTGTGTAATGACTATTTATTGTTAATGTAATCTTAAGACAGCTATGGCGTTCCATAGTCTGCACACCTCGTTCTTGTCTATCGGTTTATTGAATGTTTTGTCCGTATCAACTATCAGTGTTAAAGTTAAGTGTGTTACATTGAATGCGTTATATATAAACTCTTCTAATTCACAAATAAGATGATATGACTTATTTATACATATACATTTATCTACAATATTTCCTAATGGTGTAATTTCCGCCCTGAGAACGATTTATATATGTCTGTGGTGACCTGAATATAAGGCAATAGGAAAGAAAAACTTATCTATATAATCTCTTTTTCTATTATCAGTTTTATAGTTATATGAGCTTCAAATTTTGCAAACAGTTGAACAGTGATAGATTTTTGTGATTTTACATTCATTATTATTTCTATTTTTTAATTTTCATTTTAATTAAGTCAGTTAAACTAATTTTTCTTATATTTATAATCATCATTATTATTTTTATTTATTCATTTATATATTAAGTTTTTGTGTAATCATTGAACAGTTTTGTAATTAAAATGCTGCATACTAGATGCATCAGACATGTACTACAGGAGTCTGATAAGTGTGAAGAAGTCTAAAGATTGGTCAAACGCATACCGCCTCCCCCCCCCCCCCCCCATCCCCTGCTTCTACTTCTTGTGGACAGACCCAGTTCATCAATTACAAGGTATGTAAGACGAATAGTTTGTAACTTTCATGTACAAAAGTGTAAATGAAGAAAGACAACATTTTACGCTTGATTTACTATAAAACATCCTCCCTTTTAACCCCGTCCCCAAGGTGTCAACCCTACAGTATATAACAGAGACCATGATGCATGATGAAGTTTTCGATATGTAATCTATGATTTACAAATTCCAAATTTCATATAAGCCAGACGCGTCGGCATGCCGAGAATTGAAAACACGAGCATACTATCCTCAATCGCATGCCAGCTGTGTATACATTGCACTGTAGAAGTCTAAGGATATGCAAGTGATCCTGACTACTGATTTGGTCATGCCCGCACATGACAAAATACTCCACATTTTGAAGTAAACTTCTTACATGGATAATAAAAAAGTATGATTGAATAAAGCTATTTGATTCATTTTGAAAACAATCACCATTGATATGTTGTTGTCCATGATATTTGAGTCGTCTTCATGTCTATAAGAACTATCTTCACGAACACTATATTTAGCCTCCTGCCTGGTATAAAAACTCTTCATTGCGCCCAGAGGCTATGTTTGAACGTACTAATATCATCCAACTGCAATTTTTGTAGTAAGAACATTGGGCTGTATCTAAAAGGTTTCGACCCAGCGTGTTCTCTAGATACGCCATATTGTTTACGTTGACAGGCATCCTTGTTGTGCAAGTACAAATTTGAAATTTACTGCGTATAATCGAGTATTTTCACCATCCAATGGACATTTGTGTCAATTATATATATTCAATAGAATGTACTATCATAACATTATGGCTATAAAATAATCCAACAATATTTTTCCCCTTTTTACCCCTCTTCTCTTGGATCAAGTCTTTACTTAAAACTCAGATGGTCAATTGAAACTGATACCCCTTTCATTCATTAATTACTGGTACATATGTCTGCAACTGTGTAGAAAGGAAGGAAAAACGGACTCAGATTTAAAAAAAAAAGAAAAGTCGCCATGGGTATGAAGAACGAGACACGCAAACAATATTTCACCTTTCGTTAAAAGGAGTAGGTTCCCTTTGAGAATTGATGTTTAGAACTGGTTAATTACATATGATGTAAAAGAGAAGGACGTTCATGCTCATTCGCACAGACAAACCGATCCTTTCCATGAATCCAAAGCGGCATGTAACTGTTAAGTTTGGCACATTACTGCTTTGGATTGCATCGAAGCAATGCGGGATTTTCATGGGGCATGGGGTTTCAACTTTCTTGACCTTGATTAATGATTTAAGAATTCTTCTTGTTTGGAAAAGAATAAATTCATCAAGTAGAGAGGGCATTTCATAAAAGTTTGTTTTATTATTAATATGTTATTTCATCTGTGGTGGTCATTTGTTATTGTTATTACATTCATCATATGCAAATGTAAAATCGGAAGTTGTAGGGTCATAAGAAGGTTCAGAAAATTAGACAGACAGTGTTTTGGTGTATGGGTGTTATAAAATAATAGAAATTAGTGGATCAGACTTTATTTCAATCCCTTACAAAGCAGGATAGAAATGGAACTCCCATTCATTCCATCACTAAACATGTTTATTGTACCTCTGATTTCCCTTACGAGATAGCTATACTTTTACAGTAGAACGAAAGGGAAGTGTCTAATACGATCCGTAATACGGCAAACACTGTAACTGATTTAATAAAAAAAAAAAACCAAACAAACAATAAAAGAAAAAAAAAAGAAAAAAAAAAACCCAAACAACTAAAGAGAAAAAAAAAAAAACGAAACAAAACAACTTTCACCATACATCCTTTTAGTCACACGGTTTATGGTTTATGCCATCAATAAGATTTGCAAAGATGTCTTAATAACAATACAACCACGTTAAACATTAGGCTTAAAAATAACTTTGTTTCCTGTAACCCGACAGACCCCTCAAAAATGGCGCCGACTGATTTTTTTCGCCATTTACAAGCGCCGCCATTTCCGGAATTGAAATTCCGGAATCGGTTTTCTGAAACTTCACATTTTTGTTATTTCCGGTGTTTTTAAAACAAATATGGCGACCCCATGGCATCAAGCCTCGTCGTACATGATGAATTATGTCGAACAATACATTTCATTATACATTGTGTATGTCCATATGAATGTTGGTTGGTTGATTGGTGTTTTACGTCACTTTCAACAATTTTTCAGTTATATCGCGACATGGAAGCAGGAGGTAACCAACCTCTTAAAGATAGTGTCGCAACCCGGGAATCGAACCCGGATCGTCGGCGCCGCAAGCCAAGCGCTTA